>CM034310.1:3281407-3881407 GCA_019925795.1 Dendrobium chrysotoxum
TCTTTCCCACTTACACGTTTTGGTTGCAAATGCTTCATCTAATCAATGGCAAGTCACCCTTAGAAAAGTTCGATCCTAAATCTGATGAAGGGGTTTTCCTAGGCTACTCATCTGTAGGTAAAGCCTATAGAATCTTTAATAAGAAAACCCTAGTAGTAGAAGAGTCCACCCATGTGGTATTTGATGAATTCAATAAGACCTCTGAATCTAATCATGAAGAAGAAGAAGTTGAGATTATACGGGGAGTAGAAACCATTACCATGGAGACTAGAGCAGAACCTCAGGAACATCTGCCTAGAGATTGGAAATTCTCCTCTAATCATCCTAGAGAACTGATCTTAGGAGACCCATCAGAA
Source organism: Dendrobium chrysotoxum (assembly GCA_019925795.1). NCBI lineage: Eukaryota > Viridiplantae > Streptophyta > Magnoliopsida > Asparagales > Orchidaceae > Dendrobium > Dendrobium chrysotoxum. The sequence continues at coordinate 3,281,764 of CM034310.1, forward strand.
GGGGTAAAAACTAGGCATGGACTTAGGAAAGAGGTTAGTCATTCTGCATTCATATCTATGATTGAACCCATGAATATAGATCAAGCATTAGGAGATGAATTCTGGATCCTAGCAATGCAAGAAGAGTTGAACCAATTCGTTAGGAATGATGTATGGGAATTAGTCAAAAGACCTAAAGAACAAAGTGTGGTTGGAACTAAATGAGTCTTTAAAAATAAGATGAATGACTCTGGAATAGTAGTGAGAAATAAGGCTAGGTTAGTAGCAAAGGGGTATAACCAAATTGAAGGAATAGATTTTGAAGAAACCTTTGCTCCGGTAGCTAGACTAGAAGCCATCAGGGTACTATTAGCCTTTGCTTGTTTTAGGGATTTTAAGCTGTATCAAATAGATGTCAAGAGTGCTTTCCTGAACGGGGTAATCAAGAAAGATGTTTATGTGGAGCAACCCCCGAGATTTGAAAACTCACAATTTCCAAACCACGTGTTCAAACTGAAAAAGGCACTATACGGGTTAAAACAAGCACCTAGAGCCTGGTATGAAAGACTTAGACGTTCTTACTAGATAGAGGCTTTATTAAGGGTAGTGTGGACACCACCTTATTCTTGAAGAAGGTAGGAGTTGAGGTACTCATTATTCAGATTTATGAAGATGACATCTTATTCGGATCGATGAAGAAAAGCTTATGTAATGAATTTTCAAAAATAATGAGTGATGAGTTTGAAATGAGTATGATGGGAGAACTTAGTTACTTCCTTGGATTTAGTGTAAAACAAATGAAAGGTGAAATGTTCCTTAGCCAATCTAAGTACATAAATGATATTTTGAAAAAATATGAAATGGACAATGCTAAGGATATGAATACACCCATGAGCTCTAACATTCAATTGGATAAAGATCCCAATGGGAAGTCTGTAGATCAAAAGAGGTATAGAGGAATAATTGGATCACTTCTCTACTTGACTGCCAATAGACCAAACATAATGTTTAGTGTGTGTCTCTGTGCCCGATTTCAAGCTGACCCGAAAGAATCTCACATGACTGCCGTCAAAAGAATTGTTAGATATCTACTAGGCACCCCGAACTTAGAAATTTGGTATCCTAGACACAGTACTACTTTTGAAATCTTAGGGTACTCAGATTTAGACTTTGCAGGATGTAGGGTAGATAGAAAAAGTACTTCTGGTACTTGTCAATTTATTAGACAATCGTTAGTTTTATGATCCAGTAGAAAATAGAATTAGGTAGCCCTATCAATAGCCGAAGCAGAATATATAGTGGTAGGTATCTATGTTGCACAAGTTTTGTGGTTAAAATAATAACTTTTAGATCTAGGACTATCTGTAGGAACCATTCCAATCATGTGTGACAACACTAGTGCTATTTGCATATCCAAAAATCCAATTCAACATTCACAAACAAAACATATAGATATTAGACTTCATTTCATCAGAGATCACGTAGCAAAAAGAGGAATTGAACTGCACCACGTTGCTACTGAAGATCAATTGGTTGACATTTTCACAAAACCATTAGATTATGACACCTTTAGCACCTTAAGAACAAAATTAGGTGTCATAGACATTCAAGCCTAAAAAAATAAAAATAAAAAAAAATAAAAAAAAATGTGTGTGTTTGTTATGATTGGTTTGTTTAAAAAAAATGGTTTCCTGATCCTCTTACCTTGCTGATGACAAACCTTGAATTTCTCTGCAAGTCGTATTGTATGATCAAATATCGTATTATACGATTATCCCAAAAATCACTCAAATCTCAGCCGTCCACTTCCATTCACAGTCCAGATCTCTCCTGGCTTGCACATATCGTATTGTACGACTCACCACTCGTACCGTACGATACACATTATTGGCCATCGTACTGTACGAACCACACATTATACTGTACGATCCACGTGTCAAATGGATTGGGATGAATTTAAACCCGGCCGGTACGAACATTATTGCCTTTCGTCGTACTGTACGAACACCTGTTCATACTGTACGATTCTTTTTGTCAAAGGTCGTTCAGACGACTTCTCGGGATGAACGCCTCTCGCTCACGTTCGTATAGTATGATTCTGATCGTATTATATGATTTGACTTTCTTTTTGAATGGTCGTCCAGACGACATTAATGCCCCTATCGTACTGTACGATACTCAATCGTACTGTACGATATATCCAAATTTCTATAAAATGGAGGGCTTCTTTGGCTTAACTCACTCACTCCAAATTTCCTCACTCTCTCAATTCACTTCTTCCACAATGTCTGGTGCAAGTAAGCGCGGTCGAATGATCGTCGGGAGCTCTTCCTCCTCTCAGCGATTCGACGATCGCTTTCTCTCCGCTGCAGATGAGAAAGCATACAATAAACTCAAAGAAGCCAAAATCACCCCATCTCGAATGTTAAATCAAGCCGCTCTGAATTTTGAGGTGATGAACCTTTTCTCCACCACCACTCTTCAATTCCTGTTAACTTTAGCATTTCCTTTCCACTCTGAACTTTTTTTTGAGTTTCTTGCTAATGTAAAAATCGACCTAGAGAACACCACTTTCACTTCCTATGTCTGCAAACATCATTTGGTTATCACCGTCAACGACATAGCTGCACACATTGGGCTGTCCACTGACGGACCTTGTTCCCAATCTATGATCTTACATGATTATGATTGGACCTCAGTTAATATAACCCTTAGAGGTGTCCCATCCAATCAACACCTGCCCCTTATCCAAACCCTGAATCAGAATGCACGTGTTATCCAGCATGTCCTTTGCACGTCCATCATACCCAAAGCTGGAGACCGCATCCATATTACTCCCTGCTGTCTGTAGTCACGTATCTAATAATGTCTGGAACCAAATTCAATGAAGCCCAAATGGTTTTTGATTATATCCATACCCTGTCTGCATACAGATATCTTGGTGCCCGCCGAAAACTGAACCTTACTTTAGGACATGTCATATGATACATCTTAGATGCTAAGTACCAACTTCATTATCCGCTACCTCCATATCATCTTCCTATCTTCTACTCAGATGTCTCTTTTCGTATCTTATTCCATCGGGGGGCCGCTCACACCGATCTCGAGTTTGATGACGAAGAGGCTGCTGCTCCTGCTGACACACCTCCACCACCACCAATCTACCCACCTGGTCTTGCTCATCCTGAATACCCTTACGATGACATCATTCAACGCCTTGATCGATTGGAGACTAGGCTAGATTCCCACATTGCTCAGCAACATCAGGAACATGAAAGTGATATGAAATGGTTTAGGGAGCGCTTCACCTCCATCGATCACCAGTTTGTGTCCCTCCATCAGTACTACCAACTGTTTCCACGACCTCCACCACCACCTCCGGATCAGGATCCAGAATTTTGAGTTATTGTAGTTATTTATGTTGTTTTTTTAGTTTCTTGTCATTGTAGTTGTTTGTTTGTTCTTCCCTTTTTAGTGCTGTCAAAAAGGGGAGACGTTTTTGTGTTCTGTGTTGTTCTATTTTTCTTACTATTAATGATATCAGTTATTTATGTTTACTCTTCTATTCTCACTATATATTTTTCTCTTATTATGTTTTTTTCTGTATGTTATAATAAAAAGAACATAAAATTTTTCTCATCTCCTATTTAAAAAATAATAAGTTATTCTTCTGAGGGGGAGCTAAGGAAGTCAGAACAACTGTGGCCATCAGAAAATATTATTTGACACCATCAAAAAGGGGGAGATTATTGAAATCCAGGATCCCGAGCACTTAATTTTGATGGTGACAACTAATACTTACTGAATCCATATGGACTTCCTTAAGATTACAAATGCTTATCCTTGTATATGAGCACTAACATTTCAGGTCAGATGCACACTGCTAAAGGTTACTGGAGACTCAAATCGGGTAGAATAGGATGTTAAAAAGTTTGTAATTTTTATTTTCTTGAGTCTGCCATAGAAGCATGTATGTGAAAGGAGCAACCATGCACACACATAGGGGGAGATTTATTTTTATCTTTAAAATTTTTTTAAAATTAAAATATCGTACTGTATGATTTTAAATCGTACTGTATGATTAATTAATAATACTCAGGCTAACGGCTATTTTTCAGATGATTAACTTTGTAATCTAATCGTACTGTACGATCATTATCGTACTATACGATGAGATTCAATTAAAAAACCCGAGCCGCCAGAATAAGTTTGGTAAGTTCAAAATTTGGATTTTTTGAACTGTTCGTACTGTACGATCATGATCGTATGGTACGATTAATTGAATACTTATCAAAATTATCTCCCGTAATCAGGAAATAAACGTTTATTTCTTATTTAAAGTCGATCGTACTGTATGATGATATATCGTACCGTACGATAGACAGAGACGATTACATTCATCCCTTCGATCGTACCAGACAAAACCAAGGTTTTTTTGTTCTGTTTGTCCTGGATGATATTCGTATCGTACAGGATGATATCCTGAAATGAACTAATCGTACTGTACGACTAGTGGAGTGCTGGACAACTGACAAAGACGATTTCATTCATCCCTTCGATCGTACCAGAAGAAACCAAAATTTTTTGTTCTATTCATCCTGGATGATATTTGTATCGTACAGGATGATTTCTTGAAATAAACTAATCATACTGTACGACAAGTGGAGTGCTGGACGACTGGCAGAGACGAATTCTTTCATCCCAGGGATCGTCCCATAGATCATCCTGTACGAACAGTATGAATCAACATTATCGTCCTGTATGATATACATATCGTATAGTATGATATGTATAAACTTCGATAATTATTCGTCTATGCTCGTACTGGACGGAGCTGTACTTGAACTGATCGTACTGTACGATTATATATCGTACTGTACGAACAGAAATGCAAAAGTTGAAATCTTTAGGATTTTCTGAAGTCTGATATAAAAATAACTTAAAATTTTTTATGAGGTGTTGTTGATCTATTTTTCTGCTGTGAGAGGCTTCGAGGGAGGAAGGGACTCTTGAAGGGGAACTTCTTTTTCTTTGAAGAGATCCAGGGCTTACGAGAGGAAGGTGAAGGTGAGCGTGAGCGAGGGAGAAGTAGTGTGAGGGGATCACACAGTGGCTCCAAGCTAGCTACATGCTTTGCTCCTCTTGTGGCTTTGGGGAGTCTTGGGAAAGTTCTCAAGGGAAGAGTCACTTCAAGATAAACATCGTCAAGGTACTCTGCCATCTCCAGGAGGGAGAAAAAGGAGAAGGTCCACTGCCGTCACCAGGAGGGTGACATAGCGTTTGGTATTCTGCCGCACCGAGGGAGGTGAATGTGAGAATTGTAAAGGCTTCTCCGCCTTGTTATGGGAGCAAAAGGAGAGTCAACTTTTATTAGTGCAAATCCCGGAGTAGAGGACTCCGGGGAGTGAACGTAGGTCAAGTGACCGAACCACTATAAAATCTCTGGTGTGCTTTTTTCATTTTACCATACTTTATTTTTCATGCTTTTAATTAATACTTTAAATTGCATGGTGAAAAATCATATTTAAATCTGGTATTGTGTAAGGTACAATTGTATCATCAATATTGTCATTGTGAACATTTTACTTGCTTCCGCACTTTACTGGTTAAGTTATCCTTTAAAAAATTACAAAAAAAGTAGAACTCTTGTTTAGGGTTGATTTTTTAAAATACCAATTCACCCCCCCTCTTGGCGCATCTTGTACTTTCAGAATCATAATATCTATTAATGTCATTAATTTTTCTGTAAGGGAGCCTATATTCCAAGTTCCTATCCTAATTTTAGTTTCATGGACTAGCTTCTTTGCCCACATCCATCCTTGATGTGGGAACCCTTGCCTATTTAACATTGCACCCAGGCGACGGTCCAGCGGCCCTTGCACACTTGTCGCTGTATTCAGGTCATACAGTGCGTCGCTTCTAGGGGACGCCCTAGCATTAACATAATTTCTTAAAGAATTCATGTCATTATTATTCGATAAGTTTTAAACTGGCTGTCGACTACCTAACGCAACCCTCCACTTTTCTCTCTCTCTCTCTCTCTCTCTCTCTCTCTCTCTCACTTATAATTTTTTCTTTATATATATTGGAACTATATGCTCAAGGTTATTAACTAATGTCAAATGACATAAAATCATTTTTAAATTATCTTTAATATAATAACTATGTCTTCCTTATTTATAATTTTATTTTAATTTGACCTAATTCTCTTAAGCATAATAAGTCACAATTTCTTGCCATAAGACAAGAAAATGTTTTTTCTAGTGTTTCCTTCCTATATATATATATATATATATATATTACATACATTTATCAAATAAGACATCTAACTCAAGTTGGATTGATAAATAGAATTATTTGATTGACATGTGGCATACTTTACACATGATGCAATGGAACCAAAAATAAATAAATATATATACATATAAATTACCATTAAGCATAATAGTTTTTTTTTGGATTTTTTACTTGATTCTTAAATTTATTTTTATTTTGATTTAATTATTTTAATTATTTATTATTTAATTCTTTGTATTTTTCTTATTTATAACAAATAGTATTAGTAATTTATTTTATGTATATTAGATATTTTAAAATGCACAGTAGAATTCTTTTTTTTTTTCAGATAGTGGAGAGATTAAAAAATTCAAATTTAAAGTTATTTTTGAGTAAAAAATAAATTTATATTAATATCTAGAGAAAAATTTTACTTGCTTTTTTTCTCTTAATATAGGACTTTTGATGAAATAAAAATAATCTATAAAATTTTTGCCTTTCATCATTTAGATTTTTTATGCTACAATTTAAAAAAATTCAATAATATTTTTAACTAGAAAATTAAAAAGATCAGGTCTTGCTGTTAATATTTTCTTCCAGTACTTCTTGGCAATTTAAAATTATTTAATTATTACTATTATTTTCTTCTTAAATCATAAATAAGTAAATTTATATCAATCAAATTAATTTAATATATAATATAATTTATTTATTATATTAAACACTAATTATTCTTAAATAAAATAATTTAATTTAAGAAGTTAAATATTATAATTTTTTTCTATTTATTAAATATTACAATATTAATTAAACTTAAAAATAAATTACTTATTAAATATAAATTTAATAATCTAATTCATTAATTTATTTTTTCTGATTTTGAGTATAAATTGAAGATCTCTCAAAAATTAAATCATCCACCTGAGCATCCTCATCTCTGCAACACTTAACTTAATATTATGCTTCTCTTTTAATGTCCAACATTATGTGGTTAAAAAAGAAAAGATTAAGGAAAATTCTATATTAGATGTTTTGTTTTTCAAATTTTTAGATTATTTTAACTTTTTATTACGACATAAAATATTGATATTTATCAAGGAGTTGCATTAAAGCTAACAAAACTTGGAGAGGTGGTGGAGGCCATTCATGAATATGACTTTGTTTGGAATAGCTTTTTATTGTTGCTTTAGAAAGTAATAAGGAAGATGCCCCAAACAAAATTTATATATTACTTATAAAACATAGGTAATAATTACCAATCAACGTATATTTCACTCTCCTATGATTTATTTCACTCACACTTCAACATATCTAAATTGATAATAAATAAAAATCATGATTTCTTAATTTAATTGCATAATATATTCAACAAAGCTTTACCCTCATACTTAAAAAACTTTTTATTTAAAAAATTACAACTTGAATATTTAAGAGTGTTATGATGAAATTATTTATTTCTGAGAAATTGCAATTGCATTAAAAGAAAACCTAATAGAAACTACTAAATGATAGAAAGTCTATTACATTCCTCCTTTAACAAAGAAAAAAAAGGAGGAATATTATTACCACTAACATCATCTAAAAAAATTACTAAAAATAGCATAGTTAGCACAAAAATCAGCTAACTTATTACAACTTCTATTAGAAAAATAAAATAACACTTGATTGAAGTCTTTTAAAGAGGAAAAATCATTCTTCCATATATCTTCATTCTTCCAATTATGATCCATCAATGAATCTTGAAGTAGAGTGATAATATTATAATTATCACCTTCAATTATGATTCCTTTATATTCAAGCATCCAACATTGCATAATTCCCTTTAATGATTGAACTCTAACATTTTCAACTGAGATATATCCCAATGTAAACTACTGAAACCAAACGCCAATAAAAATCTTCCTTTATGATCTTTGAATACTCCTCCAATATCTGCTTTATTTAATCTTAACAAAGAAGCGCCAATGTTAACTTTAATCCAATCAGGAGGAGAAGGGTGCCGAAAATTGTTAGACAATTATGTGGGCTGATTAACACCCCAGTTTTCCCAAATGGAACTGAATTGAGATGAAATAGCATAGTTGATAACAGTAGTAGCTATTACCGCATGACTATCTTCATTCTCTCCACGCTTTACTTGATTTCTACTCTTCCATGAAAAGAAAACAGCTATACAATACATATTAGAAATAAAAGAGTTATAAGTTGCTATACTTTCCAACTCCTCAAAGCAATGCACAACAGATATGAAAACAAGAATTGGAAACCCCCATTTGTTAAGAAACTCTATGACTTTGATAAGCTTTAGGCATTGAACTGCTATATGTTCCGACGTTTCAATAGATTGAAACCCTCTAGGACAAATATTATCATCCAATAGTCTTCTATGCATAAGAAAATCGTTAGAAGGAATTGCATTTTTGAATAGATGCCACCAAAATAACTCCACTTGCAGTTTTAACTTAACTTTCTTTATCCAATTCCAGTACTTATCATCCACTTCTTCTTTCAACGCAGCCTCAAAAGCCAAAGCAGCAATAGACTTTCCCGAAATCTTCAATTTAAGTTCCATCTAATATGACAATAATTCAGGAGTAATCTGGTCTTGTTGAATAAGATACACCAACTGATCTCCAAATAATTTCTTCAGTTCTTCCTCATTCCATTCTCCACCAGTTATTAACTTATCAAGAGAGTTGTCAATATCTTCAAAATTAACCACAAATGTAGGCCATTTATCAATTCTTCTATCAAATATCCATACATCCTTTAAGATATTAATTAAAGAACTTGTAGAAACTTTTCATCGCATAATTGGTTGAAGAAGTTTATCTCCATTTATAATAATTTTCCACGTGGAAGATTATGAAATTATTGAGAATTCAAAGAATGCTAAAAGTTGAGGTTGAATTTTATTGTGCATTGTTAGTTTATAAAAATATAAGATTTGAGTATTTCATAAATGGGGGCAGTTTGTATAGACTTATTTTTCTTTTTGAAAGCAATTTAGTATCATTGATGGCTCAATAATTAAGAATTCATCTTGGCGATGTTAATTCAACCTTATATATGTCATAAAGTTTATTTTAGTTGGTTTTGTAGTGATCAGACACTTTGGAGGGTCCAAGTGGGACAATCAACAATATATTTTTCCTTACAACAATTTTTCGGGTTTATCTTTAAAGCCTTTTTTGGAATGGCTTTCTTACTATTTTCTCAACTCACTTTGGTATATTGGTTGGGAGCTTTAGCTTCCAATCAAGAGGTTTTGGGTTTGAGTCTTGCATGAGTTTACCTTAATTGGCCTAAATGCCTCACCCTACCCCCACCCCAAAACAAAAAAAAGAAGCTTTCTGACTGTTTTACGTTTTTAAATCACAATCATAATTTTTATATCAAAAAGTTGCTTCTACAACAGCTTTAAAAAGTTATTTTCTCTACAGCAGTCTTATAAAACAATAAGAAAGATGTCCAAACGAAGCCTTGATTTATATTGGGAAATTTCTCAATGTTGTCGGACTTGTTACAGCAAGAAGACTCTTTTAACTAAAAATATATATGTAATTTATAATGTGTTTTTGATATAAAAATCAATTTATTAATAAAGGAGAAGCATGATTTGATATCTTCTAAATTTTCATTGCCACTATTCTAAAATGATTCGAAATAGCTTTGCCAATTCTTCTTAGATATAATTTTGAAATTATCTTATATCTTATTTTTTAAAATTCAAAAGTTTAAATATAGAAACAGTTATCTCACCTAAAAATTTAAATTATTTTAATAACAAATTCTGTCTATTCTTTAACACTTCTAAATTGAAAAAAATAAGAGAGAACATAATTTCAAGATTGTGAGAATTTTTTTTCTCTCTCGCACAAAAAAATTAGCGATTTAGCCTTCGTTTGGGACAGCTTTCTTATTACTTTTTAAAGCAGTTTTTTAGTACAAAAAAATTTTAAACTAAAAATTTTTATACTAAAAAGCTACTTTAAAAGCAGTAAAAAAGCTATCCCAAACGAAATGTTAAACCACTGTTATTAGCGAGCAGTGGTTTACCACAAAAGACAACTAAAAACCGTTGCTATTAAATGCTGTGTTTTATTTTTTTTTTTATAGTCTATCTCTCTCTCTCTCTCTCTCACTTATAATTTTTTCTTTATATATATTGGAACTATATGCTCAAGGTTATTAACTAATGGCAAATGGCATAAAATCATTTTCAAATTATCTTTAATATAATAACTATTTCTTCCTTATTTATAAATTTCTTTTTAATTTGACCTAATTCTCTCAAGCATTGTAAGTCACAATTTCTTGCCATAAGACAAGAAAATGTTTTTTCTACTGTTTCCTTCCTCATTATATATATATATATATATATATATATATATATATATATATATATATATATTACATACATTTATCAAATAAGAAATGTAACTAAAGTTGGATTGATAAATAGAATTATTTGATTGACATGTGGCATACTTTACACATGATGCAATGGAACCAAAAATAAATAAAGAAATAAATAAATAACTTGATTATTAAATTTGATTTTTATTTTGATTTTAATTATTTATTATTTAATTCTTTGTATTTTTCTTATTTATAACAAATAATATTAGTAGGCAACACTTTTTGATTAGCCAGGTAATTATTATCGTTTGAACCTAGTGAGAGAAGCTATTTTCAAATTTCTGTTTCCTTCTTTTTTGCGGGAATCCTTCGATGGCGGAGGATTACCGCCGGCGACCTCCGCCTGGCAATCCTCCATCACACCATTCATCGACTCAACAATTACTCAAGGGAAGAGGTGGAATCTTTGAAGACCGGTCATCTTTGTTCAGAGTTCGTCCTCAAGATGATGTTCTGAAGAACCAACCTCTGCGGATTCGTGAAGGTTTCAACCCTCGTTTACAACAACCCACGTTCGTCGAAGGGAAGGGGAAAGCGATCTTTGATAACTAGTTTTCTCCCAAATTAAAAATCTCTGGAATTAAAAGCCCTCCTCAGAGAAAGAATGACTCCGAAGCATCTTCGTCGGGTTTTACTTTGAAGGTTAATCGATTTGTTTCTGATTATTTTGATCGCAAAATTGATTCGGCTCTTAATGATGTGTCTGAGATTGCTGATCCTATGACCATTGAAAATGCTAATAATATAACTAATGTGGTTAATAAGATTGAGGAAGTGATCCAACCTGCTGTTAATGATAACATAGGGAATCCTTGGAATTCCACCAAGCATGTGAAAATCAATTCCAACTGGGCTCCAGTTGAAATGTCCGAAGATGGGGTTGCTGTTAAACTCAATTCGATAAAGGAAAATGATAATGTGGATGTTCTTAAGAATTCTTTGGTTGTGAAGGTCTTAGGAAATAAAATCCCTTTCCCTTCTTGCTGTGTGGAACTGAGGAAACAATGGAGTAGGTTCGGTAGTTTTCATTTAACGTCATTGGGACTTGATTGGATTCTATGCTCATTTCAGTCAGTTGAAGCTTTGGAAGGTGTTATGAGTGGAGGCCCTTGGTATGTGGGATGATTTATTGTGGGAATTGACAGATGGAGTCCTAGTTTTTCCCCTACCTCCCTGAAGGGGCTTTCTTCTCCGGTTTGGATTAGAATGCCACATCTACCTTTGTATTGTTGGGATGAGATAAATATTACTAAGATTGCTTCGAAGGTTGGGGTTCCTTTACTCCTGGATGGGAATATGTTCAGGTGGGGAAGGAGGGAATTCACTAGAGTTTGTGTGAGAATTAATTTGGAAGATAAACTACCAGGTGGAATCTGGATTGATGGTCTGGGTGGAAGATTTTATCAAAGAGTGGAATATGAAAAGATTTCCTCTTTTTGTTTCCATTGTGGTAAAATTGGACATAAATCCAATTTATGTCCTGATAACATTAATGGGAATGGAATTCAGAACAATGTAGTGCAAGCTACTATTTCAAAGGAGGGAGCTAAGATTGGTTTGCCTAAAAGCCAAGATGATAAAGATGTTTACGGACCTTGGATTTGAAAGTACGAGATGCGCCAAGAGGGGGTGAATTGGTATTTTAAAATTTAACCCTACACAAGAGTTCTAATTTTTTTGTATTTTCAAAATATAATTTAACGACTAATGTGCGGAAGCAAATACAACGTTCACAACGATGAAATTGATAGTTCAATTTTAGATTTTACACTACAATATTTAAATACTGATTTTTCACCAAGTAATTAAAACACACAAATTTAAAGTATGAAAAGTAAAGTACGGTAAAAGGAAAAAACACCAGAGATTTTTATAGTGGTTCGGTCACTTGACCTACGTCCACTCCCCGGAGTCCTCTACTCCAGGATTTGCACTAGTAAAAGTCGACTCTCCTTTTGCCCCCACAGCAAGGCGGAGAAGCCTTTACAATACTCACTTTCACCTCCCTCGGTGCGGCGGAATACCAAACGCTATGTCACCCTCCTGGTGACGGCAGCGGACCTTCTCCTTTTTCTCCCTCCTGGAGATGGCAGAGTACCTTGGCGATGTTGATCTTGAAGTGACTCTTCCCTCGAGAACTTTCTTGAAGCTTCCAAAGCCACAAGAGGAGCAAAGCATGCAGCTAGCTTGGAGCCACCGTGTGATCCCCTCACACTACTTCTCCCTCACGCTCAAGCTCACCTTCACCTTCCTCTCTCAAGCTCTAGATCTCTCAAAAAACTTCTCTCTACCAAATCCCCTTCTTTTTCCTCCAAGCCTCTCACAGCAAAAGGATTGATCAACAACTCCCTAAAGAAAATTTTAAGTTGTTTTTATATCAGGCTTCAGAAAACCCTAAAAGTTTCAACTTTTACGTTTCTGTTCGTACAGTACGATTTATAATCGTACAGTACGATCAGTTCAATTACAGCTCCGTCCAGTACGAGTACAGACGAACAGGTATCGAATTTTATTCATATCGTACAGTACGATATGTATATCGTACAGTACGACACTGTTGATTCGTACTGTTCGTACGGGATGAACTGTGGGATGAACCTCAGGATGAAAGAACTCGTCTCTGTCAGTCGTCCAGCACTCATTTAATCATACAGTACGAATAGTGTTTTTCACGATATCGTCCTGTACGATAAGAATATCGTCCAGGACGAATAGTTCAAAAATTCTTGGGATCGTCTGGTATGATCGCTGGGACGAAGGAAATCGTCTCTGACAATCGTCCAGCACTCTACCAGTCGTACAGTACGATCAGTTCATTTCTTGATATCGTCCTGTACGATATGAATATCTTCCAGGACGAACAGAATAAAAAACCTTGGTTTCGTCTAGTACGATCTCTGGGATGAATGAAATCGTCTATGTAAGTCGTACAGTATGATATACGATCGTACAGTACGATTGACATATAAAATAGAAACCAACGTTTATTTCCTGATTAGGGAGATAATTTTGGTAAGTTTTAATTAATCGTACAGTACGAACCTTATCGTACAGTACGATCAGTTCAGAAAATCAAATTCAAAAACTTACCAAACTTATTCTGGCGGCTAGGGTTTCACAATTACATATTATCGTACAGTACGATATGGATCGTACAGTACGATAAGTTTGTAAACTTAATCATTCGAAAATTAGCCGTTAGCCTGAGTATTTTTAATTAATCGTACAGTACGATCCAAGGTCGTACAGTACGATGTGCTTAAAAAAATTAATCATTTTAAAAGAAAATTCTCCCCCTGTGTGTGTGCATGGTTGCTCCTTTCACATGCATGCTTCTGTAGCAGACTCAAAAAAGAAAAAATAAAGAAATAAAAATTACAGACTCTTCAACATCCTATTCTACCCGATTTAAGTCTCCAGCAATCTTTAGCAGTGTGCATCTGACCTGAAATGTTAGTGCTCATATACAAAGATTAAACATTTGTAATCTAACGGAAGTCTATATGTACTCAGTAAGTATTAGTTGTCACCATCAAAATTAAGTGCTCGGGATCCTGGATTTCAACAATCTCCCCCTTTTTGATGGTGTCAAATAATATTTTTTGATGGACAGATGTTCTGACTTCTTTAGCTCCCCCTCAGAAGAGTAGCTTATTAATTTTTAAATAGGAGGAGAAGAAACAGTTTTTTTTTTATTATAACATAAATAAAATAACAAGATAAAAAAAAATGTAGTGAGAACATAAACAACCAATAGTATTTAATAGTAAGCAAAAACATAATATAGAACACACAGAAAAATCTCCCCCTTTTGACAGCACCAAAAAGGGAAGAAAAAGAAAAAACAAGTACACTGATAACAAATAGAAAACAGAAATATCTACAACAACCTAAAAATCTGGATCCTGATCCGGAGGTGGTGGTGGAGGGTCGGGAAACAGCTGGTGGTACTGATGAAGGGAGGCAAACTGGTGATCGATCGATGTGAAGCGCTCCCTAAACCATTTCATATCCGTGTCATGCTCCTGATGTTGCTGAGCAATGTGGGCATCCAACCGAGTCTCCAGACGATCAAGTCGGCGAATAATGTCATCGTGAGGGTAGTCGGGAGGAGCAAGGCCAGGTGGTTGGATTGGTGGTGGCGGAGGTGCGTTAGCAGGAGCAGCAGCCTCCTCGTCATCAAACTCGGGATCGGCGGGAGCGGCCCCCCGATGGAACAAGATACGAAAGGAGGCATCCGAGTAGAAGATAGGAAGGTGATCAGGAGGGAGCGGATAATGAAGTTGGTATTTTGCATCTAGGATGTAGCCTATGACATGCCCTAAAGCAAGGTTTAGTTTACGACGGACACCGGGATATCGGAAGGCAGACAAGATATGAATGTAGTCAAATATCATTTGGGCTTCATTGAATTTTGTGCCAGACATAATGAGATAGGTGACGATAGAAAGTAGGGGAGTAATATGGATGCGATCTCCAGCTTTAGGTATAATAGATGTGCGTAGGACATGCTGGATAACACGGGCATTTTGATTTAAGATTTGGACTAGGGGTAGGTGTTTATTGGAGGGGACACCTCTAAGGGTCATATTTACTGACGTCCAATCATAGTCGTGGGAGATCATGGATTGGGGACGAGGGCCGTCAGTGGACAGCCCGATGTGCTCAGCAATGTCGTTGACGGTGATAACGACATTCTGTTTACAGACATAAGATGTGAAGGTAGTGTTTTCAAGGTCGACTCGGATATTTACAAAAACTCAAACAAGAGTTCGGAGTGAAACGGAAAAGCAAGAGTCAGAAGGAATTGAAGGCTAGTGGAGGCGAACAGATTCATTACCTCAAAATTTAGGGCGGCCTGATTGAGCATGCGGGATGGAGTGAACTTTGCCTCCTTGATTTTGATATACGCTTTCTCGTCCGCAGCGGAGAGAAAACGATCATCGAAGCGCCGAGAGGAGGAAGAGCTCCCGACGATCATACGACCGCGCTTACTGGACCCAGACATTTTGGAAGAAAGGATTGGATGAATGATGAAATTCAGAGGGATTGAAGGTGAGGAGAAATGGCAAAGAATCCCTCCCGTTTTATAGAATTTAAGGGATATCGTACAGTACGATTGAGAATCGTACAGTATGATATGCGCAATAATGTCGTCTGGATGACCTTTCAGAAAAGTGAGTCAAATCGTACAGTACGATCAGTATTGTACTGTACGAACGTGAGTGTAAGGCGTTCGTCCCAACGAGTCGTCTGAACGACTTTTGACCAAAAGTGTTCGTACCGTACGAACAGGTGTTCGTATAGTACGATAGGCAATAATATTCGTACCGGCCGATTTAAATTCATCATAATCCGTTTGACACGTGGATCGTACAGTACGATTGGTATGTCGTACAGTACGATGACCAATAATTAGTATCGTACGGTACGAGTGGTGAATCGTACAGTACGATTCACCACTCGTACCGTACGATAGGTATAAGACATGAAAGATCTGGACCGTGAATGGGAATGGACGGCTGAGATTGGAGTGATTTGAACCGTATCGTACAGTACGATAGTGTATCGTACAGTACGATTGTCAGAGAAGATCAAGGTTTGTGAGCAACATGGGAAGAGGATCAGGAATCCAATTTTTTTGTGTTTTTTTTTTAATTTTAACAAAAACAAAACAACCACAAACCAATTTTTTTTTTTGTTACATTAGGCGTGAATGTCAATGACACCTAATTTGGTTCGTAAAGTGCTAAATATGTCATAACCTAATGGTTTTGTGAAAATGTCCGCCAATTGATCTTCAGTAGCAACGTGGTGCAATTCAATATCTCCTTTGGCTACATAATCTCTAATGAAATGATGTCTAATGTCTATATGTTTGGTTCGTGAGTGTTGAATTGGATTTTTGGATATGCAAATTGCACTAGTGTTGTCACACATGATCGGAATGGTTCCTACAGGTAGTCCTAGATCTACAAGCTGTTGTTTTAACCACAACACTTGTGCAACACAGCTACCTACCGCTATATATTCCGCTTCGGTTGTGGATAGGGCTACTGAATTTTGTTTCCTACTGGACCATGAAACTAATGATTGTCCAATGAATTGACAAGTGCCAGAAGTGCTTTTTCTATCTACCTTACATCCTGCAAAGTCTGAATCTGAGTTTCCTAAGATTTCAAAAGAAGTGCTGTGTCTAGGATACCAAATTCCTAAGTTCGGAGTGCCTAGAAGATATCTAAGAATTCTTTTGATAGCAGTCATGTGAGATTCTTTCGGGTCAGCTTGAAAACGGGCACAGAGACACACACTAAACATTATGTCTGGTCTACTGGCAGTCAGATAGAGAAGCGATCCAATTATTCCCCTATACCTCTTTTGATCCACAGACTTCCCACTGGGATCTTTATCCAATTGAATATTAGAGCTCATGGGTGTATTCATAGCCTTAGCATTATCCATTTCATATTTTTTCAAAATATCATTGACGTACTTAGACTGGCTAAGAAACGTTCCACCTTCCGTTTGTTTTACACTAAATCCAAGGAAGTAACTAAGTTCGCCCATCATGCTCATTTCATACTCGTCGCTCATTGTTTTTGAAAATTCATTACATAGGCTTTTCTCCGTCGATCCGAACAATATGTCATCTACATAAATCTGAACAATGAGTACTTCAACTCCTACCTTCTTCAAAAATAAGGTGGTGTCCATACTACCCTTTACAAAGCCTCTATCTAGTAGGAACGTACTAAGTCTTTCATACCAGGCTCTAGGTGCTTGTTTTAACCCGTACAGTGCCTTTTTCAGTTTGAACACGTGGTTTGGAAATTATGAGTTTTCAAACCCCAGAGGTTGCTCCACATACACATCTTCCTTGATTACTCCATTCAGGAAGGCACTCTTTACATCCATTTGATACAGCTTAAAATCCCTAAAACAAGCAAAAGCTAATAGTACCCTGATGGCTTCTAGTCTAGCTACCGGAGCAAAGGTTTCTTCAAAATCTATTCCTTCAATTTGGTTATACCCCTTCGCTACTAACCTAGCCTTGTTTCTTACTACTATTCCTGAGTCATTCATCTTATTTTTAAAGACCCACTTAGTTCCAACCACACTTTGCTCTTTAGGCCTTTTGACTAACTCCCATACATCATTCCTAACGAATTGGTTCAACTCTTCTTGCATTGCTAGGATCCAAAATTCATCTCCTAAGGCTTGATCTATACTCGTGGGTTCAATCATAGATATGAATGCAGAATGGCTAACATCTTTCCTAAGTCCATGCCTAGTTTTTACCCCTTCTGATGGGTCTCCTAAGATCAGCTCTCTAGGATGACTAGAAGAAAATTTCTAATCTTTAGGCAGATGTTCCTGAGGTTCCACTCTAGTCTCTATGGTAATGGTTTCTACTCCCCGTATAACCTCAACTTCTTCTTCTTCATGATTAGGTTCAGATGTCTTATTGGATTCATCAAATACCACATGAGTGGACTCTTCTACTACTAGGGTTCTCTTATTGAATATTCTATAGGCTTTACCTACAGATGAGTAGCCTAGGAAAACCCCTTCATCAGATTTAGGATCGAACTTTCCTAAGGGTGACTTGCCATTGATTAGGATGAAGCATTTGCACCCAAAAACGTGTAAGTGGGAAAGATTGGGTGTCCTACCCTTAAGCAACTCATAGGGTGTCTTATTAAGTTTGGATCTAACATTTACCCTATTTAATACATAGCATGCGGTATTTATTGCTTTTGCCAAAAGTATCTAGGGAGAGTGTATTCAGCTAACATAGCCCTAGCAGCTTCAACTAAAGTTCTATTCTTTCTTTCTGCTATTCCATTTTGCTGAGGAGTTCTAGGGGCAGAGAAATTATGTTCTATTCCAACCTCTTTACAAAAAGATTCAAATTTATCATTCTCAAATTCCCCACCATGATCACTATGAATTGTTGAAATTACACATCCTAATTTCCTTTGAATCCAAGTGGAGAAAACTCTAAATTCTTCAAATGACTCACTCTTATGAGCTAGGAATTTCACCCAAGTAAACCTAGAGTAGTCATCTACTATTACAAACCCATACAACTTCCCTCCTAGGCTGGCTGTACTAACAGGTCCGAACAGGTCCATGTGGAGAGTTTCTAGAGGCCTAGTGGTGCTGATATCCTTGATTGCATGAAATGAAGATTTAACTTATTTTCCTAATTGGCAAGCATCACAAAGATGGTCCTTAGTAAAGTCTAACTTTGGTATGCCTCTAACTAAGTCTTTCTGAGTGATGTTCCTAAGTGTTTTCATACTAGCATGGCATAGTCTCCTATGCCATAGCCAAGAGTCATCTGCTATTATTTTCAGACATAAGGAGTTTGAGGTTTCAATGCAGTTCAAGTCTAACATGTAAACATTATTTATACGTTTTCCTTCTACCACAAGTGAATCATTTAAACTAATCATGCATTTGTTAGACAGTAATTTTATATCAAAGCCCTTGTCATATAGTTGACTTATACTTAAAAGATTGTGCTTTAAACCATCCACTAAAAGTATATTCTCAATAATTAAATTTTTAGTATTTCCAATGATACCTGAGCCCACCACTTTTCTGGTGGTGTTGTCTCCCAAAGTTACCTTGCCTCCTGACCTGACCTCCAGTGTCACGAACTGCTTCATGTTTAATGCATCGTATTCATCAAGCAAAGACATATGATCTTTATCTAAGTCAAAAAAATTCTTTACTACACTAGCATGCTCCTTTTGTAAAGTACTAAACTCAGTATTAAGACTAACATACTTTTTCTTCAATTTTCTATATGAGTCATGGATTTTTTCAGAAATAACAAGTAGTTCATCGTAAGACAGTTGACATACCTCATCTTGATCTGATTGATCAAGATTATCATTAGTCATAAGACACAGATTCGTTATCTCCTCCTCTGCTTCTTCTTCCGATGATTCTGAGGCAGAGTCGGCCCAAAATGCTTTCTGAGTCTTAAACTTGCCCTTCTTGAACTTTGATCTTTCCTCACCCTTCTCCTTGGTTTGATGAGTTTTGATGTTGGGGCAATCAGCTCGGAGATGACCGGGTTTCCTGCACTCAAAGCAAAATGTTTCAGATGCAACCTTAGTATACTTTGAGTTCTTATATTTGTTCCAATTGCTTTGATGATGGCGCTGCTTTCTTTTCAGAAAATTTTTGAACTGACGAGTCATCAAAGCTATGTCGTCATCTTCCTCCGTTGCTAAGCTATCACTTTCAGAATTGTTTACTTTTAAAGCCACTGCTCGCTCCTTTTTCTTTTCACCTGCATCACTTTGTCGTTGACTCACTCCTTGCTCGTAGGCAATGAGTGACCCAAGCAAATTATCAATAGAATAAACATTTAGGTCTTTTGACTCAGTTATTGCAGTGATTTTAGCATCGTATGAGCTAGGCAAACATCGCAGTATTTTGTTTACTTTTTTCGAGTTAGACAACTCTCTTCCTAAAGCATGCAGTGATGTTACAATCTGGGTGAATCGAGTGTACATGTCAGATATAGTTTCACTAGGTTTCATGCGGAATAGTTCGTAATCATGTAATAGTATGTTCAACCTAAATTGTTTGACCTCACTAGTTTCTTTGTACGTGATACACAGTTTGTCCCAAATTTGTTTACAAGTAGTACAAGTTGATACTCGCATATAGTCTTCTGATTTTAATGCACAAAAGAAACAATTTAGACATTTAGCATTTAGTTGTGCAAATTCTCTATCCTCAATGCTCCATTCATTAAATGACAGTTCAGTTTTAACTCCATTCAACATACGAAATGGTGCAGAATAACCTTCTTGGACTAACATCCACATGCGATAGTCTAAAGACTATAAAAATGTAGACATGCGTATTTTCCAAAAATCAAACGGTATGTTGTCAAATAAAGGTGGACGAGTTATGGAATAACCCTTCGTAGTGTTACGGTTACCAAATTGAGCCATGGATCTTATGTTTCTAGGTTTTCTAAAACACTATTTTGAAACCCCGCTCTGATACCACTTGAAAGTACGAGATGCGCCAAGAGGGGGGTGAATTGGTATTTTAAA
The DNA here is from genome assembly GCA_019925795.1 of Dendrobium chrysotoxum. Taxonomy (NCBI): domain Eukaryota; kingdom Viridiplantae; phylum Streptophyta; class Magnoliopsida; order Asparagales; family Orchidaceae; genus Dendrobium; species Dendrobium chrysotoxum. The sequence goes on from CM034310.1 coordinate 3,302,526, forward strand.
ATTTAACCCTACACAAGAGTTCTAATTTTTTTTGTATTTTTAAAACATAATTTAACGACTAATGTGCGGAAGCAAATACAACATTTACAACGATGAAATTGATAGTTCAATTTTAGATTTTACACTATAATATTTAAATACTGATTTTTCACCAAGCAATTAAAACACACAAATTTAAAGCATGAAAAGTAAAGTATGGTAAAAGGAAAAAACACCAGAGATTTTTATAGTGGTTCGGTCACTTGACCTACGTCCACTCACCGGAGTCCTCTACTCCGGGATTTGCACTAGTAAAAGTTGACTCTCCTTTTGCCCCCACAGCAAGGCGGAGAAGCCTTTACAATACTCACTTTCACCTCCCTCGGTGCGGCGGAATACCAAACGCTATGTCACCCTCCTGGTAACGGCAGCGGACCTTCTCCTTTTTCTCCCTCCTGGAGATGGCAGAGTACCTTGGCAATGTTGATCTTGAAGTGACTCTTCCCTCGAGAACTTTCTTGAAGCTTCTAAAGCCATAAGAGGAGTAAAGCATGCAGCTAGCTTGGAGCCACCGTGTGATCCCCTCACACTACTTCTCCCTCACGCTCAAGCTCACCTTCACCTTCCTCTCTCAAGCTCTAGATCTCTCCAAAAACTTCTCTCTACCAAATCCCCTTCTTTTTCCTCCAAGCCTCTCACAGCAAAAGGATTGATCAACAACTCCCTAAAGAAAATTTTAAGTTGTTTTTATATCAGCTTCAGAAAACCCTAAAAGTTTCAACTTTTGCGTTTCTGTTCGTACAGTACGATTTATAATCGTACAGTACAATCAGTTCAATTACAGCTCCGTCCAGTACGAGTACAGACGAACATGTATCGAATTTTATTCATATCGTACAGTACGATATGTATATCGTACAGTACGACACTGTTGATTCGTACTGTTCGTACGGGACGAACTGTGGGATGAACCTCAGGACGAAAGAACTCGTCTCTGTCAGTCGTCCAGCACTCATTTAATCGTACAGTATGAATAGTGTTTTTCATGATATCGTCCTGTACGATAAGAATATCGTCCAGGATGAATAGTTCAAAAATTCTTGGGATCGTCTGGTACGATCGCTGGGACGAAGGAAATCATCTCTGACAATCGTCCAGCACTCCACCAGTCGTACAGTACGATCAGTTCATTTCTTGATATCGTCCTGTACGATATGAATATTGTCCAGGACGAACAGAACAAAAAACCTTGGTTTCGTCTGGTATGATCTCTGGGACGAATGAAATCGTCTCTGTAAGTCGTACAGTACGTTATACGATCGTACAGTATGATCGACATATAAAATAGAAACCAACGTTTATTTCCTGATTAGGGAGATAATTTTGGCAAGTTTTAATTAATCGTACAGTACGAACCTTATCGTACAGTACGATCAGTTCAGAAAATCAAATTCAAAAACTTACCAAACTTATTCTGGCGGCTAGGGTTTCACAATTACATATTATCGTACAGTACGATATGGATCGTACAGTACGATAAGTTTGTAAACTTAATCATTCGAAAATTAGCAGTTAGCCTGAGTATTTTTAATTAATCGTACAGTACGATCCAATGTCGTACAGTACGATGTGCTTAAAAAAAAATTAATCATTTTAAAAGAAAATTCTCCCCCTGTGTTTGTGCATGGTTGCTCCTTTCACATATATGCTTCTGTGGCAGACTCAAAAAAGAAAAAATAAAGAAATAAAAATTACAGACTCTTCAACATCCTATTCTACCCGATTTGAGTCTCCAGCAATCTTTAGCAGTGTGCATCTGACCTGAAATGTTAGTGCTCATATACAAAGATTAAACATTTGTAATCTAACGGAAGTCTATATGTACTCAGTAAGTATTAGTTGTCACCATCAAAATTAAGTGCTCGGGATCTTGGATTTCAACACGATCCATGTGAGATTTCAAAATAGAAGAAGGAGGTATGTCCATAGCAGAGAACTCAACATAAAGGATAAGCAAGATACTCAGGCTCGGGTGGATGCAGCTGAGTTGGATAACCCTTGTGTTATTCAATCTTTAGAAGAGGATGGTTCTAATAAGGTGGCATCTGAGGTGGTGGTTGCTAATAAATTTCAGGTTCTTTTGGGAAATGCAGAGGAGGAAGGAGAAATTAATGAACAAAGAAATTCAAATGAAGTTAGTATTTCCAATCAAGAGGTGGAACCGGTTAATAATCTTCCTGCTATAGTTCAGAATGCTGAATATATTAATTTGGTTAGTTCTTCTAACCTGCTGCAGGAGATTAATATGGAGATTGGTGTGTCCTCTGTTGAAGCTGCCTGAGAGCAGGATTCTCAAGACATTAAGCTGGATGTGGCTGCTGATATTCTGGAATCAGCAACTACAAAAACTAAAACCAAGTTGGCTAAGGAGATTAAATCTCTAGGTCCGGATTTCCCTAGAAGGAGGAGAGGAGGTGGTGGAGGTGTTTGTGGTGTTGGGGGCCTTCCCCCATTGGGTTCCTAATGTCTTCCATTTTGTTTTGGAATTGTAGAGGAGCTAGGAAAAAAGGGGCTTCTCTTTATCTAAGGGAGTTAGTGAGGGAGCATGAGGTGTTCTTTATTGGATTAGTGGAGACTAAGTTGTCTAGTGTGGATAGGATGGTTGTTAATAGAATTATTGGGGAGGATTGGGATTTTTTCCACCATCCTGTTATTGGTACTTCTGGAGGAATTTTTATTTTATGGAATAGGTCGGAAGGGTGCTTCAAGGTGGGTTTGGATTCTCCTCAAGTGGTTTTTGGGAGTTTCCACTTTCTTCTTAAAGGTTGTTGGAATATTGCTACGGTCTATGGAAGTAAAGATGTGTGGGCTAGAAGAAGTTTATGGGCTAGTCTCGGTGAGGTTCTTGATGGGGATACTCCTTCTATTGTCGGGGGGATTTTAATTGTTTGTTGAGCAAGGAGGATAAAAGAGGGGGAAAGAGGTTTAGCTTCTCCCAAGGCCCACAGGAGATGAATGCTTTTTTAGCTAATAATGATTTGCATGATGTAGGTATTATGGGACCAAGATTTACTTGGTGCAACAACAAGGATGGCAATGCCAGGATTTGGGAAAGATTGGATCGCTGCTTGGTGAATACGGCTGCTCTACAATAAGTGCCATTTGCTTCTGTCAATCATTTGGCAAGAGTGGCGTCTGACCACTCTCCCATTGCTTTCAAGATCAACCAATTGACGAGGCCTTATCAGAGATACATCAGATTTGAAGATGTTTGGAGATCCTATCCGGCTGCTTGGAATGTTGTTCTTAAAGCTTGGAGAAGGACTGATTTTGGCTCTAATTCTGAAATTCTTAGAAGGAAGATGAAGAGATCCCCCAAAGCTTTGTACTATTGGAATAAAAATAAATTGAAAGAACTATCAAACTTGAAGGAAACTTTGAAGAAGGATATTATGGATTTGCAAATGAAAGAAAGTGGAGTTGATGGGCTAAATCAGGAGGAGCTGCTACTGTTAAGGAGCAAAGTGCGTGAGCTTAATATTACTCTTGCTCGATTGTCTACTTGGTGGAATCAAAGAGCAAAGACTAGATGGATTCAAGAAGGTGATACTAATTCTGGTTTTTTTCATGACTATGCGTCAGCTAGGAGGAATGGAAAGCTAATCAATCAAATTAAAGATGATGTGAAAGGTCTTGTGGTTGAACAGGAGAAGATTGAGGAAGTGTTTTGTAACTTCTTCAACCAGAAGTGGAAGTATAGGGAATGTTGTCTCACGGGCTGGCCTGAGGTTGGGTGTCATCAGAAGATAGATAAAACTACTTGGAGAAGTCTGAATGCTGATTTCAAGGCTGAGGAGATGTTAGAAGCGGTGAACAGATTGGGCAACAATAAATCACCAGGTGTGGATGGCGTTACATCCTCCTTTATAAAGAGCTATTGGAGTATTATCAAAGATGACTTGTGGGGAGTTGTTAATGAATTCTTTATTAGTGGGAAGATGTCGTTGGAGTGGAAGGAGACGTTGATTGTCCTGATTCCTAAGGTGAAGACTCCATTGCAACCTTCTCAATTCCGACCCATAAGCTTGTGTCAAACCATCTATAAGGTGGTGGCTAGTATGATAATGAACCGTTTGAAGTATTGTTTGCCAAAGTTAATCTCTGAAGATCAAGTAGCATTCATTCCTGGTAGATCTTTATCGGATCACTGCTTGTTAGCCCAAGAAGTCTTCAATAAATTCAGATATTCAAAATGCAAAAAAGGTCTAATGGCGGTTAAAGTGGATATGGAACAAGCTTATGACAGCATGTGTTGGCCAACTCTTGCTAAAGCTTTGGATTGGTTTGGATTTCCTCCTAGACTTACTAGGCTCATTATGGAGTGTGTTCAAGAGGTTAGATTTTCTATTCTTATTAATGGTAGAAGAACTGATTGGATTGATGCTAAATCTGGGTTTAGACAAGGGTGCCCACTTTCCCCTTATTTGTATATCCTTTGTTCTCAATTGCTTTCCAATGCCATTCATCAAAGGGGTCTTGAGTTGGGCATCAAGGTATCTCCAAAAGCTGATAAAATAACCCATCTTTTATATGCTGATGATGTCGTAGTTTTTTCTCATGCTACCATGGGTTCAGCTAATTGTTTGAAAAAGATCCTGAAAGACTTTTGTGGTTGGATGGGTCAAAAAGTGAATGAATTGAAATCTCAAATCCTTTTTGGAAACTCTGTTAAGAAGACTTGCAGGAATAAGATTGCTAAGAAGTTGGGATATAAGAGTGTTAGAGAAATGCACTATTTGGGTGTTAAGATGGTTTTGAGGAGACCACTGAAATCTGATTTCAGATTTTTGATAAATCATGCATTGGAAAGATTAAATACTTGGGGAAGCAGGTGTCTTTCCTTGGCAGGAAGGGTTCTTCTTATTAAGATCTCCTTTTTATCCTTACCAATTTTTATTTCTACACACTCTTTGGTTCCTAAAGGCATTTTGTATGAGCTGGATAGATTATGTAGAGACTTCCTTTGGCATAAAGACAAGGAGAAAAGAGGTCTACATTATGTTGGTTGGGAAGAGATATGTAAACCAAAACAGCTGGGTGGTTTGGGTCTTCATTCTTTTGTGCATAAAGTGGGACCTTTACGGTCTAGGCTGACTTGGAGATTTATTAAGAACCCACAATCTCTATGTAATCGTATCATTAGCTCTAAATATGATGGTAATGTTTGGAATGGAGTGAGTAAAAGAGGGAATTCTCCTTCTTGGAAAATTCTGCTAGATGGAGCCAATTACCTGAAAGGTATTGTGAGATGGAAGCTAGCAAATGGTATCAAAGTGAGTATCTTCAATGATACTTGGATCTTTGATAAACCAATTAACAAATGGCCAACCTTTGTCAATTGCAATGAGACTTGGTTTGATTTGGTTCACAAGGTCATTAATGAAGACGGTAGATGGAATGATGTGGTTTTGCAAAATCTGTTTAGCAAGGAGTTGATTCCCGTCATTAAATCGGTGAAAATTTATCCTGATATGAAGGAGGATCAGCTGGAACTAATAAAGCAGCACACGGGCAGATCAATTGCTGCTTTGTCCATTGAGGCTTGGATGGATTCTATGGGAAAACTACGACACAAGGAGGACAAACTCACTTATAATTTGAATATTTTCAGGAAGCTCAATCTACTGCCTAAGGTGGAGATGTTTTGGTGGAGACTTTGTAGAAATGCATTACCAACTAATTCCTTTTTAAATTATAGGAACTTATTGGATTCTAACTTGTGTCCTTGTGGCTGTGAAGTGTAGGAGAACAGTGAGCATGTGGCTGTTGAGTGTAAACAGCTCATTATGATGGTGGATAAGCTGAGAGGTTGGGGGTTTTATGTTCCTGTTTTTACTTCATTCAGTAATTGTTTAAAACAGCTGGATAGATTGTCTATAAGCAACCGCAACAATGCAATTCTTTATTGTACAGCAGTTTACTATTCTTGGAAGAGGAGAAACCAAATAAAGCTTGGAGTTCAAGTTCTTTCGGTTAACTATTTGGCTGCCAACGTTTTAACGTCTATTTGCCATCCAATGAAGAGTCCGATTCTAAGCAACTGGGATGCTAATCTCCTTTTGGAGTCTTCAGATACTTGGCATCCTCCTCCCCTAGATTGGATAAAGATCAATGTAGACGCTACTTTGAAGGAAACGTATAGTGCTGGTCTCGGAGCTATCATAAGAGATTATAAAGGCAGGTTTCTAGCAGCATTTGGGGAGCACCTTCTACATTGGGACATATCAACTTTGGAGTTACAAGCTGTCTTGTTTGTAAGGAGACACATAAAAAGTTGGATGCTTCATTACAAGGGTGCCATCTTTGAAGGAGACAATTACAATGCGATTGAGTGGCTTCAAAAGTTTGTTACAAAATTGGGGTGGCCAAATCAAGGGATCCAACTTGAAGATTCTTTATTTCTTAATGAGTTCAATAATGTTCTTTTTCATTGCATTTCTAGAAATTGTAATAAGGTAGCCGATTGTTGTGCTACATTAGTTCTAGAAGGTAGTTTTTCGTTTGATAGCTTTGATGAAAATTGCATTCCTTCTCCATTGTTTGATTTGGTGAAGGAGTGTAATTGCTCTGTGTAGAACCTTTTTTATTTGTCTTCTTAATGCAAAGTGCTTTCTTTCAAAAAAAAAAAAAACAAATAATATTAGTAATTTATTTTATGTATATTAGATATTTTAAAATGCACAATAGAATTCTTTTTTTTTTTTTTCATATGATGGAGAGATTAAAAAAAATCCAAATTTAAAGTTTTTTTTTGAAGTCCAAAATATGTTTATATTAACATCTAGAAATAAATTTAAGTTGCTTTTTCTCTTAATATAGTACTTTGATGAAAAAATTAATCTATAAAATTTTGCCTTTCTTCATTTAGGTTTCTCATGCTACAATTTTATAAAATTCATAATATTTTTATGTAGAACATTAAAAAGATCAGGTCTTGCTGTTAATATTTTCTTCTAGTACTTCTTGCCAATTTAAAATTGAATAATTATTACTATTATTTTTTTCTTAAATCATAAATAAGTAAATTTATATCAATTCAATTATTTTAATATATAATCTAATTTATATATTATAATAAATACTTATCTTTCTTAAATAAAATAATTTAATTTAAGAAGTTAGATATTATAATTTTTTACTTTTTATTAAATATTACAATATTAATTAAACTTAAGTAAATTACTTCTTAAATATAAATTTAATCATCTAATTCATTAATTTATTTTTTCTGAATTAGAGAATAAATTGAAGATCTCTCAAAACTCAAATCAAGCTAATCTATAATTAAAATTATTAAAATAAATAGTTTCAAACTAATATTAAATCAAAATTAAATTTGATTCAAGATTAAGGCTTCGTTTGGAATAGCTTTCTTACTTTTTTTTATAAAGCTGCGGTAAGTAATTTTTTAAAGCTGTTGCAAAAAGCACATTCCTAACACAACTTTTTTGAAAGCTGAGAAAAAATAGTGACCAAATATACAATGTAGTGGCGGTATGAAAAATAAAGCGGTATGAAAAATAAAGCAATATGAAGGTTGTCCCAAATGAAGACTAAGGATTTATTTGGGACAACTTTTCACTGTTTTATTTTTTAAACAATAATCATAATTTTATTTGGTTGGTGCTTTCTCACTATTTTTCAGAAATTTATATGATGAAAAACTGCTTTTTTACAGTAAAGTTATTTTCCTTACAACAACTTTATAATCAACTTTATAAAATGCTATTGCCATCCCAATATCTTTTTGTCCTATTAAAAATATTCTATAAATGAATAAAATAATAATTTTTTAAATAAAGTATTATAATATACCCATTTTGTTAAAATTATTATCCCATATGTCAAATAGGATTACTTTACTTATGTTGGAATTAACTCAAGAGTTTTTTTTTTCATGATTGTTTAATTTGAAGCCTAAGCTATTATTTAAAAAAAAGAGCTAATTAGGTTTTGTTTGGGACAACTTCTGAAAAGTGGTCCACCCGATCACACGAGATACAATGAAAGGATAAAAAAATCTATTTTATACTCACAAGAAAAAAAAGTGCATATGCAAATAATATATCAAAATAAATAATGAAAGAGAAATTGAACTTTCATTTCATGAACACATTCAATTAATAGACATCATTAAAATAAAACTGCCACAAGAAAAATAGATTCGAACAAAAATAATGATAGGAAGGAAATTACCTAACCCCCCCAAAAAAAACACATAATAATCTACTATAAAACATAAAAATATCAAATATATTTTGATGTTGATAGATTTGCTCCTATAGTGACGGTCCACCAAGTACTCTGATAGGACCACATATTAAAAAGACAACAACGAGTGAGTTTAATAAATCAAACTCAATAAAGAACTCATATCTATTAAAGCTTAAACGGTAAATAAGTGAGGCATGTGGTACCACCAATCGAACGAGTACGAGTGCGGAAGCATTTTAATTTCGAAATATGATGAGTATTATGATTTGAAAAATCTTACCTTATACCTTGTGCCCTTGAATTTTTAATTTCAAAGTAAAATCACAATATGGAAACATTCTTCACTAGAAGGAAAATGTCATGGAAGGCCCGATTGGATTCACAGCTTCAGAAGCGAGAAACTACTAAGCATGCTTTTGCGCGCCTTGATGGCAACAAAAGAGAACCTGGCGTAAGTATTAGCCTTGACTGGAAGCCTGGAGTTGCAGCAAAGGATTGGGATGCTGTGGCTAAAAAATAAAACAACAACAACAACAAGCCTTTATCCCACTATGTGGGGTTAGCTACATGGAATCTTTTTTCTCTATTGTCTCATATTAAGAGTTAAATACTCATTTAAATCTAATAAAGAAATATCATTTCTAATATTTTCTAACCAAGTCTTTTTAGGTCTACCTCTACCTTTCTTAACATCAGGCAAATCTAATACATCTACTTTCCTAACCGGGTCATCGGATGACCACCGTTTTATGTGACCAAACCATCTGAGGCGATTCTCTCTAATCTTATACTCCAACCTTTTCAAGTATATGCTCATTTCTTATCCTATTTTTAAGAGTAAAGCCACTCATCCACCTGAGCATTCTCATCTTTGCAACACTTAACTTAATATTATACTTCACTTTTAATGGCCAACATTCCGTGGTTAAAAAAGAAAAGATTAAGGAAAAATCTATATTAGATGTTTTTCTTTCAAATTTTTAGATTATTTTAACTTTTTATTACTACATAAAATTTTGATATTTATCAAGGAGTTGCATTAAAGCTAACAAAACTAAGAGAGGTGGTGGAGGCCATTCATGAATATGACTTTGTTTGGAATAGTTTTTTATTATTGCTTTAGAAAGGAATAAGGAAGATGTCCCAAACAAAATTTATATATTACTTATAAAAACATAGGTAATAATTACCAGTCAACGTATATTTCACTCCCCTATGGTATATTTCACTTGCACTTCAACTTATGTAAATTGATAATAAATAAAAAAATCATGATTTCTTAATTTAATTGCATAATGTATTCACAAGGTTTTACCCTCATACTTTTAAAAAATTTTATTTAAAAAATTAGAACTTGAATATTTAAGAGTGTTATGATGAATTTTTTTTTTTGAGAAATTGCAATTGCATTAAAAGAAAACCTAATACAAACTACTAAATGATAGAAAGTCTATCACATTCCTCCTTTAACAAAAAAAGAAAGGAAGGAGGAATATTATTACCACTAACATCATCCAAAAAAATCACTAAAAATAGCATAGTTAGCACAAAAATTAGCTAACTTATTATAACTTCTATTAGAAAAATAAAATAACACTTGATTGAAATCTTTTAAAAGGGAAAAGTCATTCTTCCATATATCTTCATTGTTCCTATTATGATCCGTCAATGAATCTTGAAGTAGAGTGATAATATTATAATTATCACCTTCAATTATGATTCCTTTGTATTCAAGCATCCAACCTTGCATAATTTCCTTTAATGATTGAACTGCTAACATTTCCAACTGAGATATATCCCAATGTAAACAGCTAAAACCAAATGCCAACAAAAATCTTCCTTTATGATCTCTGAATACTCCTCCAATACCTGCTTTGTTAATCCAATCAAAAGGAGAAGGGTGCCGAAAATTGTTAGACAACTGTGTGGGCTGATTTACGCCCCAGTTTTTCCTAATGGAATTGAATTGAGATGAAATAGCATAGTTGATAACAATAGTAGCTATTTCTGCAGGACTATCTTCATTCCCTCCATGCTTTACTTGATTTCTACCCTTCCATAAAAAGAAAACAGCTATACAATACATATTAGCAATAAAAGAGTTATAAGTTGCTAAACTTTCCAACTCCTCAAAGCAATCCGCAACAGATATGAAAACAGGAATTGGAAACCCCCATTTGTTAAGAAACTCTATGACCTTGATAAGCTTCAGGCATTGAACTGCTATATGTTCCGACATTTCAATAGATTGGCAATCTCTAGGACAAATATTATTATCAAATAGTCTTCTATGCATAAGAAAATCGTTAGAAGGAATTGCATTTCTGAATAGATGCCACCAAAATAACTCCACTCGCGGTTTTAACTTAACTTTCTTTATCCAATTCCAGTACTTATCATCCACTTCTTCTTCCAACGCAACCTCAAAAGCCAAAGCAGCAATAGACTTTCCCGAAATCTTCAATTTAAGTTCCATCTGATATGACAATAATTCAGGAGTAATCTGGACTTGTTGAATAAGATACACCAACTGATCTCCAAATAATTTCTTCAGTTCTTCCTCATTCCATTCTCCATCAGTTATTAACTTATCAAGAGAGCTGTCAATATCTTCAAAATTAATCACAAATGTAGGCCATTTATCAATTCTTCTATCAAATATCCATGCATACTTTAAGATATTAATTAAAGAACCTGTAGAAACTTTCCATCTCATAATTGGCTGAAGAAGTTTAGCTCCATTTATAATAAATTTTCATGTGGAAGATGATGAAATTATTGAGAATTTAAAGAATGCAAAAAGTTGAGGTTGAATTTTATTGTGCTCTTTGAGATTTGGTTAATGTTGATTGTTACTTTATAAAAATATAAGATTTGAGTATTTCATAAATGGGGGCAGTTTGTATAGACTTATTTTTCTTTTTGAAAGCAATTTAGTATCATTGATGGCTCAATAATTAAGAATTCATCTTGGCGATGTTAATTCAACCTTGTATATGTCATAGAGTTTATTTTAGTTGGTTTTGTAGTGATCAGACACTCTGGAGGGTCCAAGTGGAACCATCAACAATCTATTTTTCCTTACAATAATTTTTCTGGCTTATCTTTAAAGCCTTTTTTGGAATAGCTTTCTTACTATTTTTCCAACTCACTTTGGTCTGTTGGTTGGGAGCTTTAGCTGCCAATCAAGAGGTTTTGGGCTCGAGTCTTGCGTAAGTTTGCCTTAATTGGCCCAACCCCCCCCCCCCTAGTTTTAAAATCACAATCATAAATTTTATATTAAAAAGTTACTTTCTACAACAACTTTAAAAAGTTATTTTCTCTACAACAGTCTTATAAAACAGTAAGAAAGCTGTCCAAACAAAGCCTTGATTTTTATTGGGAAGTTTCTCGATGTTGTTGGACTCGTTACAGCAAGACAACTCTTTTAACTAAAAATATATATGTAATTTATATTGTGTTTTTGATATAAAAATCAAATTTATCAATAAAGGAGAAGCATGGTTTGATATCTTCTAAATTTTCATTGCCACTATTCTAAAATGATTCGAAATAGCTTTGCCAATTCTTCTTAGATATCATTTTGAAATTATCTTATATCTTATCTTTTAAATTCAAAAGTTTAAATATAGAAACAATTATCTCACCTAAAAAATTAAATTATTTGAATAACAAATTCTTTCTATTCTTTAACACTTCTAAATATCAAAAATAAGAGAGAACACAATTAATTTCAAGATAGTGAGAATTTTTTTCTCTCTCACACAAAATAATTTAGCGATTTACCCTTCATTTGGGATAGCTTTTCTTACTGCTTTTTAAAGTAGTTTTTTAGTGCAAAAATTTTTTAAACTAAAAAATTTTATACTAAAAAGCTACCTTAAAAGCAATAAAAAAATTATCCCAAACGAAGCCTTAAACCACTGATATAAGCAGTTAAACCACTACAAAAGACAACTAAAAACCGTTGCTATTAAATGCTGTGTTTTTATATTTTTTTTTGGTAGTCTCTCTCTGTCTCTTATAATTTTTTTATATATATATTGGAACTATATGCTCAACGTTATTAACTAATGGCAAATGGCATAAAATCATTTTCAAATTATCTTTAATATAATAACTATGTCTTCCTTATTTGTAAATTTTTTTTTTAATTTTACATAATTCTCTTAAGCATTATAAGTCACAATTTCTTGCCATAAGACAAGAAAATATTTTTTCTACTGTTTCCTTCTTCATTTGTCAACCAAATATATATATATATATATAAATTACCATTACGCATAAAAGTTTTTATTTTTTATTTTTTTTACTCGATTCTTAAATTTGATTTTTATTTTGATTTAAATTATTATTTTAATTTATTATTTAATACTTTGTATTTTATATTATTTATAACAAAAAATATTAGTAATTTATTGTTAAAATAAACTTATTATTGTATGCATATTAGATATTTTAAAATGCACAATAGAATTCTTTTTTTTTTTTCATATGATGGAGAGATTAAAAAAAATCCAAATTAAAATTTTTTTTTGAAGTCCAAAAAAAATTTATAGTTTAGCTAATCATTCTTAAATAAAATAATTTAATTTAAGAAGTTCAATATTATAATTTTTTTACAATTTATTAAATATTACAATATTAATTAAACTTAAAAATAAATTACTTCTTAAATATAAATTTAATAATCTAATTCATTAATTTATTTTTTCTGAATTTGAGTATAAATTGAAGATCTCTCAAAAATCAAATCAAGCTAATCTATAATTAGAATTATTAAAATGAATAGTTTCAAACTGATATTAAATCAAAATTAAATTGATTCGAGATTAAGGCTTCATTTGATATAGCTTTCTTACTTTTTTATAAAGTTACTGTAAGTAGTTTTTTAAAGCAGTTGCAAATTAAAAGCACATTCCTAACACAAATATTATTTTGAAAGCTGAGAAAAAATAGTGATCAAACATATAATATAGTTGCGGTATGAAAAACAAAGCAGTATGAGGGCTGTGCCAAATGAAGACTAGGGGTGTTAATATTTGACACGACACGAAAACCCGACTCGAACCCGACCCGAAAAACCCGACTCGAACCCGACCCGAGCCCTAAACGGGTCGGGTTCGGGTTGACCCGACGGGTTGCCGGGTCATCCCGAAAACCTGTTTAAAAGCCTGCCCGTGAAGCCTGCCCGCCCTGCCCCACTCGCGCTCGCGGTGCCCGCACTTGCGCCTGCGCTGCTGCCGCGCTCGCTGCCCACGTGCACCGCGCTCCCTGCCTGCGCGCCCGCGCGCCCGCCTGCGTTCGGCCACCTGCACTCGTTCCGGGTCGGGACGGGTCAACCCGCCAACCCGCCAGGTCGGGTTCGGGTCCGGTTTTCTGACCCGTTTTCCTACCCGGGTCGAGTTAGGGTCAACCCGTTTAGAGCGCGGGTCATTTCGGGTTCGACCCGAACCCGACCCGAAACCCAATTTTGACACCCCTAATGAAGACTAAGGATTTATTTGGGACAACTTTTTCACTGATTTATTTTTCAAACAATAATCATAATTTTATTTAGTTAGTGCTTTCTCACTATTTTTAAGAAATTTATATGAAGGAAAACCGCTTTTTTTTTGTAGTCTCTCTCTCTCTCTCTCTCTCTTATAATTTTTTCTTTATATATAATGGAACTATATGCTCATGGTTATTAACTAATGGCAAATGGCATTAAATCATTTTGAATTTATCTTTAATTTAATAACTATGTCTTCCTTATTTATACATTTTTTTTAATTTGACATAATTCTCTTAAGCATTATAAGTCACAATTTCTTTCCATAAGACAAGAAAATGTTTTTTCTATTGTTTCCTTCTTCATTTGTCAAAAAAAAAAAAAAATACATACATTTATCAAATAAGACATGTAACTAAAGTTGGATTGATATATAGAATTATTTGATTGACATGTGGCATACTTTACACATGATGCAATATATATATATATATATATATATATATATATATATATATATATATATATATTGGATTTTTATACTTGATTCTTAAATTTGATTTTTATTTTGATTTAAATTATTATTATTATTTATTATTTAATTCTTTGTATTTTTCTTATTTATAACAAATATTATTAGTCATTTATTTTATGTATATTAGATATTTTAAAATGCACAATAGAATTCTTTATTTTTTTTCATGTAATGGAGAGATTAAAAAAATCCAAATTTAAAGTTTTTTTTTGAAGCCCAAAATAAATTTATATTAATATCTAGAAATAAATTTAAGTTGCTTTTTCTCTTAATATAGGACTTTGATGAAAAAGTTAATCTATAAAATTTTTCCTTTCATCATTTAGGTTTCTCATGCTACAATTTTAAAAAATTCATAATATTTTTAAGTAGAACATTATTAAAAAGATCAGGTCTTGCTGTTAATATTTTCTTCTAGTACTTCTTGCCAATTTAAAATTGAATAATTATTACTATTAATTTTCTTCTTATATCATAAATGAGTAAATTTATATCAATTCAATTATTTTAATATATAATCTAAATTATATATGATAATAAACAGTTAAATACTTATCTTTCTTAAATAAAATAATTTAATTTAAGAAGTTAAATATTATTTTAAATATTATAATTTTTTACTATTTATTAAATATTACAATATTTATTAAACTTAAGTAAATTACTTCTTAAATATAAATTTAATCATATAATTCATTAATTTATTTTTTTCTGAATTAGAGTATAAATTGAAGATCTCTTAAAAATCAAATCAAGGTAGTCTATAATTAGAATTATTAAAATGAATAGTTTCAAACTGATATTAAATCAAAATTAAATTGATTCGAGATTAAGGCTTCGTTTGGAATAGCTTTCTTATTTTTTTATAAAGTTGCTGTAAGTAATTTTTTAAAGCTATTGCAAAAAGCACATTCCTAACACAAAACTTTTTAAAAGCTGAGAAAAAACAATGACCAAATATACAATGTAGTTGAAATATGAAAAATAAAGCAGTGTGAAGGCAGTCCCAAATGAAGACTAAGGATTTATTTGGGTCAACTTTTCATTGTTTTATTTTTCAAATAATAAACATAATTTTGTTTGGTTGGTGCTTTCACATATTTTTTAGAAATTTATATGAAAGAAAACAAATTTTTACAGTAAAGTTACTTTCCTCACAATATCTTTATAACCAACTTTATAAAATGCTGCTGCCATCCCAATATACCCAATGTCTTTTTGTCCTATTAAAAATATTCTATAAATGAATGAAATAATAATTTTTTATAAAAAAGTATTATATTATACCCATTTTGTTAAAATTATCATCCCATATGTCACATAGGATTACTTATGTTGGAATTAACTCAAGAGTATTTTTTTTCATGATTGTTTAATTTGAAGCCTAAGCTATTATTAAAAAAAAAAGAGCTAATTAGGCTTCGTTTGGGATAACTTTCTTACTGCTTTATGAAGCAACTTTTCAGTACAAAAAATTTTAATTCAAAAAATTTTTATATTAAAAAATTGCTTTATAAAATAGTAAAAAAACTGCCCCAACCAAATCCTTAGTCTAAGTTCCCACATAATTATTTAGTGAGGCTACACAAAAAGGTGCCCATTAAAAAGAAAAGGTCTTCAAAAGCCTATTTATGGGCCCACCATAGACCCACTCCCTTGGCCCAATCTTGGTTAACAACTTGAGCTTATCATACTATAATGGGCTGGACCCATGCCTTATGAAAAAAAAATATATATTCAATATTTATATTTATATATTTTTAATATATTTTGATTAATTTATGATAGCCTATTAATTCCCTTTTCTCCACTTGGACTACAGACCACATGGCTAGTCTTTTTTTGGACTATTATCTAATGAATTTATTGTACTTTTTAGTATTTTTTTTCCACATATTTTGTTTAGAAAATGTTAGGAGAAAATTCCAAAAAAAAAAAAATAAAAAGTGTAGGATTTTTAGTGCAAGTGGTGCTTGTCCTTACCAATTGTTGTGAGAAATCTTCTTTGTATTGTTTACATAATAAATCTCATACCATGTAGTGATTATCTAGATAATATTTAAATTTATTTATTTATAAAATTAATATCAATTATCTTTATATAAAATAATATCATCTCAATTTATAATAGCACAAAAAATTTTATGTTTTTTATTTTTATTTTTTAATGATTTATTTGTAATAAGTACAAACATTTGAAATTGATAATTTTTTTAAAAAAGTAAATGAAATATTTTGTGAATGAGGAAAATTTTAATTATATGTGCATAAATCTTTTAAACCAAAAGTTTTGATTGTTTGAAACTCTTTTTTTATATAAAAATTATTAAAATACATTTAAATGCTCTTGGTGAGAGAGAGAGAGAGAGAGAGAGAGAGAGAGAGAGAGAGAGAGGCTTTTTCATTATGCCTACTGAGAGGCAAAAGAGTTTTTAGAACTCGTGTGCCTCTCAGCTAGAAAAACAAACTAGGTAACTATCTGAGAGGCAGACAAGTACTTCTTGTTGTCGAAGGGCTTCATGTGGTTTCGACGATTGAGTTCTTCGCCACATAATGTGATGAGGGCAAATTTGACTAGATTGAGCTCTTCGCCAATTATCATTATCAACCGTCATCACCCAAATGTCAAGACTACCACTGAGACTTCCATGATCGCTATATAAATTGTCTTATGCAATATTTAATTAAAAATAACCTACATATAGAATATCAAAAATATTTTTATTTTATATTAAAACATAAATACAATTAAAAATATGAAGATTGTGCTTGCATAAGTGGCATATTCTTGAATCATTAGTGGTGTTGGATTGCTCTTGAGAATATGGGCAAATTGAAATTAAGATTGTGCTTAATCATTATTGTTTTCATTGATGATAAAATATAGATTATGCATAAAGTCTTAACCATTATTGTTAAACATAAATTGGACTAGCCATGATCCAACTAATCGGTCGGGCCAACACGGGGCGAAATATCTTAGAATCTTTTCAATTAATGAGATCAAAATCAAATGTGATATTCATTATTAGTAAGAATGATGATTATTCTATAATAATTTTAAATAAAGATCAATTAACCCTCAAAATATATAAATAGGTCGCAATTCTCTTTCTTTTACTAACATGGAAAGACTTAGGGTTATTTGGTTGGTTGAAAATTGAATACATGGTGGAAGAATGGTTTTTAAATTTTAATTATTGGGTAGAATGAAAAAGGAATGTAAAGTAATCTGATGATGTATTTAATATTCACTAATTATTTCATTTTTAATTTATTTGAAATTCATACAATTTAGCTAAATTTCAAATACCCCGCACTTGTGAAGCATTACCCACGATTACTGGGTACTGCTGCTCCAACACCACAAGCTACCACTAACCACCACTACCACCTGCGACCATCATCAGTCACCACCATCACTATCGTTGTCGACCACTATTGCCATGCTTTACATGAAATTCGCTTTTATTCTAATCAAATATAAAAAGGTGATCTCAAGCCTCGATTTTACGAGAAATTATTATGTGCGGTCATCGGACTGTCCGGAGACGAATTAGAATGCGCTACATCACCCGGTAAACAGTGGTACACAGCACCGGTACACAACAAAAAAGTGACGTGGCGCGTATTGATTCATCTCCGGACAATCCGGTGACCACATAGAATAATTTCCCTTATTTTACACTAAAGAAAATGACTTTAAAGCACTTTAAATACAATAAATTTAACTTATATTGCATTTAGAATGCACTGAGTTCTAAATATTTGCTACCAAATGGCCCCTCTTAATTTTGTGTGTAATGTCAAAGCTTTGGTAGGAATAGCTATCTTTTAATATTTTATGGCTTTACTGTTTCTCACTAGTTTGTAAAGGTACATTAGCTTGGGTCTCAAACT
This sequence comes from Dendrobium chrysotoxum, assembly GCA_019925795.1. Taxonomy (NCBI): domain Eukaryota; kingdom Viridiplantae; phylum Streptophyta; class Magnoliopsida; order Asparagales; family Orchidaceae; genus Dendrobium; species Dendrobium chrysotoxum. The sequence goes on from CM034310.1 coordinate 3,320,708, forward strand.
TTACACGTGGTCTAAAGGGCCTTCAGTTGGGTTGGAAAATATAGCCAATAATTTTGATGTGTGAGTTGGAAATCAGTGAACTAAGCCCAGCCAATAGAGAAATCATTACGTGCGGATACCGGACATAGACAACTGTTCGGTCTGTCTCTATCACTACTAATAAATCAGGCTTTCGCAGCGCTTTTTCTAACCTATAGCAGCGGTTTAAACACCTACAAAATTATTTGCAGCAGTTTAAAATCTGCTGCACATCCGTCGCATCTGTGTTCGCTGGTAAGACTTTAACAGCGTTTTTGAAAGCGTTGCTGTAGGAAGGCTTTAGTAGTGCTTTTTAGTAGCTGTTAAAACCTCTGATAAAGAGTAGAACTGCTAAAAAATATATAATGCAAAAAATCATTTTTTCTAATTAAATAATACATAAGCAATCTCAAAATGGATGCTTCAACATATATAGAGTTAAATGAATACAAACAGTTCTCAGTGGCTAATACAAGGACTTAAATATCCAGTAGTAAATACAAGAACAAAAAAAAATTTCTCCAAAAAAGCTCAAACTATTAAAACAAGACATAAATTTGGACAAATATTAAAACAAAAAGATGGAAACAATAAGCGTGAACTCTAATAAATTCCCAATTCTGAAACAAAGGATTTTATGTGATAACAAATTTAATATATATCTACACTTTGTCAGCATCGTCGTCAATTGGAGAGGAGGAGGGTCGCGCGCGGAGAAGATCTCGAGGTCGACGGAACGCCGATGAAGGGTTTTGTTAGAATGGAAGTAGCAGCTTCGGCATTGGCGTCAGCGTCTGCTTCGGTGTCGGCATCAGCTTCTGTTGGGAGGAGGTGGCTGGGGAGGAGACGGGTCGCACGCGGAGCAAATCAAAGGTCGCGGAGGCAAGAGGTTTGAAGAATAGGGCTAGGACTTATTTCCGCTTATTAATTTCCGAAGTTTTTTGCGGCTCTTTTATAAATCACACGTATTTGCGGCTTATTTCCGATTTGTGCAAAAGAAGCGGTTCAAGACCGCTGCGGTATTGAGCTATTGTAGCGGTATTTAATTTGCTGCTAATAAATGCTGCGAAAATTTCATTTTTTTAGTAGTGTGTGAACAGTAAAAGCGCAGTAAACTGTGCTTTTAATGTTCATCATAACGTTTTTATTGTTCACAGAGATAAAACCGAACGGTTCTCTGTGTCCGGTCTCCGCATGTAATAATCTCTCCAACCAATAAGGCTTTCTTTGGGATGGATTTCTTACTACTTCTTAAAGTAGCTTTGTAGTTAAAAAATTTAATTTTTATACTAAAAAGTTGATTTAAGAAGCAGTAAGAAAGTTGTCCCAAACAAAACCTAAGTTTAAATGAAAGCTTCTAAGTTGTTTTTGTTAGTTTATATTGCTTAAAACAAATTGATCTGAACGTTATTGTGATGATTTTTGAAGAAAATTTTGAAATGTAGCTAATAAATAAATAAATATAGGTATGCTTGGTGTATCTTGCCTTGCAACAAGTGATTTAAGAGATTTTGTTTATTACTGTTGTAGACCTATTAAGGATTAAATTAGGATAATGCTTTTATCTATTTAAAAAGAAAAAAAAATAGTGGTAGGGTCCTAAAGGTTTTTTTTTATTGGGAGGGTGTTCTTGAATTATATCTATTAAATCTAGTTGTAGGTGTCGGGTTTGAGATGATGATATGATAAATAATATGATGGGTAAGTTAGGAATATATGTTAGAAAACTTAATGTCAATTCTACTAAAATTTATAAAATATAGAATCGACTAGACAAAAGATGTGGAAGCTCATAAATAAATTTTAAATACTTCTGGTTATTGAGATTTGATTGTGTTCTTGTCTGATCTTGAATTCTTCTAAACTTTTTCTCTCGCAAAATGATGGTGCATGTTTCTTCTTCTTAGAAGTGGTACTCAAAACATATAGAAGTTTAGAATTAGTTTTTGCCTATCACAACAAACATTGAAATTTTAGTTTTAAAAACTAAATTAAAATTAAGAAATTGTCAGTTTTAAATGTTAAATTAAAATTGAAAACAGTTAGTTCTAAAGCTAAATTAAAAACTAGAAATTTATCAATTAATTAAGAATAATTTATTAATGATAGTTATTTTAACAATCTCTCACTTGCATCAAATATTCCATCCCAAATAAAATAAGAAATAAAAACATGAATCATGGTGATAGATCTTCTAAGTGTGAGTATTATCTCCCATGTATCACAATTATTATGTCTCTTATATATTTGCTTATTTAACTTGATGAATAAACCTTAATGTTTATTCTAAGTCCAACTTAATGATTTTTATTATTACATAAATGTGTACACATAAATAACTAAAACATGAAAAACATCATAACCATACTCATCTTATAATGAAATTAACTAAAGCAACCAAGACCCATATGGTTCATATTAGAGGTGTAAGTGAGCCGAGCTTATCGAGCCACGAGCTCGAGCTCGAGCTCGAGTTAGAGCATGATAAGGCTTGACTCATGAGCTCACGAGCCAGCTCAAATAATAATTAATATTTATTTATTTATTAAATTTAAAAATCCCGCCTCTCCCGCCTGGGTTTTGATATTCCTGCTTGCTTGCAATTGCGAATTTGGGAAACGAGGCGGACCGTGAGCATGGGACTGCGGAATGAGGCGGGCTGAGTGCGTGGGAGCTCGAAACGAGGAGGACGAGCTCGAGCTCGGTTGGTTGACTCAAATGGACGGCGGATGATGCGATTGGCAGACGGCATACGATGAATAACACGAAAGGCGGCCCATACCACCGAGGCTTGCAAGCGGCTCGAGCTCGAGTTTGAGCCAGCTTTTTGATTGATAAGTCGAGCTCGATAGTGCCATTACTCAACTCGACTCGACTCATTTACACCCCTAGTTCATATGAACCTTAAACTTTTTTTATGGCATGTTTTAAGTTAAAGAATCTACTATCATAAATTCAGTATTTGTATGCTCAATAACCACTGTATTCTCTTTAACTCATTCTTTTATGACTAAGTACTTAATATCAATGTTCCTGCTTCGACTACTACTTTTATTATTCTTTGCAAAAAATACTGCAACCGAATTTTCACAATATATCTTCAATGACCTAGATATCAAATCTAAAAGTCTAAGTTCATAAATGAAACTCTTCAACCATACACTATGTGATGTGGCCTCAAAATAAGACACAAACTCGACCTCCATAGTGGAAGTAGCAGTAAGAGTTTGCTTGGCACTCCTCCAAGACATAGTTCCACCAACAAACATAAATATGAACTCAGAAGTTATTTTTCAGAAATCAACACAACCAACAAAGTTAGAATCTAAATAGCCAATCACTTCCAAACTATTAGTCTGCCTATACATAAGCATGTAATATTTAATACCTTGGAGATACCTTAACGCTTTCCTTACAGCTTGCCAGTGGTACATGCTTGGATTACTCTAATATCTTCCTAACATCTTAAATGTTGCAACTTAGTTTTCAAAACTATACTTTTTATTTCATATGAGTTTTTGATGATACTAAAATATTATTGTATTAATTACTGTTTCTCTTAACATATATTATATGCATTTTATTTGTGTTGTTTGTGTGTACTAACGTTTAAGGGAAATCATACTCCAGACTGTCAAAGACTTCAAGACAGATTAGACTAAGAGTTCATGTTATGGAGTCTGTACTTTTTCTATTTTTCTTGAGTCTAAGAGAGTGTGATTGTAATTGGGTAACTGCACACACACACTAGGGGAGTGAGTAAAAACTTAAATTTTTAAAACTAATTGTACTAGATGATTTTCAAATGGTACTAGATGATTTGTCATGGTATTTCCTCCTAAAATGAAGTTAATCAAATAATGTCAGTAAATCTTTTTTTTTTGTACTATTCGTACTATACAATTTTTGTTCGTACAGACAACTCATAGAGTACAAAATGGGTGCGTACCATATCATCCCAAATGAACTTACAATTTTTGATATATTCGTACTGTACGATTTATGTTCGTACTGTATGATATATGTTCGTGCAGGCGATTCACAGAGTATGAAATGGTGTTGTCCACTTTCGTACCAAGAAAAACATAATTTGCTTTAACTATTCATACTATATGATGTCTGCTCATACAGACGATTGACATAGTATGAAATGAGGTTCATACACAATCGTACCAGACGAATGAGTTTAGTTTTGAACTATTCGTACAGTACGATGTGGGTTTGTACAGACGATCCACAAAGTATGGAATCAGATTTGTACAGCATCATACACTGATTTTTGAACTGCTCGTACGTACAAAAGTTTGATCGTACTGTACAATCCAAGTCCGTTCAATTTGAAATTTTTAATTTTTAGGACAATTTTTCTTGTCCTTTGTATATAAGGGTCCTAAAACTGACACTCTAATCTCAGATCTGTGAATTTCTTTTGAGAGTGGACTTGGAGAGTGTTTTGGAATTGGAGAGTGAGGGATCTTGTGAGAGGGATTTATGAGGGGATTTACAAAGTTGTCCAGCAGTGAGGATCTCTTGCTTGTTCTTCAAAGTTCTTCACTACTTTCTTGAAGCCTCTTGAAAGAAAATTTTCAAAGGAGATCACGATACTCTGCCATCACCAGGTAGGTGAGAAAGGATGTCAGTACTCTGCTATTACCAGGAGGGTGAGAAAGGATGTCGGTACTCTACCGTCACCAGGAGGGTGAGAAAGGATGTTGGTACTCTGCCATCACCAGGAGGGTGAGAAGGGACGTCGGTACTCTGCCGCACCAGGTTGGTGGAAGAGAGGTTTTATAAGGGCTTCTCCACCTTGCTGTGGGGGAAAAAGGAGAGTCACTAGTATTTAGTGTAATACCTGGAGAAGGAGTCTCCAGGGAGTGGTCGCAGGTCTTGTTAGACTGAACCACTATAAAATTTAGTGTTCTTCTGTGCTTTTACTTTTATTGCATTTTTATTTTTTGCACTTTAATTTATTATGATTGAAAAATTATTTTGAGAAATCTATCATTGTAATAAAAATCTTATATCAATTTTTTAAATTATCAAGAATTTTTAAATTACCAATTCACCCTCCTCTTGGTTAGCTTTGAGATAATTGCATTATGTTTAACAACCTACTCGAACTTTCACTAACTGCAAATTCTATGTCAAGCCTTATGCAAACCTGAGCATACATTAGACTACCAACAACTAAAAAAGATGGAATATTTCTCATTTCCTTCCTTTCAAAATCATTTTTCGGGCACTGACTCAAGCTGAATTTATCACCCTTAACAATGGGATATATGCTTGGTGAACAATCTTTCATCCTAAATCTCTTCAATATTTTATTGATATAGATCTCTTGAGACAAACCTTAAATACCTCGAAGCCTTACTCCTTGTATTTTAATGCCAATAATATAAGAGGCATCACCCATATCCTTAATATCAAAAATTTGAGAAAGAAATTGTTTCATCTCATGCAATAAAGCTTTATCATAAGTTGTAAGTAAATAATCATCTACATATAAGATTATAAAATAAATTTTGCTCCCACTAATCTCTGGTATATACATTGATCCATGATATTCTCAACAAAACTAAATGAGGAGGTCACATTATAAAATTTTAAATACCATTGATAAGGGCTTGTTTTAATCCATATTTAGACTTCTTAAGCATGCACAAAAAAGGCTCACATTTATTGGGGGAGAATCCTTCTATTTGTTTCATGTAAACCTCATCATCTAGTACTCCATTTAGAACTATAAGCTCCACATCCACTTGTTGCTGCTTTAAATCTAAAATGCCTAACAAGTCCTATGATGATTCTGAAGAAATCATTTTTAGATACTGGAGTAAAAGTCTCTTTGTAATCAATTCTTTCTTGTTGAGTGAATCCTTTAGCAACAAGTCTTGCTTTATATATCTCTATCTTGCCTAAAGAGCATCTTTGTATCTTATGTACTTATTTACGGCAATGGATTTTACACCATTAGGCAACTCAATAAGATCCTAAACTTTTTCATCTGCCATAGAATTTATCTCATATTTTATGGCATTAACCATAAATTAGATTCTTTTTAACTGATGGATTGTGAAAATATTTCAAGATCATTTTTAGCTCTAATATTATAATCTGACTCTTGAAAATACACAATATAGCCATTAGGAATTATTATAGTCTTTCCCCAGTAGATTTTATTACTGTTGTAAGAACCTCCTCTTGTGGAGTTGATTGTTTAACTATATTTGTCGGTCCATTAGTAGCCTATGGAATCTCTACTAAGAGTTTGTCTAACACCCATTTGGACTTGAGGAGTATTATCGATAATATTCAACCTGCCATTTAAAGTGAAAGTTTGAGCATCCATACAATCCTTTTAAGGAACTAAGCTCTGTATTTGATCACTCCCACTATTCAAGTCAATCTTAAGAAATTTTGCATATCTTGATTCCACAATTGTAGTCCTATTAGATGGACCATGAAATCTATAACCCTTGGACTTTTCAGCATATCCAATAAAATACCCACTAATATTTCTTGGGTATAACTTTTTCTCTTATGGATTATAAATTCTCACTTCACACAGAGATCCCCATACATGCACATGTCGCCAACCTTATTTCTAACCTTTCCAGAACTCAAAAAAAGTTTTAGGAATTGCCGTAGTTGGAACCTTGTTCAATATGTACACAATCGTCTTAAGAGCTTCAGTTCAAAAGAACTTAGGAATTTTAGAAATACTAATCATGCTTATCACCATGTTCATCAATGTTCTATTCATTCTCTTAGCTACACAATTCTGATCAGGTAAGCTAGAAGTATTGGACAACAATTCCATTTTCTTGAAGAAACTTTGTAAATGGACCAATAATTTGTCCATCATCAATATATCTTCCATAATACTCATCACCTTTATCTGATCTCATAATTTTAGTTTATTTTTCACATTATTTCTATACTTTTATCTTAAATAACTTAACGACACTTAATGCTTCATTTTTATTTTAAACCAAATAAAGATACATATTTCGTCGGTAATCGTCAATGAATGTGATGAAATATATTGGATCATGAAAATTTCATATATGGACATTAGATATTTGTATGTATGATCTCTAATATATATGTACTCCTCTTGGCACCTTTCTTTGACTTGTTAGTTTTCTTACTCTTAATCAAACTCACACAAATATCAAAGTTAGTGAAATCTAAAGTATTAAGTACTCCATCATTCACTAATCTTTTAATCGTATTTATGGAGATATGTCTTAATCTCTGATACCACAACGTAGAGGAATTTTTTATTTATAACACATCTTTTAATATCAGCTTGAACATGTATTATATTATAAGTTGTACTATTTTACAAATCAATATAGAAAAGACTATAAGATAAAATACAATTTCCAACAAGTTCATATTTATGATAAAAATTGATAGAATTTTCCAAAATGTTAAAGGCATTAACAATTGGCACAAGTATGAAAACTTAAATCAAATATCTAAAAAAAAACTAGACACATAAAAAGTCATTTCTAATTCTAAAATAAAATCACTACTAAGTACTAAGTACTATGTTCCAATATCTTCAACATATGAGCTCATCTTATTTCCTAAATAGATGCATTTCTCATTTTTCATTGGCATCCTTAGATTTTGCATACCTTGCAAAGTATTACAAATATGAATTATAAAACTTGAATCAATTCATTATGTGTTATAAATAGTAATAGCCATATTAGATTTATATTAGACAAATGTAGTTATTTTACCTTTCATATCAAGCCAACTTTTAAATTTGATGTAATTCTTTCATATGTCCCTTTCTTTTATAAAATAAATACTTTGATTCTTTATGGATGCCAGTTTAGGGTGATACTTTACCCTTCCCTTTCTTCTTGGTATGACTCAAAACTTTTTTATGTGTTGTTAACATTATACTATCACCTAATTCCGTAACCAGCCGTTCCTCTTCTTGAACACACATGTTCAAAAGCACATTAATTGACCATTTATCCTTATATGTGTTATAGAATAATTTAAAAGGACCATATTATTGTGAAAGAGTATTCAAAATATAGTGCATCAGAAAAGACTCAAACATATCAGTCTTAAGCGTCTTAAGCTGAGCTACAATGCCCCGCATTTACATTATGTGCTCCTACATGTCTTTAATTACATTTAGCTTCAGGGATGAAAACTTTATAATTAGAGTACTAACAAGAGTTTTTTCTAAAGTGTTAAATTGTTCATCAATTGCCTTAATTAGCTCTCTGACATTATTATATTGATCAACTGAATGATGAATACTAGAATATATTTTTGTCTTTATGAACATCAAACTGAGGTGATTAGATCAGTCCCAATATTCATAAAGAAGAATCTCATCAGGAGTACTAGTATTTTTAACTGTAGGTGGTTCATCTTTTCTTATAGTATAATCAATAACCATCCACCCTAAATAAAAGAGAATTATCTATTTCCCCACTTTATAGTTATCACCCATTAATTTGAGAATATAACATTTAATATCAAAGATGTTAATTGATTGCATGGCTACATAAGATAGATAATACATAAATTAAAACATGCTTACTAAACAAATATTGAGGCTAATAAATATATATCATGTGTTAACAATGTAAATCATGTATTCAAAAAAATTATTGAATCTAGTGACATAAAACTTGCCCGTGGGCTAAAGTTTCAAATATATTAGATTTACTTAAGTTCTTGTAATAAAACTATCAAATTATATTTAATTTTTAATTCTTGTGCGTGAATTAGAAAATATAATTTGATATTTTATTCTAATTAATTATAAAAATATAACACAAATCATGTGGGATAAATTCACTAGTTTATATAATTAATTACAATTAGCATCACTAATTATTTATGTGATTTGTAATACTTAATTATATACTTTTTATAATTAAGGATGTTGTGGTTAATCTCTAATTATTCAAAAAAATATATAAATCAATTATACATTAACTTTTGTGCTGAATTTTCTTAGCTTCATCATATGTTTAATTACAAAATTTATACATATATGATTCAATATAATTAAGCATAAATAAAAATATTAAATTGCCTTTAAAATTTTTAATAATTAATAAAAATCTAGAATGAATTTGCTTAATCTAAAATTTGATTTTTTTTTCTGCAGTTTTATAAAAACTAAAAAGTTCATATCAATAGCAATGACAAATGCTTGTGGAAAATGCCAATAAAGCTAGACTAATATTTAAATAACATAGGGCTGAATCCAATTGCAACCAAACAAACTCTGAAATATCATTATATACGAAGAGGCTATTTGATTTGCTGTAAAGAGGGTATAAAATATTCTAAATGAAGGGGTTTTAGACATTGGTGTTTGGTTCGAAGTAAAAGGAATGCGAAGTAAAATTTCAGTGCATTTGGAATATAATAGCTAGTTTATTTTTGATGTATTTGAAATTCCTCTAAATTGGGTGATTTCCAAATATACTGCAAACTCACCGCCATTAACGTCGCTTGCTAGCCACCTACGCTACTGCATGTTGGCCTCCATCGCTGGTAGCTGCCACGGCCCATCGATCACTACCGTCGGCTATCACCCTCCACCACCGGTTGTCGCCCTCCACCAACCATCAGTTGCATGAAACCTTTGACAAGCTACCACCGTTGGCCGCTACCCTCCACCGCTAGTAGCTGCCAGCCACCTTTGGCTTGCGGCCGCAGCCACCACAAACCACAATCTTTCACCGTCGATGGCCGTCAGTCACCTCCGGTTGGCCACCATCGTTGTCCACTACTTTCCACCCCAGGCCGCCGCTGGTCACCTTTGGCAAGCCATCGCCACCGCCACCCCCACCAACCTGCCACTTCTGGTAGGCCACCACCAGCTGTCGCTGAAGACCTACCACCGCCCCCACCATCAGCAACCGCCAGTCACCCCCACCACAGCCTTTTGCACTTTATATTGTATTCACTTTACTTCAAACAAAATAAAAAAAAGTAATATCATGCATTCCTTTTACAATCATCCAAATAACTCCAAAGTACTTCTTTTACACCACATTTCTTTTACAATACATTTCTTTTTGAGGCAACCAAACAACCCTTAAACAAATATTTTGTTTTAAGTAATTGATATTTTAAAACTCAAGCTTGTAAAAAGATTAATAAATATACTAAAATTGAAATTTTAATTCCAAAATATTCTATCATTTTATATTTAATAAAAAAACAAAAAATATCTATTTAAATTCGTAATTCAAGTTTTAAATCACAAATATGATATAAATCTTATCATATATATATATATATATATATATATATATATATATATATATATATATATATATATATATATAGCTTTAATTATGAGATAGGGCAATTAAACTTAAATTTTTTATGCGATCAATTTTCTATGAAATAAAATTAAACAAATCAATATATCAAGACAAAGGTTTGAAATTGCCCTGATACCAAATGTTAGAAACTTAATATCGATTCTACACAAGTTTTTGAAAATCAACAACGTTTGTTTGATTCGAGATAAATTTACAAAATATTGAATCTACAAAATAAAAGATGTGAAAGTTAATTCATAAATTAATTTTAAATACCTCTAACCATTGAAATTTGATTGCATTCTTCACTAATTTTGAATTCTTCTAAAGTTTTTCTCTCTTAAAATGATGGCGTATATTTCTTCTTAGAAGAGGTAGAGAGAAGGGCTTAGGGACTTAAAATATATAAAGGTTTGAAATTAATTGTTGTCCATCACAACAAAAAAACTAAAATTTAAGTTTCAAAATTTAATTAAATTTGAGAAAAGATTATTTTTAATTCCTAAATTAAATCTGAGTAACAATCAGTTTTAAATGTTAACTTAAAACATGAAACGATCAGTTTTAAAAGCTAAATTAAAAATTAAAAAATCAATTAATTAGAAATAATTTAGACCATTAATGATAATTATTTTAACAATACATTCATGAGTGTTTGTGATTCATTATATAAGCAATAAATATTAAGAGCAAATAGGTAGTCTATGATCTTGTATTATTTATAAATAATTTTAGTTGGGAATTTTTTTGCCAGCTTAAATGAAATGAAATCCCTCATTAATTGCCTCCATAATCTCTCAATCCTGCACATTTTACTTTTTTTGGTAGACTTGAACTCACTATTTATCCTCGATCCCTAAGGCCCTAATAGTTGGTGCTCTTATTGAGCCTCTTTGTCGAGTGCTTGTTGTATCTTCATCAATTTCAAACACCATCATGATTTGCCACTAGAATTTTCATGTTTGGAATCTCAAGTGCCTATAACTATAGAAGGTCGCACAATTGTTCAATGAAAAGCTACATACATATAACTAATGATATAGATGAGCAATCAATGAATCAGAATGCCTTGATAGAGCCGATCAAGAGATAGCATTGGGTAGAGAAATTATTTGCGACATTAATCGATGTCACACCAAGATTGAAGTGAAGTTTGATAGATACTCGACTCCCACACCCCAACTTGTCCAAAAGGAGCCTCTAAAAATAGCCATATTATATACATTCATGCCGCTACGCATGGTTTTTTGTGTTTATCAACAAGCGTTAACAACTTTGTAATGCTTTTGAGCTCATAACAAATGGAAAATACTTGCTTGAGCTCATTATGGGATTCAAATCAACATCAACTCACCCTCTTATGCTCTAGTAGTCCAACCACCACTCCAAGCATCAATCCAAACTCAACCAATAAAAATTATCTCACTTGTAATTTGTGAATATGACAAATGGAAAGTATTTGCTCCAATTTCTTGCTTGCTTCAATTGAAATTCTAAGCATTTTCCCTTGCTCTACCATTGGATTTAATATTGCCCAACAATTTTTGTAGAAGCAATAGCAAATCTAACCATGACTACTCCAGTTATATTATGATAGTACCAAGGTCAAAAGCTAGATGATGAATGGACTACTTTATGAGAATATCATCAAATGAAGTATAAATTGACGATCACCCACATCATATTGATTCACCAAGGTTGTTTCCGGTATGTTATGACCTTAAGATTCAGCATGGCTAATTATGTGGCTTCATCCTATTTTATTATGTGTTTTATGGTCAATTTTGAAGGGGTCAATGATAATATGATCAATAATGTGACTAGCATAGTAGGAATATATTCATGAATAGTTATGATTGGTTAGATAATGAATATGTATTAAGTGTTAATAGGTAGCCTATGAGTCTTGTAGTATTTATAAATAGTATCTATTGGGAGCTTTTTGGGCATACTAAATGAAATGAAATCCCTTGGTAATTGAGTTAATCTTTGTCTTCCTCCACTAGCTTCTCTAAATCCTACTTTTTCAAGAGTTTTCGACAAACTTGAATGCAATGTTTATCCTTGATCCCAAGGGTCCTAACCGATTTTCATACAGGTCAAAAATCTTAACCCGGATCCGACCCGTTTTACCAACAGGTTGGCCCGAACTCGAATTTTTTTGGATTAGGTCCGAGTAGGGTTTTGAGTCGTGTCAACTTTTGAGCCCCTAGTTCCACATGGCCACCTTTCTCCCTTCATTGATTTGTGGTTATTTCCCTCAACAACATGTCTTTATAACTTCAAACTTAGACTAGTGGAAATGCCTCAGGTTGACTCAGCCACAAAACATTCCATTTTTCTAAATCTTTTATATAAAAAAATTCCTAATTTTCTCTCTCTTTAAATTATTAAATGTATCAAAAATATGAATGTTTCCTTAGCAATTCAAGTAAAAAAAATGGAAACATGTTTTAATGCCAAATATATATCATTTAAAATAAAATCTAAATAAAACTATATATTAAATTACAAAATCAAATGATTACTATAGTTTTGACATGTTTGCAATCATATCATGGCTAGTGGATTTGTAGAGAGGGGTCCCACCATTTTGATTGAAGAGTGAAGCTTACATATGAAATGATGATAATTATGATATATAAATTATATTATATTATAATTCAAATTATATTTTTGAGTCAAAATATTTGATTCATTAGATTTATTTTTTTTTTAAAATTATATTATATTCATCCAAAAGTAAAATTAACAAATTTGAAATTTATTTCATTGAGTAAATAAAAGCATAAATTATATCAAAATAAAAAATTATTAATTAATGTAATATATATTTTAATATAAAATAATAATTTTTAAATCAATTCTAATATACTTTATATTTTATTTTTCTATAACAAAATTTAAAATGAATAAAAAAATATTTATTAGTGGTCAAAGTTGGTATATTACCTCCTATTAAATAAAAATTTATATAATCCCATTAATATCTAAAGTTTGGGGCCCACTATTTAAAAAAAAAAAAGAAAGGCAAATATATGTACTATTAAAAAGGCCGATACTGAACGAAAAAACGGGGCACGAAACCATTCCCACATGCCGTGAGCCGTTCATCTAAGCCGATTGCACGTGGAAATTGGACTCATGAAAAGGACCACCATACGTAATCCATGTGATGGCTACGTGTTATACTGTCAGCGAATATGCTGTCCATTTCACTGAACAAAAATCGACCACATCGTTTTGTCGGACGGCTGCATTGGATATGATAATGCCTAAATTATGAGGTTTATGTGGAAATTTCGGATTATATTTATTTAAAAAATATTGATAATGCATTTAATGCGTATTCAAAAAAGTAGGATATTTGACATTATTTAATTTGAGGTAATATTATATTATTTTAGTAATAAAATTTCTGCTCAAATTAAAAATTTTATTTTCTCATAATTGTAATCAGATTTTAATTTAGGCTTCATTTGAGATGACTTTCTTACTATTTCTTAAAACAGTTTTCTAATACAAAAATTAAATTTTTTATACTAAAAAGCTGCTTTAAGAAGTAGTAAGAAAGTCGTCCCAAACGAAGCCTTAGTTTATTAATTATGTATCAATCAGAATATTTTTAAAATATAACATGATTATTTGTCTTGTGGCATTATGTATTTAATTAAAATTAATATAATTTATTAAGTATTATTTAAGTTATTTGATGAAATATTAATATAAATTATATATATATATATATATATATGATATTTTCATTAAGTTATATTTATAATAACATACATAATTTTTAAAATACATATAATATCAAAAAATGGCTTGCGAACATATGATAAGTCTTTAAATTAAAAACAAGGTTTCGTTTGGGACAGCTTTCGTCCTGCTTTCTAAAGCAATTTTTTAGTATTCATCAAATAAAAAAAAAGGTATTTGAAAACTGCTTTATAAAGTATTAAGAAAGCTGTTCCAAACGAAGTCTAAGTCATCATTAAATATACATTTTATTAATTTTTTAGAGAGTAATTTTCTAAGCAATAAGTGATTATATTTATGAATATAAATGAATGAGTATATTAATAGTTAAACTAGTTCAATTATATGATCAGTTTTTAAAATTTTGTTCAAAATTTTTTCTATTAATTAAATAAATAAGCAGAATGCTTCTTATAAGAATGAGTAACGAGCTATTTAATGAGTAAATTATTTTCAGTATTGCCATAAAAGGAGAGAGGGAAAAAGAGAAAGTTGCATAATTCATGTGATTGAGTATTTCATCTAACCCTTTTGTGAAGCAAATATATAAAATCATTAAGACTATTCTAGATTAATGATTTGGGTGGTCTAGTATTGCTCATAAATAATGACACATTATGCACCCACAACCCTTAAAAGGTATTAGTGTCATGAAATTAAAAGGAATAGAAAGAGAAAGGGATAAAAAGCTTGAAAATCCCATATGAGACGATTTTGTCAATTTTGAGAAGAGAAAGAAGTTTTTTTTATAACAGAAAGAAGATGCAGATGCGGTTTTGGCTCTACTATGGTTTTTCTTCGCCCTAGCAGCCTGGCACCTTCTCCTTTGCCTTTCTTCCTTCGGCTATGCCAGAGGAGCCTCAATCTCTTCCCACTATGACCTCCTCCCAAAATTTTCAAGATTCCCCCGCCCCCCGGATCATTCAACCCTACCCCCTCTCATGGAAGAATATTGTTTCCATCAGAAACTCATCTATAAAAGATATTCCCATTTCCTTTATTTCAGCCCCTAATATTATTCCTTTCTCTAAAAACGATCTTGCTTCTGGCTCATCTTAATGGTGTCTATCTCTTGTAGGGTACTCGATCGATAAGCTCCCATACTATGAAGCTTTTCTTGCTGCTATTCATAGGACTGGAAGCTCAAAGGTACACTTCAACTCCTCGTTGAGTGATGGTTTTTTCTTGCTTAGATTTTCCTCTCTAGAGGATTATGACATGGCATGGACTGGTGGAGCATGTTTTTCCTTGGAAAACCCTTTCTCCTTCTAAAATGGTCTCCCCATTTTAGACTAAAGTGAGAAAACTTTACATCAGTACCCATTTGGCTCAAAATACTTGACATTCTGTTAGCTTGTTGGAACTCAAAAGGAATTTCAAAAATAACGAGTAAAATTGAAATCTTGTTTGCTGTTGATGCATTAACTGCTGAGAAAACTAGGCTTGTATGTGCTAGGTATGTGTTCAAGTCTCCAACACAACCACTTACCCTAGTTTCATTCCATGGAGGATGAAATTTTAAATTTAAAAATCCAGTGAACAGTTTCCCTATGAGACTTACAGTTCTTTGGTACATCCATCTAATCTTTGCTTGTCTAAACCTTCCACATCAGTTGTAACTGAAGCATCAAAAAGTGGTTTTGAAGCACCAAAACATGGCAAGAGTAGAAGCCATCCCTCTCGGGCTTGTAGTGCTTCCCCTTTGACTTTCGCTTTTAATACCCCTCATAATCTCAGTACCAGCTCTGTTAACCACCAAATCTCCAATCCTGTTGCTCCACTCAACTCAACTAGAAACCCGAGCCTATCTAACCCAAACCCACCCTCAATAGCTTCTTCCATTATCAACACTCCCTCCTCCAACCACACTATTATTATTTCTCTATATTAACAACTTGCCTCACCCAAATCCTTGTCAGCCTCATTTTGTCTAACCTAAGCTCTCCAACTAAAGAATCTTCACAATCAATTACACCTTCAAAACTAGCCTTTACAGCCCCTTCTTGTGTTATATCCCCAAATAAGTTTGATGTTCTTCAGCAAGACATTGCTAACCCTCATCTTACTTCCTCTACTATAGCCACATCCAAAGTCACTGAATTCACTAGCACAGCCTCAAATTCAGCTCAACAAGGTAAAATTATGAGGGGAAAACTAGCTAGGAATCCCCTTAACCCTCCTCCCTCTAAATCCTAATGAATCTCCCACTATTATCGCATAGAATGTTAGGGGATAGAGCAGCCCTTACAAGGTCCTTAGTTATAAGCAGTTGGTGCAAACTAATAGTCTGGACATGATATGCGTTTTGGAGAATAGAATTCTCGGATCCATGATTTTTTTAGTCTCACTCAGTCTTTGAATGTGAAGATAGCTATCACAATTTTTAAAATTTTAAAATCTAGTAGAATTTGGTTAAAATGATGCTCCACTAAAATGAAGTTCACTCTAAGTTTGGTTTCTTCCCAGATGATTAATGGCGCAGTTGGTTCAAATACCCGTTTCCTATTTTTTGTTGTTTATGCTTCCAATTGTGCCCATGAAAGAAGGGATATTTGAGATCAAATCAAGAACACCCCTCCCACTAATATTCCTTGGATTTTTATGGGAGACTTCAATTGCTATAGATTTTCATAAAAAAAGTCAGGGGGAAATATTATTCCTCATAATAGATTTTGGGACTTCAATTCAGTGATTTTTTATGCTCATTTGAAAGATCCAGTTTCTGTTGGAAACTTATTTACCTGGTTTAATCAAATAACTGATAATCCCATTCACATTAAGCTAGATCGTGCTATGGTCAATAATGCTTAGATAGAGGTTTTTCCTTATTAATATTACTCTGTTCAAATTCCCTCTTACTCTGACCACTATCCCATTATTTTACACCCTGGTTGCTCCCAGCCTAAGTATCATAGATTCTTGTATAAAAATTATTGGGCTAAATTGGACAGTTACTAGCATCTACTTATCTTTGTTTTCGCGGCACCTTATGGTAATCCTCTTGTTGATTTCTACTCTAAGCTTAGGAAAATCAAAGCTGGCATAAAAACTAAGAAATGGGCCAACTCTAATGCTATTAGCCTCCACTTGACAGATCTTCATAATTGGCAGAAGGATTGTTTGATGAGTTTAGGTTTTGATCCAATGAATGCTGCTTAAATGCTAGCCTTAAACAGCTTAATATGCAAAATTATGGAATTCACTTCTTCTTGGTCCTCCTGGATTGTTGAAATGGCAAAAATAATTTGTCTTTCTTAAGGGGAGGATGATATCAAATTATTATATTCCAAAATTAGGAAGAGAAAGAATTACAACAAATCTTATATTTCTCTAACTATGGCCAACACCATAACCTCTTATGCACAAGCTTCCTCCTCCACCATCCAACACTTCTGAAATTTTAATAATCCCCCTCCACCTCCCAATCCTGATGTAAGCTGTTTTCCTCCTGGTGATGTCTTATCCCCGTAACTTGCTACATCTCTCATTCTTCCAATTTCGGAAGCTGAAATTAAGCAGGATGTATTCTCCGGATCTTCCTCATCTTCCCCTGGTTCTAATGGGTTTAATTTTTTATTTTTATAAGTCTGCTTGGGTGTTGATTGGTCCTTCAGTTTGCAAGGCTATGAGCTCCTTCTTTGCTAAAGCTTACTTACCTAGGTGTGTTAAAGCTACAGCCTTAGCCCTAATCCCTAAAACTAATCATGCTAGCTCTATTTCTAAATTTAGGCATATACACCTTTATAACACCATTTACAAAATTTTTGCTAAAATCCTAGCCTCTAGGCTTAAGCCTCTCATGTTTACTATTATTAAAGATATTCAATTTGATTTTATCAAACAAAGGATTTCCACTGACAATGTTATCCTAGCAAAGGAGCTCCTCAAATTTTTTAGGAAATATGGCCACCCTAGATTTATGTGTGCTAAATTTGACATCAAAAAGGATTTTGATATAGTTTCAAGAGATTTCTTATTTGCTAGGTTGTCTCAGAAGGGCATTCCTCTAACTTTTATTCAATGGATCAAAGTCTATACCACTAATGTTTGGTTCTCCATTTAGTTTGAGGGTTCACTTGAGGGTTATTTTTCTTCTTCTACTTGCCTTAGGCAAGGATGCCCTTTAAGCCCTTACTTGTTCTATTTTGTGATGGATGCATTCTCTTGAATTATTGATTCTCCTACATCTGCTGATGCTTTTGATGCTTTGGATTTGGATGGTTATAGGTTGTTTCACTTGCTTTATGTTGATGATCTTCTTATTTTTGGAAAGGCTAATGAGCATAATTGCACTAAACTGAACCAACTTCTTTCCAAGTTTGCTAACTCATCTGGCTTAATAAAGAACTTAAATAAAAGTTCTCTTATTCTCCCTCCAATCTGTCCCAATGCCAATAGTTTGAACTTTATTCTCAACATCCCATCATCCACTATTACTAACAAGCTTTTTGGTTGGCAAGCCAAATCTCTCTCTTTTGCAGGTAGACTTTAGTACTTGAGATTTACTATTTGGAACTCTATAACTTACTGAATTCAGGGCTCTATCCTTTGTAAAACTACTGTTAAACACATTTCCAAACTCAGTGCTAAGTTATTATATTTTGGAAACATTGAAGATATGAAAATGCACTTCATCTCTTCGGAAAATCTTGTACTCCTAAATATCAAGGTGGTTTGTGTATACCATCCATACAAGCAATCCAGTGTGTTATAATTGCTCACTTATCAAAAAGATATACAACATCTCATCTCCCCTCTCAAAATGGTGTTTCTTTAGATACCTTTATCCTTGGTGCCCCTCACCCTCCGCCTCTTCCCCCTTCTTGAAAAACATTTGAGCTACTGCCTCCCTTGTTAAAGAGAAGTTCCACTTTAAGGTTGTCCCTAACAGACCTATTTCTTTTATTTGGGATCACTGGTGCAAATGGGAAATTCTTCTTTGATCTACATATCTCTCACACTCTCATTCATTATATCCCACCAACTGCTACAATTGATGTTTTAATAAATAAGCATGGCTAGTCTTGTCCTACTAATATTCACGGATTACTTGTTGTTTCCATCTTACATATCAATATTGAGTAGTCTTCTTCCACTTGTCTATTCCGGGATAACTCAGATAAAAGAAATTTCAAGAGGTATTTGGCTAAATTTTACAAAAATAGGCTACCTTGTTCTTGGTATAATTTTGTTTAGCATAAACACCATACTTTATATTTTTCTGCCTAATGTTGGATGTCGTTGGTGGGTGGGTTAAAAATTGTTGATACCCTCCTTAAAAGGGGCTTCAATGTGGACCCTACATACTTTCCTTATCATACTTCTCTAGAAAGCACCTCACATCTATTCTTCGAATGCAACTATTCTTTTACTGTTCTTGCTGATTTGGTGCCTGGGGTTAAAGAATTTCTATTTAGACCTAATGTGCTCCAAATTTTTGAGCATATAAATTCCATGGTTTTTTTCTAAAGCCATATACTTTTATCTTCTCATTATAAGCTGATTTGTCTATTGTTTATGGAGAGAGAGGAATGATAGGAAGTTTGGTTAAGCTTATGCTAGCTTCCTTCTATCTATTATAAAATAAAAAAAGAAGTATTTCTCAAAGTATCCAAGTGGAAAAATGGTGAAAAAATATTGGAATTGTTGTAAGTGGAAGCTGGTTGGATGACAGCTCATTTTTTGGCCGATTTCCTTCTTATTTGATGAATCCCAAGTAATTCTGCTATGGCTTGATGGGAATTTCATAAATTCTGGTAGTTTTAACCTCTCTTTTTGTTACTATTAGAATGTAGTAAGATGGATGCTGGTTGGATGACATCTCAATTTTTGCATGTTGCCTTCTTATCTGATGATTTTATAGCATTTCTTCTATAGATTGAGAGGAATTTTACAAATTTTGGAAGTTACTGTCTCATTTTGAAGCATGATGCCTTATTCTCTGATGAATTATTGTGTTTTCTTGCTATGGCTTGGGGGAAATTTTTACAATTCCTGGATGATGATGATGTTCCCCCTACTCTGGCCAATCCCCTTGGATGGTCTTCGGGAAACCAGGGGAAATCGTGGGAGAGCTATTTAAGATATGATCAATTTTCTAACTTTTTATTGAGTCCTGGAACCGTTTCTATTTCTGCTATTCTCTACATTTTTCTCTCATTTGGTTCAATCTGAATGTAATGCTTTAGCTTCTTTAGTCTTTTGGTGTCTTTTATTTTTTGCTTAGAAGACTTCGTTTTTGCTCTTTTTGAGCTAGTTTATTTTTGTTGGAGTTCGTTACTCCTTTCTTACATGTAACTACTTTTTTTACTTGTAAGTTTCTTTATATAGAGAAATGATACGGACAAGCCCACAAATTTTCCCAAAAAAATTTCCCATATGATTGCATAATGCACAAACTTTTATTATGCCAACTCAATGTGTAGTACATTAAGACTTCTTTGGGCCTGAAATGGGGCGGTGTAGTATTATCAGAAATAGTCAGTTAGGGTTGTCACATCATATGTTAGTGAAGCTCATAGTGAAGATCTCTGTTGTGAGATAGTCTTATTGCTACTATTTATTTTAATAGGGTTAGGAAATTATGATTAACCAGAGATCGAGGGATAGGGGTTGAAAGCTAAGGATTGGCCAAGGAAAATTATTCATTATCTTGATGGATTAAAGAAATGGAAATTCTCATAATTATGGGTATGATACAATATTTTTATTATTAATTGACCAATTAATGAATTTTAAAGGGCACTTAAAGAAAAGTATCTTTAAATTAATAAATTAAAGTTTAATTTTAATAGTCTTATTAGTTATGCTATAATATATCTTTGTTTATGTAGTGATATAAACACTCATACGAAGCTAATATATTTTCATATGACAAACTTGTACTTGAGTTTTCTTGAATTATACATCTTGAGCTCTTCTTCAAGTAACAAATGCTTCATGTTAGCTTATTGAGCATTACCATAACTATCATGATTGCTCATATAAAATTATCTTAAGAAAAATACTTAGCAAATTATTATACAACACCACACATAATTTATCATCTTCAAATCATTGTTAAGCCACATATAAATTAACTCGATCATGAGATCACCTCAAATTTTAGCTAAATATATCCCCCTTAAACACTAAACAAAATACTAGAAACCTCATATGTTGCCTTTTTCATAAACTTTTTTATCACTTAAATATTAAATTTGTATAGGCAAAAATCAAAAAAATCGAGTTCAAACCAAATCGGTCTAATTCAAGCCAAGATGACTTGGTCAATTCAAGTCAACTCAACTTACTATGTCTTAGACTAAAAGGAACTCGCCAAGTTTACAAATGGACTCATCTGAAGCAGGTGACTATACGATATGAACTAATATCAAGTTAGCATATGTGACCTATCAAGTCAGCCTTAACCATTACTTAAGTAGATGACTTATGAAAAACTATTGATTTACTATTCATCTATCCATTCACTTATGCACTCCAAGCCAGCAACTTCTTATGATCATGACAAACCACTCAGACATTCTAATTAGGCTACATGACTCTTATATTCTTCTATTATTTTCTATATAATCATATATGTAGCCAATTTTGTAACACTTAAGCCAATCACAAATTTATAAATAGAGGGTCAAAGGATGAGTTTAATTTACATAGTTTTATGTGCTCAAGCTTATTTTATAAAATCTCATATCTTCTAATTCTAGAATTATTTTGTCCTCTCTATTTCTCTACTGTCGTTTTGCTTAGTACTCTCAATATAATTTGATATGCTTATGGGATAAGTTTGGATTCAACAATCTAAAGGTATGAAGAAGATGAAGTATGCCAAAAATTAAAAGAAATACTTTTTGAAGCAGAGAAAAATCATAAAAGTGGAGAAAAATCTACAAACATGTAGAATAGTTAGGAATTCATCATTGTGGGATAGCTTGATGAATTTAAATTGAGAATGATAAAAGTGATCCATGGAGCATTAGAGTGAAGTCCAATGAATATTCTATGGGCGGAGTTGCTAGTAGGATTCTCTAATTCTATTATGAGGAGAAGGAGACTTTTTGGAGTTAGAGCATTAACCTCTACTCTAATGGATGATGAGACTTATTAACGAGACAATGAGGAATCGACCTTAACTCTTCATCAAGAAGAAATGCGGGCTGAGCAGAGAATGTTACCGATGGTGATGATTTCTCAAGGAAGATTAGTGAGCAAAGACTCTAAAAAAAATCAATATTCCTTAACTGGATCTGTATAAGGGGAAGATGGATCTAATCAACCATGTTACTTATTTCAAGTCAATCATCTCATTATTGGACATTGTTGATAAATTAAAGTGTAGATTATTCTTAACTTCCTTCAAGGAATTACCTTTGTGGTGGTTCTTGGTCTTCTACTCGGAGTAATTACTTCATTTGTGAAGTTTAAGAGAATATTCATTACTCAATTTTCTAGTGTGTAAAGGACTTTGAAGAACTTGTGGGCTTTTCTGCAGATGAGACAAGAATCATGTGAATCTTTGAGGAGCTTTATTATCCAATGTCAGATATGAAAGTACGAGATGCGCCAAGAGGGGGGGTGAATTGGTATTTTAAAAAATTTAACCATACACAAGAGTTCTAATTTTTTTTGTATTTTCAAAACATAATTTAACGACTAACGTGCGGAAGCAAATACAACGTTCACAACTACGAAATTGACAGTTCAATTTTGGATTTTACACTACAATATTTAAATACCGATTTTTCACCAAGCAATTAGAACGCACAAATTTAAAGCATGAAAAGTAAAGTACGGTAAACAGGAAAAAACACACCAGAGATTTTTATAGTGGTTCGGTCACTTGACCTACGTCCACTCCCCGGAGTCCTCTACTCCGGGATTTGCACTAATGAAAGTTGACTCTCCTTTTGCCCCCACAGCAAGGCGGAGAAGCCTTTACAATACTCACTTTCACCTCCCTCGGTGCGGCGGAATACCAAACGCTATGTCACCCTCCTGGTGACGGCAGCGGACCTTCTCCTTTTTCTCCCTCCTGGAGATGGCAGAGTACCTTGGTGATGTTGATCTTGAAGTGACTCTTCCCTCGAGAACGTTCTTGAAGCTTCCAAAGCCACAAGAGGAGCAAAGCATGCAGCTAGCTTGGAGCTACCGTGTGATCCCCTCACACTACTTCTCCCTCACGCTCAAGCTCACCTTCACCTTCCTCTCTCAAGGCCTAGATCTCTCCAAAAAAACTTCTCTCTACGAATCTCCTTCTTCCTCTAAGCTTCTCACAGCAAAGGATTGATCAACAACTCCTCTAGAAAAATAATAAGTTGTTTTTTATATCAGGCTTCAGAAAACCCTAAAAAATTCAACTTTTGCGTTTCTGTTCGTACAGTACGATTTATAATCATACAGTACGATCAGTTCAATTACAGCTCCGTCCAGTACGAGTGCAGACGAACAGGTATCGAATTTTATTCATATCGTACAGTACGATATGTATATCGTACAGTACGATACTATTGATTCGTACTGTTCGTACGGGACGAACTGTGGGACGAACCTCGGGACGAAAGAACTCGTCTCTGTCAGTCGTCCAGCACTCATTTAATCGTACAGTACAAATAGTGTTTTTCATGATATCGTCCTGTACGATAGGACTATCGTCCAGTACGATCAGTTTAAAATTTCTTGGGATCGTCTGGTACGATCGCTGGGACGAAGAAAATCGTCTCTGTCAATCGTCCAGCACTCCACCAGTCGTACAGTACGATCAGTTCATTTCTTGATATCGTCCTGTACGATACTAATATCGTCCAGGACGAACAGAACATAAAACCTTGGTTTCGTCTGGTACGATCTCTGGGACGAATGAAATCGTCTCTGTCAGTCGTACAGTACGATATACGATCGTACAGTACGATCAACATATTAATTAGAAACCAACGTTTATTTCCTGATTAGGGAGATAATTTTGGCAAGTTTTAATTAATTGTACAGTACGAATAGTATCGTACAGTATGATCAGTTCAGAAAATCAAATTTGAAAACTTACCAAACTTATTCTGGCGGCTAGGGTTTCACAATTACATATTATCGTACAGTACGATAAGTTTGTAAACATAAACATTTGAAAATTAGCCGTTAGCCTGAGTATTTTAATTAACCGTACAGTACGATCAATGATCGTACAGTACGATGTGTTTTAAAAAATTAATCATTTTAAAAGAAAAAATCTCCCCCTGTGTGTGTGCATTGTTGCTCCTTTCACATGCATGCTTCTGTGGCAGACTCAAAAAGAAAAATTAAAGAAATAAAAATTACAGACTCTTCAACATCCTATTCTACCCAATTTGAGTCTCCAGCAATCTTTAGCAGTGTGCATCTGACCTGAAATGTTAGTCCTCATATACAAAGATTAAACATTTGTAATCAAACGGAAGTCTATATGTACTCAGAAAGTATTAGTTGTCACCATCAAAATTAAGTGCTCGGGATCCTGGATTTCAACAATCTCCCCCTTTTTGATGGTGTCAAATAATATTTTCTGACGGACAGATATGCTACACAAATATATATATATTTTTTCTTGTATTTTTTTTTATTATAACAAAAAATAAAACAACAAGAAAAAAAAACAAACGAAGTGATAACATAAACAACCAAAAACAGTTAATAGTAAGTAAAAACATAATACAGAACACACAGAAAAGTCTCCCCCTTTTGACAACACCAAAAAGGGAAGAAAAAAGAAAAAAAATAAGTACACTGATAACAAACAGAAAATAGAAACAACTACAATAATCTAAAAATCTGGATCCTGATCCGGAGGTGGTGGTGGAGGGTCGGGAAACAGCTGGTGGTACTGATGAAGGGAGGCGAACTGGTGATCGATCGATTGGAAGCGCTCCCTAAACCATTTCATATCCGTGTCATGCTCCTGATGCTGCTGAGTAATGTGAGCATCCAACCGAGTCTCCAGACGATCAAGTCGTCGAATAATGTCGTCGTGAGGGTAGTCGGGAGGTGCAAGGCCAGGTGGTTGGATTGGTGGTGGCGGAGGTGCGTCAGCAGGAGCATCAGCCTCCTCGTCATCAAACTCGGGATCGGCGGGAGCGGCCCCCCGATGGAACAGGATACGAAAGGAGGCATCTGAGTAGAAGATAGGAAGGTGATCATGAGGGAGCGGATAATGAAGCTGGTATTTTGCATCTAGAATGTAGCCTATGACATGCCCTAAGGCCAGGTTCAATTTACGACGGGCACCGGGACAGTGGAAGGCAGACAAGGTATGAATGTAGTCGAATACCATTTGGGCTTCATTGAATTTTGTGCCCGACATAATGAGATAGGTGACGACAGACAGTAGGGGAGTGATATGGATGCGATCTCCAGCCTTAGGTATAATAGATGTGCGTAGGACATGCTGGATAACGCGGGCATTTTGATTTAAGGTTTGGACCAGTGGTAGGTGTTGATTTGAGGGGACACCTCTAAGGGTCATAATTACGGACGTCCAATCATAGTCGTGGGAGATCATGGATTGGGGACGAGGACCGTCAGTGGACAGCCCGATGTGCTCAGCAATGTCGTCGACGGTGATAACGACATTCTGTTTACAGACATAGGATGTGAAGGTGGTGTTTTCAAGGTTGACTCGGATGTTTGCAAAAAACTCAAATAATAGTTCAGAGTGGAATGGAAAAGCAAGAGTCAGAAGGAATTGAAGGCTAGTCGAGGCGAATAGATTCATCACCTCAAAATTTAGGGCGGCCTGATTGAGCATGCGGTAGGGAGTGAACTTTGCCTCCTTGATTTTGATATACACTTTCTCATCCGCAGCTGAGAGAAAACGATCGTCGAAGCGCCGAGAGGAGGAAGAGCTCCCGACAATCATACGACCGCGCTTACTGGACCCAGACATTTTGGAAAAGAGGATTGGACGAATGAGGAAATTCAGAGGGATTGAAGGTGAGGAGAAATGGCTAAGAATTCCTCTCGTTTTATAGAATTTGGGGGATATCGTACAGTACGATCGAGAATCGTACAGTACGATATACGCAATAATGTCGTCTGGACGACTTTTCAGAAAAGTGAGTCAAATCGTACAGTACGATCAGTATCATACTGTACGAACGTGAGTGTAAGGCGTTCGTCCCAACGAGTCGTCTGAACGACTTTTGACCAAAAGTGTTCGTACAGTACGAACAGGTGTTCGTACAGTACGATGGGCAATAATTTTTGTACCGGCCGATTTAAATTCGTCCTAATCCGTTTGCCACGTGTATCGTACCGTACGATCGGGATGTTCGTACAGTACGATGACCAATAATTACTATCGTACAGTACGAGTAGTGAATCGTACAGTACGATGTGTATAAGACATGAAAGATCTGGATCGTGAATGGGAATGAACGGCTGAGATTTGAGTGATTGGAACCTGATCGTACAGTACGATAGTGTATCGTACAGTACGATTGTCAGAGAAGATCAAGGTTTGTGAGCAACATGGGAAGAGGATCAGGAGTCCAATTTTTTTTGTTTGTTTTTTTTGTTTTTTTTTTGTTTTTTTTTTGTTTTAACAACAAAAACAAATCAACCACAAAATTTTTTTTTTTTGTTTTGTTTTTTTTTGTTTTTTTTTGTTTTGTTACATTAGGCGTGAATGTCTATGATACCTAATTTGGTTCGTAGAGTGCTAAATGTGTCATAGCCTAATGGTTTTGTGAAGATGTCCGCCAATTAATCTTCAGTAGCAACGTGGTGCAGTTCAATATCGCCTTTGGCTACATGATCTCTAATGAAATGATGTCTAATGTCTATATGTTTGGTTCGTGAGTGTTGAATTGGATTTTTGGATATGCAAATTGCGCTAGTGTTGTCACACATGATCGGAATCGTTCCTACAGGTAGTCCTAGATCTACAAGCTGTTGTTTTAACCACAACACTTGTGCAACACAGCTGCCTACCGCTATATATTCCGCTTCGGCGGTGGATAGGGCTACTGAATTTTGCTTCCTACTGGACCATGAAACTAATGATTGTCCAATGAATTGACAAGTGCCAGAAGTGCTTTTTCTATCTACCTTACAACCTGCAAAGTCTGAATCGGAGTATCCTAAGATTTTAAAAGAGGTGCTGTGTCTAGGATACCAAATTCCTAAGTTCGGGGTGCCTAGAAGATATCTGAGAATTCTTTTGACAGCAGTCATGTGAGATTCTTTCGGGTCAGCTTGAAAACGGGCACAGAGGCACACACTAAACATTATGTCTGGTCTACTGGCAGTCAGATAGAGAAGCGATCCAATTATTCCCCTATACCTCTTTTGATCTACAGACTTCCCACTGGGATCTTTATCCAATTGAATATTAGAGCTCATGGGTGTATTCATAGCCTTAGCATTGTCCATTTCATATTTTTTCAAAATATCGTTGACGTACTTAGACTGGCTAAGAAACGTTCCACCTTCCGTTTGTTTTACACTAAATCCAAGGAAGTAACTAAGTTCACCCATCATGCTCATTTCAAACTCGTCGCTCATTGTTTTTGAAAATTCATTACATAGGTTTTTCTCCGTCGATCCGAACAATATGTCATCTACATAAATCTGAACAATGAGTACTTCGATTCCTACCTTCTTTAAAAATAAGGTGGTGTCCACACTACCCTTTACAAAGCCTCTATCTAGTAGGAACGTACTAAGTCTTTCATACCAGGCTCTAGGTGCTTGTTTTAACCCGTACAGTGCCTTTTTCAGTTTAAACACGTGGTTTGGAAATTGTGAGTTTTCAAACCCCGGAGGTTGCTCCACATACACATCTTCCTTGATTACTCCATTCAGGAAGGCACTCTTTACATCCATTTGATACAGCTTAAAATCCCTAAAACAAGCAAAAGCTAACAGTACCCTGATGGCTTCTAGTCTAGCTACCGGAGCAAAGGTTTCTTCAAAATCTATTCCTTCAATTTGGTTATAACCCTTCGCTACTAGCCTAGCCTTATTTCTTACTACTATGCCTGAGTCATTCATCTTATTTTTAAAGACCCACTTAGTTCCAACCACACTTTGCTCTTTAGGCCTTTTGACTAATTCCCATACATCATTCCTAACGAATTGGTTCAACTCTTCTTGCATTGCTAGGATCCAAAATTCATCTCCTAAGGCTTGATCTATACTCGTGGGTTCAATCATAGATATGAATGCAGAATGGCTAACCTCTTTCCTAAGTCCATGCCTAGTTTTTACCCCTTCTGATGGGTCTCCTAAGATCAGCTCTCTAGGATGACTAGAAGAAAATTTCCAATCTTTAGGCAGATGTTCCTGAGGTTCCGCTCTAGTCTCTATGGTAATGGTTTCTACTCCCCGTATAACCTCAACTTCTTCTTCTTCATGATTAGGTTCAGATGTCTTATTGGATTCATCAAATACTACATGAGTGGACTCTTCTACTACTAGGGTTCTCTTATTGAATATTCTATAAGCTTTACCTACAGATGAGTAGCCTAGGAAAACCCCTTCATCTGATTTAGGATCGAACTTTCCTAAGGGTGACTTGCCATTGATTAGGATGAAGCATTTGCACCCGAAAACGTGTAAGTGGGAAAGATTGGGTGTCCTACCCTTAAGCAACTCATAGGGTGTCTTATTAAGTTTGGATCTAACATTTACCCTGTTTAATACATAGCATGCGGTATTTACTGCTTCTGCCCAAAAGTATCTAGGGAGAGTGTATTCAGCTAACATAGCCCTAGCAGCTTCAACTAACGTTCTATTCTTTCTTTCTGCTATTCCATTTTGCTGAGGAGTTCTAGGGGCAGAGAAATTATGTTCCATTCCAACCTCTTTACAAAACGATTCAAACTTATCATTCTCAAATTCCCCACCGTGATCACTATGAATTGTTGAAATTACACATCCTAATTTCCTTTGAATCCAAGTGGAGAAAATTCTAAATTCTTCAAATGACTCACTCTTATGAGCTAGGAATTTCACCCAAGTAAACCTAGAGTAGTCATCTACTATTACAAACCCATACAACTTCCCTCTTAGGCTGGCTGTACTAACAGGTCCGAACAGGTCCATGTGGAGAGTTTCTAGTGGCCTAGTGGTGCTGATATCCTTGATTGCATGAAATGAAGATTTAACTTGTTTTTCTGATTGGCAAGCATCACAAAGATGGTCCTTAGTAAAGTCTAACTTTGGTATGCCTCTAACTAAGTCTTTCTGAGTGATGTTCCTAAGTGTTTTCATACTAGCATGGCATAGTCTCCTATGCCATAGCCAAGAGTCATCTGCTATTGTTTTCAGACACAAGGAATTTGAGGTTTCAATGCAGTTCAAGTCTAACATGTAAACATTGTTTATACGTTTTCCTTCTAACACAAGTGAATCATTTAAACTAATCATGCATTTATTAGACAAAAATTTTATATCAAAACCCTTGTCACATAGTTGACTTATACTTAAGAGATTGTGCTTTAAACCATCCACTAAAAGTACATTCTCAATAATTAAATTTTTAGTATTTCCAATGTTACCTGAGCCCACCACTTTTCTGGTGGTGTTGTCTCCCAAAGTTACCTTGCCTCCTGACCTGGCCTCCAGTGTCACGAACTGCTTCATGTCTCCTGTCATGTGTCTTGAGCAGCCACTGTCCAGGTACCACATGCTCTCACTAGGTCTTTTGTGAGAACATCCCTACAATGTCAATCATGGATTAGCTTTGGGAACCCAAGTGAGTTTGTGTTCCACATCATGCTTATATGAATGAAATGTATGCATGTTATGCTGTGATGATTGCGATTTTGGTCTCCACACTAGATGTGTCCTATAGTGAATTGAGCACGTGCGAGCTATGTGACCTAGCATGCCACAAGAATAACATCTAACACCTGGAAATGGGTTCACTAATCTACGAGGGTGGTAGAGCCTATTTCTGGGTTTGAATGATGCATGCCGTGCTGGTTTTGAGTGAGATGATTCACATGGTGGAGGATGAAAGAATTCAGCAAACGTGGGAGGTTTTTTGTTATTCTCGTATGCATGAAGTTTTTCATTTAAGAATTTGTTCTCTTGGTTAAGACTAGCATATTCGAATCTCAATGCATGCTCACTACTACTAAGTTCCCCTGATAGTTCTTCTAGTTCCTTAAATGCATTATCTAATTCAACATGTGATGATTTCAAGGTTTCATGTGCAGTGGTTAACTCAATATGCTTCTTGTTTAATGCATCGTATTCATCAAGCAACGACATATGATCTCTATCTAAGTCAGAAAATTTTTTTACTACACTAGCATGTTCCTTTTGTAAAGTACTAAACTCAGTATTAAGACTAGCATGCTTTTTCTTCAATTTTCTATACGAGTCATGGATTTTTTCAGAAATAACAAGCAGTTCATCGTAAGACAGTTGACATATCTCATCTTGATCTGATTGATCAAGATTATCATTAGTCATAAGACACAGATTTGTTACCTCCTCCTCTGCTTCTTCTTCCGATGAGTCTGAGGCAGAGTCGGCCCAAAAAGCTTTCTGAGTCTTAAACTTGCCCTTCTTGAACTTAGATCTTTCCTCACCCTTCTCCTTGGTTTGATGAGTTTTGATGTTGGGGCAATCAGCTCGGAGATGACCGGGTTTCCTGCACTCAAAGCAAATTGTTTCAGATGCAACCTTAGTATACTTTGAGTTCTTACCTTTGTTCCAATTGCTTTGATGATGGCGCTGCTTTCTTTTCAGAAAATTTTTGAACTGACGAGTCATCAAAGCTATGTCGTCATCTTCCTCCGCTGCTGAGCTGTCACTTTCAGAATTGTTTGCTTTTAAAGCCACTGCTCGCTCCTTTTTCTTTTCACCTGCATCACTTTGTCGTTGACTCACTCCTTGCTCGTAGGCAATGAGTGACCCAAGCAAATTATCAATAGAATAAACATTTAGGTCTTTTGACTCAGTTATTGCAGTGATTTTAGCATCGTATGAGCTAGGCAAACATCGCAGTATTTTGTTTACTTTTTCTGAGTTAGACAACTCTCTTCCTAAAGCATGCAGTGATGTTACAATCTGGGTGAATCGAGTGTACATGTCAGTTATAGTTTCACTAGGTTTCATGCGGAACAGTTCGTAATCATGTAACAGTATGTTCAACCTAGATTGTTTGACCTCACTAGTTCCTTCGTACGTGATACACAGTTTGTCCCAAATTTGTTTACCAGTAGTACACGTTGATACTCGCATATAGTCTTCTGATTTTAATGCGCAAAAGAAACAGTTTAGACATTTAGCATTCAGTTGTGCAAATTCTCTATCCTCAATGCTCCATTCATTAAATGACAGTTCAGTTTTCACTCCATTCAACATACGAAACGGTGCAGAATAACCTTCTTGGACTAACATCCACATGCGGTAGTCTAAAGACTGTAAAAATGTAGACATGCGTATTTTCCAAAAATCAAACGGTATGTTGTCAAACAAAGGTGGACGAGTTATGGAATAACCCTCCGTAGTGTTACGGTTACCAAATTGAGCCATGGATCTTACGTTTCTAGGTTTTCTAAAACACTATTTTGAAACCCCTCTCTGATACCACTTGAAAGTACGAGATGCGCCAAGAGGGGGGGTGAATTGGTATTTTAAAAAATTTAACCCTACACAAGAGTTCTAATTTTTTTTGTATTTTCAAAACATAATTTAACGACTAACGTGCGGAAGCAAATACAACGTTCACAACTACGAAATTGACAGTTCAATTTTGGATTTTACACTACAATATTTAAATACCGATTTTTCACCAAGCAATTAGAACGCACAAATTTAAAGCATGAAAAGTAAAGTACGGTAAACAGGAAAAAACACACCAGAGATTTTTATAGTGGTTCGGTCACTTGACCTACGTCCACTCCCCGGAGTCCTCTACTCCGGGATTTGCACTAATGAAAGTTGACTCTCCTTTTGCCCCCACAGCAAGGCAGAGAAGCCTTTACAATACTCACTTTCACCTCCCTCGGTGCGGCGGAATACCAAACGCTATGTCACCCTCCTGGTGACGGCAGCGGACCTTCTCCTTTTTCTCCCTCCTGGAGATGGCAGAGTACCTTGGCGATGTTGATCTTGAAGTGACTCTTCCCTCGAGAACGTTCTTGAAGCTTCCAAAGCCACAAGAGGAGCAAAGCATGCAGCTAGCTTGGAGCTACCGTGTGATCCCCTCACACTACTTCTCCC
This sequence comes from Dendrobium chrysotoxum, assembly GCA_019925795.1. Lineage (NCBI taxonomy): Eukaryota > Viridiplantae > Streptophyta > Magnoliopsida > Asparagales > Orchidaceae > Dendrobium > Dendrobium chrysotoxum. Next base: position 3,353,017 of record CM034310.1, read on the forward strand.
TCACGCTCAAGCTCACCTTCACCTTCCTCTCTCAAGGCCTAGATCTCTCCAAAAAAACTTCTCTCTATGAATCTCCTTCTTCCTCTAAGCTTCTCACAGCAAAGGATTGATCAACAACTCCTCTAGAAAAATAATAAGTTGTTTTTTATATCAGGCTTCAGAAAACCCTAAAAAATTCAACTTTTGCGTTTCTGTTCGTACAGTACGATTTATAATCGTACAGTACGATCAGTTCAATTACAGCTCCGTCCAGTATGAGTGCAGACGAACAGGTATCGAATTTTATTCATATCGTACAGTACGATATGTATATCGTACAGTACGATACTATTGATTCGTACTGTTCGTACGGGACGAACTGTGGGACGAACCTCGGGACGAAAGAACTCATCTCTGTCAGTCGTCCAGCACTCATTTAATCGTACAGTACGAATAGTGTTTTTCATGATATCGTCCTGTACGATAGGACTATCGTCCAGTACGATCAGTTCAAAATTTCTTGGGATCGTCTGGTACGATCGCTGGGACGAAGAAAATCGTCTCTGTCAATCGTCTAGCACTCCACCAGCCGTACAGTACGATCAGTTCATTTCTTGATATCGTCCTGTACGATACTAATATCGTCCAGGACGAACAGAACATAAAACCTTGGTTTCGTCTGGTACGATCTCTGGGATGAATGAAATCGTCTCTGTCAGTCGTACAGTACGATATACGATCGTATAGTACGATCAACATATTAATTAGAAACCAACGTTTATTTCCTGATTAGGGAGATAATTTTGGCAAGTTTTAATTAATCGTACAGTACGAATAGTATCGTACAGTACGATCAGTTCAGAAAATCAAATTTGAAAACTTACCAAACTTATTCTGGCGGCTAGGGTTTCACAATTACATATTATCGTACAGTACGATATGTATCGTACAGTACGATAAGTTTGTAAACATAAACATTTGAAAATTAGCCGTTAGCCTGAGTATTTTAATTAACCGTACAGTACGATCAATGATCGTACAGTACGATGTGTTTTAAAAAATTAATCATTTTAAAAGAAAAAATCTCCCCCTGTGTGTGTGCATTGTTGCTCCTTTCATATGCATGCTTCTGTGGCAGACTCAAAAAGAAAAATTAAAGAAATAAAAATTACAGACTCTTCAACATCTTATTCTACCCAATTTGAGTCTCCAGCAATCTTTAGCAGTGTGCATCTGACCTGAAATGTTAGTCCTCATATACAAAGATTAAACATTTGTAATCAAACGGAAGTCTATATGTACTCAGAAAGTATTAGTTGTCACCATCAAAATTAAGTGCTCGGGATCCTGGATTTCAACAAGATAAAGATGCTAGATATTAAGAACTTAGAGTTGGTAGTGTCCTAAGTCACACTAACTCAAGGTTAGCTTAAGGAACCTTTTAGATATGTACTCAACTTACAACAACTAGGGTCGAGTTGGTAAAAACTCACCAAAAGTCATATTAATAAAAAGGAGTACAAAACTAAGGTAAAAACTCACCAATAGTCATATTAATAAAAAGGAGTACAAAACTAAGACGTGCTACTATAGTAGCAAAAAGAAATGAGAAGAATTATCTAGGAGGAAAATCTTAATAATTTTTAGGGATACAAGAAGTTATCTTAGGAGTCATAAGGATGAAAGAAAGTTTATACTCAAATAAGAATTTTATTTCTCAATGAAATTGCCCAATTTAAGGGTGAGTATGCAATAAACAGCAATGAGATGATCACCATGAGGAGATGTTGTGTGGTGCCCCAAGACCTAAATTTAGAAGAATTGTATATTTTATCTTTTAATTAAATCTACTAGAGCCACTAATTTCCATTTATATAAATAAATCTAGCATAGACAACTATAAATTATACATAAAATATTTCTATATTAATTCATTCAAAATTCAATTTACAATAGTTAGGAGATAAATCAATTCATCAGTTTATCCTTTTTATACTCCTGACTATAAAAGAATAAAACTAAAATAAAAAGATCAAAACCAAACCAATAAGAATTGATCTGTGTCACTTCATTAGATCGTGATCCCTTCTTAAGAAAATATAGAAAACCCACGGAGTGAGCTAACATCTAGATAGGTTACCAAAACCTACAATTAAAATCAAATCAAGGAAATCAAAACATTATGCATGTGACCATTTAATCCAGATTAGTATGAACATTTAACTGTAAGATTAAATATAAGTAAATATAAGCAATATCACTTCATATGAGTAATAAAAATAATTGAAAATAATATAATTCAGATTTAATTATTAGTGATTAGTAACCATATAAAGAATCAATGTGTTATATCATTCTTATACTCATGTCAAGTTTAATGCACGGGTCTGCAATGAATCTATGTATGTCAATAATTGATACTCTATATATCATTTTATGTGTATTAGTATACATGTCATATCAAGCAAGTGTTCTATATCCATATTATTTCATATAAATGTTGTATTCATAGAAATATAATGTATCATGTATATCATATAATTCATATGAATCATATGCCTTTGTAAAAGTCTCAATCTTATTAGTCATATCATGTGTATGTATCAATCATATCATGTATCATGTTCATGTCATATTACATCTCATGTCACTTATATAATTTATCTTGTATGCTGATGTCATATATATATGCAAACAAGTCATTCGAATACCTGTAATATTTTTCCTATATCAAGTCTTGTAGGCCAACCCTACAAGAATCAATCTTAATTATATCACTCATATTGCCAAGAATTAGTGTCATATTGCATGTCACAAGTAAGGTGGCTTTCATGTAAGAAGCCATCACTTCATGCCCGTCATCATATCATATCATATTGGTTAATCTCCTTGTACATTCATTTTCATATCACTTAGGGTTACACCATAAACCTCATTTAAAAGAAAGCATGTTGTCTCACCCTTCTGTATAGGGTAACATATTTACAGCTAACCTGAGTTAGTCAATCTTTTTCAATCAGTCTTTTTTGGTTTTATACATATTTCATATCATATAGACCATAATAGAAAACATTATATACACTCAATATAACTATAATAATACTCATCAGTATGCCTGTAGTATTTCAAAAAAAAGAATGCTTGACCAAATGAATAATAAATAAATACATATCATGTATCTTTTATCCAAAAATAATATAATAACTCTTAATTATTTTATACTCAATATTATACTACTTATTTCAAATAAAGTGATATACATGCAAAACCAACCATCAAAATTTCAATAAAAACTAGTTAAAATATTTAGGTGGATGATATATATCATATATTAAAAGTTACACAAAGAAAAATCCCTAAAATAAAAAATGTTACATTTTCATCAATTTCAAGAGCGAGGAAATAGGAAAAACATAAAATCATTAAAAAACAAGCATATTGTTAAGGTTACCTATCATGATTGAAATACTTTCACAATTGGGGCGATGAAAAATACTTGCCCAAACCTTGCTTTCTCTCTCCTCTTTCTCCTCCTCTTATTTTTCTCTCCCCTTCTCTCTCTTCTCTCACCCAACTAAGGAAGGAATGAAGGGAAGGGAATGGGTTAGAGAGGGTTTTAATCTAAGGGTTTTAGATATTTTATTAAAAATAAATAAATTCAGACCCAACACTGTAGCACTTCCTCAAATTCTAGAAAATTTGAGAGCTTGGTGCACATCTCCCCTAACCTCAGTGTCGAAGTGCTCACTTAGCCAATTTCTTAAAATTTAGGGAAATTAAATTCATGGAGATTACATGTTGTTTCTATTTTAAATTCACAAACTATTAACTATGACTTTATTAAGAGTCTCAATGTTCATGTTATTTAAGAACATTCAAAATAAGGAATATTTCAAAAGACTGATGCCCACAAGAATGGGAGGGCACCTTAATGATCATTTGAAGTACTGTGTGTATCATGATGATCATGATAATGATACTAAGCAGTGTTGGCACCTCATGCATGGTGGACTTATTAAAGGCAAATAAATTAAAAGAGCTAATTCTTGATAATATAAGAAAAATACTAGGGAAGGTACCTATGGAGGAAGCTCAAAATGAATAAGTCTCAACATAAGCATTTCATATGACTGAGGTGATTCCAATAACTCATGGATGATTAGGAGAAGAAGAATGTTGTTAAGCTGGCCTTAAATAACTTTTATTAGGACATATAAATTTAGCAAGTACTCAATTACACCTACTACTAAAGTGTCGCACATTATATTCATAAAGTTGATTAGCAAGTGAATGGAAATCCATTCAATGATGTGACATTCATGATTATGTTAGCTACTAATTATTAAATTGGTAGAATATTGATAGACACAAGGAGCCAGTGATATTTTTATAAGAGTCTATGAGTTGACGAGCCTTGGTGATTCTCACCTTGTGTCAACATTCAGGCCTCACTTTAGATTTTTTGAGGATAACATAGAGATGGGAGGAGTGATTATATTGTTAATCACTTGGGGAGAGTAAGAAAGATAATTTACTACCATGGACTTCATTATAGTCAACATGTTGACCATATATAATGCCATCTTTAACTAACCATTGATTAACCCATTTTGAATAGTAGTCTATATATATCATTTTGTCATAAAAATTTTGGTAGGAGGTCATATAGTGACAATAAGTGGCAACTTGCTGCAGTTAAGGGCGTGTTATTTAAAAGCAGTGAAAATGTGCAAGAAAAGTTCTTAAACTAGATATTAGAGAAGATCAGAGTTGGAGACTACTGAATTCATCCAAAAAATGCTAAATTTGATGGGAATCAAAGTTATGACTTTCAAATAATAACTAATTTTGATGATGAACGAAGCACCAAGTTGATTGCAACTTTGTCTGGGGAAATTTAAATGTATTTGTTTGGTCTTCTGATGAGATGCCAGGGTTTACATAAACTTTGTTTGCACAAGCTGAATATTGATAGGAAGGTAAGGCTAATCAAATAAAAAATTATGTTGATCATGATAATGTTACTTGAGCCAATTCATTTTGAAGTTCAAAAACTCCTTAAGGTAGTATCTATTAGAGAAGTTCAATATCTGTAGTGGATTTCCAATATCGTAATGGTGCAAAAGTCAAATGACTAGTCTAAAATATGTATCAACTTTGCAAATTTAAACTCAATCTACCTAGAAGATATCTATCCACTCCCACAAAATTGACACCTTAGTTGCCTATGCAGTTGGTTATGTCATAATGAGTTTTTTGGGGTATCATCAAATAAAATGCATCATGTGGATTGTTAGAAGATGACCTTCATTATAGGTGATAGATTCTATTTTTATAAAGTAATGCCCTTTGGATTAAAAAATATAAGTATGACCTACAGTTCATGATGGATTATGTCTTTTAAGATAAAAAAGGTGCAATAGAGAAGTGTATATTGATGATTTATTAATCAAGAGAAAAAATTAAGCATCATTTTCTTAATATGAGGGAAATTATTTCAACTATAAAAAAGTATAATATGAGACTTAATCCTCTAAAATGTATATTTGGAGCTTGGTTAGACTAATTCTTAGGTTTCTCGTTGACTCCAAAGTGTATACAAATGAATCTAGAGAAGGTGAAAGCAATTCTAGAAATGCACTATAGAAAATTACCTATTTTCGGTGGATAATTTTGACCATAAAAGAAAGAAATCAGTCGATAATTAGGATTACCGACGAATTTTCGACGACGGAAAGTAATCTGTCACTAAAAGGCGTCGAAAATAATTTTTTTGGAAATATTTTTGGGGGATTTCTGGCAGCCTTTTGATGGATTTTGAGCACCCAGAAATGATTTACTATGTTGAGCATTCCACCCTAATTTATGACAAATATATATGCCATAATCCACCATGAATTTGTGGGGAAAAGTTTCGCCGTAAAATATTTCTACCATAAATTCGTCGTTAATTTACAACACAAATTTTTATCGCAAATCCTCCATAATTAATGATGGAAATTTTCTGCCACATGGTGTAACAAAATTAGTTATATCATTTTTCCTGGCAGGAAATCTGTTGGAAACATTTAGCATTTAGAAAAACAAATATTACTAGTAGATTGACATAAATCTGGTTTACCAAAATTCCTAGGTACAATAGTTCTTATTAGTTGCAACTCTATGTTAAAGTAGTATGAGCAAAAGTAAGTTATCTCATACATCAGGTATGTTTCACATATTGCTCCTTCGAGATGTGATTTGTTCTTAATAGTCCTCTTAAGTTTATTTAAATACCTGCATGATGTATGATTATGAAATTAGAACTTGTTAATACTGTCAGAGTATGTTTGGAGGAAGTTACCTATAGTCCAAAGTAATGCTGGGAAGTCACCAACAGTCCAAAATAATGCTACCCTTATTGTAAAATTTTATTTATTGGAGATATCATATATAATAACTCCTTCATTTCATAATAACTTCAAGTCATTAATTAAAGATTGCAAAAATACATTTATATTTTGCTTTTGGATTATGTGGGCCTATAATGATAAGTGTCAAAAATATGTAGGGTGTAGTCATACACAATTTTGGGAGAAGATTGTAGGGGGTGACTATCACTGGCAAGCATGAGTAAGGTGAGTTAAATTGACTAAACTGAGTGAAACCATCTACACATAAACATAATCTTATATTTCTTGGTTCCATGATGAACGTAGGATATATACGGTCAAAGTATTTTCAAGCCTCTACTTCTGACAGATGTGTAAGAAAACCTGCTTGCGAGATGTGTTTGTTATGCCATGTCATATATGTGGCAGAGCTCATAGATGCATATAAACGTTACATTATGGGAATGATGAATAAGTAAAATTATTAACTGACTAGCACATCTTTCTGCTTCCTTTTTTTTTTTCAAATTTTGGTTTTAACCTTAGTGCATTACAATGATGACATGTAATCTCTCACAAATTATCTCTATAGATCAACATGCATCTGTTAACATAACAATCTATTTTTATAGCTGTCAAACCAAGCTTGGAAATTAATTTTTTAGTCCAATATAAATTGTTGGAATTATATTATCTGTCGGGTTGGTCTCCTTAAGTAAACCAATAAATTGATTAAAGCATTCTCTAGGTACATTATTTTTTATCTTTATGCTCATCATTTTCACAATAATTAATAACTCTGACTAAGTAGTGTACCCATTCTAAATTGGTTGTTACACATTTTGTAAAAAATTATAGAAGTTTTATGCATCCTTATTCAGGGGACTTCTATATATTATTGAAATTAAGGCTTAGCTACATCATTAATCAAGTCCTCAAATGCCGTAATATTTTCTTCTTCAACTATGTTGGAACATGTAGATAAGCTGCATTGAGAGTCAAAATGCAGCTTGTACTCACAATGGGAAGTCCAATACCAATATTCTAGCATGAATCCTCTGCGATATAGATCAATAGTAATCTCATCAAGTGTAAGGTAGGCTTAATTTTATGTTTAGAACATGGGAAACAAAACCTCCCCTCTAATATAAAGTTAGGTAATTGATAGGCCACCCGTGAAAAAATTCACTCCATTGATGAATTCATTAGTTAACGTCTTACATCCAGGCAATAATCAATTATACATCCAATACCTATGATTCTGAATATCCATAATGCACTTAGGTTATACATTCCTATAGTAATATTTAAAAAATATTTTAGAAATTATTTACTAATAAATAAATTGACATTAGCATAAATAAGAAAAGGTTCATGCAAAATGATTATTCATTTGTGAGACTGAATTTGGGCGATCACATCTTTTTTTAAGGAAATCACCTCATGAGGAAATCACTACCTTGATTCTATGTGTTGATGATATTATCCTTGAAAATAATGCCAAAGAAATTAAGAGATATGTGACATAAATATCAAACCCTAAAATATAAACAATCCCAAGCCTAATTTTGACTATTGGACTAAGCTAAACCTAACACTAACTCACCTTTAGACCCAATCCTAAGACTCAACCATCTTATTTGGAAATTTAATAGTCCTTGGAAACACATACAAAATTGAAAGCAAAAGCCTTTCATTATTGAGCATGTAAGTTTTTGAAATTAATACTAAAATTTCTACCAACCATAGATTTTTAATTTAGTTCATTCTATACAGTCATCAATAAAAGGATGTAGCAATATAACTAGTAATACCTAAAGCTAGTGCATAGATAATAACTAGGGCAGTAAAGAGAGCTCCTTTATTATAAGAATAAAATACTCCAACCAATGCTAAGATAAAATAAGATTGCAAGAGAAAATAATAAAATAAGGAATATATATAACTTAACATATGAAATTGGAATCCTAAAGTTCTATACATCAATGAATATCAAGCCAAGGAATTACCCTTGCTCACGATTTCTTCTTGTCTTTTCCTTGCTTCCTTTCCTCTTTTGAAAGAAAAAAATAGTAAATAAGTCCTCTTCCTCTTGATTTCTATGGAGGAAAAAATCAGTAGGTAGAGCAACACTCTTTGTAGAAGAATCAAGTAGCCCTTTTCCTCGACTTGGATGGAAGAAAATGAAATGGACATCAATAAAAGCAGTTTTTGTTCATCCTAGCTTGATTCATTTGGCCACCACAACAACTATGAGCATCCTATAGTAGTAGTTGATAGGTCAGATAGCTACTAGAGGGGGCAGATTAGCGGCGTGCTGGGGGTGGATAGATTCAGGCTGGTGGTAGGCTCGCTAGGTAGACTGGCGGCTAGAGGTTTATACATATGGTGGTTGAGGGGGGAGGTTGGCAGCTGGAGGTGGATTCAGATGACTAAATGGGAGGCAAAAGTAAGCTGAAGGATGGATTGGGTGGGGTTGAGGAGCTCAACTTGATCAGTGTCGAGAGGTTTATTATAGATGATGGGCTAGGTGGTGGAAACTAGGAGGTCAGAGGTGGCTCGAGAGAGGGAGAGGGAGAGAGCTGGAGGTCCAGCCTATAGAGTTGAGTAGGAGGGATCAAGGTGAGGAGGTTGGTTGGGTTAAGTAACCTCCAGAAGTCGCCAGAAGAAGGGGGCTTTGGCTATCCGAGGGAGAGAGGGAATCATAAGTCTGTTGGATTCTCATTGAACGAGGATAAGTCAATTAGATAAGGGCAACTTGTTGTGGATTTGTGGGAGATTTTGTGGCATATTTGTAATAGATTTGAAGCAAAAAAATTTTACCACAAAATTGTGGCAAAATTTTCACTACAAATCTGCTAGAAACTTCATAAAAATTTCTTGTGAAAATTTTTGCCCAAATCTATCGATATTTTTTATGAAGATTTTTTTGCTTGAAATTCCATAAAAAATGTAGTGATGCCCTCTCCTTTAAATGCAAAAGAGTTACGGAGGTTAATTATGGAAATTTCTAGATTAAGTTAGTTCATGTCAAAGTTCGATGATAAATGCTCACAATTCTTCAAGATTCAAGTGCTACAAAAAATGTGAAAGAGCCTTTTAGTAGTTAAAATAGTTCAATCTTCACCACCTCTATTTCAAAGTCCATCACCTAGGTAGGACTTAATTTTACATCTTAGAGTCAGTGAGGAGAAAGTGAGCTCAATCCTTATCCAAGAAGAATGGAGGAAGTAGTGCTCAATTTACTATATTTGTAAAATTTTACGAAGGGCCAAGTTGCACTATCAAATTATAGAGAAACTCATATGAGCTATGATCATTGCTGCATGTTGACTGCATCCTTATTTTAAGGCAAATTCTATTCATATTTTGCTGATCATCCATCAAAGTTGGTCTTAGTGAAGTCATACCACTCAAGATAACTTCTTAAATTGGTAGTAGAATTAAGTGAGATCCAAAATGTCCCTATGGTGCCCTATATGGACAAATGTCTAAACCAAACTCTGGGCTTGGTTTTAAATATTCATAAATATATTTTAGGAACATTTAGAACCATCCCTACTCTTAGTCAATCCCTTTGACGAAAGAAGGGAAAAATTACAAAAAATGCCCCTATAGGACTTATTTTGTAAATTTTAAGACCAAACCACAGATTTTGGGTTTGCATTGGTCCTAAGTGACTCTAAAATTCTTTAAAGTTACATAGAACCATGTTTGACCTATAATCACTGTTGACCATGGAAAATAAATTCCCAAAATATCCTTATGCTTAACCCTTAGGTTAACTCTGCTGAAACCAAGCCTTTTGACTTTGAATTTGAGTCAAAAGTGACATAAAGCCCTAAAAGATCAATTTGAATAACTTGAAATCCTTGGAAAAAACTATGTTGACCATAATTTGACCTAAAAAAGCCAAATTTATTAAAATGTCCCTAAGATTCCCATCCTTGGTATCTTAGGAAAATATCCTTCTTTTGGTCTTAAGATTACATTAAAATTCCTTAGACACATTCAAGGATCATCCAAGCATCCCCCTAACCTACAATCAACCATAGTTGACCATGTTTAGGCCAAAATACCCAAATTACCCTTAATGGAATAAACCTAGCTTTCCTTATTTTAACATATTAAGAACTTATCAAAGCTTCACCAAATCTTAGCCTAAGATCCTTAAGAACTTGAACTAGCTCTCCTAGGTTACCATACTCATTTGGGCTAGTCTAAGTGGGTTAATTGGGCTAACATGGCCCTTACAAATGGTCAAATTAAAATTCACCAGTTTAACCCAAACCAACCCATTCCCAAACATCCTTAGGGTTTATACAACCTCTTATAACCTTTGTTGTGTGGGGTGGCTAGTTGGATTAGCCATGGTGGCCAAGGAAAGCCATTGCCAAAACCACCATGTGCATCGAATGCTATGAATGATTATCCAACTCACCCCTAACCATAGGAATGTTCCATGACACTTTTCTAATTTCAATTGGCCAGCCCATAATCATCTCTGCCAACTGGACCCCCAATAATGGCCAAATTTACCTAGCTGCATTTCTAAAATTCTATAAATAAGGGGTCACCTAGCCAAAATTGGTGTGCATATTCTGATTCCTCAGTGTGAGAGACAGGGTTCCTAAGTATTTCCTAGATCTCCTAGGCTCTTTGCATAAGCTCTGGTATTTACTCGGCCAAAGTTGATTTAAGGATCTAGTGGTCTTCAGCCTTTAACAAAATTATTCCTAAGGTCCAATGAACTCAAATCATTGTTCAAATTTAGCCAAGTTTAACAAAATCTAGGTATGCAACATTCTCATACCTAAATTTAGTAAAGTTTGGAACATTATGAATAGAACTTACAATGCGATGAAATTTGATCATTGAATTGCAAGTTTTATACTCCCTGATCCTCTTTGATCAATTTGAATAAGATTTATTCATACATCAGTTGGGACCAGGAAATCAAAATGAATGGATTCTATTTAATGGTGGGAGATAGGAGATGAAATCACAGCTGTCTACTCTATTTAAATAGAATATGTGGTAGTGATCAAGTTGTATCATCTTCTATTCAACAACCCCCACACCAATGTAATTTTAACTTAATTAATCAAAGTCATCCAATCTTTGATTGGACGGTTAAGATCAATCTCGCATGGCTCATGGGACTTGCTACTACAATAAGAGTTCATTGAGGGAGAACCATGTGTAAAGTAAACTGTCGAGTCAACTGATTTTCTTAAATCCTTAAATAAATTTTAAAAAAAGGTTGAGCTTTAAAAATTCATAGTAATTAATTCATTTTAAATTCATGAATTATAAATAAACCCTCTATGGGTTTAATGAAGATTAGAGAAAATTATAAAAATAAAATCATAGGGTTTTTTATTAATCTCATGCACTATTTTAATTAAAGAAGGTATAGGATTAATTGTGCAATTAATCAAGTTAATCACCTCATATAAGCTCCAAATTTATTATGGGATTTTTTTTTAGATATCATACATGTTTCTGATTTTTCTCATATACATGTTTCTGATTTTTCTCATATAAAGTTAAAGCTTACATGATCCTTGAATGAATTATCAAAGTCAAAGGTCACTTAATGATTTTTAACTTTGAAGAATTGCTCAAAGTTCTTCAAAAACCCAAATGGCTTGAAATTTTTATCACATTCCATAGAGACCTTAATTGCATGATTTTAAAGTGATTAGATGGGTTTAGCTATCAATCCTCTTCAGGCGGGATTGTAAGGTTAAGAGAATAAGGCCTTCTTAAACCCTTAGTGGGGTGAAAGTTGTAAGTCCTATTGCTTTTCTATATACTAGGTTTGAGTCACTACTTTATAGTACTCACCCTAATTTTAAGACTTGATGTTACTTTCTTATATCGTAAGACCTCACTTTTAGGCATTTTATATGATCCAATGTTTTAATAAAATGAGCAACTTAAATATTAAAAATTTTAATTTCAAAACATTAAAGTCCAATATAGATTAATTTTGAGTACTTTCGAGTTTCTCAAAATCTAATACTCCTTATCCTTCTTCTTTTGGCCTCTGGAAAGAACTATTCTACTTTGAGCTAATCCTGCTTAAAATTTTCAAAATCACGTCCTTGTCTAAACCTTTGAAATCTTAAAAAAATTTGTCACTATTTTAATCAAGAGTGTTCTTAGGAGACTCGCCTCTCTTGGGATGTAATTAATCATAAGAGCTCGTCTTTATGGGGAACATATACCCTAGAATAAGATAAACTCTATCTTATTTATATAAGGCAAGGGAAACTCTTCAGGAACATAAACATTTTTATTAAAATCTTATTTTTATTTTTGAATCTGGTCTAAAATATCATTTTTATCTTTCTAGAGAGTATGTCATTCTCTATGTCATATTCAATTACAAAAGTATATATTTTTAAATAACTTGCTTATTTTCCCACAAATAACTTGATATATTAAAAAAACAATAAATAATGACTAGGACTTGAAACTTATCAAAATACAATGACATTCAATAAATGCCAACTCATTTTTACTAAATATTTAGTATTCAACAAAAACCAATTCACTTGATATTTGATATTTGTCAACTTCAATGAGGATGCTTTATATGTTCAATATTTTATATTTGTTCTATTCAATAGGATTTATATTTTTTATTCACTCAAACTCAATCTTGAAATTATACTTGTTACTCATTATTTAATATTCATTCTCTTATGAGATAATTATTTATTCAATTCATTATTAAAGTCATAGTTGATATTTGGAACATAGGGTAGAATTTAGCTCAAATGACAAAGACAAAAATTTATATAAGTAAAATTATATCACATCATAAATTTTGTACAAGTACAAAAGGATACCAAATAAAAACTACAAGTATTAATTGCTAGTCTCACCCTCCTCAACATTATCTTTATCTTCATTGGAGCTCACCTATGCTAGTAATGATTCAAAAGTCTTCTTATATTGGTAAATAGAAGGAAGAAATTCTTCTCTACTTGCTTGCCTTGACAAAAGTGAGCTCCTTCCATGAATTTTGAAGATAATATATGCTTATACTCATGGTTTAAGTTAATGACTCATAGAACTCATTAGTTGTCTTCAAATTTTCTCTTTTTTTCTTGTAGCAATCTAACTTGTTCTTCAAGCTTGATGTTTTTTAAGGAAAATATGAGATATTGTAATCTATTTTTAGCTACAGAAGTTTCCTTAACCCAAGTTTCTCTTTCTTAAAGATTTCCCCCTTCAATTTCATAGCAATCGCTTCGCTAGTATCTCTCTTAGTCTTCTCTTTTCTTAGCAAATTAGTGATCTCGCTCATTCTCTTTTCCACTGCTTAAATGGAAGCATTTTGCTTCATCATTAGAAAAACATTCTCTTGTAATTCGTTGTTAATATATACTTATGCTGCCAGTTAGCCACATTCATCTTCATTATAATATTACAAGATTGGTTTGCTAGAGTATCAATAATCTTCTTTGGTAGTGACAAGAAGAAGATAGCCATCCAAAGTTAAAAAAAACTAGGAGAGATCTTTCCTATGGTAAATTAGGATCAAAAGAGAAGTTAATGAAGGTCGAAGTCAAGTCTCTATTCATCAAGAAAGCCTTTTTGTAACTAAAGGAGAAGTCAACATCTCATTAGTCTCCTTAGTGGAAAGTCTTGGCCTCTTCTAAGAAGGGTACTCGGCTACACCTTTGCCTTCTCCTTGGACTTTTCTAGAGATATATAGTAATTTTTCCTCAACTTTCATCCTTTCCCATTCTTCTCTTACTCTAATACTACCTTACATTTGAGGTCGACTAAGGGGAGGGACAATTTTAGAAGCTTGTGTCTTAGAAAGCCTTGTGATGGGAAAGAGATGGAGAAAGAGTATAGTAGACCATTTTTTTTTCATATAACATACCCAGATTACTATCTCTCAAATAAATTTGGCATTATTTGGGCTAGATAGGATGATTATGAAGAAGCTTATATACAAGTTCTCAACATAGAGAAAAGTAGAGTCTAAGGAAAAATGGTTCGTGGTAGCAATTTATCCCATTCTTAATAATAGTGTTTAGAAGTTCACTCTTTCTCAACCACTTGGACTTGATATGAATCATCAAAAAATCACTAATACTAAATCAAATTCACTTTGTCCTTTGACATTTTTGATAGTAAAGAAAGGGAACAAATGAGGAACGCCTCATTAATTTTCTTGAAGGAAGCCATTATAGAGGTTTGAAAAGTGATTTCTAAAGGAGGAAGTAAAACTTCAATAATATTTTTATGTAGAAAATGAGAATTTTTGTGTGCAAAACCCAAGAATGAGAAAAACTATTGAGCCTGACTCGGTTGCAATAATCCACTATATAATGAAAGATACAAAAATCCTCCTTTTTTATAATAGAAGAAAATGAGATTATACGCAATTGAGAATAATTGTATGATTCTTGTTGCAGGGATCACAAAAATTGAGTGGCCATAAGCAGATAGTTTTCCCACCAATGCAAAAAAATTCCTAAATCAGCAAAGGTACTAACAAATGCCTCACCTCCTTGTTCAATCATTATAGAAATCTAAAATATTTTTCTTTAGTAGTGGGGATCAAATGAGGAGCGTACCTAGAAAATGTAGTAAACTCATCTTCATATTGCACACTGTCTTGCTTACATGTTCCAATCTTATGAAAGCTTTGTCATCGAGCTGAAGGATGTACAAACCATATCCTGAATATTATTGTGAACTCTTTCCAAGTAATCTCTACATTTATTTTCTCCTGGAATTTCTCTCGTTGTTGTTCTACCCATCATTTTTCTGCTTCACCTTTAAATTAAAAAATATCTAACGGTACCTTCCTGTTCTTTGGACAATGTAAACTATCAAAGATTTTCTCTATTCTTATAGCCAATCATATGTAGCCTAGGGTTCTACAGCTTCTTTGAATAATAGGGGCTTCAGTTTATGGAATGTCTATATATGCTTGTCTCCCTCTTTTTCCCTTCTTCCAACTGGCTTACTCTATGTATCTCCCATTATGTGTGCTATAATGTTGGATAGCTGTATCACATTATCTGATGGTACTGAAGTGGCACTGTGTTGTTCATTTAGTATATTTTGCTCTAGTAGATTCATTTTAGCTGTTCACTTATACAATCGTGTCTGAATAATTCACACATGTAATTAATTATATATACAAAATACTGCACCTTAATCTACCCAACCATACCCGATTCACAATCGATTTTTATAACTCTGGTAACAATTTAATTCTTTCAGTTACCATGCTTGGATACCAAGATTGTCATGCCCCGAATCTAAATTAGAAAAAAAAAGTATCTTTTATCTTTTAATATTAACAACCAGAGCTATCAAATTTTTTTCAATGATAAAATACTAACAAAAATAAATCTATTAATTAAAATATCAATATACATCTATATTCATTTTCTAAAATATATACAATAGCTAGGAGTCGTACAAATACAACATATTATATGCCCAATCCTAACTAGAAAAGAATAATTAAAAAGCAAAACAATAGCAAATCATGAAGAATCACATATCTGATTAATCTCACACTCCTGATCCTCTTTTTTGATCTGATATCATTAACCATATATAATGAGCTTAAAAAATTCATTAAGTCAGCAAAATCTTATTACTAAACTCAAAACCCAGAAAGGAAATAATATGCATGTAATTATTAAATTCATAATAGTTGTAGTCAATATAATTATGATTTTGTACAGAAATAATAAAACACATACTAAAATAGTAAACCTGGTAAAATAGTGTAGGACAAATGTCAAAGCCACAAAGCAGTAAACATTCATTCTTAAATCATACCTTATAGTAGTACTATCTAAATATTAAAGAAATTATATAAACTAATAAAGTAGAAGTACTCAAGAAAATTATTAGAATCCATAGAAATACAATACAATACCATCCAATAATCATATTAGAATGTATACAGCATGCTCAGTTATACCAATTTTAGTAGTATCATATTATATCGCTTGTTCAATAATAGGGTTCATGTGCTTAATAATAGTAAATATAATACCATAATAGTAAATCAGTACAGTAATAGTAAATTAGTATAATAACAGTAAATTTGTATCTTATATGTACACTAAATAAGTAAGGAGTTTTGACTTGCATGATATTTTTTCAGTAATCAGTAAATCAATAATTGTTGGCTTAGTAAGTCACCGCTCTTGCTCGTCAATAAACTAATTAACTCCTTATAACTCCTAATCAGTGAATTATATGAATCAGTAGAGGATAACACCTTAAATCATAATATTTAAAGGAAATCCTATTGTCCCACAATTATGTATAGATATAAATAGTCCCCAGTCAATGTCAATGAATAACTAGCCTTCGTTTATTTTCACACACACTAGTACCATAATATTATAAATGCAATAGCAACCAACAATTATTTAATCACATGCTCATATTCATTTACAATGCTTGCATTAATATTATAATTATATTAAAATGCCAAAATTACTATTCCTATTTAAATCATGAAGAATGCAATAATTTTTATTTTAATTGGTGAAAATACAAAACCAACCAATCAAAATAACCAAAATAATCAATACTATATTATACCAAAAGTTATGTGGTAGAAGTTTCCTAAATCAGAAAAAAAAATATAATAAAATTAATTTGGGAGAAATCAAACTCTTTGAAAATATGAATAGGATTGAAGTCACCTATAATGTTCTGGGCAATTTTTGTAAAAGCTGTATAAATAAGGTGCGATTAAAACATACAAAAAGCTAAAATTCAATCATGCTAATATTGAATGCTAAAATGAAATCAAATACTAATACTGAAACTACATGGTAACTGACTGAAATATAAATAAATGTCTTATAATGAATATCAGAGTAGCCTTCAAGCCAAATTTCTAGTATACATAAATAAATAATAAAATTTCGTCTTATATCTCCCAATCCTAATTCACACAAATATCTAAATACATAATATAGTGTAAATACCACCTAATAGTATATATCCCAATCCTCCTTATTGGTATTTGAATATGTAACATAGTATAAATAGCACGTAACAAGATCTATAATGTGAAATTGGCACTAGAATTTGAATACATAATTTAGTACACAGCACCTAATAGTTCTCATATCATGCATATAGCACCAGAAATATGACTTTTAGCCACCAAAATATGCCTTATCGACACCTGAGCAGATCTTCAAGAGCTTCTCTCTTTTTCACACCAAACCTCCTTAATCTCCATATTTTCCCCAACTAAGCACAATAAAGCACACATTTTAGTTCATTACAGAATTTAAAGCATAACTGATTATACTTTAGAATTCACCAGACGTCATAATGGTAAGAAATAGGAATTATACTAAGCAAAAATTCATAAAGTTACATATTTATTAGATAATGTGTA
Source organism: Dendrobium chrysotoxum (assembly GCA_019925795.1). Lineage (NCBI taxonomy): Eukaryota > Viridiplantae > Streptophyta > Magnoliopsida > Asparagales > Orchidaceae > Dendrobium > Dendrobium chrysotoxum. The sequence goes on from CM034310.1 coordinate 3,370,789, forward strand.
TTATTCTTAAGTTTTAACTGAATTAAAACACTATTTTTAAATGTCAAAACAAAATTTTGAATCGATAAAAATAACAGCTTTTTAACATAACTCGGTAAAAATATCAAATAAATACTCAAAATGACCGAAACAGTCATACTTATAGCATATCAAAATTTATACAAATAAAAGTTACCAAAATATGATAAAACTGTGTTTTTGTACAATCCAATTATAAATTCGATCGAAAAAATTTCAAAAATATCAAATTATTGAAAATTGAGATAGGCAAAATATAACATACCTCGATCCGGTTAACTTCTTTAACTAAAATGACAGCTAAAATGACCCAAAATGGCTCAAATTGGAGTTCCTCTTACTAGAACCCCTCTCCTTCTCCCTCTACCCGCAGTTTCCAAAACATTCAAATGAGTTGAATGGTGGATTTGGATATTTTTTAATATTAAAATTTGTTCTAGCTCCGTGGCACCACACGACGCTCCCTACATAATTTATAGTGCTACCTCCCACACCGCACATTGGAGCACCAAAACACAGCGCCAGGGTGCTCCAAGGAAAATTCTAAATTTCCAATATGCATTTAAACAATTGAAATCCACTACAAAATATATGCAAATTTTTACATGCACACGGAACACCCTCAGACATGAGCAAAGGAGTGTAAATGCAAAAATTTAACAGGTAGTCTGAAGTCCAATTGAGTTAGACCGGTTTGAATTAAAACTCTGAATTTGGAGGTCTCATAGCGACACCCAAGTGCCCCAGTGTTGTTGCTGCATGTGATTCAAGATTTACTATAAAATAGAGAGCTATGACGCCGAAGTGCCACTCTTTGTTGCTCTCAGGGTTGTGCCCGAAAATAGAGCATCGTAGCGCTCCATCCAGTTTACTAAAAAAAATCTAAAAATTCATATTATTCAAAATTAGGGTTGTTACATAGTTAAAGGCTAACAAAAAGAAAGGAATAATAGTTAGATGACAGATGTTTGAAAATTGTGGCAGTGATTGCTGATGGTGCTCAATGATGATGATCACCAAAAAAATATTATAGAGTTCCTTTGCTATCGAACCCCCTTTTATGTAGAAAATGATACCTTATTTATATGATTTTTGAGAGGGGCATTTTAGTAAATTTGGATAGAATTCAAAATACTCCATCAAAAAGTCTATATTGATCCCATTGATAAAAGATTATTTGTCGAGCATTGAGTGCCTTAATGAAGTTAGAATCAAATGATCATATGCTTGCCGAAATTGTCTCGTCGAGTAACTTGAAAGCTGGAGGCTGTTTGGTCATTTAATTAATGATCCTATGCTTCCAAGTGTGTTTCAATTACTTGATTTGGGCTTATTTGGAGTCAGATCAAATCAGTTGTAATGCCGATAAGTTCGTCTTATCAATATGTTTATTTCAACTTTAAGTTTTTTGAAATTGAGGCTAAGATGTTCTGAATTTAATTCTAAATATTTTTAATTCAAATATTACCTCGAGATTCATACTAATCAATCGAATTTTCTAAAGACATATCAACAACTTTTCTATTTTTCTCTTGTTTTATATACATACATGTATTCAGCCAATTTCTTAATGCTAAAGTCTTAGCCCAAATCTAAAAATAGAGGGTTCAGGAGTGAGCTTAGTTTTTGCAATTTTTTTATACAATGCAATTTCTTGTACTCAAGCTCATTTTGCAAAATTCTCAAAGCTTGTCTCTCTTGAACTCTTTTCTCTCTCGATTTCATTGCTTTCTTTCATGGCATTCTAAGTATAGTTGGATATCATTCACGAAAAATTCTGAATTCAACAATATATATAATATTATTTAAATTATATAACATTAGGGGTCAAAGTAAAAATATTATTAACTTTATATAATTTTATTTTAGAATTTATCATTTTGCATAGTCTTCAAATTGAAGATCACATTATTGATTTCCATTTATAACATAAAATTATATATCAAATATGTTTCATTTATTAGATGTCAAATGGAAGTCCTTTTCAAGGTCTATTATTACTTACAAAATTTCACTAATTAAAATCATCCAATACTTATAAGATATATGATCATCAAATCCATATATTTAATTTCAACCAATTCAAAGGTAATCAATACTCTAAAATTACAATTTTCCTAAAATACATAAAATTATCTTATAATGCAATAAAAGCCATCCCTTGAAAAGCATTTAACACACTTAATTGATGATCAAATGATCTTTAAAATTTTTGAAATATTATGTGTCACTAATTTTCATAAATGTCAAATATAATAAATAATTTAAGGGTTGTTTTGTTTGTTAAAAAAGAAATGCAGTGTAAAGTAAATACAATGTAAAATAAATACTTTTGAGGCTTTTTGGTCATCTGTAAAGTAAATACGTGGGCACTATTTTTCTATTTGGCCAAAGGCTGAAAACCATTGCTGAAAGCATCTCTTCATCTCCCCAGTGCTGTCAGCCTTTGCCGACGAGAAGAAAAATTAGATTTTTCGGTGAGAGGCGGCGATAGAAATTGAAAGAGTCAGAGGAGAAACTCCTTGAGGAGAAGAAAGTGTATGTTTCCGCATTGCTAAAGAATCCAAAGCCTTCCTCACCAAAGGAAGATGAGATTCTATCACGACGATTTGGGCTTCATTTGGGACGACTTTTTTACTGCTTCTTAAAGCAGCATTTTAATAAAAAATTAAAATTTTTGTACTAGAAAACTACTTTAAGAGGCAATAAAAAAGTCATTCCAAACAAAGCCTTGATAACACCTCCACCTCTGTTTCATCATCATTTTCTTCGTTTTCTTCCTCTGAAGGAGAGCCATGCATGCTAGTCGTGATGGTCACGAATTTGAGCTTGATAGAATTTGAGTCGTGACGGTATTGAGGTAAGGCTGATCACAAATTTGACCCGTGACCGTCACGAGCTAGGGAAAGGAGTGTTCCATCGACACAATGTACGAGGTAAGCCGTGGTGCTCGCGATTCCCGAGCTTCAACAACAATGTTCACTGGGGCATGCATCAGCCTCTTTCTCCACTTTTCTTTCTTGCGTGTCTTGTGCAATTCATTCTCCTCAATTCTAAGGTATATCCTTTTACACAGAAAATAAGCCAACGAGCAGGCTTTAAAATATCATGATTTCACTTTAGTTTTGCATTTAAACCAAGCACTCAAAAATTTAAAATTCCTGCATTTAGTTTACTTTACACCCGAAAAAAAAATCCGACCAAACAGCCCCTAAATCTTTCTATCAAATATCATAATAATAAATTTTAATTGAGTAAAAATAATGATTTTCCTTTTAGGAAGAGAAAATAAATACCAACTTATTTCACTCTTTAAAAATTGGATTTGATTTTAATTGGCTCAGATCTGCTTAGATGCCCCAACATTAGATAATATAAAATCAGGGGGTCAAATAGGTCAAAATTTGATCTAGAGAATGTTGGGTGCAAAGTTGGGTGCAAGCAAAGGTGACCAACGGCTGCTAATCCCACTCACGCACGTCGCACGTGACAATGAACTGATAGATACCCTGGCAATCCGACGAACCTTATCAATTCCCTCTTAATTTTCAACCGTCCGATCCACTGGCGACGCCTCCTATGTAATTGCCGGCTGCTTCCAACCGTGCGATGCAAATCAGACGATCCAGCTCTGATCTTCGCCTTCCCTTTCTCAAAAATAAAATGCCGCCCGTTGGAAATCTTACTCCTATCTCTCGTTTTCTCTCTCTACGGGGCTGTTGTTCGTTCCCCAGATTTTCTATATCATTCCTTGCAAGACGAGGACTTTCTCTTTCTATTCTGCCCCCCTCTCTCTCTCTCTTTCTCTGTACAGATCCTTTCTCCACTAGGCCTGTCTGGGAGCTGTCGCTGCGATTAGAGAGCGCAGAGAGGAAAGAGGAGGAAGGAGAAGGGGAATGGAAGGTCATACCTCGAAGCTAACCCGCGCGCCTTCCTCCCTGCTCCGTTCCCCAACCCTTCGCTCCTCTGTCCACAGCCTCGCCGCCCTTGATTCTGCCGGATCCGACCCAGAAGAGATCAAACCTCATTCTCCTCCTCCATCGGCCTCCGTTGCCGCGGTTTCCACAGGAGGAAATTCCGGCCACCGTCTCGCCTTCTTCTCCTTTCTCCTAACCTTCTTCCTAATCACCATATCTTTCTTCTACCTCCGCGACCAGTCTCCCTCCCTCTGGAATCTCTCCCTTGCGTCCGCTGCAGTCGCTGCCGCCTCCCTGATACTCAAAAGAACTCGCCTTTCTCTCTCCCGGCGCCGCCGCAGCCGGAGCGATTCGGTGCGGTGGTTCATCGGCGATGACGAAGGCGACGTGGAGAATCCGCCACCTAAAACAGGAGAAAAAAACGTGAGAGAAGGGGTTGAATTTTACAGTAACGGGGATTTCTACGAAGGGGAATTCCACAAAGGGAAGTGCAGTGGAAGCGGGGTTTACAATTTCTTCGGGCAGGGGAGATATGAGGGCGATTGGGTCGATGGAAAGTATGATGGTTATGGAATCGAACGGTGGGCTAGAGGGAGCCGGTATCGAGGCCAGTATCACCATGGCCTCCGCCATGGATTTGGGGTTTATAGGTTTTATAACGGAGACAGCTATGCAGGCGAGTGGGTCGGTGGGCAGAGCCATGGACGAGGGGTACAGAGCTGTTCTGATGGAAGCTGCTATGTTGGGGAGTTCAAGTTCGGGGTGAAGCATGGATTAGGGTTTTACCATTTCAGGTATGATGATCAATTTTTTATCTTGGGCTTATCAAGTTTTGAGATTTGTTTGAATCTGTCAGTTTTGGGCTAAATTTAAGCTTGTATTCTGTTGATTGAATATTTGGTTTTTGTAAGTGGAGTATTTGATTGAGATCTTCTTTACTATTTGATTGGATTCTCGGAATTGAAGCATTTAAGAAGGTTGGTATTAGGTGGTAATTTGAGATTAAATTAAATGATCTTTAAAGTATGATTGGCTCTGTTTTCTTTTGCAGTTAGTAGACTGCAAGAGATGTGTATGGCTCTCCTTTTGTGGGGAAAAAAATGGAGAAAAGAACCTTAGAATATCCTGATACAGATTTTTGGTCTGGATGAGCCCAAAAAATCATAGGATTTACTTTGAGATTTATGCAATATAAATTCTTTATGTATAACACTAATCTTAAAGCAAATATAATTATTTTAAAGCCCATCATAACCAAAATTTTATCAGGATATCTTGGTGTAATTTTTTTTTTTTCCAAACATATTGGGTCTAGGTATGCTAACTAAATTTTAGTGAGGATAGGTTTAAAATCCATTGTGTATACTTTGAGATTAGTGCAATTTAAATGTTGGATTGATTCCTCATAGCTACACTCATCTCCAAACAAATTGAATTAATTTGAGATCAGAATGTTCCCTCTTTCTGTTAAGCTTTTGTTTTGTTAGTGAAATGCTCAATTTAGATCACTTTACTGCTTGATTGGTTTTGTTTCTTGGGAATTGTAGGATTAAAGAAGGTAGGCAGATATGCTAAATATGATATTAGAGTTCTATAAAGTAACGTTGGCCTTTTTCTTTTGCACACATAGACTGGTAGATGTCTGTCAAATTACAGGCAAAGTGTGAGCTTTTCTTCATTTTAGCAAGGGGTTTTACTGCTCTCTTCTTTAGCTTTTTCCTGATCAAATTATGGGATGCTTTGTTACAAGTAGGATTTAACTCAACTAGGATTAATAAATCTTGTTATCCAAGTTTATTAAATCTTGTGAGGGATTAAAATATGAAAATTGTTTGGCATGACAATTTTTAAATCTTGCTAAATATTGATAAATTAATTGGCTATTTATTTTAGCATTTAATATTTGTGTGAGAGAGAGATATTCTCAAATGTTTTAAATCATATGAATGATGGATTTAACCGGTAACGGTGTTGAAACACAGTTTATCAAAATAATAGAATTTAAAGTTCATAGTTTAGGGGGATTTAAGCTAAATCTTGCTTAAATCCTGCTCCAAACAGCCCTATATGTTGGTTTTGCTTTGTTTATAGTACTTCTCTTTTACCAAATCTCAGTAAATTTATATTAAATGGTTAATAAGAGAACTTAGATGCGTGTACACAAAGAAACTGACAAGCAAATACTGAGAATTTGGGTTAATAGGTGACGAGGATATATATATATTTTTATAGGCAGTTGTAGCCTTCTCACAATTCTAATACCCTGTATCTTCTAAAAACTTACTGTGAGCAATCTTTTCAATTCATATTGTTCATGAAAAATACATTTTGATTATCAGAAATGGCGATAAATATGCGGGCGAGTACTTTGGTGACAAGATCCATGGTTTTGGAGTATATCACTTTGCTAATGGCCATTGTTATGAGGGGTCATGGCATGAAGGAAGGCGGCAAGGTTTTGGGTCATATACCTTTAGAAGAGGTGAAGCAAAATCTGGAGAATGGGACTGTGGAACTCTGAAGAACCCTCTTCCTCTAGGAGATCCCAACGTTCAACGAGCTATGCAGGTATATGAATATACCCAATTGTCATTAGGAGGGTAAGGTAAAAGGAATTTATGAATTTTAAGTTTTTAAGATGTTTAGTATGAATTTATACAAATGCAAAGTATTTTTTGTATGGAACTTAGAATTCGCCAAACAATTCATTTATGAAGAATCACAAATTCAGTCTAATCAGACTAATTTCAAATACACCGTTTACTACATGAGCACTCCCCTCAACCGTCTGAAGCACGGCACCATGATTTTTCATCTCCCCTATTGCTGGTGTTCGTGACAACGCTTCTACCTGACGTATCCTTATTCTGGCCGCAACCCCTTCTGATGTCCCCCCTTCCGCTCACCCCTGCCGCCTTCATGCTCTTTCACTGTGGCCTAGTTTACAGTTATATATTTAAATTGTTGATTGCACCCAGTAAAAAAAAAAGATTTATTTTAAGACCAAATACTACACAAAAAACTCATTTTTATTTACTATTTATTCTCAAAATGCATGAAACCTAAACACTTACAACCAAACAACCTCTTATTACATCTGTCTGCAATCTAACCCTCAGAAATTTCTCAATTTCTGACAGTCTGCCAGAAAAGCTTCTGAGAAATCGATTCTCCTACCTCGGGTTGAAGAGCAAGTAAACAAAGCAGTTAATGCTGCCAATAAAGCGGCCACCACCGCTAGGGTAGCTGCTATCAAAGCTGTGGAAAACCGAATGAATGGAAAGTTTTGCAACACAGAAGTCTGAAGTGAAAAACAAAACAAGTAATCCATCCGTCATCTAATTGTGTATATTTAAGCTTATTTTATTTTCTCAATATTTTCAGCACGTTAGTGATCTCTTTGGCAAACATCTTGCTGATCACTGTGAGTTTGAAGGTTAAAAGAAGGGATGAAGTACTAACAATTCTCCCCTTCTCAGTAAGATGTACATAAATCCAAATGTGTGCTTTTTGAATCATACAAGGGTTTTTTTTTCCTTAAATGGAATGATGCCAAGCAGGCATGTAAATGAGCCATGTTTAAGTGAGCTCAAGTGTTGTTTTGCTCGATTTGTTAAGCAAGCAAGCTAATTTTTTTTTTAATATTTGTATTAAATAATTTTTTTATTAGATTTAAATGAAAATTTGACTCTTAATAGGACACAATGGAGAAAAAGAATTCATATAGCCTACCCCATATAGTGGGGTAAAAACTTATTGCTTGTTGTTATTGTTTTTCACGTTAACTTATCGAGTTGTTTATCAACATAATCATATATGAATTATAGAATATATATATACACACATGCACGGCATATTTTTATGCATATTTACATATGATAATGACAAGGCTTTATTCGTGCTTGACTCTTAGGCATTGTTTGAAACGGCTTTATTATTGTTTCGTAAAGCTGATTTTTAGTTAAAAAATCTCTTGAAAGCAGAGAAAAAGTAGTGCTTTAAAGCTGTCCCAAATGAAGCCTTGCTTATAGAAATTGTCGAGCTGACTGCAATCGAATGAGAAGCATTTTTGGCAGCCCAAATGCTAAATAAGACATGCAGAGTTCATGTGCTACTATGCTTTTTACTATTGCTTGATTCTGTTGGAATTTTCAACTGGAAATTTTTTTCTTCAAACACCGATTTGTCCTTACTTCTTTAATCAAATTATTGCATTGGTTAACTTTTCTTTAAAATTAAAGCATTCAAAGCATGTTTTTCTAGACTGCTAGTTAAATATTTTTTTTCTGCTGCAAATTTTCTCATGAAAGTCACCATCAAGATCCAACCACTCCCACCCCCTATTCTTCCAATTTAGTCTGTAAGAAATTGATTATAGCTTTGTCATCCCCTCTGGCCCATAGGGCATTCTTGGTCTCTACGTTTTCCTGTTTTCCAGTTGTTTTATATCGTAGAACTGCTATATTACTATAATTCAGCCATATTTATATTGTTGCTATATCTATAGCTTTTGTGTATCTGCTAATTTGTCACCTATATTTAAAAAAAATATATCATAGAGAAATAATTTAATTATTAGTTACAAAATTTGTTGGATTTAAATGAGAATTTGATTCTTAACAGTATATAATGAAGAAAAATGACTTATGTTGCAAACCCTATGTAGTGGAATAAGAGAGATAATTATGTGCGGAGTCCAAACACAGAGAACCGTTCGGTTTTGTGACTGTGAATAGTAAAAGCACAGTGGTGAATAGTAACTATGCTTTTACTGCGCACAATCACAAAACTGAACGGTTCTATATGTCCGGACTCCGCATGTAATAATCTCTTGTGGAATAAAGGCTTGATGATATTGTTGTTGCATATTATTTGATGAATGGTTTAATGAATTAATGTTGAAGGACTTTGATGATAAATTAATACTATAAATAAAAATCATTAAAAAGAATTTAATGCTTCATGCAGTAGTAATGAGAAGAAAAAGGGATGCCATTTATTCAAAAATCTCTATTTATTTGAGGATTATATCATTATTATTCATGTATTGAATCATGTTGTTCCCTGCCCTGCACATGGAAGGCCCTAACATCCCACCTTGAAAATGTTGCCTGCTTTAATTATTGTAAGTACAGCTATTCATTTCATGGCTAAAGAACCCTTTGTATTATTATTATTAGCACCTATCAGTAGAAATTTCTTCTGTAATAAATGCTTTGAAACGAGGGAGCTTAGGGGGGAAAATTATTTTGTACGGTGTCAGGACGCGTCTTGAGGTGAATTCAGATGCGTCACGTCATCGGGGGCTCAGTGCATCCGGTGTTGTAGCGCATCCAGATTCGCCTCCGGACATGTTCGGACGCCGCACAAAATAATCTCTCCTTAGGGAGGGGCATGTGCCCTCCTTCCGAAATTTAGAAAAGCTCATGTTGGACATTTCTTGCGAGCAGTTTTCAAAAAAAAATTTGAATAGAATTTGCAGTTATATCTTTATATAGTATATTGATATTTTATTATACATATAAATAGTAAAGTGATTAATTGAATATGAATATAAAAATCAGCTGAAGTAAAGTTAAAATTGGGCCCTCTCTTTAAAATTTTTTGACTTCGCCGCTGCTTTGAAATCCTTGTGAGTTAGGCTGATTGTTCAGCCAATTTGTTTAAAACATTTATTATGTTTTAATGTACAAGGCATTGAAGAAATAGTGGGGTATAATTATTAAATTGTGCTTATAATTGCAATTTAATGTTGAAGAATCTTTTTTTTCTTTTTTGACCGTTTGTGGTGGTAGATTGACTGGTCAGCAAATTTAAGATTTGAAATTTTTGTAAGGTTTTTTTGAATTAGTCCTTAGTTATGAGAGCTTTGAGGTACACATTACTGCTTCTTAAAGCAGTTTTTAAGTGCGAAGCCATAGACTTTGTAAATCTTAGAAAATTATGTTAATTATTTTTTTTAAGTGAGAGAGATATTTAGCTGTGTCAATAAATGACTTAGACTTTATAATCTCTATGTTAAGACATCTCTCAAAATATTTAGGTTATGGTTGACCCGATCAACTTTTAAGTGGGGTTCGGGCTCTTAAAGTTTGACTTCATTTAATTTTTTGCTGGGTTTTGTTGACTTGAAAATTCAAAATTCAACTGACATCTTTTGATCCTTATAATAAATAAGTTGGGTTCGAGTCTAAGGCTTCATTCGGGGTGACTTTCTTTATTGCTTTTTAAAATAATTTTTCTTCAAAATTTTTGTACTGAAAAACTACTTTAGAAAGTAATAAAAAAGCTGTCCCAAATGAAGAATAAGTAGATTTGGGTCGGATCAACTATGGTTTGGACCTTTAGATATGCTTTTCTAATATTTTCTTATGGAATTGTGGTAGACAAGCTTTAAAAGGTGTAGATAAGCTTTAAAAGGTTTTGTTTGGGCTAGCTTTTGACAATTATTTTCAAGAAATTTTTATACTAGAAAGTTGTTTCTGTAAAAAGGACTAAGATCCCAAATAAAGCCTAAATAGAAAAAAGAAACCCTAATTTCTAAGGTCTTATAAATTATATTTTTAAGCATATAAGATATATACTTGTAGTTTTTCTTTTTTGAAATTATTAGGTCTGATTAATACCTTTTTCTTTTTTTGTGGAGCCAATAATAAATTTATATATGTCAATTATTAATTTTATTGTTTTCCTTTTTCTGACAATTTTGTGTTTCAGGGAGGACTTAAACTAAATATAGAAATATTTAGGGTGTTGTTTGTGAAGGATGTAATTTAAAGATAAAAATAAAAATATTGAGATTATATATGAATCATTTTTTAATATTATTCTTCAAAAGATTCTATGAAATTTTTTTAAAAAATTTATTTCATGTTGCTGGATATTTTGAGTTGGATGTAACTAGTATTTAAAAAAGCTTAAATATACAACAACAACATCAACATCAAGCCTTTATCCCACTACGTGGGGTCGGCTACATGAATCCTTTTTCTCCATTGTGTCCTATTAAAAGTCAAATTCTAGTTTAAATCTAATAAAGAAAGATCATTTCTAATATTTTCTAACCAAGTCTTTTTAGGTCTACCTCTACCTATAAAAAAAGCTTAAATATACATAAAGCATAAATGTAACTTGCGCTTAGTTTGGGACGGCTTTCTTATTATTTCTTAAAGTAGCTTTCTAGTACAAAAATTATTTTGTTTTACTAGAAAGTTGTTTTAATAAGCAATAAGAAAGCTGTCCCAAACAAATCCTACATTAAATGAATAACATGAGATGAATAACATCATGTGTCCATTTGTGTCTAATTTCTCTATAATATTATATGCAATCTTCTTCTTCTAATTTATTTTCTCTCATATTTTGTGTTGAAAATAGTGTTTCTAATGCAAGTTCTTTTATGTATGGGTTATATAGAGTTGTATACGTGTATTTTAAATCATATACTTACATTATTTGGCGATATACGCAAGGGTGTATATTATGCAAAATCAATTTGAGGGATGCAAGTATGGCCGCAAGTGTATATGTGCGAGTTCATTCATAACTTTGGTTGTATAAAGGTGTAGACAACTATATTGTAATACCCCAGAATCATAAAATGAATTAATTTAAAAATATGAAAAGTTGGTATTCTATTGTATTATTCGTCAAGTAAATGTCTATTAATGATTATTAATTTTCATTTGATTAGCAAAGATAAGTTTTAGAATGTCTAATGGGGCTTTAGAAGTAATCAAAGATTGGGTTGATGAAGTGAAAAAGTAAGTTGAAAAATTTGCTCTGTAGATGCCGCAGTGCTAGGATTGGTAGTGTCGCGGCATTGAGATCTTGGGAAAATGGAAAAAAAAATTGAGAAAATGGGTGTGCGCTGTGGTGCCAAGTTTAGGTGAGGAGATTCTGCGAAAATCTTGAAGATTTTCTAGGGGCACAGTGGCGCTGTGGAGTTGAGCGCGCCACGATGTTAGGTCAAGTTAGTGATTTTTAAATATTAAAATATCCTAAATCATTTGCAAATCCATTTTATCCCTAGCCATCTTGCTAGAGAAGGAGAAGAAGGAAGGGGAGGAGAAGAGCATAGAGAAAAGTGTGAAAGTGTTTTGGAGGCTGAAGTTCGGAAATTGTCCATTCAATTAGTTGAGGAAATTATCATGCTCGAGGTAGCAAACCAATACACTATTTCTGTTTTCAATTCTGGAATGCTTATAAAAAGATATGTTTATAAATGTGTTTTTCTTTAGTTTGAAAAAGTTTCATCGCATAACTTTTAGTATATTATTAAACACTCTTATTCTGAATAATTTGACTATAAGAATATAAAACTTTACAAGTTGTTTTGCTTTGTATGATTTTCTCAATTTTTTGGATAAATATGTCAATGATGAACCTCAGTACAATTAGCTAAGTGTGTTAAGCTGACATTTTATATATTCTCTATAAAATTGATAAAATTTGGAGAAATTTGCATATGCATTTGAAATCGGGGTTGCTCACATAAAATCTTGATATATATATATATATATATATATATATATATATATATATATATATATATATATATATATATATATATATATATATGTGTGTGTGTGTGTGTGTGTGTGTGTGTGTATTTTAGTTCCTCGGTTGATATTGTATTGCATCACCATGCATTTCATTGCATTTTGGAGCTCTATTATAGTCAAGGTTTGTCTTGAGGGAAGTTTTGGGAAGAAGAAGATCTCTTTGGTATCAAAAGACCTTGCTACTCCACCACACCAGGGAAGGTGAATGTGATTTAAGGTTCCCTGCATGTGAAAGGATTTGTGGTCCTCTACCGTCTCCTGGAGGGAGAAAAAGGATTACGGTCCTCTACCGCACCGGATTGGTGGAAGAGATTTTGTAAGGGCTTCTTTGTCTAACTGTGGGGGCTAAAGTCATTAAAGGTTTAGTACAATACATGTAGTGGGTGACTCCAGGGAGTGGACGTATGTCAGGTTGACCGAACCACTATAAATCTCTCGTGTGTTTGTTCTTAGTTTTATTTTTCTGCACTTTATTTTTCACATTTATTTTTGTGATAATTATGTGGTTGAAAATCTCTGATTTTCTATTATTGTGAAATTACTTTGCTTCCACATTGAGAGATAAAATTATCAGTTTTCAGATGTTGAAACAGCTTTAAAAGGGGGGATTTCTCTTTTTGTTTAAAAAAGTTTTTAATTAACCAATTCACCCCCCCCCCCCTCTCTTGGTTAGCCTCGGGCTTGATCTTAAAGATTTAACAACCTTCACGAATTTTCACTATTTTATTATTTTACTGATTGCTATTATTATTACTATATTATTTTACTATCATTGCCATAAGTTTTATGGAGATTGATATTATTATTGATGATATTAATACTATTATTAATAATACTGAAATTGTTACTAATACCACTACTAATTTACTATTATTATTACTACTATTGATTTACGATTTACTTATCTAATTTATTGATGTACTATTATTGAGCATGTGATATAAGATATTGATTGATACTGATATAAAACAACTAAACATTATATGTATACTTTTATATGATTTTACTGCACATATATGATTCTGATTACTTTATCAATTTTATAGATATTTACATTTTACTGATTTATATAATTTTCTTATTTATTGGATGATACTGCTATGACGATTGATTTATCAATTCAACGCATGTACTGGCTTATTGGTTTATAGATTTCACTATTTTCTTCTACACTATTTTACTTGCTTATGTATCGTACAATTCTACAATATCACTAATTTTATATTGACTGCATATGATTTACTGTTTCTGTACAGATTCATGAATAATAATTGCTATTGTTATGAATTGACTAATGACATGCATAGGTTGTGTCATTTGATTGGCATCAGAGTGTGAAGAGAGTTTCCATAAGTTAATGGAGTGTTTGGTGTGAGCTCTTATGTTGACTATTTCATCAAGTTCAAAAGAATTTTAGGTATATAGTGATACTTTCTTAAAGGGTCTCGGATGTGTGTTATAGCAAAATGAAAGGGTAGTGGCTTATGCATCCAGGTAGTTGATATTGCATGAGAAAAATTTCCCGACTCATGATTTGGAGTTTGTAGCTATTATTTTTGCTTGAAAAAACTGGCAACACTATCTGTATTGTGTCAGATATGAAATTTATACTGACCACCAGAGTTTAAAGTATATTTTTACCTAGAAAGAGCTGAGTTTGAGGCAAAAAAGGTGGTTAGAGCTAATTAAGGAGTATGCTTTGGATATCTTTTATTAGCTAAGTAAAGTAAATGTGTTTATCGATGCATTAAGTAAAAAAAATCGATGGGAGTGATAGCCAGTTTGATCACTTCTAAGCAAGCACAGATTAGAGAGAGTGTGAAGCTAGAGTTAGAGGTGGTATGTTCATCTGATTTGCTTATTGGAATCATTTCTTATATAATAGTTTAGCCCTCATTACGAGACATGATTAAAGAAGCTTAGAAGGAAAACGAAGGACATGTCAAGTTAGTGGATCAAATTTAGTCTGGAAGATAAATGAGTTGCAAGTAGATGAGCAAGATGTGATTTTCTATGATATCAGGTTGTGGGTTCTAGACATTGGAGATCTGAGGAGAGTGATGTTGCATGAAGCCCACTATTCTATATACACTATTCATTCAGGGGATAATAAAATGTATCATGATATGAAGTGCATGTTCTAGTGGCTTGGGTTTAAGTGAGAGGTGGTGGAATTTATTTCTAAATGTGAAGCATGCTAGATGGTAAAAGCTATACATTAGAGACCTAGTGGACTATTGCAGTTGTTGCCTATTCTTGAGTGGAAGTGGGAGAAAATCACTATGGTTTTTTCTATAGGTTTTCTCAAGTCTAGGCAAGGACACGATGTAGTATGGGTGATAGTTGATCGGTTGATAAAGTCTGCTCATTTCTTATCAATGTGACAGACTGATTCTATTGACAACTTAACTCAATTGTATGTGAAAGAAATCATCACATTACATGGAATTCTTAAGGCTATTCTTTATGATTGTGATGCTAAATTTACCTTGAAGCTTTGAAAGAGCATTCTATAAGCTCTAGGGATAAAGTTAAATTTCAATATGGCTTTTCACTCCTAGAAGGATGGGCAGTTAGAAAGAGTGATTCATATTTTGGAAGGTCTAATGAGGCTTTATTTTTTAGATTTTAGTGGAATCTTAGAAGATCATATGCCATTGATTGAGTTTGTATACAACAACATATTCTAGGAAAGCATAACTGTGGCCTCGTATGAAGCTGTGTATGAAAGAAGATGCAATACACCATTATCATGGCCTAAAGTAAGAGATAGAAATTTGATAGGTTCTGAAGTTATAGATAATGCTATTGAGAAGATTAAATTGATCATAAAAAGAGTGAAAATCTCAGGACAGGTAGATGAAGTATTTTGATCCTAAGCCTAAGTTTGTAGAATTTCAAGATGATGATTTTATATTTGAAGGTCAATCCAATGAAGAGGGTAAGCAAATTTGGCATAGATATCAAATAAATCTTTGATATATATGGCCTTTTGAGGTGATTAAAAGAATTGAAAATTTTGCTTATAGATTATTTTTGTTGGATCATGTCAAATATCCATAATATATTTCAAGCATCAGAATTAAGGTAATGGGTATCAAATGTAGATAAGAGAGTCCTAGAAGTTAAAGTAGAGGTGCAACCTATTCTGACCTACAGAGAGGAACCTAGTTGTGTTCTGTCATTTGATGTAGAGAAATTAAAAAATAAATAAATTCTAATGGTTAAAGTTAGTGGAAGCATAGGTCAGAGTAGGAAGAAACCAAGGAGAAAGAGGCCAAGATGAGGCAGCTGTCTCTAAATATGTTATAATTGGAAATGTTAGGAATGACATTTTTTGTAAGAAGGGGAGAATGTAATATCTATTGTCTTGAAACTTAAAATAATTAAAGTTAATTAGGCTAAAATTTTATTTATATTTAATGTAATGTGCAGTTACAAGTTTTAGAATATATAATGGGGATTGAAGGAAGTGAGATTTGGATTGGAGAAGTAAAAAATGCAAGTTGAAAACTTGCTCTACTAGAACCGCGATGCCAAGGTTGGCAGTGCCACCGTATTGAGCTCTCAAGTTTTTGGATTAAAAAGATGGATTTTGGGTGTGCGTTGCAGCACAAGGTTGACTCAGTTACGGTGTTACGTCTAAAGTAAGGATACTCTGGTAGCATCTAAAAAATTCTCTTGGGGCACTTCGACACCAAGAATGTGAGTGCCGCGGTGTTAGGCCAAGTTAGTGGTTTTTAAATAATAAAATATCTAAATATATGGGAAAAGTGCACTCTCTGTTATTTTACAAGGTTCCTATATGTTTGGTTATGGCCCTATCTGCTTAGTGTGGATGTAAGAGGGATTCTGACCGCACTTGCTGAAATATGGTGTGGGAGGTTATGTGGCACCATTTTGTTCTGATTTTTTTCCCACTTGTTATAGGTTGGTGTGAGGGGTTAAAAGAAGATATAAGTGAAATTAGAGTTATAAGTATGCATCGAGACATGTGCATCATAATCATTGTATTGAGTCTATTAATAATTTAATGAATTAGGTTTAGGAAATGTTCTGAATTAAGTAATGTAAAGTTCTAAATATGTGTATAAATTCTGATGAAAAGTGAAAGTAAAATGTAAGTGAACTTTTTCGACTAAGTGAATCGTACTGTATCCAAAATTTTTTGTGAAAGTGGCAGCATGGGGATAAATGTTAACTCTGTTAGTCAAGTATACAATAAAACACTAATAATTCTTATTTTATTCATGTCTCATTACTCTTATAGATCTTTATATTTTTTTCATCAAGCCTTATTTAATAATTGAATTGGATATTGATATATGTGGTGGGTAAGTAGTGAGTCTATTTAGCTAGGTGTGCTCTCTATTCTTTCTGAAATTTCAGAGAAAGGGAATGGCCCAGTGGAGTAGATTAAGTGTAAGAGAAGGATTTTTTTGTTTTTGAGTTGAGGTATTATTTTTTTTATTTAGTTTTATTTATCTTGATGTATAGATGCCTAAAAAGTTAATTGGATTATTATATTTATGTTTTAATGAAATAAATTTATTTTGATTGCTTTTATATTTTGTACTTTTTAGTGGCTTTAGTTTTTACTAATTGGTGGATGAGTAAATTAATGTTAGGTGTAAGTGATCTGATTCTTATATTAGATCATAGGGCATCATAAAGAAAATCGACAAAACTTAAAATCATTGAAAATATACGTAGAGTTAATGTTACTTACCATGATTAAAGAAACTTTTGTGACTGGAGCGATGAAAAATACTGACCCGAACCCCACTTTCTATCTCCTCTCTCCAAAGGGCTGAGAGGGGGGGAGGGGGAGGGAGTGAATGGTGGGGTGAGGTTTTTTTCAAAATAGATTTAGATATTTTATTTTTTAAAAAACTAAAGTTTATGACTTAATGTCGCAATGCTCACTCAAACCCTTATAAACCCAAGAGCTCGGCACCACAATGCTTTGAAATCAAAGCACCTTCCAGCCAAAAAAAATTAGATTAAACAGAATTTAAATGAAATTAAGTTTTGAGGTTATTACAATCTACTTATTGTAGAAAAGTGCCACCATCAACATTTCTTATTATGGATCACTAATAGATAGAACAAAATTACTGATCACTAGTCACATCAATCAAATAATGTATTCATTCATTCACACATGTATACATGTAAATCAATAAGTCATATAGCATATTATGCAATGTATTTCAATCAAAGTAATAAAATTTTACAATAGCATTCAGAATAGAGGACTATATCAGTAAACCTCTTTGGAGTATCTCTCACTTCTTTCTGACTCAAGCTATATACTCTTTATTATACTGGTGTTGTCATCTCTAATGATGTGAACTATCTCTAACTCTGACTCATATTTCTCCCATCTATCCTAATCACAAAACCTTCATTAGACATCTTAGATTTTATAATTCTATACCCATATGTCTATCTTAATTAATCTTTTCTAGATATTAATCTCTATCCATATCCTCTTTATGAGAAATCAATCATCCTATGTTCATACTGACTACATCTGAAACACTATCCTCTAATCAGATAATACTGACTTGTATGCCCTCTTACCACATCAGGGATACTCCGGCACATTACTAGTTAGCACCATAGGTCCTCTCTTGAACTCAATAAACTTGCTTTTCTTCTCAATAATTTTTTCTCTTATCACTTCTTCATTTTCTCTCTTCTTATTCATGTCTTATTTGAACTAAAGAGTAACCAAATCATTTTCGGCTAGTATCACTCTCTCTACTAATTCAAAAAATTATTGGATCCTTAGAGGTACTAATGGATGTCTCACCTCATCTTTCAATTCCCTCAAAAATCAATAATATTTTTCCTTAGTAGTGTTAATTGGTTGAGTTGCATAAATGGCCAATGCTATGAACTTAACTTCATATTGCATCGTAGACCTATCTCCTTGCTCCAGTCTCATAAAAGTCTCTTGCATTTCTTGTCGAGGTGATACATGAACCAATCTCTAAAAGTATTGATAAACTCTTCCTGTGTGATCAATGAGTTTAATTTGCCTTAGAACTTTTCTCTCTATTGTCATATCCACCATCATTCAGCTTCAAATTCAAATAGGAATAGTACCAGGGGAACTTTCATGTTCTTCGGGCATTGCATACTATCAAATATCTTCTACATCCCTAATAACCAATCTTTTGATACTTGTGGTTCTATAGTTCTCTTAAATAGTGAACGCTTTAGCTTGTGAAATATATGTAAGTGCGTGTCCTCTTCACTCTCTTTGCTCCCAACATGTTTATTATGAGCATCATTCGTCAATTGGGCTATTAAACTAATAAACTATATTATACATTCAGAACTCATTAGGAGAATAAGAAAAGTCAAATCAATACACTAGAGATAGGAGATACTAATAAACTATCAAGCTAATAAACAATATTATGCATTCAGAACTCATTAGGAGAATACTGAGTGATAGGAGAATAAGCAAATAGAGAGAATAATTTAAGAGTGAAATTTTTTGAGAGTTTTGTAAAATAAGCTTCAGTACATAAAATTACATTAATTGAGCTTACCCCTTAGCCTCCTACTATAGACTTGGTTTGGGGCATGAGTGTTATGAAATTAGCTACATATAAGTCTATACTGAAAGCAGGAGAAATGTTGGTGTCAAATAAGTGAAAAATTCTTTAAAAATAAACATAAACTATAGTGATCACAACTTTTTTTTCCCTTGGGGGGATTTCATATACTACCAAAAAAGTGCAACTTCTATGGGCTTGGGTACGTTTTTGTTTTGGCCCAACAGGCCTTTATTTTCTCGAAGTCTATATTTGAATCAGTAAATGAAAGTAATTTGGATAAAGATATTTTGATATGGATTTAAAAATTAGTAGATTTATTTTAAAGTTATTATTAAATATAAAGAATTTGTATTACATTAATATTAATTAAAGTAAATATCATAATTTCCAAATTTATTCTTATAAAATTTATTTTAGGATATGATGACATTTTTTCAATAAATTATATATATAATGAATTAGTTATAAAAATTGTTGTGAGGTTTTATAAATTGTAAAGGGTTAATGAGCTCATATCAATTTTTATCTAATTAAGCTCAAATTTTACTGGTACAAAATTTTAAAATGATACCATTTAAAAATTATTTTAGTCAAAACGAATTAAAAAAGAATAAATTTAAAAGTGATGCTAGTCGTTGCCTCATCGAATGACTGGCTATTGAGTTGGAGGGCTAGTTAGCGGCAGCTGATCTGGCGGGGCGGGCGGGTGAGCTGGCGGGCTGAGTCATTAAGTCGTTAGCTGTGCTAATGACTAGTTACTTTTTTCATATGATTTATAAATATGTAGTTTAATTTAAATTTAAATATATTTATAAAAAATGAGAATTAAAAAAATAAAGAAAACTTAAAAAGAGAAAAACAAATAGTTAAATTAAAATTTATTTGAAAGTTTTTTTAATTTTTAATAGTTTCATGTATAAAAAAAAGGGAAAAATATCATTTATAAAAAACCAAAAAAATGGAAACAAAAAATATCAAGCCGTTAGCTCTCTTAATGACTTGTTATTTTTTTACAAGTTTTTTATTTTGGTTTTTTATAAATATATATAAATTTTAAATGGTTAATTTAATAAAAGAAAATAAACTAAAAAACGAATTAAAAAAGACTTGATTTTTGTTTTTTTTTTTCGGGTCTTTTATAAATGATATTTTCATTCATTATATTTTTTTATAAATGATACTATAAAAAATTATAAACAGTCAAATAAATTTTTTTAATTTAATAAATTTTAAATGATTAAATATAATAAAAGAAAAAAACTTAAATCAACCATTTAAAAGTTATATATATTTTTGAGAAACCAAAAAAAAAACCTTTAGAGGAAAAAATAACAAGTCGTTAAGCGAGCAAACGACTTGATATTTTTTCTTTTTCTAAATTTTATTATCGTTTTTTTTTGTTTTTTATAAAGGATATTTTCTGGTTTTTTTTATTTTCTTATATATGAAACTATTAAAAATTATAAACTTTCAAATAAATTTTAATTTAACTATTTGTTTTTCTCTTTTAAATTTTTCTTTATTTTTTTAATTCCCATTATATATATATAAATGATACAAAAAAGTAACTTATTATTTTTTAATTTGTTTTGACTGAAATAATTTTTAAATGGTATAAATTTATAAATTTATTCGTTTTATTGTGATATACAATTCTCAATGCAACTCATGGGCTTCGTTTGTTATAGTTTTCTTATTGCTGTATGAAGTAGCTTTTTAGTACAAAAGTTATTTATTTCAAAAAATTTTGTACTAAAAAATTATTTTAAGGAGTAATAAGTAAGCCGTCCCAAACGAAGACAAAATTAGTACCCAAATTACATGTAAAATTAAGTAAGAGATGACAATGTTATTGTAAGGGCAATCTAGTTGAGTGAAATTGTTGATACAAAGATTGTTTGATTTGGAGTGTAGATAGGGATTTACTATTTGTATTGAGCTAGACTGAGGCAAATCAGACTGGCCTAAGTCAACATGGTTTACATCGGCCCTCCTCTATGCACAAATTTTAAACATGCTTCAGGAAAGAGGTTAGTGGTTCTTTTAGCTATACCCCTCTGGTCACATGAAGGCTTATCACAAAGTAAGAAGGTAAATATTTGACCCGACCCGAAATCCTACTCGGACTTGACCAAAAAAATTTTGAATTTGGATCAACCCGTTTGTCATATGGGTCAGATTCGGATTTAATTTTTCGACCCGTTTATAAAATTTGGTCGGGTTCATGTTGATCCAGAAAACTGAAATCAACTCGGGTTGACCCAGAAACATGCGTGCAACAGTGCGATCCCACCTTGCGTCTGGACTCCGCAACCCCTCACCGAGACCACAACGCGATCCCCCACTCACATTCGAACTCCGCACCCCACAAGCCACCACCGGCAGCTCAGCACGTTCCCCCGCTCATGTTCGCCCGCAATCAGCATCCGGACCTACGCCCGCACCACGCACAAGGCCGCAAGCCGCACTCGGGCGCACCCCTCGCAGGCTGCTCCTACACCCCACGCAGTCCCGCTCCCACGCCGCACCCACACGCGCCCGTGCCATCTGAACTCACTCGCGTCTGCTGTGTTTCGGGTTCACAGGTCAAGTCGGGTGAACCTGGTAACCCGACGGGTCGGATCAGGGTCTGAATTCCTGACCTGTTTAGGACCAGTTTCGACTTCCATAGAACATTTATGAAGATATTTACATCAAATAACTCATGAAATATAATTAATAATATCATTTTTATGCGTCAAGTTTGAGTGATGAATCATCTCAAAATCTTTTAGCTAAAGTATAATTAAAATTTTAATATGTAATCTTCATTAGAATCATGACATGGAGATAGATAAAATGAATTTTAAGATTCTCAATCAAAGGCATCACTAATGGCAGCCACTACCAAGCCATCTTTGATCGCCTAAATTGAAGCCAATCTAAGCTAACTGATCAGCCTATAATTTCAAAGGGCTCCAAAAACTTTTAATTGTCTTTGGGAAGTCATTCAAATTGATCTTTAGAGCTTATAAAACCATTAGGTCAAAAGTAAAGCAATTTGATTGAAGTAATATATGAGCAGCTTGATTTGTTGAAAAAGAAAGCAAAGAAAAATGAATATAAAGGTTTTAAAAGCTTTATTATTTGGTTTGATGAAAAAAGAATGCAAAGTAATTTATTAATATTTAGAATTCAACAAAATAAGGCAAATTCTAAATAAGCCATCTCTCATTGCGATCATTGACTGACCTTCTTACCTATTACTGATAGTCTGATAGCTGTAACCATCGTTAGCCATTCACGACCACTATGGTCGATCACCAACGATCACCCCCGGGCAAAAAAAAAAAAAAATATTATTATATGATCTTTTAGGTAATGCGTCCTCCTCCATTTATTTTTTAATCTTTATTACAATGGTTTTTAGACAATTGCTCCCCTAAAAGTTTTAAAATACTATGGTCTTTAGGCAATTGCCCCAACACAATTAAACATATTATGTAGAGATATTATTGTTAGGAAATAATAAACTAAATATAAAGAGAAATAGTAAAGAAAATTCAAAAATATCCTTACAACCAAAATTTGTTTCTGGGGCGCAGCCTGCGGAAACCCCTGCAGAGGCGCTACCCCTTGACCCTACGATATGACCGGGCATATCGAACCCCGCAAGGGGGCACTGCCCCTTGGACCCCTCGACATATCTGCGAAGCGTACAACGATCAAGGATATAAAAAAAATAGAGGTCGAGGGGCAGCGCCCCCAAAATAAATTTTGATTGTAAAGATATTTATGAAAAAAATATATCTACACTTATTCATATAAGTTTGTCCCAAATCTCCTCTGAAAATTAAGACTGATTCCACCCTTGGATCACTATCGCATCAAACTAAATTTGGACACTTTACTATTAATATTAGCCATCGTGCCAATGACTGAACTTAATATAATTCAATTATGATTGGTATAGCGACGAAGGCTATGTCCCTAAGCTATAACAAACCAATTCAATATCTTCCTTTAGAGTCCATCATGGATTCACTCAATATAATCCATTTACAAGTAAAAAAAAAGACTCAATCTTTTATAAATTTATAACTATATTAGCATTCAACAAGTTTTAGTCCAAAACTTTACATATTGAGGTTGCAAACTTCAAAGTAAACAAGCTGTAACTGAGATGAATAGGTCATTTAACTTTCAGAACCAAAGACTTACCTAAAGTTCATTAAGCCCATAGAAATTGAACTTCTTTGGTAATTATATGAAAGATCTGCTTATTATCAGATGTTCATTTTACAAATATTTAAAATTTTGATGTATTTAGTATCAAATAGTGTTGATGATAAAGATATTGTATTAATGACCAGACAAATCAAAGCATCCCTAAAAAATAAGAAGAGGCATAATGAAAAGTGGAAGGTAAAAGATAAAAAGAGTAATAAAATCACTTAAAAATTATATATTTTGAGTGCAAACAATTAAATTGCATCAAATGGGAGTGCTCACCGAATCTCAAAAACTAGCATCAAAAGTTGTTTTAGGAAGCAATACGAAAGCTGTAATAGATTGATAATGAGACTTGTTAGAGTTAATTTCATCGGATCATATATAGATTGCTTAGATGCATGGTTGGAGAATGATTTGTCGGTTTGTTCAATTTGACTCGTTAGTTTCGATTATAGATTGACCATGCTGGCTGAATCTATGGTGAGCTCTAATGGGAGGTCATGGTTTGATTTATTAGTCTAGGGGCATAACCTTCGTCGCAAGATCAATCATAATTGCATTACATCAATTTGACTCGCCAACAAATATAATTAGAAAAGTGTCAAATTTTAGTTTGAGATGATGACGATGGCTGATAATTGACCAACAACGATAGTGGTGGTGGTCAGCAACGGTGGCAATTATCAGTGGAGGGTGGCAACTGGTGGCAGTTGGACAACAGGCATAGTGATGGGGGGTAGGTAGCGGTGTTGAATGATCGCGAGAAGGGTCAAAGCTTCTAGTGTGTGATATCTTTAGAATTTGTCCAAATTTGGTAAATTATAAATATAAACAAATTGCTTTGTATTCATTTTCATCAAACAAAACTAGAAATCTTTTAAAACCATTACGTTTCTTGTTTGTGCATTACTTTTTCATCAAACCAAACAACCCAAAGAATAGTCTATGATCTCTATGGCATTTTGTGATTGATAATGGCCCAAATAAATTAAATTAGGATTATTTATATTTTTTGTGAATGACATTTTTTGTTATTATAAAAAAAATATTCTAATATATTCCTTTTATCGATATCAATGTCATGGTTCTAATGAAGATTGCATATCAAAATTTTGATTATCATTTGACTGAAAGATTTTGAGATTCTTCATCACTCAAATTTGATATCATCTAAAAATGGTAATATTAAAATGTGCTTCTCTTTGATAGAAATAAATTGATCAAACAATTAGATAAATGGGGTTCAATAGAAGCCACAATAGCTCTTATATACAATTTAAAATTATTTTTGATATTTTTTAGTAACAAGTATGTGTCAACATAATCGGTTAGCATTGGCATAGAAGTGTAGTGAAATTGACCTAAAAGTTCTATTTTGATAGCCTCTGCTAGACTAGAGGGGTGGTAGCCAACCCCTTTTTCTTCAAACACACTACTGGAAAATCGCGCATTTCTGGCGGCTAAAATCTACTGGTAACCACGAAATTTCACCGAAAAATATGAGTTTCCAGTGGAACCTCATTGGACGGTAAAACGCGCGTCTGAAACATTCTTCTGGTGAAAAAATTCTGCCGGAAATACTTCCAGTGGGCTTACCAGTGAAAAACAGAAGTATGATGTGTTTTTTTTAGTCATTAGTTCCGGGGGATTTCAACAAGAAGAATATCATCAACAAAATGAATACACCATGGGCTATAATGACCTGCAAATGTCTAATGAGAACATCCATGAACAAAGAAAACTTAATGTGCGACTTACAGTGGCTGATTGACAGAGGTGTCGGCGGAAAACGTCGGCGTGGTGGAGAACGTCAACGACAAAGCGAAGACGTCAGCGATGGAGGCAACGAAGGTGATGGAGGCGAACGTTGACGACGGAGGCGCGTGAGGGAGTGAGAGCGAGCATAAGTGAAATGAGAAGTGTCACCACGGAAAGGGAAATAGGGCTCTTTTCGGCGGTATTTTCAGCGGCTTATTCGCCGGATATGTTTTGTAGGGTTTAAGTAAGTCGGAAGAATTTCTGCCGGTATGTTCCGACATATTTTTCGTCGGAATTGACCGCTGGTTTTATAAACTTTAGTAGCTTAGCTGGCGGTTTTCCATCGGTACATTTCCGGCAGTCTTTCCGCCGAAAATCCGGCGCTAATTTTTCGGCGGAATATCCGCCGACCAGATGTCGCTTATACACATGGACAAATTTCTAACGGTAAACAGAGATTTTCCTGTAGTTTAAAGGAGAAGTGCTGGCCTGAACCATGCTAGTTTAGGACAATCCAATTTGGGTCAATCTTGATTAATATAAATTATACATCTCCATTCCTATTTCAAATCAACTGATCTTGTTGTCAATATCTATGCTCAACTAGATTGCCCATATGATGATATTTTAATATCATTTTAAATTCATTGTCATCTCTTATAAAGTGCTCAATACATAGCTCAAAATATTTGCATTTGGCATAAATCCAATCAACTATGACATATGAATGCAAAATGTTATTAACATTCTCACATAATAAATCCAATCAACTATGACATACAAATATAAAATGTTACAAACTTTTCTCACATAACGACATAATCTTTCATATAAAATGTTATAAATTAAGGGTTGTTTGAATGAAATCTGTGGCCAAAGATTGAATGTTAATTTAATTACAAACTAATAAGATGAATGAGAGTATTTCTCTGCAGGAAAAAGTAGTCAAGATATTCCTCAACACTTTTTATATACAATACAATAATATCATGTACTAAAATAATATATTTATGCATATAGCACTCTAAGTAATAGGGTTGGAAGAAGTATTAAATGTAATGTGGATTTTACATATAGCACTATAGTATCAATTTTATGTATGATTCAACATTGAAATTTTAATTAATTTAACATTAGAGGTCTAATAATAAAATATTAATAATGCATTGAATATGTTGTAAAGGCATACGTTCATTTTAATCATTTAAATTTCATTTGGGACAGCTTTCTTACTGCTTCTTAAAGCAACTTTCTAGCACAAAAATTAAATTTTTTGTACTAAAAAGTTGCTTTAAGAAGCAGTAGGAAAGCCCTTCCAAACGAAGCCTTAGTTAGTTTTTTTTTTTTTTTTTTTTTATTGATATTCTTATTAATTATTCATATATATTTAGCATTAATCTCAATTTCTTCTCCAACCACAATCTCTCATAGGGAATTAATGTTGATCAAATAAAAGTCTTCATAACCTCCACCACCTTATATAATATATGAAATAATTCATCATAAATATATTTTTCATAAATTTATATTGTGAAAATTATATCTTATAAAGTCTTCATACATTTGCACTCTGCATAAATCCAAACAACCATGACATATCATGACCATGATTTCTCTTATTCTTTAATGCTCACATTTCAATTAATGACATAATCATCTAAGTTATAAGTTACTAACATGAAATTAGGGACCTCAATATGTCCTCTTTAGGGCTAAGGGTTGAATAGGCTCCGTTTGGGACAGCTTTCTTACTGCTTCTTAAAACAGCTTTTTAGTACAAAAATTTTAATTTTTTACTAACAAGCTACTTTAAGAAACAATAAAAAAGCCGTCCTAAATGAAACCTTAATTACAAACTGATAACATTAATAGGAATTTTCTTCCTATGACAAAAGTCAATATGTTGGTCAACACTTTACCTTCAAGACAAAATTTCCATGTACTAAAATAATAGATTTATGCTTAGAGCACTAAGAAATAGGTTTGGTAGAAATATTAAATGTATGCATGATAGGGTTAAATTGGCTACCATTATTGATTATTCAAATGAGATTATTGAACCTTATTAATTAATGAACTAAAGTTTTGTTATATTACCACTTAAAATTGACACTTAAAAAAAAAAAGTATTGTATGTGAAAGATCTATGAGTGAAAATCATAGATGTTTGAAACTTTCTTTTCTGTCCTTTAGCGACTCTTTGAAGTAAAAATTAGTTTATTATAATGGGAGCATATAAGGACAAAGATTGCAACTAATTTATTGCGTTGGATATGTATGCTTTGTAAAGTAATGTATTTTTTTCTTATTGAAAGCATATGCTCTTTAATTATTTAGCATGCTTCTATTTGGCTTAACCTACCTAAATTAAGATTTTGTTTGGGGCGGCTTTTTTAATGCTTTGTATAGCAGCTTTCTAGTACAAAAAATTTTAATTCAAGAAATTTTTGCACTAGAAAACTGCTTTAGAAAGTAGTTAAAAAGTTGTCCCAAACGAAACCTAAATTTGTACCTTATGATATATAGTTTATTTTACACCGAATTTTGTCTATTGTGAGGTAAGAGTTAATTTTTCAGTTTGCATTGTACTACTATGATTTCAAAGACTTGTTGTTTGATGAGTTTTTGCATTTGTATTTGTCATGCTAGAGGCTTTAGTGATGATTTAATTCGATCACAATTGTGAAAGAAATTAAAGATACCTAAACACTTCTTGTGTGCTAGAATATTTGCGATGGTAGAATGAGAGATTAATGTCTTAGCTTTAAATGAAGATCTAACACATACACATAAAATAAGATTTTAGAGGAGGCACTAGGGTTTTTATGTGAAATTTTAAAAAAAAATCATAGCTTCACAATCCACCATGTACGTGAGATTATAGAAGTCCGCTCTTTCCTATAAGTAGATCACTACAGGAAATGTAGTCATTTCCAACAAACAAATCTCCTGGAAAACCTTCAAAATTTGCCAAAAATTAGCATCTCCGAAGGCTTTTCAACAGATTAAAATCTGATAGTATTTCGGGCATTAGAAACGAAGTTCTGATGAAAATTGTCCATTGGAAAACCATTCTGGCGGATTTTCAATGGATCTAGGATTAGAAAAACTACGATTTTTGGAGCCGTAACCGCCGGATTTTCTAGTGAAAAGAAATTGCGATGTATTTTTTCATCGAAAATTTTGGCAAAAAAATTTGTCGGCATTCATATACTAAATTCGTTGTACTTTCAACGACGGAGGAAAATCCATTCAGGAACATCCGAGAACAATTAATCAAAGGCTCAGACTGTAGGCATGACTCCAGGAATTGATTCGGGCGAGAAATGTGAATTTTGCATGAATGAGCAGACGAAAGAACGAAATAGTGAATCAAGGGCACTTGCTGAAAGATTTTCGACAAAATGGTTTGTCGAAAATCTACAAAAAAATCCATCGTACATTTTCAGCTGATTTTTGGTGAAATAAAGAGTACTTGGTTCATCTTCTATGATTATATTAAAGATTATAGGAGTTGTGAAAGGTGATTACAATAGTAAAGAGATTGTGGTTGGGGGACTAGAGTTAGGAGATGGTGATTGTGTGAAAGTGGTTGAGAAACAATGGTCGAGCAATTACATTTGGGAGATAGCAGTCAGGCGATAGTGGTCAAGAGATGTGGTCAGGCGATGTTTGTTGGGAGATGGTCATCAGGCAATTATAGTTGGGTGATGGAAACCAATAGATAACTTTCAGGTGAAGACAATTAGGAGATGGTGATCGAGTGACGATGGTCGGGAGATGACAATCATGTGAGGGAGAATGGATGATGATGGAGGCTGTTAACATCAATTGTCAGGTAGAGATACATAATTTTTCAAATCTCTAAGCTCTCCAAATTTCAAATCAATTCCAAGCTCTCCTTCAAATGAAGAAAATCTGTCTATTTATAAGTTTTGAGATTGATATTTTGGTTATTTTAGCCAAATTCCCACAACGCTCCATCAAACATCTATATTGATTCTTTTGTTCATAGAACATTTTTCAACATATAGGTTCTTCAAGACATTATAATCAAGTAATCTTAGGCTTATTAGATTCCTTCGATCAAGACGATCGATTTGACTTAAGCTTGTAGGATTTAGAGATTGTGTGATCTTTTAATTAATGTCCTAAAGTTTCTAACATCATTTAAGTGCTCGGTTTGTGCTCATTTAGACTTGAATCAGATTACATTTTGATGTCATTGGGATCGTCTCAAAGAAACATTCAATTTAAATTTAAGTTTGCATGATTAGAGTTTTGATGATCCTGAATATAATTCTAGAATTTAAAAACTAATGATTGCATTGAGATTCATTTTTTATCAGATGAATTTTTTGGTGTTATATCATTTGCCTTTGTATTTTTGAATGTTAAAGTTTGTATCATCTAAAAATATATTAAATCCTCAAAGGTTATTATATGAATAGACTATCTCTCACAACAGTGAGGAGCAGAATAATCTTAGGTTTAGTCCTCCAAGAAAAACATCTCATAATAACTTAAGATTTACTCTCAAGATTTAATGAGCCTCTAAAGAGAATCTTTGAATCTTCTTATTAATTGTCTCTCCCTCATTTGGGCAAATCCCAAAGGGTAAGAGAATACATTGATAAGCTTTTGATTTCTGACAAATATTCACTTGAAAACTTTTGTGAGATCGATGAATTTGTGCATAGTTATATTGAAAAGAGAGTAGAATTAAATAGGGTTTAACCTTTAATAGTGGCGAAGAAGATTTGATAAAGGAGCACATTAAAGGTTTGTTAAATGTGCATGATGGTATTGGATTGATTAATATGATTTTATGGATTAAAAGTCTTAATATAAGAAATAATAATATGCAACTTAACCTCATTGAGATGGGATTATGGAGAGTTTTCTTCATTATAGGTGAATACTCCTAAAAATTATGATGATAAGTTGAATTTTATCTTTCAAAGAAAATCCTAACAAATCATTGAAGTTCATCTTTTATGACATTATGAGGGGTTTCATTGACATGAGGTTATATCAAGTTCACCAAGGCTGCATGGAGATTGCTAGCTAATTGAGTAGCATAATAAGGATAGTTTGAATCAACAGTAGTAAGAAGATCTAGATTTGATGGTAGTGAAGGAACTTTAAGATTGTGGAAGGATTCCCTAAACTTAACATTGTATTCACCACAAGGTTAATTAACTCCCTTATGTTGTGAAAGAATTATTTTACAAGTAAATTCTTATAAGAATTGAAGAATTAGAGCTTGTTGCTCCTACATCTTAAAAAGATGATTAAAGTTAGGATTTGGTGAACTCCACTAATTGAATTACGTCTTGTTGATCTTAGCATAATGTTCTTAGTATATTATTACATGATTGGTCCCTTGAATGGTGCGTGTTAGTTTGAAAGCTCCATTATTATGGACATTATGTTCGTCAACCATTAGAAAAGTATTTGTAGTATGCTAAAATATTTTCAATAAATGATGCCCACTTATTATGTGCAAGAATATAATGGTGGTAAAGTGAGATATTAACATTTTAACATTGTACTAGAATTTTTATATAAAAAACTTAAAAGTTGGAAAATTCATGGTGGTTGAGCTAATTGAAATAATCCACTATGTATGCGAGGTTATAGAATTCATCTCTTCCCCATAATTGGAGAAGATGTGATTATAAAGTTAGGGCACTTGTTTGATCTTCTATGATAATGTAAGAGATTATGAGAGTAGTAAAAAGGTGATGCTAGTAGTTAAGAGATGGTGGTCTAGTGATAACAATCAGACAATATTGATGAGGAGATGATGATGAGGAAATGTTGATCAAGAGATGATGATCAGGTGATGGTGGTTAAGAGATGACACTTAGGTGATGCCAATTTAGGGATTATGATTAGATGATGGTAATGGTCGTCAACATTGATCGTCATATAGAGCTCTAAAGTTCTTCATATCCACATGTTCTCTATAATTTTAAATTTAGGTCCAAGCTCTCATTCATGTGAAGAATTGAAGTCTATTTATACTTCTTAAGAGCGGTGTTTTAGTTATTTTAGCCAAAGTATCAAAAACATTCCATCGGATGGCCCATATTAATTCCATTAATTATAAATATTTCTTTTAACATTTAAATTATTTAAAGACATAGAAATCATAGATTCTTGAGCTCATTGAATTTCTCTCATCAAGATGAGTGATTTTATTGTAAGCATATAAGATTTGAAGATTTTTTAGTGTTAGAATTTGTGTCACAAAACTTTTTAACTATTCTTTAAGTGCTTGATTTGGGCTCATTTGGATTTGAATTGGATCACTTTTGATATCATTAAGTTTGTATTATTCAAAAATTATTTTAACCATAAATTTGTTGAAATTAGAGTTTTTATTTTTGTCAATTTAATTCTAAAATTTTCTAATATAATGATGACATCGAGATTTATGCTTAATTAGATAAATGTTTTGGTGAAATATCTATTATAATTCTTAAATCCTTTGATCTTGAACCCACTTTAATTGTTAATAAAGTGTACTCTCTAATTTTCATTCACCAAGTAGAAAATATTTCAAACATTCTTAATGAACATCAAACTCACCTTGATCATCTCCATAGTTGATGGTGAATGATAAACTTGTAATGAACATATATCAAACTACTAGATGACACCACAAAAGATTTGTTGTCATCAAATTAAAGAGTGAATTACATGTAAGTGCATTCTAAACATTATATGGTAATTGAGCAAAATGAAGGTATGAGGTAGCTTCATTGAGTAGGTTATTAAATACTTAACAGATAAGTAGTGATTCATAAATAATCATGTACAACTATAAATAATCTTCCATTTGGGAGACATTAGCCTGAATGAAAAGAATTAATTCTTGTTTATCATCTCCTTAAATTCTCTTCTCTTTTTGGGAGATGCCAAGGAGCTCAAATCTATCATTTATTATTGCGATCCTTTGAGGTCATAACAATTGGTTCCTTTGCCTTACAAATTTTAGATCTTGCCAATGTCTTGCGCACCATGCAAACCCAAATGATCTTTAGTTTATGGAAATTCAAAAATCTCTGCACCATCTGAATGGTCAATTTTATATGATCAACATGACCTTATGACAATTTCAAACTTTCTTAACAAATTTGGACACCCTCATTGAATCCTTGTCTCCAACTTGCTCGTCATCTTTGGCTCAACAAAAAGATGCCCTGGGTGATCATAACGTGCTTCTGAGTTTTAAACAAGCATCATCCATCATCATTCCCACTCAATATTTTGCCTTTTGTAGAGTTAAGAAATGTAGAGATTTTACTCAATGTTACTGTTTACAACATTGCCGAATTCATTAGATTTGTCTATCCCAATGCATGAGATCCCTCAGATTCCTCCATTCTCATTGACCACTACACTCATGACCTTTTGAGATCCGCCCCAGATCAACACAAGATTTGCATGATTCAGATCCACCTTCACCTTCCCTTTAGCTAGGGGTGGAACGAGAAAGAGCTTAGGGTGGGCAATTTCTCACCTTCAAATTTATATTTCTTAGAAAAATAAGCATTTTAACTATTTTGTCTACCTTCAATAAATGCAGATGCCCAAATTTTAAGAAAGATTTTTTTTAACATTTCACACATAAAATTATGTATTTTACAATCCTATTTTATCCACCCTCAAAAGAAAGGTTGGTTCTACCCCTACTTTGGCAAATCCCCGTTCATGCTAGATCACTGC
Organism: Dendrobium chrysotoxum; assembly: GCA_019925795.1. Taxonomy (NCBI): domain Eukaryota; kingdom Viridiplantae; phylum Streptophyta; class Magnoliopsida; order Asparagales; family Orchidaceae; genus Dendrobium; species Dendrobium chrysotoxum. The sequence goes on from CM034310.1 coordinate 3,403,570, forward strand.
CTAAGCTCCAGCATCATCCATTCGATTGTGGCTTCCATTATTCATTATCATGATTCATGCCCAATCATGAGTCTAAACTCATCCCGATGACTTTTGTTCCTCTCAAGAACCTCAGTACTTTGATGATATACTTTTCTCATCCCCCTTTATCTTCTTCTAAAGCCATCTGATCTCTCTCATTGCCAATATTTGCACTCCACCACAACTCTTTCATTGCATTGTTATGTTCTTCTTAACTCCTAGATCTCATCGACTAACAGATTCACCCCCATATCTGTGATTTCATCACCATCAAGATTGAGCTCCTCCTTCCACAATGTCCATCTCCTCCTCCACCTTCCCTTGCGACAAACCTCAAATTCTGTCCAACTCCCTTTCCAAACATTGCTACATCCCAGACCCTTCACCACTCGCACGACCATTTTTGTCATTATTGATGAAAGAAACTAACATCTTTTGTAGTTTTCAACATGGCCAACTATCACTTCCTCGACCTTGAGGGTAAGGTCATTTTGAAGGGGTGTATAGTGATAGGGTAATGGAATGGAGTAAAAATAAAGATATCAAGTAATTAAATTTAGTAGGGTTATTATATATTTAAAATATATTAATAAATCATAAATAATCATTTACATGTACAAATAATGTCCATTTAGAAGATATTGACATGAATGAAAAGAATTAATTATTGTTTTTCCTCTCTTTAGATTCTCTTCTCGTTTATAGCGTTGCCAGCAAAATGAAATCCATCGTTTATCTTTGTAATCCTTTAGGCTTGTAATAATATAACAATCAATTATTGGAGAATTTCCTCTAATCTTGTATTAATTTTCTTTAAAGTAATGAAAATGTTGGTGTTTGAAGGTTTCAAACATGATGCACAAAATAAAGTGTTCCAATTTTTTGCATGAGGCTCATAGTGAGTGTCATTAATGTGATTGGCTTTGTTATCCATTACTCTTCTTCTTCTAAAAAAATGTGAATAGTATAATCTCATTATCTTTAAAAATTAATGTGATTGCATACTTTGAATTCCCATATGAGAATTAAGAAAAAATTATATTAGAGGCACTCTATAAGGAGAAAAAGATATTATAATACTACTAAATAAACAAATCATAGAGGATTTCAAGTGTCCCAACTTCCATATTTATGATAGAGCTTGTATATAGTAGTTATTTAAATGTTCATGAACGATAAGGTAATCTAATGTTAGGAACCAATGTTTAGTATTATGAAAAATTAATGTGGCATTTATACCGTTCACTCGATTCATTTGAGAGAGTAAATTATTCTTTTTCAAGTTATTGTAACATATTTGCATCTTCAATGCCAATAATGTTAACACTTAGAGATTTTCTGAGAGGATTTTTAATAATTAGGCATTACCAAGAGGACTTAGACTATAGAGAGGAAATCTGAGGACAAGTTTCTAAGGCATTTCCAAGAGACTCTATAAATGTATTCCCTTAGAGATTTTATTGTTGATACTTAAACTATCTTGACATTTATGATTTAAAAGAGTTAACATCCACATGCAAGGTGGAGATGTTTTTCTTCTATTTAAATACATTTTGAGGATTATGTTGATTGATAAGATAAAAATTGTTAATTCCAAATTACCTTTATTATGTTATTTTTTGTTTGTGCTTCTTGTAATTTTTGTAGGAAAATATGAAACATTCATGAAAATTGGACCAATGACGTAGCTACACTTTCAACGCCGCAGCGGAGAGCTCACCAAAATTATGTTGGAGAGCTTAGTGCGGAAGCACTATCTAAGAAGTGTCGCAGCACCAGATCGAAGCACCTCAATGTCGGATCGAAGTGTCGTAGCACCAAATCGCCCAATGTCGTGGCGAAAGTCAGTTGAATTGGTGAACTGATGCAACAAATGGTGAATCGACACACTGGTTTAGCAGTGCTGTAGCGCCACCAAGCCAATGTTGCAGTGCTCATTCAATTAATTTGTAAAACTATAAATAATAGCCTTAGACTTTTTATAGAGGAGTTGACATATTGTGGAGTCATTTTGTGTAAGTGTGTGTAAGTGTGAGGGCTGCCTTGAGAAGGAGTGGCTAGTGTTCTTATATCTAGAGTGTTGAATTGGTGTGGAGAAAAGTGAAGAAGTGCAAAGGGGTTTTAATCTTAATTTCAGGTCATTTTTAAATCTTATTTTAAATTATTTACCTTGTTATCTTGTATTGTCAATGTGTAATTTGTCATTTATTCAGTGAAATAAAATGTTTGTTATCTGTAACAATGCGTCTGTGTAGCTAAATATTTTCTCTGAATATATGATTAATTAAAAAATATTTACTACTTAAAGTAGGTTTAATCTTTAAATATCCATTCTTTTTTTTTTAGTTTTTATGTGCTTCAATTGGTTTATGTATAGATCCTACATAAATTAAAAAGTTAGTGTAATCTAGAAACTCGACAGAAAATAGAAGAACAATTTCTACGATTGATTATCACATTCTCGATCACTTAGTATCCACTCCAATTAGGAGAACAACCAAGTTAATTATTAATAGCAGCTCGAATTCTAATGTCACTAGTCAATTATCATCTAATACCCAACAATAATTGAGATCTATCAATCACCGACATCTGATACACATCTTACTAGTCACACGATCTTCCATATTATTAGAAGAACTATGAACCTAATCACCCTTTCGATAACTTTTGATTTCTATTTTATAACTATTGTTTGACAGTCATCACATAATGACAAATCAGATACCTCAAAACTCCTCTCAATATCATAACTAGAGATATCTTCAACACCTAAGTTTATTACATTGTAGAAATTTTGAGTGAGAATTCCCCTTATAACCTTGATTTTTTTTTTTAAAGAGATTTTATTCCAAAGAAATAAGAGGATGCAAGAAAGCCCAACATGGTGAAAGTGTGAATAGGTTGTTAGACCTATTGCTCACGTCTCTAGGCTAACCAAGAGGGGGGGTGAATTGGTACTTTTAAAAATTACTCTTAGTTTTTGGAAATTTTTAAAGCAAATCGTACAGTACGATATAACTTCGTATAGTACGAACAGAGATAACTTTGGCTCTTTTGTTCAAACGCAGAAATTCAACCACAAAGAAAATAAACTGCAACAAGAAATAAAAACATAGAAAATAAACAGTGAACAGAGAACACCAGAATTTATAGTGGTTCGGTCAAAACACGACCTACATCCACTCCCTAGAGACACCTTCTATAGATATTGCACTAAACTCAAGTGACTCTCCTTTTGCCCCCACAGTAAGGTGGAGAAGCCTTTTTAAACTCTCTTCCACCAACCCTGGTGCGGCAGAGAACCGTCGTCCTTTTTACCCTCCAAGTGCGGCAGAGAACCTTCATCCTTTTCACCCTCCAAATGCGGCAGAGAACCTTCATCCTTTTCACTCTCCAAGTGGGCAGAGAATCAGAATCCTCTCGAACAATCCTCTTGCAAAAGCCTCCGAGGAACTAGGAAGATGCTTGAAGAACAAGTAAAATAAATCCTCTCAATTGAATAACCTTGTGAATCTCCTCACAATTCTCTCTTAAAAGATCTCTCAAAACTCACTCCCAAACACTCTCCCAATCACTCTCCTTTCACTTCCCAAAAGAATTTTCGCAGAAGGATTTTTCCTTCAAACAGTTTTGAGTCATTTTTATACTTGGGATAGAAAAAATCGTCCAAAAATTGAAATTTCAAGTTAAGTCCGTGTCGATCGTCCCGTACGATCTAATATCGTACTGTACGAATAGTTCAGAACATTTAACAATCAGTCTCGTACGATTAATCAGACGAACAAGTCAAAGCCGTTCGTCCGAACCATTCGTCCCGTACAAACTCTTGGACGATCAAGTCAGTGAGCTTCGTCCGAACTTTTCGTCCCATACGAACGCTTGGACAATTAAGTCAGTGCGCTTCGTCCGAACCATTCGTCCCGTACGAACGCTTGGACGATCAAGTCAGTGAGCTTCGTCCGAACCATTCGTCCCGTACGAACGCTTGGACGATCAAGTCAGTGCGCTTCGTCCGAACCATTCATCTCGTATGAACGCTTGGACGATCAAGTCAGTGAGCTTCGTCCGAACCATTTGTCCCGTACGAACACTTGGATGATCAAGTCAGTGAGCTTCGTCTGAACTATTCGTCCCGTATGGATATATGGACGAACCCAATTTTGAGCAGTTCGTACAGCAAAACCCATGTACGAATAGTATTCGTATTGTACGAACATGCCTTAGAAAAAAAAATTTCTTAGCATGTGGGTTCTTTTCGGAGGACATATTCTACAGATCGTCCCGTACGATATCAAATCGTACTGTACGATCAGTTTAAAAAATTTAAACTTTTTACTCCCCCATTGTGTGTATGTGCACAGTTATCCAACTTACAATCACACTCTCTCAAACTCAAGAAAAAGAAAATTTACAGACTTCATTTACAGTGAACAAGTGAACTTGAAGTCTTCAACAATCTAGAATGTGAATTTCCTGAAAATACTTTAGTACACACAACAAAAAAACTCAAATATATGTTAGAAGATGAATTAGACAAACAATAAGCTTTTGTAATCATCAAAAATATAGACTTAGATTAGAATTCACATGAACAAACCGATTCACTCTAATCACAATAATCTCCCCCTTTTTGATGATGGCAAAACAACTATTGTTTGAAATGAAATACATAAAAAAAATCTTCTAACATCCACTAAATATACTCCATTAAATAAAAGATCTACACTCCCCCTAAATAAAAGATCCCTAAAGTTCCCCTAAAGCATTGACTTATTCTATCCCTAAGCTCCCCCTAAAGACTAATCAAGATATATGAGTATAGAGAATTTTACATGGAATACACAAGGGAAAGGTAGGAAAGAGTGTAAAAATGATAACACAAGCACATACAAAAATAATAGCACAAGAAATATGAACAAACAAACAAATAGCACATAACATAAGTCAACAAATAAACAAATAGCACATAACATAAGTCAAATTAATATAAGTCAAACAAATAGTCACATAACATACAAAATAGCACATAATATACATAAGTCAAACAAATAGCACAAAACATACAGAAGTCAAACAATAAAACTCTCCCCCTTTTGCCAACAGCAAAAAGGTCACTTAAAAATAGTTGAGAAGAGGAATAATGTTAAATGAAGTTTAACTACAATATTCAATTGAGATGCAAATACTAAATTTTCAAAAATGTTAGATTGCATAGTATGTTAAGGAGAAGAAAAGTTGATCTAAAGTAGTAATATATTAGACATATTAGTAGTCTCAATTTTTGTACAGAAGATGAGATAACATTACCAAAATTCTAAGTCTACAGTGACAATTATTGGTTAGTGAAAATGGAGAAAAAATGTTAAAGGAAAGAAAATTTGACGACTTTGCGCATCTTTTCAAAATGTAGGCTAATTTTGTGCCTTATTAAAATTTGGCGACACTACGCATCTTTTATTGGATGACACACTTTGTGTGTCTTTTCACATTTAGTGATATTGCGCATCTTTTCTTGTAAGGCATATTTTGTGCATCTTTTCAAGCTTTGCTTTGAATGTAAGATTCTTTCCAAGAACATTATCTCTTAGTCACAAATACAATAATAAACACAAAGATTTAGAAAGTGAGAATAATGTTAAAACATCAAAGATACGCAAATTTAGACTAAATAATATATGTCTAAATAAGATTAAGCAAGATCTTCTAATCCATACCAAAAATATAATGAAATCTAAAAAATTTGAAAATTTAAATTTATGCATAGTATTTTCTATTGTAATATGAACTCAATTAACATTCTAGATCATTAATCAACTATAGTCAAGTGAATAAAAAAAAACCAGTCATTAACACAAAAAGGATAAGCATAGAAACACTAGAACATTTCATTTCTAATCATTTGAAACATACAACATAGCAAGTTTTACATTTAGGCATCATAAAAAAAAACTTGCTAACATTCCAAAACATAAACTTTGACAAAACATAAAACAGCCTCAAACTGATAAAAAGAAACACAATCACATTCAAGCCAAACCATAACAAAGCGAACTAGAACTGAGAAGGACCCTGATCGGGAGGAGGTGGTGGAGCACCAAATAACACAAAATAGCTGTTCAGAGTAGCAATATTAGTATTTACAGCATCAAATTGATCATCATGTCTCTTCAAATGAGCCTCCACGTCATCAAACCTTTTATCTATTCTATCAAAATGTTGGACCATGTTTTGATAGAAATCCTGTGATGGTCCAGATGCAGTTAAGGGTGCACCTGAAGGAGCAGAAGCAAAAGGAGGCTCATCATCTAAGCTGTCAGCTGTACCCTCTTTCCCAAATAACACTCTAAAGGAAGCGTCAGTAAAGTACAGTGGGAGTTCAGAAGGACCAGAAGGATGAACTAGGTTGTATTTCCTCTCTAGGATGTAACACACAATATGACCTAAAGCAATATTTTTCTTCCTCTTCACACTAGCCAGACCAATATCAGAAAGATAGTAGATGTAGTTTAAGATCAATTGGGCTTCATCTATAGGTTGGCCAGTCATAATAAGAAAAGTGGTTGAGGAAAGAAGTGGAGTCATATTAACCCTATCTCCTGCTTTAGGAATGATTGATGTCCTAAGCACATGTTGTATTATCCTTGTATTTTGATTCAATGTATCTATCTGGGAGACATGTGTGGGTGTGCTTACACCTCTAAGAACTCATTTAATTTCCGACCAACAGTTTTCAGGTCTAGTGGAGAAGGTATGAGCTCTAGTCCATTGAGTTCTAAGATGAACATATTCCCCTAGATCCTCCTTAGTTATCACAACTTTTTACTTAAGGACAAAAGAAGAAATGACTGTGTGATCCTGGTTAAAGGTCATGTTGGCTAGGAACACATGAAATAAATCCTTATTGAAAGCATAGATCAAGGTCAAGAGAAAAGAAAAATGGGTCGAGTCAAAGAGGGGCATAACTACAAAATGTATATTTTCCTGCAATAATATGCGGGAAGGAGTAACCTTAGATGCAGCATACCTAAGGTATGCTTCCTCATTCTCCTCACTAAGAAAGTTTTCATCACAGTTCCTTCTAGACGCAGGACCCCTAGCCACCCGTGCTCTTTTTTCACTGCCAAACATTTTCTCTCAAGGCTCTAAAGGTTCTAGATAGAAAGTGAAATGAAAGAAAATGACCCGCCTTTATATAAAAAAAAACATGTGATCGTACTGTACGAATCCAGTTCGTACAAGACGAACCAATCTTCGTACGGGATGAATAAAAGTTCATCTGGGACGACCGAAAGTAGTCAAAATGAAACCGTTTTTCATAAACTTCTCGTCCCGAGGCGTCCTTTCGTACAGGCTTTTTGACTTCATGATCGTACAAACGATGACGTGTTCGTCCGGGACTATCAGAAAATTTAAGTTCGTTCAGGCGACGGTTAGGTTCGTCCCTCACGCGAAATGACATATAGATCGTACAGACGAATGACGTATTCGTACGTACGATCACCAATAATAACTGATACTAACCGTGTTTCCTCCCCCAAATCGTACAGACGAAGTATAGGTACAATAATGTAATCATACAGAACGATACGATATCGTACAGTACAAATAGACACTAGACTCCCATCACTTCAGAACTTACATGCTTTCAACATTTAATCAAGGAACAAAAATATAACAGAAAAAACTCAATGAACAAACTAACAAATACAAATAAAATATACATTTGCAGAATTTTCAATCAAGCATTAATATCTATCACACCTAGTCTTGTCCTTAACTTGCTAAATGTGTCAAAGGCTAAGGGTTTTGTGAAAATATCTGCAATCTGATCTTTAGTAGCGACATGATGTAGTTCAATTTCTTTTTTCGCTACATGATCTCTTATAAAATGATGCCTTATGTCAATATGCTTGGTTCTAGAATGTTGAATAGGATTCTTTGAAATACAAATGGCACTAGTGTTGTCACAAAATATTGGAATGGTGCCAACTACAAATCCTAAGTCACTCAATTGTTATTTCAACCAAAGCACCTGTGCTACCCAACTCCCTAAGGTAATGTATTCTGCTTCAGCTGTAGAAAGTGCTACTGAATTTTGTTTTCTATTGGAACAAGATACTAATGAATTTCCAATGAATTGACATGTTCCAGAAGTACTTTTCCTATCCACCCTACAGCCTGCAAAATCTGAATCTGAGTATCCAATAATATTAAAAGAAGAACAGTTCTTAGGATACCAAATTCCTAAATTTTGAGTTCCCAAAAGATATCTTAAGATCCTTTTTACTACTGTCAAATGTGATTCTTTTGGATTAGCTTGAAATCTAGCACATAAGCAAACACTAAACATAATGTTAGGTCTGCTAGCAGTCAAATAAAACAAAGATCTAATTATTCCTCTAAACTTCTTTTGATCAACAGATTTTCCCTTAGGATCCTTATCTAATAGGACTGAGGAACTCATGGGTGTAGTGACTGGTTTAGCATTATCCATTTCATACTTTTTGAGGATTTTCTTTACATATTTAGATTGACAAAGAAAGGTTCCTTCCTCATTTTGCTTTATGCTAAAGCCAAGAAAATAACTCAAATCACCCATCAAACTCATCTCAAATTCACTACTCATTATTTTTAAAAATTCATCACATAGAGCTTTATCGGTTGATCCAAAAATGATATCATCCACATATATTTGTACAATGAGTATTTCATTTTCAAGTCTTTTCAAAAACAGAGTGGTGTCCACACTTCCTTTAACAAATGATCCGTTTAATAAGAAAGTGCTTAACCTCTCATACCATGCTCTAGGTGCCTGTTTTAATCCATATAATGCCTTTTTTAATTTGAAAACATAATTAGGGTATTTAGAATTTTCAAAACCAGGGGGTTGCTCAACATAAACATCCTCTTCTATCACCCCATTTAGAAAGGCACTCTTGACATCCATCTGATATAATTTAAAATTTTTAAAACAGGCAAAGGCTAATAAAACTCTTATTGCTTCAAGTCTTACTACAGAGGCAAATGTCTCCTCAAAATCAATTCCTTCAATTTGATTATACACCTTAGCTACTAATCTAGCCTTATTTCTCACAATTACTTCTGAATCATTCATCTTATTTTTGAACACCCACTTAGTCCCAACTACACTTTGATCTTTTGGCCATTCTATTAACTCTCAAACATCATTTCTCTTGAATTGATTCAACTCCTCTTGCATGGCCAAAATCCAAAATTCATCCAAAAGTGCTTGTTCTATGTTCGTGGGTTCTATCATTGAAATAAATGCTGAATGATTCACTTCTTTCCTCAAACCATGCCTAATCCTAACTCCTTCACTTGGTTCACCTAAAATCAACTCTTTAGGATGACTCCTTGCAAATTTTCATTCTCTAGGCAATTGGTTTTCCTCTTCTTTTTCAACCCTTTCTTTAACTTTTTAATTTTCAAGTTTTTGGGTTATCACCTCAACCTCATCTTCATCCAACTTAGACCCTTTACTATCATAGGATTCATTAAAAATAACATGTGTGGTCTCTTCAACTACCAATGTTCTCTTATTAAAAACTTATAGGATTTTCCAATACTTGAATATCCTAGAAAAAATTTTTCATCTGATTTCGGATCAATTTTTTCTAGAAGAGTTTTATCATTATTATGTATGAACACTTTACATCCAAAAACATGTAGATGCGAAAGGTTGGGACTTCTACCTTTAAGAAGTTCATAGGGTGTCTTATTCAATTTAGACCTTATGTACACCCTATTCAACACATAACATGTAGTACTAACTGATTCAGCCCAAAAATATTTAGGAAGTGAATATTCTGCCAACATGACCCTAGCAGTTTCAACTAATGTCCTATTCTTTCTTTCTACAACTCCATTCTGTTGAGGTGTCCTAGGAGCTAAGAAGTTGTGTTCAATTCCAAAAGATTTGCAAAAATCATTAAATATTTCATTTTTAAATTCTCCCCCATGATCACTTTGGATACTAACTATTTCAAAACCAAGTTTCCTCTGAATCCAAGTGGCAAAATCTCTGAACTCTTCAAATGATTCACTCTTATGATTCAAAAATCTAATTCAGGTGAATCTAGTGTAGTCATCCACAATAACATACCCAAATCATTTTCCTCCTAAACTTAAGGTACTAACAGGTCCAAATAAATCCATGTGAAGAATTTTTAAGGGCTTGCTAGTCCTAATTTTCTTGATAGAATTGAAAGAGGATCTCACTTATTTTCCTAGTTGACATGCATCACACAAGTGATCTTTAGTAAAATCCAATTTGGGTACTCCTCTAACTAGTTGCTTTTGAGTGATTTTCCTAAGATTTTTCATGCTAGCATGACAAAGCCTTCTATGCCACAACCATGATTCATCAGATACATTTTTCAAACACAAGGCAGTAGATTATTTAACAGAATTAAAATCTAGCATGTAGATATTATTCACCCTATCATCATTCAAAATAACAGTTCCATTTAGACTAATAACACAACTTGTAGGTAAAAACTTTATATGATAGCCCTTGTCACATAATTGACTAATACTCAACATATTGTGTTTCAAGCCTTCAACCAACAGTATATTCTCAATAACAAAATTTTTTGAATTTCTAATTATACATGCACCTACCACTCTCTTGGTGGTATTATCTCCAAGCGTCACCTAGCCTCCATTTCTGGCTTCCAGCGATATAAATTGATTCGTATCTCCAGTCATATACTTTGAGCATCCGTTGTCCAGGTACCAAATACTCTCAAGAGGTCTTCTGTGATAGCATTCCTGCAAAATGATCAAACATTAGTCTTGGGAACCCAAACAAGTTTGGGTTCACCTCTTGACAACTTTAAACTAGATGCATGTGTGATATGCTGTGATTTATGCACCTTAGGTCTCCATACTAAATGTGTTCTATACTTTAAAGTACAGATATGGGAAATATGTCCTAAACTACCACAAGAAAAATACTTTATCCCTGGAAAGGGATTCACTAATCTATTCTTCCTAAAAATTTTCTTTTTAGATCTTGAGTCAATGTTCTTGTGATAAGATTCATGAAACTCTTCAAGTTTAGGTGGTATTTTATTTTCCTTAAGTGCTTTAATTTGAACTTCAAGATAAGCATTGGCACTTTCTAAAATTGAATTGTCAATTTTCAACTCATGCTCTTTAGAATCTGATTCATCCATAAAGGTCTTAAAATCTTTTTCAAGTTCAGCATTTGATGATTTTAAAAGATTATGCTGTTTGTTTAAATCATCATACTCATCCAACAAAGTCATATGGTTGCTGTCAATTAATGCATGATCTTTTCTAAGGATCTTATAATCTTTCTGCAGCTCTATATAATCCAAATTTAACTTAGCGTGCAGTTTCTTAAGTTTCCTATATGCAGAGTGTATGCGTTCAGAAACTTCAAATAATTCTTCATAGCTTAAATCACATACCTCATCCTCATCTGAATGGTCGAGATTATCAGCCATTAAGCACAAATTGGTAACTTCCTCTTCTGGTGCTGTTTCTGACAAATCTGAAGCTGAGTCCACCCAGAAAGCTCGTTGTACTCTCTTTTTACCCCTTCTATCGTTTGGTTTCTCCTCGATCTTCTCCTTGCTAGGATTTCCTTTGAGATTGGGGCACTCTGTCTTGATGTGTCCTGGCTTCCTGCACTCATAGCAAATGACTTCATTTGAAGCCTTAACATTCTTCTGGAACTTACCTTTGTTCCAATGCTGGCATCTTCTCTGCTTCCTTTTTAGGAAACTTCTAAATTGCCTCGTCATCAGGGCAATATCCTCTTCGTCCTCAGGTAGTGACTGATCACTTTCAGAGTCGTCCACCTTTAAAGCAATGTTCTTCTCCTTTCGCTTCTCACTGGCATCAATCTGTCTTTGAGTCATCGATTGCTCGTAAGCAATTAGTGATCCAAGAAGATTATCAACAGAATAAACATTCAAATCTTTAGATTCTGTTATTGCAGTTATTTTTGCATCATATACAGGAGGTAAACAACGTAATATCTTGTTAACTTTCTCTGCATTCGTCAACTCCCTAGCTAAAGCATGCAATGAAGTGGCTATGTGTATAAAATGAGTGTACATGTCAGAAATTGATTCATTCTGTTTCATGCGAAAAAGTTCATAATCATGCAAGAGAATGTTCAATCTAGTTTGTTTCACTTCATTAGTACCTTCATATGTGATGCAAAGTCTATCCCAAATTTGTTTTCCTGATTTACAGGTAGACACACGCATGTAATCTTCTAACTTTAAAGCACAAAAGAAACTATTCAAACACTTAGCATTCAGTTGAGCTAATTCACGTTCTTCTACAGTCCAATTTGCAAAAGGTGTTTGAACTCTTATTCCTTCTACAATCCTAGTAGGTTCAGTATAACCATCATGAACTAACATCCACATGCGATAGTCAAGTGATTGCAGAAAAGTAGACATGCGAGTTTTCCAAAAATCAAAAGGGATATTATCAAATAACGGTGGTCTAGTGATCGAGTATCCTTCCATAGTATTTCTATTTCCAAAATTAGCCATGATCAAAATTTCAAAAAGTATTTAAAATAGTTATTTTTGAAATTGTCTTCGATACCACTTGAAAGTGCGAATAGGTTGTTAGACCTATTGCTCACATCCCTAGGTAATTTCCTCGGTAATTTCCTCCCCACCATCTGAAGAATTGCTAACATTTAACCAATCACCATGCATCACCTCATAATCCCTCAATTTACTAACAAGATGGGTAAACAATGCATCATTAGACATAACAGATATAAGCACCTCAATAATAGGCACAACAGTTTTAGCCATAGGAATAGAACCATCAAAAAAGGAAGCATTAAAATGAGTGGGAGTATCCAAATCATTACCAATCTCACCACTATCAACATGCACAATCTCAGCCACAAGTGAAACAAAATCATCAACCACACGGTCCCCTAGCTCCATAGGAACAAAATCATCAAAAGCTACAGCTTTACAACCCACTCGCTTCAAGGAACCAGAACTACAATCCACAACATTATCGTCCTCCACAGCATCATCATCATCTCCAGCAGTAGCAGAAGGAACCGGAGTATAGACAAGGTTAACCGAGCAAGGGTTAGGGCTTAACATGACACCCACATTGTTGACATTAGAATCATTGATCACATTACCCATTTTATTACTAATAACCTCGTTAAGATCACCAGAATCATCGACACCATTACCCACAAGATTACAGAAGACCTCATTAACACCTCCAGCATCATTAACAGCAAAACCATTCCCATCAGGAGTCTGCAGATCGTCAGCTCCAGCCATACTGACACCAAGATTATTAACACCTCCCACATTCCGCTCCTCATTAACAACCGAAGCAAAAACAACAATAGCATTACCGTTAGCATTCCCATCAAACAAATCAGGATTAGCATATAGTAGTTGATTAATTTAATTAGGTTAGACTCATAGTTTTCCCCTATTGGCAAATTCTTCTAGTGAAAAATTTCACGTCCAATATGTATTTTTCTCAACTTGTTTATATATGTGGTGCAATGATTATATAATTTATATAATTATAGGACGATTTAAGAGTAAGTTTTACACTTTACATAGCTATGCAGAGCTTTTCTTAAATCTTAATGGGCGAGAGATACTTCCAGTCACTCGATTTCACTATGATGTACGTTATGCAATGCTAAGAATATAAACAATTCTTCCATAATTGTAAACATTTTAGAAATCCTAGAGGTGCAAAAAAAGTATAACCAAATTTATGAAGACTTCTTCAAACTCATTGGAATATATATATTTATATTATTTTACAATTTATTAAAATCTATTTTTTTTTTTAAATTCTATTATTTAAAAATAAAAGAAAAAAACTTGATGGAGACTACACATGAAGCCAAACTTAAACCGAATTTTAAAAACTAGTTCAAACTCCTATATATATCTCTTCAAATAAGTTAAAATGGTAGAGTAGAGAAAATCGAGCTTGTAAGTTTCATTTAGCCTATATTTATAGAATACGCACGATCAGAACTGGCCATGGAAGAAGACACTCTGCCATTACAAATATCCCACTACTTCTCCACCACCTTCAACGCCGATATTGGGTGGGCACACAACTCGCCGGCGACCGACTGGAGTTCCTTCTCTGGCAACGGCCTCGCCATCCCTTTCTATGGCTTCGATGATCCCATCTTCTCCAGCCTGCTGTCGGAAAATCCACCACTGGTTTCGGCCTCCGACGAGAAGAGCCTCCGCATTCTCCACCTTCTCATGGCTGCCGCCGAAGCTCTCAGCGGTCCCCAAAAACAGCGGGAGCTGGCAGGAGTGATATTGTTCCGACTCAAGGAATTGCTCGTCCCGACGGAATCTGCCGCAACAATCGTCGAACGCCTGGCTGTACATTTTACTAAGGCGCTGCAAAGCCTCCTTGCCGGGAAAGGTCCCTCCTTTCATCGCCATCCTGCCGCCGACGAGCTCCCAGCTCTCCAGCTGATGCAGGACATGTCGCCGTACATCAGTTTTGGCTATTTAACCGCCAATCAAGCCATCCTCGACGCCGTCAGCGGATTCCAGCAAGTTCACATCGTTGATTTTGACATCAAGGAGGGGCTGCAATGGCCTTCTCTTATACAAGCTCTGGTTTCTCATAAAAACGGAAACTTCACTTCACCCTCTCTCAGAATCACAGCGGTCGCCAGTGGGAAGTGGTCGATGGCGAAGGTGGAGGAAACCGGTCAAAGGCTGACTGCCTTTGCGGCATCGGTAAGCCTTCCGTTCTCATTCGACCATTGCCGACTCGGACGGAATCAGAGATTCCGGCCGGCGGCGGTGAGGACGGTCAAGGGAGATGCAGTCATACTAAACTGCGTTCTCCAATGGCCGCAAACCCCAAACCGCACCGCCACCTCCGTTAAATCATTTATCGGCGGCGCCGCCGCCGTCGGAGCATGCTTGGTGACGGTGGTCGAGGAGGAAAACGACGGCGGAGAGGCGACGGTGACGGCGGCGGCGGGATTTACTGGGAAGTTTATGGATGAAATGAAGAGGCATTGGGCAATGATGGAGGCATTGGAAGAGGGGTTTCCCAAGCAGAGGATGGCGAGGGAGATGGTGGAGAAGGAGATTTTGGCTCCAAGAATTGCGGCGGCGGTGTGGAAGGCTTACTGTGAGGAAGAAGGAGGAGTTGGGGAGTGGATGGCGGCGGCCGGGTTCAGGCGAGTGGATCTCAGTGGGTTCAATGTGTCACAAGCTCGGATGCTGATTAAGCTGTTTAATTATGGTTATCGGGTTGAAGAAGAAAATCCGAATAAGCTTGTTTTGATATGGAAATCGCGGCGCTTAGTTTGCGCCACCACCTGGGCAGTTCCGCCGGCGGCGGCAGGAGAAGCGGCGCGGGAAACTTGCTTATAATGGGTGTTTTAAGTAATTTAGGGGTATGTTTAGCGGAGCTTTTTCAGTCTTTGGTTTTCAGATCACCCTCACTCCTCAATTTAGATATTATATTTTTTTCTTGTTTTTTTCTTTTTAATTGTTTGGCTAAAACTATTTTTTATAATTAAATTTGCTAATATATAATAATTCTAAAAATTATTATTATTATTATTATTATTAATACGCTAAATCAATTTTATTATTATTTTTTATTTTTTTGGAAAATTAAAGGACGAGCCCATTTTTATTAAAAGTTACAAAGAATGAGCTGTATGAACAACTCAAATGGTGAGAAACAGCAAATTTAAGAGCTATAACAAAAGCCAAAGCCATAACCTAAGAAAAAAATCATCTGAGCTATCATATCAACAAATTATGATACACCCTCAAGGATTCTTATATTTGTTCAGTTAAGAGTTCTTTTTCTTTTGGTTCCATCAATTCAACATAGTTTTAACATACAATGCATATTCAATTATGTATGTAACATTTCAGTATGTATTTATTCATAACACAACCACAATTTTATTCCATTCATAAGCTCTGGTAACATTCTGACTCTTCCAACAATCATTACTCTAATCATTACTCTGAAACCAATTGGTCACGTCCTAAGATCTAAATTGGAAGAATTTTATCTTTTATCTTTTTATATTTGCAATCGTTTAATCATTCAACCAGAACTTACAAATATTATAGAAATAATAGAAAAAGAAACAATATTTCATTTATATTTATTCAATATGTACAACTAACACAAGCCCAAAATAATACATATACATTAATCATGTCATATAATAAACCAGCTCATCTCGATGAACACATGACTACAAAATAGAAAGACTAATAGAGGCTAAAGTACAACTCATCCTCAAGCTTCCTTATCTTACCTTGAAAATATGTAAAAATCACATAATGAGCATTATAGCCTAGTAAGTTACCAATATCTATAATTGAAATCAATCCATATTATATGCTCAATCATATCAGTAGCATATTAATATAATAGTGGCCTTTCAATTTCACATCAATCCATCAGATATCAATTTAGCATTCAAAATTAGTGGTCATCAGTAATCAATATATAGCATGTCATGTTAATCAATAGCTGTCAGTCTTATCGCTCTTATCTCTCATATACTATCAATGTGCATATTCATATCATATGTTCTCTATGCATACACCTCAAATTTATCCTATGTTGTATGGTCACACACATGAATTTTATATGATTTATCTATCAATGCTATTAATATATACATATATCAATGCATGATTTAAGAAGGCAGGATATTCAGCTTTAATATGATATTTTTTCTTTTATCTCTTATCTGTCATATCTATTCATCTATTAAATAAAATATTATCTTTCACTTATTTTTATTTATTATTTATTTTAATAGGTAGCTTTCAATAAATCATTAAGAGTCATCACACTCTACCTGTTAGGGTAATTCGGTCAATAAATTATGGGCTACAACAGAGATGACACCATAAACCATTCTTAAAGAAAAACTCGTTGACCCACCATCCTGCATTGAGTATTATATTTTAAGAGCAGGCCCATTTTAAATATAGTGTTAATAGTCAGCCTTCCTTACTTACAAGCAAATGCTATATTTTTCTTATATCAGTTGTGTAAATTTCTCTTATATACATGAAATATTGAAATAAAATTTGGATATTAATTTATTAATGCAAAAAATCATAACTTTTGTTTTATCTGGCATAATTCATAAAGATTTTAGTCAAAAGGATCATATTAATGACATTTATCACATACCAAAAGCTATGTAGTGAAAGTTCACATAAATAGGAGATATAAGGTTTTTATCACTTTTAGGAGAGAAAAAACACACCAAACTCTTAATCATTGAAAACGGGTGTAGAGTAAAGGTTACTTACTATGAGTAGGATAACTTTTCCAATAAAAATGTTGGACAAAAAAGTTTCAAAAGTTTCCTTTCTCTTTCCTCTCTCCTCTCCTCTTCCTCTTCTTCTCCCCTTTCCTTCCCGAGCAAGCCAAGACAAATGAGGAAGGTGGCAACCCTGAGGTGATTTAGTGGTTAGGATTTAGAATGAAAAAAATATAAGAATACTACTGGTGGCCTAGCATCATTGCGCTCTGACCTAGTGCCAAAGTGCTGCATATTGAATTCACAATTACTGTAGAACAAAGGCTTCAATGACATGGTAGTGAATTTTTGTGCCACAATGCTCTCAAGCCTAGCATTGCAGTGCTATCTATCACAATACCATAGTGCTCTAGTTCAAATAAATATTTAAATTCTCATTTAAAAATACTTTTTTAATATTTTGGATTATTACAATTTACCCACATTGAAAAAATGTTACCCTCGATATTTCTTAATAGAATAGATCACTAGATGCATCAATTAAATTTTAGGTGCATTTTTATAGCATGTATACATGTGAATCAATCATTTCAATTAATCATGCAGCATATAATGTCATGCAATTCAATAACAATAACCAAGTGTACAAGTAATTATTCAAAATAAAAAATCATACCAGCAGAACTATCAGACACTTCTTCTTGAGATCGGTCAGTACCATTCACAATTACTTCACCAATCTGAATGACTCCTAGTCCATATCCAGAAAATGAACAATGCATCATCTTATGTTCATATCCCCACACCTGCAGTATTGCCCTGTGACTTGGTACATTAGCCTACATGTTTTCTCCCACATAAGATACATTGTGATATACCATCAAGGGCATTGGCCTACAGGTGCTTCGGGTAGGTGCTTTCACAATTCTATTACTCAAGTTCCTGAATGGCTAGATTTTTCATACAAAAGATGCTTGTTCAGACTATTTATCCAATCTATCACTAACCATCTGAGCTATCATGCAACAAATTTTGATACACACTTAATGGTTTGTATATTTTATTCAGTTGAGAGTTCTTTCCTTTTGGTTCCGTCAATCTTTTCTCTAATAAGATAACACTATAAACTATTCTTAAAAGAAAACCTTTTGACCCACCCTCCTATGCAGGATATTAAACTTTAAGAGCCAACCTATATTAATTATAGTATTAACAACCAGCCTTCCTTGCTTACATGCAAATGTTATATTTTTCTTATATCAGTTGTATCAATTTCTCTTTCATACATGAAATGCAACATGGAATTGTTAAATAAAACCTGGATATTAATTCAGAAAGATTCTAATAAAAAAGCTTATATTGATGACATCTACCGCACACTAAAAGTTAGGTAATAAAAGCTCATTTAAATGATACATATAAGCTTTTAGGAAATAGAAAATACACCAAACTCTAAATCATTGAAAAAAGAAGTAGAGTGAAGGATGCATACTATGAGTATAATAACTTTTCTAATAGAAATGACGGATGAAAAGCCTTAAAAGTTCTCTTTCTTTTTCCTCTCACCTCTCCTCTTCCTCCTCTTCTCCCCTTTCCTTCCCAAGCAAGCCAAGAGAAATGGGGAAGGTGGCGGCATAGAGGGGAATTAGTGGTTAGGATTTAGAATAAAATATAAATAAAAATACTATTAATGGCCTAGCATTGTATCACTCTGCCCCTGTGTCGTAGCACTATATGTTAAATTTAGAATTATTATATAATAGAGGCTTCAATACCATGGTAACAATTTTTGGCACGGCTGTACTCTCAAGACTAGTTCTACAGTGCTATCAAGTACAACACTAAAGCACGGCAGTCCAGTTCAAATAATAATTCCAAATTTCATTTTAAAAAATGTTTTTTCATAATTTGGGTTATTACGTAACCAAAAAATTGATATCATGTTAAATAGTGAAAGAGAGATATCTGGTAACATTTCTATCTGTACAAGAGAGCAATTTCTACCACTTGGTTGTATTTGTAGAGCAAGAGTCCAGAAGGTGTGTCCCACCAAACCCCAAGAGGGCATTTGGAGGTTAAACCCCACCAAACTATTAATGGGCTCCATGTGGTGTACTACACATAGAGCTTAAATGTAATATGAATATGCTTAGATTTTATTTGATATAAAAAAATAATGAAAGCCCACTAGATACGTAAGTATATGTGTCAATCAAGTAATAAAGTGATAGAAAAGAGTGTTGATTCTACAAGGAAGTATTCTACTTAATTATATTTAAACTACTATTATCTAATATAGATGCACAATTTATCTACTGAATGAGGAGTGGTTATTTTTGAGTTATTGTCACTTAATAGAGACTTGCAAGAAAAATAAATACTAATATAGATAAAGTGTTTTGAACTGAATGCAAAATAATATAGTTTTCCTAGTGAGACTCTTAATTTTAGATGTGGATAAGAGCATATGCATCCCTAGATCTCTGTTGAGCTTATAGGGTTGAAAAGGGAGGTTTATAGTATTCCTATAATTATAATATATCCATAAAACATAAAAGGTTTAGCATCCTATATCCAGGTAAGCCAATAGTCCATTTTAGTACTCCTATTTATTCTAATATTCATCCATCAAGGTAATATATAACACTAGATATTAACTACACACATAATCATTATATGCATTAAATTAAGAATGAGAGATATTAAAAATATCTATAAATTAATTTAAGGTATAAGAGTCTACATTAGTACACTATAGAAAAATCTGTCATTACCGTTGGATTTTTCGATGGATAGATATATGCCGAAAAATATGGCGGCCAAATCGGCGGAATATTCCCCGGTATTTTTATGGCAAAATTTTTGGCGAAACTTTCGCCGTTATAACACCAGCAAATTTTTTGCTGGAAATTAAAAATTTTTTGGCATAATTTTTGCTAGTTATTACCGGCGAACATTACACCGGCTTACTTAAACTGGATGAATAGTTACCGATGTATTATCTGTTGGTGATTTAACCGATGGATAATTCACTGGAAAATTTGATGGAAAGGGCCTTATTTTGACCCCTCTGCCGTCTTTCTTCTCATTTATTTTCCTCTTCTTCCCTCGATTAGCTCACATCCGAGAGCTGCCCCTACGTCCGAGAGCTGCCGCGAACACGAGACCCTCACCGACTTTTGCCATCGAACTTGCACCGTTCTCCACCATCGGTTGCCTCTACTCACCGCCTCAAGTAAGAGAAGGTCACTACCTTCATATCTTTGTATATTCTTTTTTGCTTTTGTTATGGATGTTCTCACTAAACATTTGCAAGAGAATGAACCTTGGTGTATGCTATTGCTTTTATTATGGATATTCTCACTAGACATTGTAATAGAATGTATCTTGGTATATGCTTTTAATTTATTTTTGTCATGGATGTTCTCACTAGACATTTGCAAGAGAATGAACTTTGGTGTATGCTTTTGCTTTTGTTATGGATGTTCTCACTAGACATTTGTAAGAGAATGTATCTTGGTGTATACTTTTAATTTTTGTTTTTGTTATGGATATTCTTACTAGACATTTACAAGAGAATGAACCTTGGTGTATGCTTTTGCTTTTGTTATGGATGTTCTCACTAGGCATTTGTAAGAGAATGTATCTTGGTGTATGCTTTTAATTTATTTTGGTTATGGATTCTCTCACTAGACATTTGTAAGAGAATGTAAGTCAACCTTAGAGTCTAAAGGTTTTCACATAAGTAGATATAAAACTTAATATATGGAGTGTATTTTTTATTGTAATAGACCTAATTGAGGGATTGTGACTTTGGGCGATGAAGTCATTAATAAAAGTACATATTTTAATTAATATCTTTGATCTATTTATGATAAAATAGATAGGAATATTTTTTGTAGAATTCAAGTTGGAAGGTGGAAGTAGAGGAATGCATTGGGCGTTGTTACGTGAAAGAAAACCCCCTCAAACTAAGCATAATTTTAAGTTAAGTGTTACAGAGATGAGGATGCTCAGGTGGATGACTAGTGGGTTTACTCTTATAGACAGGATATAAAAATAGCATATATGTGAGAAGGTTGGAGTAACTCTAGTGGATGATAAGATTAGAGAGAGTCGCTTTGGATGGTTTGGTCACATAAAATGACGGCCTTTCGATCACTCTAAGACTCTTTGTATTTTTTCCTAAACGGAGGCTGTCAGATATTACATTGACAGAGGACTTTGTGAAATTTAAAAAATTATCTATTTTTCTTGAATAAATGTTACAACATTATCTAATATATGCATATTATATATAAGTTATATTATGGATATCAAAACTCAAAGAAGTTGAATGTATAATCGATAGGTGCAAGGATGAAAGACATTAATGAATGAGTTCATTAGAGGGGTGAATTTTTTCATTCAGACGGCTTTTCAACTACCTAGCTTCATCTCAGATGAAATATTTTGTTGCTCATGTTTTAAACATAAAAATCAGGTACACCTAAGCCCAGATGACATAACTATTAATCTATACCGTCGAGGCTTCATGCCAGAATATTGGTATTGGACTTCTCATGGTGAGTGTGAATCACATTTTGATTCTCGATGCGGCCCATCGACAAGTGCTAATATAGCTGAGGAAGAAAATATTCGATCTAATCTAGAGGACTTAATTCATGATGCAATTGGAGCACAATTTGAACAATATATAGAAGTGTCACTTAATAAGAAGCACAAAATTTTTATGATTTATTGCATGCTTTCCAACGATCAATATGGAAAGGATGCACTACTCACTCAGAGTTATCCGTTGCTGTTAAGATGTTAAGCATCAAGGCAGAATATAATATCCCCCGTGAATATTTTAATTAATTCATTGGACTGCTTAAGAAAAAAATCTAGTAGATAACATAATTTCTATAGATTTATATTGAACTAAGAAGTTAGTTTTCAAGCTTGGTTTGACATATACAAAGATAGATTATTGTGTCAATGGATGCATGTTATTCTATAAAGATGGTCAATCAAAGATTGCATGTCATTACTGCAATGCACCAAGATTTAAACCAAAATTGATTATAAAAAGAAAGCTGAATGAAGTACCAGCTAGTAGGTTATTTTACTTACTCATAATTCCTAGACTACAATGGTTATATGCATCCATGAGATCCGGTGCACATATGAGATGGCATAAAGAACATATCTCACAAGAATATTTTATTGCACATCCGTCAGAAGCAGATGCCTTGAAACAATTTGATCATACACATCCCACCTATGCCTTATAATCAAGAAATGTAAGATTAGATTTATGCATATATGATTTTACTCCATTTAGCTAGTCTGCTTCACCTTACTTATGGTGGCCCGTGATACTCGCACCATATAATCTTCCCCTAGAGTTATGCATGATAACTTCTTATATATTTCTAACACTTATCATTCCAGGGCCACATAATCCAAAAGTAAAGATCGATATATTCTTTCAACCATTAATTGATGATTTAAATTTATTATAAGAATATGGAGTAAGTATATATGATATCTCCACCAAACAGAACTTCATTTTGAGGGCTACATTACTTTGGACAATTGGTGACTTTCCTATATATGATATACCCTTAGGTTGGAAGACTTCTGGAAAATTAGTATGGAGAGAAGAACACTTAGTTCAATTATCATCGCATGTTCTTACCTACAGGTCATCCTTTCAAGCGAAATAAGGATGTTTTTGTTAAAAATAAAATTGTTATGTCGTTATCTTCTCCTAGATTAACTAGTGAAGAAATATTTGAAATAATAAAATCCATTCCCATAACAGTGGATTATCCAACGTTAGCTGATTATAAATTTACCACGATATGGTGTCAACCATAATTGGATTAAAAAAAAATATTTTTGTTCATTACCATAGTGGAGGACAAGCTTGATCAAATATAACTTAGACGTGATGCATATAGAGAAAAATATATTTGATAATATATTCAATACAGTCATGAATATCAAAGATAAATCCAAAGATAACATAAAAGTAAGGATGAACTTAAAGGAGATTTGTAGGAGGAAAGTATTAGAATTGAGGGATGATGAAAATAGAAAAAATTTTAAACCAAAAGCTCCTTTCACCTTGACTTTAGAGCAGAGGTGAGCTATTTTTGAATGGGTGAAGACTCTATAAGTACCTGATGGATATTCTTCAAATCTAAGCAAATATGTTGACATAAGAACTGGGAGATTATTTAGTATGAAGAGTCATGACTGTCATATCTTTATGTAATGTCTACTACCAACTACCTTTAGTTATCTGCTAGATCAAATTTTAAAGCCCTTAATCGAGCTAAGTATCTTCTTCAAAGATTTATGCTCTTCAAAATTAAATGCAGAGCACCTGATTCTTATGGAGCAGCATATCCCTTTTATTTTGTATAAACTTGAGAAGATATTTTTTGCAGTTTTTTTGACTCTATGGAGCATCTACCCGTGCATTTATCATATGAAGCTAGAGTCGGCAGACATGTTCAGTATCAGTGGATGTATCCTTTTGAGAGGTATTTAAATAAACTTAAGAAGACTGATAAAAATAAAGCACATCTTAAAGGCTCAATATATGAAGTATATTTAATGTACGAGACAACCCAGTTTTACTCGTATTACTTTGAAACAGCGTTACAATCAAGTCAGAGCACTACACCTTAAAATATGGATAAATCCTTAAATTTATCTTTATTCAATAGAAGTGGTAAACCCGCAGGCACCAGCACCGTGAACTATTTGACTGATATGGAGTTGCGAGTTTCCATATTATACATCTTGCTTAACTATGATGAAGTTGAGTCATATCTTGAGTAAGTATGAATAAGCTTGCTCATAAATTTATTACTTATAAATTTGATCTAAACTTTAATATTTATAGGAGTTTCATTGATGGTTTGAATACAACAGAACCAATAGAAGTCCAAAAGATAGTGGAAACATAATTCCCTATTTGGTTTTAAAATATGGTGCATATTTTGACTATTTATCTAAATTAATTTATCTTTAACTAGTTAATAAGTATGCTAATAACATACTTTACCTACTAACTAGGCACACACTCAAGGTAATAATTTGTAGTATCATGAGCTACTTGATCTAGCTTGAGGACCAAATAAAGCTGTGAAATATTATCCAATTTTTTGGTTAATGGTTATAAATTCCAAACAAAAATTTAGTGTGATGATAGGAAGACAGAGAATTCTGGTGTATGTGTAAGAGGGAATACCCATACAGGTGATGATTCTAAGTACTATGGGGTATTATAGGAAATCTTACAGTTAGAATATCCTGATCATGGGAATAAAGTGTATCTATTCAATTGTGAGTTGTTTAATCCAATATAGAATAGATGTACAAGAATACATCTGCTTTATGGTATAATAGAAGTTAAGCGGGATAGGAGATATTTAAAGTTTGACCCATTCATCATTGCTAGCCAGGCAAGCCAAGTCTATTTTATTAACTATCTGAGTAAAGTATGAGGCAAACAAGATTGGCTCGTAGTTATGAAGACCAAGCTGAGGGGAGTTATTGAGAAGACTACATCAATACTACCAGCACATCAAGAAGAGTTTATATCAAACTTAAAAGATCTTACTAATAATGTGGACAATCAAATTACAACTACTAAGAGCGAGTTACAGTTAGAGGAAGTAGATTTAAACATAGATGAAAGTTATGAGAAATCTGATAGTGGTGTAGATATTTCATTATATGAAAGTGAATCAATATAAGATAAATGATTTTGGACAATTAATTATGAATTAACAATTTCTAGTAATAATTTTTTTATATTTAATTTTTTTTGTACTTCATTTATTTAATTGCTGTGATATTTTTATTCAATTTTTGTTATAATTTATGTTGCTAATATTTCTTAAATTGTTTGAACAGATAGCTTCAGATAATGACCATCACAAAGGATTGATAAAGAATATATTTGGTAAGCATAGCAAGAAGGTAATTAGTAGCCCATCCAGTAAGCATGTACATACTAAGGGCACCTCTTCATCTCAGCCTGCTACCCAGAGTCAGCCTAGCCCATCTTTACCTACTACTATAGCCAGTAGCCCACTGTTCTACTCACCAGACCCACGCTTTCCTTTGCCAGACGTCACACAAAATGCTCCTTTCTACCCATACACCTTCTCATGGTAGCCCTCATACATATTCATATCCATCATATGTCCTGCCATACTATCCCTCATGCTACCTCAGGCCGCTACAGGTGGACCTTTCACCCCAGCTGCAGCAGAGCAGACGATAGAGGGTCGCATGTTGATTGAACATGACGGTGACACATATGTACTAATTATATTTCAAACATGCAAATAAAATTGAATAAATTTTTTTGACAACTAACATATTTCTTTCAGGTTTCATCCATCAAAGTAACTCACAAAGTAAGGGACATAGTACGGAGCAGGTATGATACTCCTTATGTTTCTTGGAAGAAAGTATCGAAAGAAGTACGGGACATGTGATTTAGAATATTTAAGATTAGTTATTATATAAATATTTTATGTATTATATCTTATTTATATAAGCTAACAAAAATATATATTCTTTATTGTATGTTTTTAAATATAGAAAGATTTTTATTGGCTGCCATAATACAATGATAAACTCAGAAAGAGTTTTGAGAAGCGTGGCTCAACTCGCAAGTGAGACATGTTTACAGACATTAGAAAGTTAGGCTAGCGACCACTCTGAATTGGTGAAAGTGTATGGGCTGAGTTGAACAGTGCTTGGGTTAGCCTAGACTATAGCAGGAGGAGGGATCAAAATAGATAGAATAGAGCTTCTAATATTGGGGGCATGGATAGTTCCCTTCATATTGGGGGTTCTATTCCACATACTGAGCACAAAAGATGTTTGGCATATATTTTTAAAATTTTTTAATAATTTACTTTAGTATGAATACTAATATATGCATGTTACAGAAAGAGGTGCTAGGTAGAGAACTAACCCATGTTGAATTGCATAATCATAGCCACAAGCGGCAGGAGGACCAACAATGGATTGATGAACATGCGAGCAGAGCCTATGTAAGTATATAAGTTTAATTTTTTTGATGTTATGTATAAATTTGCTTAAATTTTTATTAACTTTCATAGGAGAAGTATACACGGCTTTGAGAGAGCCGGGCTGCAACAGGTGAAGGTTCTTTTGGTGGAGAATATTCTGACTACCGCACTTAGTCGCAAGTGGTAGGAGAAATATAACACGGCAGAGTATATGGTTTAGGCTTGAAAGCCTATGCATATGAGGGGTAGACATCTGGTGGCTCCATTTTTTTAGAAAATACCTAGGAGTCTTTATATAACCAACAGATAGCTGCCCTTACAGCCGAGCTAGAGCAGGTAAGGAAAGCACAAGCTTACTGATATATGCAGATGTAGCAGTTGATGGAGATGCAGCACCAGATGCAGATGCAGATGCATCAAGCTCAAATGTTAGAGAAAATGCAAAAGATGAGGGAGCAGATGAGTGGGAGGAGTACAATATCAGCATAGGAGGAGACTAAATCATAGTAGATGTTATTTATTTTAATAATGTGGACATATGTAATTATGTGTTTTTGGATATATTTACTTATTTGTTGTTTGGATATCTTGACTTAAGCAATAAATCTCCAAAATAATGTCATAAATATTTCCCATAAAAGATTATCTAAATTATTAATGTTCAATGTATAAAAGTTCTACCCCATGCATACTGCTGAAATTATCATACTTGTGTTACTTTCATGCATTTATATAGTATATTAAATATTATTTAGATATGTTGAATAAGTTGATGCTTCTATGTTCATGTGATGAAATGTACAAGTCATGTTCATATGGCAGAAGATATGTGCGAAGAAAGAAATTGATACAAGTGGTGATTATTTCATGTTCAGTAGACACCATCTATCTCAAACAGATGTGTGATGATCAAGTGGACACCACCAAAAAAAGAGCTATCACAACACTAATAATAGGCTTTTCCTGCGATTTTAACTGCCACTATATTTCTTACACCAGTTTGAAAATTGTTGCAAAACAATTGTGATAAGCTCATAAATGAAATTTTGTTATTGAATTACGGCTATTAGAACTGCCACAATTATGTAGTATTATGGCAATTAAAACCATTACAATTTCTCAACTTTTTTTTTTTAATTTCTTGCTATATTGCTCTAGTAAAAAAGAAAATATCTATTACAATGAATCAAATCAATCCACATTTAAATTAGATAAGCTTCCAATATAAAATTCGGTTGTGAGTAATATTCTTATGCCACAACAAACCGAACATAGAAGTATCTTTTATAGCATTTAAAATGTAATGAAGAATTAAAAGACAAACAACATGTGAGAGCATAGAAAGGTGACATAATGGCATCACCAACTTTAAGAAAATATAATTGTTTTTCTATAGTCGAACAACCAAACATAGAGAAATGGTGGAACTAGTTTGCCTTAAAATCATTTATATATTTATGGTGAATATTAAATCCATTTTTGCCAATAACTTGCCTAAATGAAACTTCAAACTGTTTGGCCAAGAGATTTTAAACAACTATTTGAGTAATGGATGAGTTTGTACAATGATAAAGTTAATCTTCCACCAAACTTAAGCAACTTAAGTGAGTAAATAAGATAACAAACTAAACATAGTTGCAAATAAAGGAATGAAAGATTGACATGACCACATTTTGAATCAGCAAAGACTTTGATCAAAGTTAATCATCCTCTAAACCAAAGCAAATTAATTCAAAAACAAAAGAACATACGTACAAGTAAAAATATCATAAGAACCAGTGAAGTCCAAAAACCACAGATAATCTAATAATGGGCTTTTTCCTCTAGAACATCAGGCATCAGATGAGTTATCATTGTCACCCTGTAAATATTATGAAGATAATAAGAAGCTAATTATCAAATAATCAACATTAAAATTAGAACTTTAAATTTTTACATACAATTTATAATCTTCTTGGGGGTGGATGATTCACCCTGTATTGTTGCATAAATTATCTCAGCTCAACTCGTATTGAACTAACCTCCTCTTTAAGACTTGCTGTCTGACCAAAATTATTATTACTGTAATTGCCTACTTCAGTCGTGTTATGAGGAAAGTATGGGGTTAGCATGACATCAAACCCTTATATTTGTACTTTACTTGAGTGTTCAAGTCCCAAAACCAAACTGAACACTCTCTCATTAGCTTTCATGTTTTCATCTTCTAGCATGAGCCCTTCCTCGGCAAGAATATCATAAGCTTGCCTCTATATTACAATTAATTTAGATAAATTTAGTTATGAAGAGATTATAAATACTAATCAATAATCACTATAAAATTACAAACAACTTAATTATATTTACCCATCGCTACATAGCATCCTTAGATGACAAAGTTCCATCTTTATTCATCCTATTAAGCTTCCATAATTTTAACATGTCCTTTACAGACTACAATAAAAAATTGTAATAATAATGTAAGTAAAAGTGAAGTAAATATGAGTTAAAATTATAAAAATTTAAATTTATATTGTCTCTTTTTTCTTTATGAACTAAGCTCATATGACCCATTATATGAGGATAAATTTGTTTTTTTATTATTAGTTACATTTTTTGTTGCCCTTTCCTACACATGATAAAGTTAAATCCAATATTTATAATTATGATAACTTTAAGTACTAACCTATTCTTCTAGTTTTGACCATTATGTAACCAATTGGTACTACTGTGCTACATCAATACTAGTTGGGATAGTCTCCATAATTTTGTCAATCAGTCTACAATCTCAATGCTTAACCTTTAAAGTTATTTTTATGGTTTCGCCACTTAAAACCAAGGGTTTAAAGAATCTAATGGTCTATATAGCCAGGAAACTCAAACTTTGACTGCAATAAATATATTCATAAGATTAATAATAATAATAACAAATATTCAAATGAAAATAATGAATAACATTTATCTTCACTTCTGCCAGCATCTTTTCTTGAAGGGCCCCATACCCTTGTTTCTCCAGTCCAGGGAAGATATTGATGCTAAAATAGAATCCCTAGCAATAACCCCAAGATATGATCCCAATAGAATCGACTTTGAGATATTGTAGTGGATGTTAACCATCAATAAGAAGGCCCTTGTATTCATATGTAATTTTATTGGGATCCCTAGCCAACACTTTGATTTCTTCTAAGATTATCAAATCAGTAGTACATGAAACCTATCAAGGAATAGAAAGTTCTGTAATTAAGTTCAATTTATTAATATAACCATTTATGAAGTTTATGGTATGCTTAATCAAAAATAGAAAATTGGAAAACATCTTGTGTCACGCAACAACTTGTGAAATCTTTCATTGATGAGACTCTCTACATTAGATATTATTAGATGTGTGTGCCCCTTCTCTTTCTCCTCTCTCCATCTTTGAAATGTTCTTTATTCAATTCAAGAGCATCACAATGTTAGAGGACATATCTATGAGCCTAAACTATGAGCCTGAACCAATGATTTATCATCCAAAGCAGAAGAAGTAACCTACCCATTGGAGTGCCACCACTTGAAAACATAAAATACAACTTGCTCCTCATTTAATGTTGTGGCCTTATATAAAATTGATACCCTGCAAGATATTTATACCTTCTTCAGCAATATAACCCTCTGCAATAGAACCTTCTGGTTATGCTCCGTTAGCTACACAATCCTTTAATACTAAGAAGAACCTATAAATGAAACATTATGAATATATAACCAATACATAGAATATTTGTATGAATTAATAAGTAATCATGAATTACCTCTCAAATGGATACATCCATCTATACTGAATTGAACAATCTAATTTCACTTCCTCTAATAAATGAATAAGTAAATGAACCATGATCGTGAAGAATGATGAGAGCATTGATCTTTTCATCTTGCATAATTTTATTGCAATATTATTCTGTAACATCTTCAAATTGTTTGGATTGATAACCTTGACACATATCAGCTTTTAAAATTCTAATATCTCCATAATAATATGCATAATTTCATCAGATGGAGAACATGACCTCAAAGAAATTGAAATAATTTCCTCAATAAGCTCGTGGCAATCATGACTTTTTAGGCCCACAATCTTACATTCATAAACATTTGACACACTTTAAAATATTATATAGATAACCTTTAGGCACTTTCATATTTTTCAAAACCTGGCATAAAATCAACTTCTCTTCTTTTTTTTTTTTTAACATTGTGAAGCAAGCTAGTGGAAAAATATAAGAACTATCTTCAAGAATATGTGTATGCAGCTCACTCTTATCTCCAATGCTAACCAAATCCTATGGCGCTTACATATTATCTTTGGATTTCTTATGATCAAGTGCTAATTAATTAGCACAAATATTATTTTTCAATATACCTAACATCTAGATTGTGTGGTACTAAATTGTACTCTCAATAAGGTAACTCAAAGAAAATTATTTTTTTTTCTTCCAAATTTGTGAAGAACTTTGATGTTCAATCAACTCTACAATGTGTCCTCTTTTAAGCTTTTTAATTTGCCCAAAGGAAACTGAACAATATATAACTATTTTAAAATGTAACGGCCAATATTCTTTTTAGATTTTTTATAGATCTCCTCTGTGTTATCAAAGTACTATTTTTTTTTATGAAATAAGTGATTCTCTAGTAACCAACAATGATACCCCATATATGAGAATTTCTTCTCTTTGCATAACCATAAAGTCTCTTTATTTTTGGCATAATTACAAGGATAAGAAAATCTTCTTTTTGTGCTCCAACCAGAAAGCATACCATAAGCAAGGAAACTCATTGATCATCCATATTAATGCAGTGCATAAATTAAAAGATTATCTGGATGCTGCATCGTCGGACTTCACTCAATGCCATCATTCATACAACTCATGTATCAACGGTTGGAGATAAACATCAATATTATTTCTTGGACTTTTGTCCCCCAGTATAATAGTAGACAAAATGAAAGATGTTTGTTTCACTGCAATCAATGGAGGCATACTATAAGGAACCAAAAGTATGGGCAAAATGTTGTACATGATACTCATAATCTTAAATGGGTTAACCCATCACTTACTAAAGCAAGATGAATATTACATGGATCTATAGCAAAATTAGGGTATCTAGAGTTAAAGGATTTTGAGGCTTCTATATTAGATGGATGCTGCAACAACCCATCTATATTTCTTTGTTTACTATGCCAAATCGTCTATTCAACAAATTATTATGTTTTGAATAATTTTTTAAGTCTAGGAGTCAATGGAAAATATCGAACAACTATAGTGAACTTCATATGATTTTTCATTCCTCTAGGGGACTCTTTTTAGCACCAGCCCACCATGAAGAACCACAAATATGACATATCTCTTGATTAGATATGTATTTCAAAAATAGACAACAATCATTTCGGCATGCATTTATCTTTGTATATCGAATGTTTTCATTATCTTCTTCACTTTGTATATGAAGAACCATCAGGGAAAGCTTCAATCAATAACTCTAGTAATTGATCAAAAGATCTTGCAGATCAAGAGTGTAAGCACTTCAGCTAAAATAAATGTAAGATAAAGGATAGCTTCGTGAATGGCTTATAGTCATGGTATAGTTTTTCTCATGCTTCCAGTTATAAACTACACAATTTCATGCATCATCATTTGGCGGATCTATGCTGATCTTATTATGTTCATGCTCTAAATTTATGATGGCATTGCTAAAGCCAAATGAGTCCCTTAATAATCCTTCTATATCATTTGTTAATATCAAATGGTATAGTTTTTCTCCTGCTTCGTGAATGACCTATATCGTTCTTGGTTGCTCAGTTTGAATTTTGTACTTCCTTTATGTTAGAGGTGGCAGTAAATGTTTCATATGTTATACCATCAGCTACAGTATCGTGTTCCTCTCCATGTCATTTCCAAACAAAAAATCCAGGGAAAAATAATTGGGAGAGTAAATGCACCTTAACATCTTTTATATAATGAAAATATATGTTAATGCATAATTTACATAGACATAGAATTTTTTGTGTTAAACTTTGAAATGGAGTTGAAAATTAAAAAGTTCTCAACACCTTTAACATAATCACGACTCCATTTAAGTTTTGATATCCAACTCTTATTCATTTCAACTAAGAAATGAAGTTTCAAACAACTTCTGAGGAAAAAAAAAATTGCTCAATTAGCTCATCATTTAATTGGACTATCTAACATAGATTTATGATTTCAAAATTACATATAGATCATAGTATAGAGAAGTAGTTAAAAAATAATTAAAATTAGACCTAATATTATCGCATTATTTTTATATATTATTTTATTATAACAATTGCTTTTGAATCAAAATCAATTTCTCTTTTTCAAATAAACGACATAATAATATATATATTAATATTATAAAGAGACATTTTAATAATATAAATAAATAATAAGGATACATTTTAATAATAAATAATATATTTTCATATTATAAATATTAAACAAATATGAAAATATTTAATAATATAAATAAATAAACAGACATATTTTATATAGGAAACGTTTTCATTGGTTTGCATTCTTCAATTACTTGAAATATATTTTGTTGGAAAGCTTGACGATAAAATTTATGCTACAATTTTCTCTCTTTCTCTATAGGAAATAAGCAATCAAGCCTTATTTATACAGCCAAGAACATAGCTAAGGAAGACTTCCATCAATAATAGCAGATGGATACAGGAATATAGTAGGAAGGCAAAACAATATGTTTTAAATTATGCAGGAGTTCAATAGATTTGCTTAAGAAAACATTTGCTTAATTTGCTCCCTATGAAATAATACCTAGGACCCGAGCATGAGATGAATGGCGACGGCGGATTCGGCGTTAACGATGAATTTAGTGGCAATGGCGGATTAGGCATGGGGACAGGCGGATTCGGCGTCGGGGCGAGCATACTCAATGAAGAACTAGAAAGGACAGTTGAGTAAACAGCAGAAGCGGTGTAAACTAATGCCTATACCTATCTATAGCGATGGTTTGAAGACCGCCTCTATATACTGCTGCAGAAACATCAAGTTTTTGGTGGTGGGGTGTAAAGTCGAATTGGAGTTATAAGAGGAATCAGGCAATATGAAATTTCTCCATCTTTCCTGAATATAAGTTGTATGATCAAGTGGAATTGGAGAAATAAGAAGGCAACAGGACATGTGCATGTGAATCATATTTTGCATAAATTGCATTCAACTCATGCATTTCACTGTAAAGTTAACATTTAAGTGAAGTTCATGTTGTTGCTACTTAAAAGTTTAATAAATGTATACCATTGGCAAGTTACCATTGTTAAGAATCAAGTGTACTCCTAAAATCATGTTAGAAATAGAACATTGCACTAGTACCACAACACCTTAACTTAACCATAAAACTTCCTACTTATTTCTTATGCAATTTATTTTAATCATGCATACCTTAGGAATACAATATTAAAATCTTTAATAGGTCTCGGGTAGCCTACTGAGCTAGTGGTTTGCTCACCCTATATATATTTACATATTATTTCGAGAAAAAGAAGCTCCGGCTAAGTAAAGAAAGTTGATAAGGTCAACGTTCAAGTTGTTGGTATGTTTTTATTTTAGAATTATTCTTTTAATCTAGTTATTCATGTATATGAGTTGATAAAAGAAAAACCTAATACTAGATTATTGTACATGACTTTTGTTATGAAATATGAGTTGTTTATATTTTGTAATTCAATTTTTTGGTTGGCGTTGGGTATAGTTATTGATGAAGAGATTTTTTTTTTAGGAATAAGTACAATTCTTTTAATTAGAAATTAGGACATGATAGGGAAACAATGGCCTGATGAAGGTGGTCAAGCCAAAATTTTGATGGCAGCAGTCTGACGATGGTGGTCGGGTGAGAATGATCTAATGAAGGTCGCCATGCGTCAACAGTTCAATGGTGATAATTTAATTATGGTGGTCATCGGGTGGAGATGGTCCAATGGTATTGGTCAAATTGTGATATTATGACAATGTCAAGTGGGCAATGGTGGTCTGATGGCAGCGATTCGATGACGATAGACTTGTGATGGTGGTGGTCTAGTAATCTAATAGTAGTGGTCAAGCCAAAGTTCAATGGTGGAAATCGGATGGCGGTTTGATGATGGTGGTCTGGTTGTGGTGTTTAGGAGGAGCTCTGAGATCCTTCGAGCCTTTAAGCCCTCTTGAATCTAAAGACAAGGGCCCCCTTTATATAAAGACTGGAGGTCTATTTATAAATTTATGAGAGTGACATAGCCCTTAAATATATTAAAAAAAATTATAACACTCCATGGAACGGTCCATATTGATTCTCTTAATCATAAATCATTCTTTTCATATTTAAGTCCTTTAATGATGTCATAATTAAGTGATCTTTATCTCATTAGATTCATCAACAAGAGATGCTCAATTTTACAATCAAAATACAAGATTTGGAGATCATTTGGTCATCCATTTAATGTCCCGATAGCTTCATCTCATTGAGGCATTCAATTCGACTATAATTTTCCTAAAATTAGAGTTTGTATAAATTTAATATCCTAACTTTTCAATTCAAATATGCATCAAGATTCATGTCAGATCAAGTTGATTTTTTTAAGACGTACAATAATATTTTCAATAGTGCTACACCTCAAACCTTGTTTATAAATAAAGTTAGAGAAAGTGTTTAGCACATTAAGGTTTCGTTTGGAACATCTTTCTTACTGCTTTCTAAAACAGTTTTTCAATACAAAAAAATTCTTGAACAGCTTTTAAGAATGCTATCCCAAACAAAGCCTAAATCATTGCCTTAAATCGTATTCTTTCAAACTCTTTATTATATTAGCAACAGATGTGATAGTTTAATTGGCATATTGAAAATTTTAATAATTTGATGCCGCCTTTCTTAAAGCCAATTGATTAATATTAACCTCATCCACTAAGCTATGAGTTTGTCAACAAACATAAATAAACATACATTGCGTAATTTGTTTTGCCTCACTCAACTTTCAAAAAAAATATTATCAGAATCAAATATAATTTTTAAAATATTGAGGATAATAACCTTTAATTACATAATAATAATTATAATTTTTTTTTGGGGGAACGGGGGTACCTATCCGCTGCCACCCCCTTAGGAGGCGCATGGCGGCATAAATAATACCTCAGCGAGCCTAGCGGCAACTAACTCAAAGGTGTCGGACCCACACTTATTTTCACCCCACTGAAGAAGCCGCGCCGCTTGAGAGAGGAATCGAACATGGGTTGGGGGTTCAAACCATGCTAGCCCACCAATCAAACTAAGCCCGGTGGGTTATTATAATAATGGCTCTCAACTTTTTTTTTCCTTATTTGCATTTCACAATTTAACAAAATCTGTCTTTATATTTATCTCAAAAGAATCAAATAATTTCTCTTATTTGTTATTCATTATTGCTTCTTAATTAATCTTAGGCTTCATTTGGGACAGCTTCCTTTCTGATTTTTAAAGCAGCTTTTTAGTTTAATAAAATTTTGTGCTAAAAAACTGCTTTAGAGACCCACCGTTGCTTAGCTTGGTTGTGGGCGAGTACGGCTGGGAATCCCCCAATCCATGTTTGATTCCCCTCGAGCGGCAACGCCTCTTAAGTGGGGTCCAATTAAGTGCGGGCCAGGAGGTTTTTAGGATGGGTGTCTTCTCTAGGTCAGCCGAGGATTAGTCAAGCCGCCAAATGGCCTCTCGAGGGTGGCAGTGGGTGGATACCCCGTTCCAAAAAAAAATACTTTACAAAGCAAAAAGAAAATTGTCCCAAACGAAGCTTAGTCAAAATGTGTTGCTTACTTATTTTTTGCAGACAAATTAAGATGATGAGATGCTTGGGGCTGTTAGGTTTAGTATATATATATTTTTTATTTAATGTCATGTCATTTACAATCTAGTAAAAGTTTAATTTTTCAAGCCTTTCCATGTGGCATAATATCATGGTATACTTATTAGATATGTAAATATATAAAAATTTATGTGATATGCATATAAATGCCCCACTTACAATTATTTAAATATTAGTCCAAATATTTTATTATAGATTCCTTTAATAATACGACCAATAAATGTAATGGATAGTAAATTGAATCTACTCATATCACATTGAGTATTAAGTGGTTAATAGGCAATTGTGATGAATTATATGGATTAGTAGTTAATACTAGTTATACTTGTTATTTGCTAGAGAATTTGGGGTGGTAGAGTGTTTAATATTTCAATTTTGGCACGTACAAATATAATTTGTGAGAGGCACCATAAATTTTTACGTGAAAGTCAAATAAAGTGAAAATTATGGGGCTTTGCCCTTTTGCAATAATCTGCTATATAATTATAGATACAAGAATCGATGCTTCTTCACATTTTAAGAAGATAGAATTACACAATAGAAAATAGATGTTTGATTCCCATTGTAAGGATTACAAAAGCCGGGTAACCAAAAGAAGATAAATGAAGTCTAATAACGAGATTATACGTCAATAGTCAGGCAATAATAATCAAATGCCAGAAAATGGTCCATTGTGTCAGAATTATTGATGGTGGTCATCAGCGGTAATCATTGAAAATGTAGTAGAGTTCTTTAACTTTATCAACTCTCAAACCTCCTCCATGTAGTGAATGAATTATAGCCTTTTTTTAGAGAGATACTTTAATAAATTTGGCCAAAGTCAAAAAACACTCCATAGAATGGTCTATATTTATCCTTTTGAGGATAAAGCATTTATTCAATATTTGACTACCTTATTGACCTCATAATTGAATGATCTTGAGTTCGGTTCAAGTCGAGTTGCTTGATTTGACTATATGCATGTAGAATTTGGAGACTATTTCATCCAATAACTAATGCCTTGAAGCTTCCAATTACGTGTTTGATTTGGGTTCACATGAACTCATATTGAATTATTTATGGCATCGATGAGTTTGCCTCGTTGAGATATTTAGTTTGATCATAAGCTTGTTGAAATCGGAGTTCAGATGGTCCTGAGCATAATTTCAAAAGTTTTTAACTCAAATATTATCTTGAGATTTGTGTTGATCAAGTAAATCATTTAGAGACACATCATTTGCCCTTATTTCGGACATTGAAGCTTATATTATTCAAAAATATCTATTAAGTATTCAAAAAGCTTCACGGCACGAAATTATACTTATGATGGGTGACAGCTCCCTATATATTAATGTGGACCTCCCATGAGGCTGTGAACCAAGCAATTTTTCTTTAACTATAACTTTATCTTTTCATAAAGTCAGTGCATCGAATGAAGTTAAAATTATTTAAAAGTATTGCTTTTCGATACATCACCAAAAATCACCTTGATATGTAATGAATCTCGAGGCATATTTGAATTGAAAACTTTCAAAATTATATTTGGGATTATCCAAACTTCGATCTTAGCAAACTTATAGTCAAACTAAATATTTTGACAAGATAATCCCAATGACACCAAAAGCAGTACAATCTGAGTTTAAATGGGCTCAAATTAAGGGCCTAAAGTATATTTGAAAGTTTTAGAGCACAAATTAGATGTTCAAATGATCTCCAAATCAGAAATGCTTATAATCGAATTGAGCGGCTCGACAAGACAAACCCAACTAGCCCAGTAACACTTAATTCTAACATCATTAAGGTGCTTAAATGCTTAACAAATGCTCTGTAATCGAGGGAAGCAATATGGATCATCTGATGGAGCATTCCAAATTTTCTCTAGATCTTCTCCATATTTATAGAGTATGCCACTCTTAAAAATCTATAAATAGGCCTTCATTCTTCACATGAGAGTAGGAAGAAGAAAAAAAAATAGAAAGAGAGCTTTTTTGCATTTTCTAGTCATCGCCGCTGACGACCACCACCAACTATTGCCACCGACAACTACCATCATCATTGGCAATCGACATCAAAAATCACAACCATCTTCAGAATACTGACAAGATTTTATCATGTTGTTGGGTATATTTATCCGCCTATGGACAACTGCTTTTTATAATCCATATTGGAAAAATCAAACCCTATTATTGGGTGTTAACTATCCATTTGTGGACACTTGATTTCCATAATCTCCCTCAAGAAAAATCAGGCATTTGTTTAATTTTCCTCTTCTTTAGTCTAAAAAGAAAGGAGGATCCTTGTATCACCTACTATAAAGTGAATTTTTCAATTGGACTAGGCCTGTGATTTTTTCCCTTTTCCTGGTTTTCCACATAAAAAATTTTTGGTCTTACTACGATATCTATGTGTTGAATCTTTGTATAATACTACGACATAAAATATACACTCTACTGACTTAAATTTTCTAACACATAATAGTTTGGTTCCATCTATGGGAATTGATTCCTGGCTAGGGGAATCTTTTACTGCAACCTTAAATGGTCATTCACGCCAATATTCTAGGTACAGTTGAAGAAAGGTAGTCCCATTACAATAATTTATTATCAGGTTTGAAAGAAGTTATTAAATATTGAGGGTAACCTCA
Source organism: Dendrobium chrysotoxum (assembly GCA_019925795.1). Lineage (NCBI taxonomy): Eukaryota > Viridiplantae > Streptophyta > Magnoliopsida > Asparagales > Orchidaceae > Dendrobium > Dendrobium chrysotoxum. The sequence continues at coordinate 3,442,422 of CM034310.1, forward strand.
TTGCAATAGAAAATAGGCATTGTTATATCTCCCTCAACTAAAATCCATTGTGGTATCAATTTTGTGGGAAGCAAATTTAGACTAGGGGATAACCTTGGATGTAACCTCAGAGGGATATTTATATTGAAATCTCAAACCTGATTATGATCAAGCAAGCACCTACAATATTTTCAACATCCAAAATAATATTGTTGTTAATAATCTTTCGTAAAGTTTCCTATAAATTTAAAAAAAAAGCTTTAAATGAATCTCAACACTTAAAAGTCCCTGGCTGGACTTCTAATCCTCAAGTAAGGTCATAGTCTCAACCTCAAAAAGATTTTAATGGTCTAAAGATAGATAATTCTACACCTTTGATTCAAGATACACGTGGCATTCTCTCCCTCTCAATCAAGGTATAATCGATCCTAGGGGGTTCAATTTAACCTATACCACATAGGTTAACATCATCGAGTAATACTTTGATAAATAATCTTAAAAAAGTCAAACATCTTTAGTGGATTTCTTTCAACCTCTTCTATACAAGTTAATGTCATTATGTAACACTCTGATAAACAACATCAAATAGGTCAAATATTTATGGTGTATTTTTTCCCAATCTCTTTGAATGAGATAATGTAATTGAGCAATACTCTAAAGAATAACATTATGAAGGAACACCCATGAGGTAACCTCAAAGGGAAGCTATTAGTCGATATGATTCTCACTAAAAAGACCTCAAGAGGGCAAGTGGAACATAGGGTCACCACTTATAACCCCATGAAGGAATGCCCATGAAGTTACCTCGATGGGAAGCTAGTAGCGGACAAAGTCCTCACTAGAAAGACTCCATGAGAGCAAGTGGTTTATATGGTCTTAATTCATTTAAAAACCTCAGAAGGTAAAAGCCCTAGAAGGTTCAAGATTATCTAAATACTTTTAAGGCAAAGGCCTTAGAAGGAACACTTAATGCAAAATCGTATAAGAAAAAATCCTCAAAAGGTATATGTACACATAAAACCTCAAAAGGCATAGCCCCATAAGATATAGAATTAACTAAATGACTTAGAAGGCATACACCTCAAAAGGTACATGTACACCAAAAATCTTAAAAGGCTAAAGCCTCAAAAGGAGCATGTACTCATATGGTAAAGGCCTCAGAAGGTTCAAGATTATTAAAAAAAAATTAAAAGGCAAAGATCTTAGAAGGAACATGTGTATGCAAAACCTTCTCAAAAAGTATATATACACATAAAACCTCAGAAGGTATAGCCTCATAAGAAATAGGATTATTTTAAAAATTCAAAAGGCATGTCCCTAAAAAGTTACAAGTAAACCAAAACTTTTAGAAGACTAAAAGCATCAAAAGGTAAACCTCAAAAGACTAACAGCCTTATAAGGTATTGGTTTCCGCTTATCAAAAATTTTAAAAAGTAAATGCCTCAAAAGATTAAGGATTATGTAAAAACCTTTAAAGGAAAATACATAAAAAAGAATAGATATATGTAAAATCTTAGAAGGCAAAAGTATCAAAAGATATATGTATATATAAAGGTTCAAAAGGCATAAGCCTCGTAAGGTAAAAGACTTTCTAAAAATCTCATAAGGTATAAACCTTAAGAAATTCAAGATTATCCAAAAACCTTCAAAGGTAAAGGCCTCAAAAGGAATTAAAAGCTCAAAAGGCATAAGCCTTATAAGTTATAAGACTTTCTAAAAATCTCATAAGGTATAAACCTTAAGAAATTTAAGATTATCCAAAAAGCTTTAAAGGTTAATGCATCAAAAGGAATAAGTGTACACATAACCTCAAAAGATAAAAGCTTTAGAAGGAATATATATGCCTAAACTCTTAGAAGATATATACCTCATAAGATATAAGGTTATCTAAAACCCTTTGAAGGTATAAACGTCAGAAGATATTGAATGGTATAGGAAAATAAAAAGCTTGGAAGGCTAAAAAGCATCAAAATATATATATTTCTTTGATTCTTCAAAAATCTAAGAAAGCTAAAGTTACAAAATGACTAAATTTCTCTATTGTAGTTGCTCTAACTTGGGGGCAATATCTCAAAGAATATCTCAAAGATACATAAAGGATCTGGTTTCCACTGGTGGTCAAATTCATATGTCAAAATTATTCTTACATAAAGATGGAGCATTCATCACTTTCAATAACTCGAAAGTAAGCATCAATCAAGCTCATATAAACATCTCACAGTTATATACGAACTATTAAAGATAATGAAATGCCTCTCGTGTGAGAAGAATGGAGAAGAGAATAAAAAGGTGTTAAGAACAACTTGTTCTCTACAAGGAAAGACACTTGAGCTTGATAGGGGATACTACCTATTCAAGATAGTTGAATGTCTCTAATGTAAGAAGAAGTTGAGAAGTGAAAGAAAAGGAGGGTCATAGTAACTTCTTCTCTATAGAGAGGGGCATTGAAACTTGATAGAGGATAATGCCTATTCAAGATAGTGGAATGACTCTAATATAAAAAAAAAGTGGAGAAGAGAAAAAAAAAGGGACAAGAGCAACCTTTTCTCTATAAAGAAGGGCACTGGAGCTTGATAGGTGATACCTCCTATTCATTATAGTGGAATACCTCTAATATGAGAAAAGGAAAAGAAAAATAAAATGGGAGAAAGAGAAGATTTGAGTGAAGTGGTGCAAATTCCTCCTCCCATAAAAGGGCATTTATACTTGAAAGGAAGGAGGAGAATTATATAACTTTAAATGAGTGAATTATATGATTTTAAGGAAGTGAGGTTTGTAACTTTAAGGAGGAGAGTTATATAACATAAAAGAAGGAGTTATATGGCTTTCTATCATTCCTAAAATAAATCTTTTTCTTGAAAAAAAATCTCTTTCATAAAAAAAAACAAAAAAAATATTTCTTTAGAAAAAAAAATCATAAAAAATAAAATCATGAAAAAAACACAACAACAAAAAACACCCCTTTAAGAGCCAAATGGTGCCATTGAAATGTGAGGGGGCACAAAATAAGCACGTGTGATTTTTCGTGGGTAGGTCGTCATCACGGCCCAAGGGCTTAATCCAGTCCAGGCTCTATTTCAATGTTTTTGGGGCCCATATGATCATTTTTTGACATTCTAGACTCAATTTTGACACTTTCAAAGAACAATGGAACCTCTTTATCATTTTTAAGCAATTTCATATAACTTGGAGTGAAATTCTTTGACATTTTCTAATTTGATTGATGCCCCAACTTCTTGTAATGCTTAAATTATATTTAAAGATATTTTACTTTATTCCCGGCCCCTAGAGGAGGTCCATTTTCACATATAAGGAGTGGTCATGCCTCGTAATTATCCAAAATTTATAGTTTTATATTACAACATTTTGGAAAGCTCATGCAAATATTGTTGGAATCCACGAGCTTTGACATCTATATATAAATAGGGGGGCAAAGGATAGATCACCAAAATATCCTTGATTAGGTATGAATCTTGAGGCATATTTGAATTAGAACTTTCAAAATTATATTTGGGACCATCCAACTCCAATCTCAGTAAACTTATAATATAATTGAACATCTCGACAAAACAAACCTAACGATACCAAAATTCATCAAATTTGAGTGTAAATGGGCTTGAATTAAAGGCTTAAAGCACATTGGAAGTTTTAGAGAATTAAAAACCATATGATATCTAAATCACACATGCTTATAATCAAATTTAGTAGCTCAATGAGACAAATCCAACAAGCCCAAGATTACTTACTTCTAACATTATTATGGCACTTAAATGATTGATAAATGCTCTATGAACGAGTGAATTAATATGGATCATCTAATGGAGCACTCCAAATTTACTCTAGATCTTCATATTTACGGTGCATGTCACTCCCAAAAATCTATAAATAGACCATCATTCTTCACATGAGGGTAGGAGGAAGGAAGAAGAATAAAGATAGAACTAGATAGAGCTCTTTTGCATTTTCTAGTCATCACGATTAATGATCATCGCCAGCTATTTCCACTAACAACCATCATCATCATTGATTATCAGCATCAAAATTACTACCATCTTAAGAATATTGGCAAGATTTAACCATGTTGTTGGGTATATTTATTCATTGTGGACATCTGCTTTCTATAATCCATATTGGAAAAATTAAACCCTGTTGTTGGGTGTTAACTGCCCCTTTATGGACACTTGATTTTTGTAATCTCCAACAAGAAAAAAATAAGTGTTTGTTTAAATCACCTCTTTTTTAGCCTATAAAAAAATGAGGATCCTTATATCACATATATAATGGATTTTTCAATTGGATTAGGCCTGTGGTTTTTTTCTCTTTCCAAGTTTTTCACGTAAATAATTTCTAGTCTTATGACTTTTATCTCTACGTGTTGAAGTTTTATACAATGCTAAGACATAAAATATACTCTCTACTAACTCAATTTTTATAACACGCAATATTTTGATACTTTCTTGTTGACCTCATTTTTATATGAGGTTAGTAGGACCAATCTAGACCTTAGGATCTTCCCAATCCTTAGGATCAATCTTGACCCTAGGATCAATCTAATCTTAGATCAATCCAGATTTTAAATATTAATCTAGACTCAAATTAATTTTAAACTCAATTCAATCAAACTCCAAGCTAATCTAAAACCTAGGATTCTTTCTAGACTTCAGATCCTATGATCTACTCTAGACCTTAGGATTCCTCTAGATTTTGCATCTTAGATTTATTTAGATCTTAGGATCAATCCAGGCTCCAGATCCTAGGATTTTTAGACTTTAGGATTCCCCCAGGTTTCAGATCCTAGGATTTACCCATATTTTAGATCATCCCATACCTCAGATCCTAGGATTTCTAAATTTTAGGATTTCCCTAGATTTCTAACCCTAGGATCTACCCTGACTTTAGATCAATTTAGGTTTTAAGATTATCCTAGACCTTAGATCTATCCAGACCCTAAGATCTACTCTAGATCCTAGGATTTTGCTAGACTCTAGATCATATGATCTTCTTAGACCCTAGGATCTATTCTAGACCCTAGGATTCCTTCAAATCCATTTAGATCTTAGGAACTATCTAGACCCTAGGATCTTTCTAGAATTCAGACTTTAAGATCTACTCTAGATCCTAAGATGCCTCCAGATCCTAAGATTCCTCTAGATAATAGGATTTCTAGATCTTAGGGTTATTATAGACCCCAGACCCTAGGACTTCTAGACTCTAGGATCTTCCCAGACTTCAGTCCCTAGGATTTATTCTAGACCCTAGGATTCCTTTAAGCTGATCTGGACCCCAGGGCCTACTCTAAACCCTAGGATTCCTCTAGATCAATCCAAGCTTCAATTTAATCTAGACTTAATTCAAACCCTATCATTCAAGCTCAAAATCCCAGCTCAAAACCAGAATTCCAATTCAAATTCAAAGGCTAAAGGTCTAAGTCCTAAAAGCCTTTTCCAACAAATCTTTAAAATTTTCAAAACCCAATCAAATGACCTCTGATTCAAGATCTATCAGCTCCACACTGATGTGACATGTCTCTAGAGGTAACCCTCTAAATTTGAGCTCATTCTGAGGTCTCTAACCCCAGAAACTGAATTGAAGTCCAAAGGTTGTAAAACCTTCAAATATTTACAGTCTATGCCACTAGACCTGCCACCCAGTGGATCCTGACCTTGGAGCCTTCTCCAAACCCTCAAACCACTTCCAAACCCTTGATTGTGATCGATTGAGCAATAAACTACATTTTGTTGGACTCAATTTGACCCCTAGTTGACCAGGGGTCAAAATGACCAAAATACCCCTATGGGGTGTAAATGGCCATTTGAACCAAATGAGCTCCAAATCAAATGCAATCACCTCTAGAAAATTTTAAATATCAAACCCAATTTATTGGACCCAAAACCAGCCCCTGGGTCAATTTGGTTGACTAAGTCAACTAGGTTGACCAAAGAGGCCCTTTAGGGTCAAAACAGGTCATTTTGACCAAATAACCTCCTCAGACCTTGGGATCACCTCCATTGGTCTCCAAATATTATTTTGAATCTATTGAACCCTTTCCCAGACCCTGGATCAATCTGGTTGACCAAGTCAACCCAAGTTGACCAAACAGGCCCTTTTGGGTTCAAATATTCAGTTTAACTGATTTGACCTCCCCAGACTTTGGGGTCATTTCCCACAGACTCAAATCCTCAAATTAAACTTGTTGAGCCCAAACCCTGACCCTGGGTCAACCTAGTTGACCAGGTCAACTCAGATTGACCAATTTAAACCCTTAAGCTCATTTAAACCCAATCAAGCTCCATATCAATTTCAAACTCATTCAAACTTCTCTGATAACTTCCCTTAATAATTCAGACTCTCTAAATCCTTCAATTCAAGCTCTCTAAATCCTCAAACCCTCAAGTCCATATCAAATTGAGATTCAAATACATTCAAATGTATAGGAGGTCAAATCACCCTTGATTTGACTTGGTCAAACTATCCAATCTATTCAAACTAGTTCCTTAATCCAATCCATACAATTATTTCAAACCATCTCTATGTCATTAAGCCTTTTCCAACCAACACTCAAGACCCTCCTCATGTCCACCTAAGCCTAGGTTGACTGTTTGACCAGTCAAACAGTCAATAAGGTGACTTAAGTGACTTTAACCATGGTCAATTCCCATTCAAACCCTTATACCATAACACCTTATGGCATTCAAACTATCCTATCAACTTCCCTAATCTATCTGGACTCCAACCCAGCAACCATTGACCTATTGACTGGTCAAATGGTCAATGGAAAGCCAAATGAATTCTAAATGGTCAACCCGACCCCTTGAGCCTTGCCTAACCAAACCTAAGCCCATCCAGCTATTCCAATATATTCCAGAAGCCTCCTAAGCCTCAAACTGACTTAGCCCAATGCCTAGCATGCTTCCTAGCTCAACCCAATGGCACAATGAGCTCTATCTGGTCAAATTAAGCCACTCGACTAAGCCAGCCCAAACCAGATTTGTCCAGCTCATCCCAAGGACTCTAGAAGTTTCTTTGGAGCTAACCAGACCCAACCCAGTTGCTGGTGCGCCTCCAGCCCGACCCGACCAACCCAGGTGGTCCTCCCCACGTGAAGACAACCTCCTAGTCACTCCAGCTCATACGATCTTCTCCTCTGTCTCCTAACGGCCTGGTCCAGGTGTCAAGCATCCCAGAAATTCCCTTGAGTGATCCCAGCCGTTCCTTTCAGCTCCATGCCTTGGAATAGGGTAGGGGAGACGAGAGGAGGCCATTCAAGAAAACTCTATTTCCAGGAGATCCCAGAACTCTCTAGCCTTTCGTTTTAAAATCCCAAAGCCTTCTCTTTATTTCAAAAACATTTTACGGCCATTTAGGAGCTGCCAGTGACTAGGAGAGCAAAGAACCAAAGCTAGGTTCGTTCTAACTATTCCAACTCCTCGTAGGAGCTTCTTCCGAGCTCGAAGTCTTCTAAAGGAATAAACGTGAACAATCCACAAATTCAGAGATATTTAAACCATTCATTTTCATTCATTATATTACGGTATATCTCTAACCCTAGGCATTTATCTAGGTTTTTAAATAAATAGTTAGATATTGCATCAAATGCATGAAAAATACTTTTCCACTGTTTCTTAGATCCTGGTATATATCTGTCTAAGCTTCAAAGTCATTTAAACCATTAATTTAAGCATTCGAGACTTAAAAATGGGTTTAGGGTTTGCTGTGGCTGAGCGAGCAAGATGAAATCAAGACCGTCCGTTTATTCTATTTGAAATGAATGGTTATCATTTCACCGTATAAATAATCTGATCTGACTGCTCAGAGTCGGTTGGTGAACGAATCTCGTTCAGCTTCATCTGGTCCATTCGTTTCAAACTGTGGGAGCTAAATCAGCCGTCCAATTGATCTGGATCGAGATTAGCCCCGCGGGTTTGATCGCTGCCGTTAGATCTGCGTTGTGATGGATCCAACGGCTCAGAGACTTGTTGCGCTGGATAAGTGGGTTACCCCACTTGACCGCCGCCATCTGTGCAATCGAATCAATTACCGACGCGTGGAAAGCCCAGGTCCAACCAGCGCCGCCCTTAAACTAACCATTTAAAGCTATCTAAATAATTCCAGAAAATGCACAGAACTTCAAAAAATCATAGGAATTTCATTTCTAATCCAATTTTGAAGTTCTTAGGCTCGTTTTCTATAGATTTTAATCTAGTTTATTTTAAAAATAAAATTAAAATATTTTGACTAATATTTATTTTATTATTTCAAAAATACAAAAAACTCTATTTTACTTTTAATTAAATTTATATAAACTATTTTGGCTTGAAATTTGGCAGAGATATTTTTAGATCTATCCCTGATATTTCTTGAATTTTTTTCCAAAGTTATTTAAGTTAGATTATTAATTTACAAGAATCTTGGTCATGATGTGACCTAAATTCTTGCAAATTCATTATTATTTCAAGTCATTTTCAATCATAGTGGAGTAGCATTCCATAGAATCAGTGAAAGCTTATCTTTTACTGAAAAATAAGGTCAAGTCATAATCATCTATGGTTTGAAGGGATATTGACTTCAATAAGTTCTGTGGTCTTTATAAATAACCCTTCAATCGTATATGATTATTTCTTTCAATTGAATAAAGTTTTATTGGAGGATGTATCCCACATCCTCTAATAGCTTCAATTCAGTTTGGTACATTTATTGCCTTATCTCTGAATTATTAAATTTATAACTAGCTGTATGACTTATAATTTTAATAATTCATCATGATTATTCTATAGAGCATTAGGAGTTTAGGACATTCCCTTTTTGCTTTTAATGATTGCTATGGTGTGATTGTAATTAGTGTCCAAAGGTTACTGACTTCAATTTGAATCTACTTAACCTAGTGACATCTAAGGACAATAATTAAGGACCTTTAGTCTAGAAAATTTAGAAAATTTTTAATAATTAGGATTTACATCCTTTTGATTTGAAATTTTGAACATTCAAACTTAGTGACATCTCAAGCCCATGGAAAAATTTCCAGTAACTTTAAGAATCATTGAACCACTTAATTAATTAAATTGAAGTTAATCTTTTAATTAAACCTTAAAACTTATAAAATTCTAAACAAATCAAACTTAAATCCAAATGACTTGAAACTTAAGCCACTTAAGTTTAGTGACCTTCCCTGCTCTATGGAAAATTCTCACTAAAATTCGAGCCCTTTAAATCCCTTAATTAAATCCCTCAAGATTAAGCCTAAATTAAGACTTTTAACCTTCCAGAAAATGTACCAAATATAATTTAAACCCAAAAATTACAAATAACCCCTCTAACTGACCAGAATTTAATGCTCAACATATGAAAATTAAAACCAACTAGATTTGACACCAATTTTAAAAATAATTTAATTTTAATTAAAATTTAATACTTAATCAATTTAATTAATTAAAAATAATTAAAAATTCCAAAAACTTCTCAAACACCTGATAATCACTCCTTAGGTCATTCCTGACCTTTGGAGTTGATTCCAAAAAGTTTGGAGGTCATTTGGAGTCAAACTAATAAAAAGGCCTTTAATTAAACAATTTTGAAAATTCAATAAGTACTCAAAACTTTGAAAATTTATAACTAATTCAAATAAACTCCAAATTGAGCAAACTCAAAAGCATTCAACTCATCTTAAGGTCTAATATTTATTAAAAATGTTAAATTTTAAGAAATCAATCCATTTTGAAAAAGTCAACTTTTGGTCAAACTTAGTTCAAATTCAAGTCAAAACTTCAAACCTTCATAATAAAATGTAGAAAAATCCAATTTCAACATACTTACTGTCTAACTAATCGTATTAAGGTCTAGTATTTTAATAAAATATTAACTTTCTAGAAAACACTTTAAAACAAAAAGTCAACTTTTGCCCCCTTGATTAAATTATTAAAATAATCCAGAAAATTCTAAAATTCAACAAATTATCAAAAATTTCAAAAAATTTTAAATCAATATTAAAACCAGCAACAAATCAACTCTAATTAAATTTTAATTAACTTCTAACCTTAATTAAATTTAAATCATTTAATTATATCGGGTACCACTAGGTAACACAGGCCTACGAGGCTATTAAATTAGCCCCAAGAAAGGTGAAATAAACTTCACGGCCTTGGTGTGCAACAAAGGTGGTGTCCAACAAATAATTAAAACTAATTTTAAAATCAATTTCAAGTTATTCAGATTTAAACTCAAATTAAAACTCCCTTAAGCCTTTCAACCCACCCGAACCTCAAACAACTTTAATTAATGATCCTACTTAGGACATATCAAACCCACACAACTTTTACATACTTTAAATGGTTTGCTAGGATCACCAACTCTAGTCTTAGGCTAGGCCGGTGTTTACTTTTCTACTATGTGCCAAGTTTTTGAGCTTTCACTGCATGTTGTTTGCTAGTAATAGAATTGCTGTGATTGTTTATTTATTTACTGACTGCACTCTATGATGTGATTGATTGTATGTTAGATCTACCCCTAGGTTAGGAATGATTTGTACTAATTCAATCTTATGCTGGTGGCCATGCTCATACAGGGCATTAAATAAAGGGGGCAATCAAATAATTAAGCTTTAAATTAACACTATTTTCTACACGCGCTCCAGAATGCTTAAGTCCCCCTTTAAAATTAAAAGAGTATGGCCAAGTGTGGATGGTTTGAGCATTTTTAATTTTCAAATATATTAATTGCTTGGGATGTTTACATAACTGTTGATTATTAGGATAACCATGCAGGATTGAGTCTAGATTTTTTTTAATTTTAATTAATGTAATTTTAGATGATATTTGAGTTGTAAATGTTAAGTGCTTTGAGATTGAGATGTTAAGCATCCAAGAGAAAAGATAACACCCCTATTCAGGGGGAGTTTCTTTTCATTTGGATACCTGAACACGACGATCGAAGGAGTTCCAAGAAGACGAAGAAGTGAAGAACGAGAAGAATCTCAAATCTCAAAGTCACTTGAGTCTTAGGAGTAGAATCCGGGTTGTCAGTGGTACCCTGCCACTTTACTTTTCCTGCAGACTCTGGGTTGTATAATTAAAAGGCACTTGCCTATGGACTTTCAATTTAAGTTTTAATTTAATTGGTTTAATTAAATGTTGATTGTTTGATGTTGATTGTGATTAAGGACTCACATGCTTTTAGTAGTTTATTTGGCGATCTTGTATGTCGTATTTGATTAGCCTGGAATCCGATCGGAGGCTCGTGAGGGTACGATCATGAACTATTTCTACTTTAACTAAAATTTAAAAAACTTTAGGCTCAGATAGAAACTCTAACGCTTTTAAGAAGTAAGCCCGGACTCACCGGGGGTTTTTCATGCATACATATTGAAGCTTCTCTTCCGTGTTAGTACCTCCCCACCTGCGGGTTTTGGCAGACCACCTGACCTATTAGGGTGCAGTTCTGTCCAAGGGGATGTTGTGCAATCCCTAGGATAAAACCTATTTTTTAAGCCTGATTTTAAAACTGCTACATTTTAATTTAAGCATTTAATCGAGTCAACTAGTATGTATTGCATTAGTAACAAATTAAAAATGAGTCTAATTCTTAATTGCATTTTATTTAGACATCTCACCCAACATGTGTTACGGAGCTAATTAGGAATCTGCTCTAGATGTCAGCCCCACTCTCCTTAAACTAATCTTAAATAATGTCCTTAACCACTCTTTCGTAAAGACCGGACACATGGTTTTAAAGCGCTTAGGTGGTTTAGTTGGCTCCCCAATCCAGGCCGGGGTAAGTCCAGATTGCATTGCATTAGCTAGGTTCTGGGTCACTGATTTTCAGTACCCGCTTTAGACTTAGGTTTTGAGGCAAATTTTCAATCTTAAGACCTCAACCTTCCGGGAATCTAATTCCCACTTTCTAATAAAATTGACCACTCAAACTTAAATATGTTTCAATCAAATTCAAGCCCAATACTTAGGATAAGTTGGGGTGTTTCCGAAGCGATTCAAAATCTCAAAACACCTCCTACCCTTCCTCCTTTAATTCCAGAAATAAGTGTTCAACATTGAACCATTCTCGATTGAAAATTCCAGCCCCTACCTCCTTTGACATCAAACTTTGAAATCTTAAATAAAATTCATATCGCTATTTTAATCGAGAGTATTCGTAAGAAATTTTCTGGTTTCTTACGATGTAATTAACTATGAGGGCTCGCCCTCGTAGGGGATTTAGAAACCCAGACCAGATTTTCAAAAATCAAATTTTCAAAACTTTTAATTAATTACCTTTGGGAAATCAAACAAAAAAAATGGTGATCGTTACTGCCATGTTCAAATAATTAACCATAAGTGATATCTTCTTCCTTTGGGATGATATATCATTTGTTGATATAATTTTGAATATGAAATCAACGATACTCTATCTAGATTATCGTAACCAGATATCTAATTGAACTTCATTTTGATCCTTTGAGATCATATGTAGTTCCCTCCTAAATCAAGCTACGATATTCAGGATCGTATTTAAAATTCTAAATTTGAACCCATTAGGAGATTTTATCTCTACCTTTCGAGATAGTATATTATCGCTAATGGATGATCAATTTCAGAATTCAAACTTAAAAATCAATTTGAAATTATTCCTAAAGATAATTAATCTTTTTCAAAATATATTTTTCAATCACATATTTCTGTAGGAATTGATTCTTGGCTGGGGGGAACCTTTGCTGCAACCTTGAAAGGTCATTCTTGCCAATGTCGTGGGCACGGTTAATGGAAGGTAGTCCCATTATCATAATTTATAATCAATTCTAAAAGAATTCATTAAATATTGAGGAAAACCTCCCTGCAATAACAAATAGGCATTGTTATATCTCCCTCAACTATCATCCATTGTGGTGTCAATTTTGTGGGAAGCAGATTTAGACTAGGGGCAACCTTCGATGTAACCTTAGAGGGATATTTATGTTAAAATCTCAAACATGGTTGTGATCAAGTAAGTTTCTCTAATATTTTCAACATCTAAAATAATATTATTGTCAATAATCTTTCATAAAGCTTCCTCTAAATACAAAAAAGCTTTAAGTGAATCTCAAACTCTATACAGTCCCCAGTTAGACTTCTACTCCTTAGATAAGGTCATAGTGTCGACCTTAAAAAAGTATTAACAGTCTAAAGATAGATCAATCTACACCTTCTATTCCAAATGCATGTGGCATTCACCCCCTCCCAATCAAGATATAATCAATCTTAGGGGGTTCAATTCGACCTCTTCCACATAGATTAACATTATCGAGCAATAATTTAATAAATAACCTCCAAAAGGTTAAACATCTTTAGCGGATTTCTTTCAATCTCTTTCATACAGGTTAATATTATTGTGTACCACTCTTACAAATAATCTCGAATAGGTCAAACATTTGTGGTGGATTTCTTTCAACCTCTTTATACGAGGTAATGCAATCGAGTAATGCTCTGAAGAATAACCCTATGAAGAAACACCCTTAATGTAACATGAATAGGAAGCTATTAATCGATATGAGCCTCACTTAAAAAACCCCATGAGGGAAAGTAGTTTATAGGGTCTCCACTTACAACCCCTTAAAGGAATGCCCATGAGGTGGCCTCGATGGGAAGCTAGTAGTGGATAAAGTTCTCATTAGAAAGACTCCATAAGAGCAAGTGGTTGATTAGGTCTCAATTAATTCAAAAATCTCATAAGATAAAAGCCTTAGAAGGATTCTCTAAATATCTTTTAATGGAAAGGCTTCAAAAGGAACACATATATGCAAAACCTCCTATGGAAAAATCCTCAAGAGGTATATGTAAACATAAAATCTCAGAAGGCATAGTCTCATAAGATATAAGATTATCTAAAAGTTTTAGAAGGCATATTCCTCAAAAGGTGCATATACACCAAAAACCTTAGAAGGCTAAAAGCCTCAAAATGTACAATTATTAAAAATCTCAGAAGGTAAAAGCCTTAGAAGATTCAACATTATCAAAAAAAACTGTAAAGGCAAAGATCTCAGAAGGAACATGTGTATGCAAAACCTTAGAAGACAAAAGCCTCAAAAAGTATGTATACATATAAAATCTCAGAATATATAGCCTCATAAGATATAGGATTATCTAAAAATCTCAAAAGGCATACACCTTGAAAAGTATAAGTAAATCAAATATCTTAGAAGGCAAAAAGCCTCAAAAGTTATAGGTACAAAAAATCTCAAAAGACTAAGAGCCTCATAAGGTATTGGTTTCCACTTATCCAAAAATTTTAAAAGGTAAAAACCTCAAAATTTTAAGGATTATGCAAAAACCTTTAAAGGTAAATACCTCAAATGGAACATGCGTACGTAAAATCTTAGAAGGTAAAAGTGTCAAAAGATATATATACCTATAAAAACTTAAAAGGCATAAGCCTCAAAAGGTATAGGATTTTCTAAAAATCTCATAAGGTATAAATCTTAAGAGATTCAAGATTATCCAAAAATCTTTAAAGGTAAAGAACTCAAAAGGATTAAGTGTACACATAACCTTAAAAGGCAAAAGCCTCAGAATGAATATATACATCTAAACTCTTAAAAGATATATACATCTTGAAGGTAAGTTTTGGTGACCTGGATTAAAGAAAGAAATAGCAGAGTTTATTTCAAAGTGTGAGGCCTACTAGTTGGTGAAGGAAGAGTATTTAGCAACCGGGTGGTCTTTTGCAGTCGTTTCCTATTCCATAGTGGAAATGGGAAGACGTGACAATAAAATTTGCTATAGATTTTTCTCATATCAAGATAGTGACATTTGCTATATGGGTTATAATCAATAGACTAATAAATTCTATGCATTTCACTTACGATCCAACAAACTGATTCGGTAGACAGGTTAGCACATATATATGTTAGAGATATTATTAGATTGCATGGTGTGCCAAAGGAGATTGTATCTAATCTTGATGGTCAATTTACCTCTAGGTTATGGAGAGGCATTCAGCAGGAACTATGTACGAAATTACACTTTGGTATAGCTTTTCATTCACAGATAGATAGGCAGATCGAGAAGACTATTAAGGTATTGGGGGATCTTCTAATACTCTGTGTTCTGAATTTTAGTGTTAGGCACTTACTCCCTAAGCTTTTACATGAAGCTCAATTTTCTTTCATCTTTGGGAGGGACATTACTGATAATATCATCCTTGTGTATGAAATTTTTAAAAAATTTAATTTTTATACTACTCATAAAGCTTTCTATGCTAAGATTGAACTTAAAAAGATTTTGATAGTGTTAATAGTTTTTTTTCTTATATACTAGACTTCTTGCTCTTAGCTTCCCCCCTCCCCCCTACTTTAATGAACTAGGTCAAAGCATGCACTTATTAAATGCAATTCTTTATTTTTAATAATATTAAATTAAATGGGTTCTTTAATTCTAATAAGGTTTGGAAAAATAGCTAGCCTCTCTCTCTTTTTCTCTTCATCTTGCAGCAATGCAAACTTCTCAAGCATCTCCATGCTATGGTGTCTCACATAGTCTATGTTGATCATTTCTAAGCCCTTGGGCATGCCAATAATTCGACTATGCTTGAACTTGGGAATTTTATGTGTTCCTTCAAAAATTCCATGGGTATAATTTCTAATTTCAATAACTCTAGTATTTATTTTTCAATTATGTTAGCACTCAACTATAGGACTACTATTGTAATCTCCTCGGCTTTATACTCGCTACCCTTCCTTGGAACTATTTGGGGATTCCTTTATACCCCATGAGACTTAATCATCCTAACTTCTTTACAATCATGAATAAGATCCTTAGGTGGCTTAATGGTTGGAGGCAAAGTTTAATTGGTGATCATAAGCTTAATTGGTGCTCTAAAGCTTATGGATCTTTTTGGATTAAACCACCTAACAACTCTTTTATTTCTTTTAAAAGCAAATGCATAATTATGCTTGCAAATTGAGAAGCTTTGTGGAAGTCAAAGTTTGTAAAAACATCCATCTCTCCTTCTTTTATGACCAATGGTTTAATGGTGCTTCTCTACTTGAAAGTTTTGTGCTTCAAGTCTTAAAGTGCTTCCCTACTTACAATTTGTCTCCCTAATTGTGCTAATAATTTTGTTGGTCACAAAATTCTCAAAATTGATATCCTGGATAGCCCCATCACCAAGCTACAAATAGATAGGGAAAAACTTCTTCTCTAATAACAATCTCTACAAAACTTATCATGACATTCCTATGGATATGACATAATTATATTTGGCTTAAAGGTTATGCTATTAATTATGCCTTTATGGCCTGAAAATTTTTGAAGTGAGGGCTTAAAACTGTTGATTGCCTTTTGAGAAGGGAATACTTGTGAATCAAACTTGTGTTTTGTGCAATCAATTCAATCAAACATACACACACATCTATTTTATGATTGTGAGGTTTTTTTAATGGTGCTTAATAAGTACATTCCAAATGGGATTTATTTCATATGGGTGTTTCCCTATATCAGACGCAAAATCATGCTAACTCTATTCATTGCAAAATAACCAAAAAAAATATCTTATTTTTGTTGTCCATATTATTGTTTGTTACATTTGGCTTCAAAGGAATACTCACATATTTAAAAGTAAAAGTACTAATGCAAACATTTTGATAGATAAAATTCATTTTGCAATTAGATTGAAAAGCAAAAGATGTAGAGATAAGGATAATCTATCTTCAAATATTATTTAGCCATACTACTTAGTGTTTTTCACTCGTTTCTCCTATTGCTACTATTTTTCTCTTATCATGACTGAGGTTTTTTTATTTTACCATTGTAGCTGGGTGTGGAATTGGCTTATCTTTCCTATTACCTATTGATACAAAGGGGATAATGTCCAAAAGAGCAAATAATCTAATTGATACAAGAAGTAGAAGCCATAAGAAGCTAGCAAATTTGTCGAAGCACTGGAAACAAGTATTATTATCTCTAACTTCCTCCTCCAGAAATATTGAATGAGCTCCACCTGCTTCTCCTAAACTAACAGGAGAGCATGGTTAAGAAATTAGAACAAAGATACTCATCTTGGGGAAATGATAATCATATTAAGAAGCAAGCCTAATTGGGCAACATAGATTAGCAAAATAATATAATACAATCCATGCCAGCGGATAAGTAGAAGGGATATTGAGAGCAGGCAACAGCTATACTCCAAAAGACACTATCAGAAGAGAGCACAATAGACAAAAGGATAAACAACTTGATCATAAATATGCAATCACCAGTCTGATCGAACCCATATAATAATTAGAGAAGAAGAGCACAGAGCAGCAGCAGATGTTAGAATAATAAAACACAAACAAAAGAATCCATGCATCACTATTAAAATTAAGTGAGATAGCAGTTCCAAAGCGTCTCTAAATAGATGAAAAATATATATATATTGGCATTATCTTTGCCATTATCCTTAAGAAGACTGATAAATTTGAAGATGAGGGCACATCATGACTTGTAGAATTCTTACTTCACACGAACATTCACATACATGCTTGTCATAAACTTGATTTCCAACCATTCCAAAACTCAAAAGGAGTTTTAGGAACAGCCTTAGTTTGAACCCTGTTTAATATGTACACAACCATCTTGAGAGTTTCAGTCCATAAGAACTTAGGCAATTTAAAACTACTAGTCTTGCTTCTCATCATGTCCATTAATGTTCTCTCAGCTACACCAACCTGATCAGGTGAGTCAAGTAAAGTATATTGGGCGATAATTTCATTTTTTTTAAGAACTTTGCAAATAGACCAAACATTTGTCTGTCCTTTGTATATCTTTCATAATAATCACTGCCTTTATCTGATCTCTTAATTTTAATTTATTTTCCACATTATTTCTCTACTTCTGCCTTAAAAATCTTAAAGGCACTTAATGCTTCATTTTTATTTTGAAGCAAATAAAGATATATATATCATGAGTAATCGTTAATAAAGATGATGAAATATTTTGGATTATAAAAATCCAAATCTAGACAATAAATATATTTATGTATGATCTCTAGTAAGTCTGTACTGTAATAGCTCATATTTTGATCCAGTTAAATAATATTTTAGGAGTCATTAGCAAAACATGATTGCTCAGATGGTAAGCAATAAATTACCAAAATATTATGGATAGAGTTTTAAGAAAATAAGTGAAAGTAGCAAGAAAAAGATCGGTAAGATTATCAAAGTACCTACCACTCTGCAATGTATCTGGTGTGGGAGAAGACCACTTCAAAGTTGTATTTTTTATTTTCAAATTATGTTTCTAATGCATAATTACTAATTATTATTAATACACCACCAAAAATTGCTCAGATCGAATGCGAATCTCAATGCAAATATGAACCAGAAACTTCCAAAATTAAATTTAGGATCATCCTAACTCCAATTATAGCAAACTTATAGCCGAATTGAATATCTCAAGGAGATGAACCTAACAACACCAAAATTGATCCAATCTGAAACCAAATGGGTCTAAATCAAGGGCCTGAAGCATATTTGAAAGGTTTAAACCATAAATTGGAAGACCAAATGATATCCAAATATAGCATGCTTATAGTCGAATCGAGTGGCTTGACGAGACAAATCAAATGAGCCTAAGATCGCAAAATTCTGACATTATTAAGATACTCAAATGGTAGATAAATCATCTATGATCGAGGGAGTTCATATCGGCCGTCCATTGAAACACTCCCAACATGCCCTTGATCTTCTCCCTATTTATTAGCCATACAACTCCCAAAAAATTATAAATAAACCCCTCATTCTTCACAAAGGGAGGGAGGAGGATAAGAAGAAAAATGAAGGATCTATCTTGCTTTCTCAAACTTGTACCACAAGCCGAATCTCTTCCCGACCACCTAATGTCATCGGCCTCCGACCACCGACAATCGTCAAACTTTCAGCTATTCATTGGTCATTGTTGGATCTTTTTCCAACAACCAAATATTTCTAGACATCTACCCAATGGTTGATTAATATTGAATCTCCAGCCATCGCTAGATATTGATGGAACATTTATTATTATTTAATCAATATCAAGGGGACTAAACTTCTAAAGTTTGAAAATCAATTCAGCATATTGCCTTCTCCCTGAACTTGAGTTAAGGGATAAGTTGATGTCGCCCGACTACGGTCCTTCCAACCATTATTGTCTCACTACAGCCTTTTCAACTACCATCGCCCGACTACGATCCTTCTAACCTCTGTCGCCCGCTAACTACGGTCCCTCCGACCACCATTGCCTAATTAAGGTCCTTCTAATCACCGTGGCCCAACTATAGTACTTTTAACCTCCATCGCCTGCTGATTATAATCCCTCCGACCATCATCGCCCATTATGATCCTTCTGACCACATTTGCCCAACTATAGTCCTTTCGACCTCCATCACCCACTAACTATAGTCCCTCCGACCATAATCACATGACTACAGTCCTTCTGACCACCGTCATCCAACTATAGTCCATCCGACCTTCGTTACCCGTTGACAACGGTCCATCCTACCACCATCACCTGACTACAGTCTTTCTGACCTCTAGTCCCTCTGACTTTCATTGCCCAACTATGGTCTTATTGACCAAATAAACATGCTAACACTCTCCTAAGAATAACTGTCATGTAATGAGTTATATATAATATGTATTTGCTACATTGAGCCAAGGCCTTCCCCCAGGGAAGGGCATAATTTATAATCAACCACCAATACTAGTGGATTCATTTAAACTGGGCCAGGCCCTATAAATTTTTTTTCAGTTTAGATTTTTTACGTAAAAATCTTAGTGTCCCTTATGAATATTACACCCCTACTATTTCATCTGTTTGTATGTTGCATCTTTGTACAAAGCTAGAATGCTAAAATTTATATCTCTATATCATCATGAATATTCCAAGATGTAATAATTATAAAAAATAATATTTCAAGCAACTAAGTACCAATAATATATTTAAATGTTCGAAGCAATTGTTATTCAATACTAAAGGTCTATTTGAGATGGCTCTAGCTTTTTATAAAGGTGGTTGTAAATCTGTTGTGATTAAATTAACTTTTTGAATGTTATGTTGTAAAAAGCAGCTTCCTAGCATATAAAGTTTTTAAAAGTAGCGAGAAAATAATAGTAAAAAAACTATAGTTGCGGTCTAAAAAGAAAAGCAATAAGAAAGTTATCCCAAATAGACCCTAAGGGTGCGTTTGAGATGACTACAACCTTTTATAAAGATGGTTACAAAGATGTTGTAGGGAAAGTAATTTTTAGAAAGTTACTTTTTAAAGAAGCCTTCTAGCACATAAATTTCTTGAAAGCAGTAAAAGCTAGTAACCAAATAAAAATAATGGTATCGATTAGAAAAGCAAAGCAATAAGAAGCTATCCCAAATAAAGCCTAATACTCTTTTTTTTAATCTAGTACCAATTATTTGATTTAATGATCAAAGTAGTTCAATAAGAATAAACTTTTTTTTAAATTCAATACTAATTATTGCGTCCTGGAAAATTCACGGTGGTAGAGAGATAAAATTTAGCATTCTAGCTTTATACAAACATTCAACACACAAACAGATAAAAGATAGGGGTGTAATGTTCATAAGAGACTCCAGGATTTTTACATGGAAACCCCTAAAAAGGGGGAAAATCATGGGACCATGCCTAGTCGAAATGAATTCACAAGTGTTTATTGTTGATTACAAATACTACACCTTCTTAGAGGACAGCATTGGCTCAAATGAATATACACTGTAGAGAGCACATTATATAGTGAGATAATGACATGATAGTTATCCTGTTCATTGGGTTGGTAAGGTCTTAGTCAAATGATGATAGCCATAAATGATCGTAGTCAGACGATAATGGTTGGAAGGACTGTAGTTAAGCGAACGTGGTCCGAGGGACCGTAGTAGGTAGGTGACAGAGGTCGGAGGGACCGTAGTTAGCGGGTGACGGTGGTTGGAAGGATCGTAGTCATGAAGAGGTGGTTTGAGGGACCGTAGTTGACGGGCGACAGAGGTCGGAGGGACCGTAGTGGGTGGACGATGGTGGTTGGAAGGATGGTCCGACGGTAGTCGATGGCCAGGTGGATGTTGAAAATCTGTTTTGATGATGACAAACATGTCTCTATTGTGTTTTTCCTGGCTAACCCGTTTCAGACACAAAAGATCACGAGCAACTCAAGTCAACTCAAGATCGGGTCCAAGTATGTCTAAGTGTACTATTGTTCCTTTTCTTAAGTCAATTGTAATGTAACTGATCCCCTAGCTAAGTAACCTTGCACACACACACTCAGGGGGAGAGCTTGAGTGAATTAGAGTTTCTGTTCAAGTTTTTGTTCAGATCGTCCTGGACGATAGTCACATCATCTTGGACGATCAAGTAAAAATAGAAACCCTAATTAGGGCGACTAAGTTAAGAGGTTCTAATTAAGCAGATCGTCCTAGACGATCTTTGGACCGTACAGGATGATATGCTCAAATCAAAAATTCTCAACCGCCAGATCAAGTTAGGCAAGTTTTTATTTTAAGATATTTGGTCTGATCGTCCCAGACGATACGTGTATCGTCCCGGACGATCCAGTACAATCATGCCTAAATTAATCTTATAATTAAGAAAAGTAATTTATATTTGATTGATACGATCATATCATCCTGGACGATCGCAGGATCGTCCCGGACGATCATGATCCTCTAGTGCATTTTAGCTGTACGATCCGAACTGTGTACAGGACGATTTGGGCACTTTTTGAACTAATCGTACAGGATGATACCCTTATCATCTTGGACGATCAAGTCATTTTTTGGTCGTCTAGCACAGTTTGCTCTGGATGACCCGAACTGTCTTCTGGACGATATTCCTCGATTTACACTAATCGTCCCGGACGATCGCAAAATCGTACGGGACGATATGAACAACTTTTTCTACTGATCATCTAGAAGAGCCAGATCGTACAGGCTGAAACAACTAATTTTGAACTGATCATACAGGGTGATCGATTGATCGTCCTGGACAATCAAGGCTGACCAGTTGAAATTTAGGGCAAATTTTGAGCCCTCCTATAAAAGATATTTTTCTTCCAATAAGAAAAATCTTTTGCCACTTTCCTTTCCAGAGAAACCCTAGAGAGAGAGTTTGGGAGAGAGAGAGAGGTTCTTGTGAGGGGGAGTTCGTGAGGGGTTCACGAAGGTTGCTCCAAGCAAGGATCAGAGTCTTCTTCTTCGCTCGTCATCTTTCGTCGTGTCGGTGTTCTTTGGGAGAGGATCGCTGGCAAGAAGATCCTAGGTTCTCTGCCTGCTTCAGGAGGAAGCAAAAGGATGTTGCGTTCTCTACCTCACCGTGTGGTGGAAAGGAGGTTCTTGTACATGCTTCTCTTGTTGCAAATCTGGTTTTGATGATGAAAAACTTGTTTCCAGTGTGTTTTGCTTGGCTAATCTGTTTCAGGCACAAAAGACCACGAGCCACTCAAGTCAACTCAAGATCGGGTCCAAGTGTGTCAAATGTATGATTTTTCCATTTATTGAGTCAATTGTAATGTAAATGATCCCCTAGCTAAGTAACCTTGCACACACACACTCAGGGGGAGAGCTTGAGTGAATTAGAGTTTTTGTTCAAATTTTGTTCAGATCGTCCTGGACGATCCAGCCAAAATAGAAACCCTAATTAGGGCGACTAAGTTAAGAGGGTCTGATTAAGCAGATCATCCTGGACGATCTCTGGATCGTACGGGACGATATGCCCAAATCAGAAATTCTCAGCCGCCAGATCAAGTTAGGCAAGTTCTTATTTTTAGATACTTGGTCTGATCGTCCCGGATGATACGTGTATCGTCCCAGACGATTCAGTACAATTATGCCTAATTTAATCTGCTAATTAAGGAAAGCAATTTATTTTTGGTTGATACGATCATATCGTCCTAGACGATCGCAGGATCGTCCCGGACGATCATGATCGTTTAGTGCATTTTAGCTGTACGACCCGAACTGTGTTCAGGATGATTTGGGGCCTTTTTGAACTAATCATACAGGACGATGTCCCAATCGTCCTGGACGATCAAGTTATTTTTTGGTCGTCCAGCACAGATTTCTCTGGACGACCCGAGCTGTCCTCTGGACGATTTTCCTTGATTTGCACTAATCATCCCGGACGATCGCAGGATCGTACGGGACGATATGAACAACTTTTTCTACTGATCGTCCAGAAGAGCCTAATCGTCCAAGCTGAAACAGCTGAATTTGAACTGATCGTACAGGATGATCTATCGATCATCCTGGACGATCTTGGCCGACCAGTTGAGATTTAGGGCAAATTTTAAGCCCTCCTTTAAAAGAACTTTTTCCAAAAAATAAGAAATATCTTTTGCTGCCTTCCTTCCCTGAGAAACCCTAGAGAGAGAGAGAGTTGGGAGAGAGAGAGAAGATCTTGTGAGGGGGAGTTAGTAAGGGATTCACTAAGGTTGCTCCAAGCACGGATCGGAGTCGTCTTCTCCGCTCGTCGTCTTTCGTCTAGTCGGTGTTTGTCGTGGGAGGATCGTTCGCAAGAAGATCCGGGGTTCTCTGCCCGCTTCAGGTGGAAGCAAAAGGAGTTCGAAGGTTCTCTGCCCGCTTCAGGTGGAAGCAAAAGGAGTTCGAAGGTTCTCTGCCTACTTCAGGAGGAAGCGAAAGGAGGTCGGGTTCTCTGCCTCACCGTGTGGTAAAAAGGAGGTGTTTGTACAGGCTTCTCCGCCTTGCTGTGGGAGTAAAAGGAGAGACACTTTTTGTTTAGTGCAATACCCGGAGGGGAGGCTCCGGGGAGTGGACGTAGGTCAAGTTGACCGAACCACTATAAAATCTTGTTTGCTTTTCTGATTCAGTTTTGCACTTTACTTTTCTGATATTAACTGCTTGGGTGAATATCTGTGGTTGATCTTTTCGTTCTTGTTTATGTGTTTTCGCTGCTACGTATCGAAAAGATTTTCATTGTTATCGTGAAATTTTTAAATAACCAATTCACCCCCCCTCTTGGTTAGCCTCGGGACTAGTTCACTAGGGCTTAACATCCCTATCAAACTTTCATCTCTGCCTTGCTGTGGGAGTAAAAGGAGAGACACTTTAAGTTAGTGCAATACCCGGAGGGGAGGCTCCGGGGAGTGGACGTAGGTTAAGTTGACCGAACCACTATAAAATCCGGTGTGTTCATTCTAATTACTTTCTGTACTTTTATTTTTTTGTGATTAACTGCTTGGGTGAAATTGTGTTAGATTTTTTAGTTTGATTGTATTATTCATTTCCGCTGCAAATCATCGAAAAGATTTTCATTGTTGCTCTCAAATTTTTAAATAACCAATTCACCCCCCCCTCTTGGTTAGCCTCGGGACTAGTACATCAGGGCTTAACATCCCTATCGAACTTTCAAGTGGTATCAGTAAAGGGCAATTGAAGGATACACTAAACCAAAAGTGCCTCTCCTTCAATTGCCCTTAATTACCGATCTTGAGTTAGCTTGAGTTGCTCGTGATCTTTTGTGCCTGAAACGGGTTAGCCAGGCAAAACACAATAGAGATATGTTTGTCATCATCAAAACAGATTTACAGCAAGTGGTATCAGAGCGGGATTCAAAATTTAAGTTTAAAAACTTTTGAATTTGATCCATGGCTAACTTTGGTAATCGTAATACTGCTGAAGGTTATTCAATTACACGACCGCCATTGTTTGATAGTATTCCTTTTGATTTTTGGAAAACTCGCATGTCCACTTTTCTTTAATTAATTAATTATCGCATGTGGATGCTAGTTAAGGATGGATACGAACCACCTTTTAAATTGATTAATAATGTGAAAACTGAATTGCCCTTTGCTGATTGGACTTTTGATGATCGTGATTTAGCACAATTAAATGCCAAATGTTTGAATTATTTTTTATGTGCTTTAAAATCCGAGGATTATATGCGTGTATCTACGTGTACAACTGGTAAGGAAATCTGGGATAGATTGTGTATCACGTATGAAGGTACAACTGAAGTCAAACAGTCTAGATTAAATATGTTACTGCATGACTATGAACTGTTTTGCATGAAACATACTGAAACCATTTCTGAAATGTATACAAGATTCACTCAAATCGTCACTTCTTTGAATGCCTTAGGTAGAGAACTTACAAACTACAAATGAGTGAACAAAATACTTAGATGTTTGCCTTCTTCATATAATGCTAAGATAACTGCAATCACTGAATCGAAAGATTTAAATACTTACTCTATTGATAGCTTACTTGGATCACTCATTGCTTACGAGCAAGGGGTGAACCAAAGACAGCTTGATGCAGGTGAGAGGAAGAAGGAGAAAACAGTGGCACTGAAGGCCAATGATAGTGATTCTTGCTCTTCCGGGTCTGATAGCGATGACATGGCCTTGATCACAAGGCAATTTAAAAGCTTTAAGGAAGAAACACAAGAACTTTCAGAAGTGGAACAAGGGTAAGTCCAATAAAACTTTTAAGGGTTCATCTGATACTATCTATTTTGAATGCAGGAAGCCTGGACACATTAAGGTTAATTGTCCTACACTTAAAGCTCATCCAAGCAAGGAGAAGGGTGAGGAGAAATACAAGTTCAGAAAGGACAAGAAGCGGATTCAAAAGGCGTTCTGGGCAGACTCTGCATCTGACTCCTCTGAGACTGAAGCTGAAGAGGAGGAAACAAATTTAAGTCTGATGGCTGATGATCACCCTGGTCAGTCGGACCATGAAGAGGTATGTGAGCTTACTTACGATCAATTACTTAAAGTATCTGAAAAAATTCATGCATCGTATAGGAAGCTTAAGAAAAACCATGCTAACTTGAAACTGGATTATTTGACTTTGCAAAAAGAGCATGATGTTTTGATTAAGGATCATTCCACTATTGATAGCAATCACATATCTTTACTTGATGAGTTTGATGAATTGAATAAAAAATATTCTGATTTAGTTATTGTGCATGATTCATTGAAAATCACTCATGTTGATTTGGAGAGAGCTTTTAAAGAATTAGATACAATGGCATGTGAAGTAGAAAGTAGCAATGGTGCTTTGAAATTTGAAATTGCAAGTTTAAATAAAGAGAATGAATTTTTGAAAGTGAAGATCAGTGCTTTTAAGAAAAACCAAAAACCACCTACTTTTGAAAAGTTTTATGCACCGCCACCTTTTGAAAAATCTGTTGCAAGTTCATCAAAGCATGTTTCATATACATCTAGGAAGAGGCACTATCACCCACGTAGATTAGTTAACCCTTTTTTTGGTGTTAGATGTTTTTCATGTGGCATGTTAGGACACATTTCCCACACCTGCACTGTTCACCGTAGTAAACATTGGGTGTGGAGGCCCAAACTGCCTGTTTCACAGCACAGCACGCATGCATTGCATTCTTCTTTTCATAAGAAGGAACCCAAACTTGTTTGGGTTCCTAAGACTAACGTTTGATATTTTTGTATGTGTGCTCTCACACAAGACCTCGTGAGAGCATGTGGTACCTGGACAGCGGATGTTCTAGACACATGACTGGAGATGCAAATCAGTTCATTTCGCTGGAGGCCAGGGCTGGAGGCAAGGTTACACTTGGAGATAACACCACTAGGAAGGTGGTAGGCTCAGGTATAATTGGTGATTCAAAGAATTTTATGATTGACAATATTTTACTTGTAGATGGACTGAAACACAACTTGTTGAGCATCAGTTAACTTTGTGATAAAGGATACATCATCAAATTCATGCCCACTGGCTGCATTTTAAGCTTAAATGATAAAGGTGTTTTGCAGGGGCAAATGATCAACAACGTCTACAAGCTGGATGTAAGTTGTATTAAATCTGAGAATTCAATTTGCTTAAAAACTACTGCTGATGAGTCGTGGTTGTGGCATAGGAGATTGTGTCATGCCAGTATGAAGACCCTTAGGAGAGTCACCCAAAAGGACTTAGTTAGAGGTGTGCCCAAGCTTAAGTTCACTAAGGATGACCTGTGTGATACCTGTCAGTTAGGGAAGCAAGTCCAGTCCTCTTTTCACTCTGTTAAGGATATTAGCACTCTAGACCTTTAGAAGTTCTTCACATGGACCTCTTTGGACCCATTAGCACTGCCAGCTTAGGGGGGAAAGTTTATGGATTTGTGATTGTAGATGACTACTCGAGGTTCACTTGGATTAAATTCCTGTCACACAAATCTGAGTCATTTGATGAGTTTAAGTCCTTCTCCACTTGGATTCAGAGGAAGTTAGGCTGTGAGATCTTGACTATTCATAGTGATCATGGTGGAGAGTTTGAGAATGTGAAGTTTGGAAGTTTATGTGAGGAGCAAGAGATTAGTCATAATTTTTCAGCTCCTAGGACCTCTCAGCAGAACGGGGTAGCTGAAAGGAAGAACAGGACCTTAGTGGAAGTCGCTAGAGCCATGCTTGCTGAGTATTCACTTCAAAAATACTTTTGGGCTGAAGCGGTGAACACTACCTGTTATGTGCTGAATAGGGTGAATGTGAGATCAAAACTGAACACGACACCTTATGAGATCATTAAGGGTAGAACTCCAAACCTGTCCCACCTCCATGTCTTTGGCTATAAGGTTTTCATTCTGAACAATGGGAAATTACCCTTGGGAAAGTTTGACCCTAAATCTGATGAAGGAGTGTTCTTAGGCTATTCTAGTGTGGGGAAATCCTTTAGGGTGTTCAATAAAAGGACTTTGGTGGTGGAAGAGACAACCTATGTGGTGTTTGATGAATCTGATCCTAAGATGAATAGAATTGAGGAAGAAGAAGAGGTAGAGGAAATTACCCAAGGGATTGGAAATGCAAATCTAGATGAAAGGGTAGAACCTCAAACCACATTGCCTAGAGATTGGAGATATTCTTCGAGTCATCCTAAAGAACTGATCTTAGGAGACCCTTCTGAAGGTGTTAGGACTAGGCATGGACTTAGGAAGGAAGTAAACCACTCTGCCTTTATCTCAATGACTGAACCCACCAACATCAATCAAGCCCTTTCGGATGAGTTTTGGATCTTAGCTATGCAATAAGAATTGAATCAGTTTGTAAGGAATGATGTTTGGGAGTTAGTAGAAAGACCTAGAAATCAAAGTATTGTGGGAACCAAGTGGGTCTTTAAGAATAAGATGAATGATTATGGTGTGGTGGTGAGAAATAAGGCAAGATTGGTGGCTAAGGGGTATAATCAGATTGAAGGGATTGATTTTGAGGAATCCTTTGCCCCTGTAGCTAGATTGGAAGCTATTAGAGTGATACTAGTCTTTGCCTGTTATAAGGGATTTAAGCTATTTCAAATGGATGTCAAGAGTGCCTTTTTAAATGGGGTAATAAAAGAGGATGTTTTTGTAGAACAACACCCAGGTTTTGAGAGTTCCCAATATCCAAATCATGTTTATAAATTAAAAAAAGGCCTTTGTATGGATTGAAACAGGCACCCAGAGCTTGGTATGAGAGGCTTAGCACATTCCTGTTAGAAAGAGAGTTTGTTAAGGGGAGCGTAGACGCCACCCTTTTTATGAGGAGAATAGGGGATGACTTACTCATTATCTAGATCTATGTTGATGATATAATTTTTGGATCTTCTGATAAGTATTTATGTGATGAATTTTCTAAGACAATGAGTAAGAAGTTTGAGATGAGTATGATGGGAGAATTGTCCTACTTTTTGGGGTTTAGCATAAGGCAAACGGATGATGGAACCTTTCTCAATCAATCTAAATACACTAAGGATATTTTGAAGAAATATGAAATGGACAAAGCCAAGCCAATCAATACTCCCATGAGCTCCTATGTTCAGTTAGATAAGGATTCAAGTGGAAAATATGTTGATCAGAAGAAGTATAGAGGAATAATAGGATCACTGCTTTACCTGACTGCTAGCCGACCTTATATCATATTTAGTGTCTGTCTTTATGCTAGGTTTCAGGCTGATCCTAAAGAGTCCCACCTGACTACTATTAAGAGAATTCTTAGATATCTTTTAGGGACCCCAAACCTAGGAATCTGGTACCCTAGGCACAGCACCTCTTTTGAGATCATGGGATATTCTGATTCTGAGTTTACAGGGTGTAGGGTGGATAGAAAGAGCACTTCTGGAACTTGTCAATTCATGGGACAGTCTCTAGTTTTTTGGTCTAGTAGAAAATAGAACTCAGTTGCACTTTCCACTGCTGAAGCTGAGTATATTGCCTTAGGAAGTTGTGTGGCTCAAGTTCTTTGGTTAAAGCAACAAGTTTTGAATTTAGGTTTACCTGTTGGCACAATTTCTGTTCTGTGTGATAATACTAGTGCCATCTGCATCTCTAAGAATCCAATCCAACATTTTAGGACCAAACACATTGATATAAGGCATCACTTCATTAGGGACCATGTTACAAAAGGGGACATTGAGCTACATCATATAGCAACTAAAAATTAGCTGGCTGACATATTCACTAAACCACTGGTCTTTGACTCATTCAGCATTTTGAGAATCAGATTATGAGTGATTGATATAAATACTTGATTCTGATGACTGCTGATTTCTGATTGTTATTCTGTTTTCTGTTAGTTAGTTTTTTTTATTTGATTATTTGCTTCCAGTTGGTTTTATTTCTTCTGTTGATTTCTGTGTTAGTCTTGTTGTCAGTTTGATTTGAGTATTTATATTGATATGACTTAGTGTTTACATGTTTTGTTTACTAGTTCATCTCTTTTATTTACTATTTTACATTTTTGAAAATCTGATCACTGCTTACTAACTGAATTTTTGACTGAGAGTTTTACCTTATTTTTGATTTGGAAGCTGGTAAGCAATGATTGATTCCACTGAATCTGTTAAAGGGAAGAAATATTGATGATTGTTTCTCTTCCTCTAACTCCTTTACTGGTGTATAGTTTCTTTTGGATAAAAATCTTCTTCAAAATTAAAATATTAGGTTTTGAAATAGAGATTTATTTTATCCTCCTACAGTAATCTACCTCATATGAAGAGTGTTTTCAAAGTCTTGAGTCATTGTCATGATTTTCTAAACCAAGTGATTGCATTTATAATACGATGTATGGCTTTTATTTTATGAATTACTCTTCCTTATTGTGGAGAGTCGTCTCCTATGTCTGGAAGATAATTTCACAGCTGAGACTCTTTAACGATTATGAAAAGGACGAAGCTTACAAAAGATGCGCAGTGCGCCAAATAAATTGAAAAAGAGGCACAAAATGAGCCCAAAGCTGAAAAGATGCGAAATGTCGCCAACTAAAAGATACACAAAGTGTATCAAAAATCAAAAGATGCTCAAAGCGCCAAATAAATTGAAAAAGAGGCAAAAAATGAGCCAAACCAAGCTTTCTTTCCTTTTAGATCGTTAAAGGTCTTAGAAAAATCCGTGCGCCACTTAATACTTTCAAAAGTTTGTGTTTAAAAATTCTAATTTCTGATTTTTTACTTTGTAACACTATTATATTAGATATTTTTCTGGAACGAGGCTTGAAAGGATCTCTTTTCAAATCTAATTTCTTTTCTTCTGAATTGGATTTTTGTTTTGAAAGAGATTTGCATCGATAAGGTGCCCGAGATCGGAGTTACGAAAGTCGATTTTTTCAACTTTTTCTGGATTTCAGCGCTGTCAATCATCTTTTTATTGGTTTTTGGATCTAAAATCAGAGAAAAATTCTGATTTACTAGAGCAGCTTGATCAAAAAAAAAATCGTTGCTTTTGTATTCTTGTTTCACGTTTTATTTCCTTGATTTTGTCTTTTCTTTTTCATGGTTGGGTTTTTGGGATCCTGATCGTTCATTTTCATCCTCCACCTTTTTCATGTTTTCTTCACATCGTCCTGGACGATTCACCGATCGTCCTGGACGATCTTCTTCATCTTGGACGATCCATAAATCGTCCTGGATGATTCATTCAAAACCGTCTCCACTCTGCTCCTGCTACTAAGAAACACCAATTATTGGTGATCATCCTGGACGATACTTACTTCGTCCTGGACGACATGATCCATATCTTTCTGATCTGATCAAACGGCTGACATTGCACCAATTATTATCCATCCTCCTGGATGATCCACTCCATCGTCCTGGATGATACACGTGTCAGCCGCTGGACGATTAGAATTCGGCCCGTCTGTCACACTTATTGCACATCGTCCGGGACGATCCACCTAATCATCTTGGATGATACCTTTTCGTCAACGGTCGTCCGGCCTGACGCCTCTGGACGATCGTATGTGTCTAATCGTCCTGGATGATCGGACCGCCTTTTTGACCAATCGTCCTGGCCGTAATAATTGCACATATCGTCCTGGACGATCTCGCGATCGTACAGGACGATCAGGCCAAATTCTATTTAAACAGCCATTTTTTCATCTTTTCTTTCACACATCTCCCTCTACCTTCTTTCACTATTGCTTTCTAATGGCTGGTGGCAAACGTTCGCGGCAAAAGGGTGCAAGTTCTTCCCGTGGGCATGTTGATCCTCGCTTCCCAAATGCAGCCGATCAGGCTGCTTTCGAGTGCTATCGTGACGTGGGGATCACGCATTCTAAAATAGTAAATCCCCGCACACTCACCTATCATATTCTTGATCTGTTCGCACACACCTCCCTCACATTCATCCTTACACTAGCCTTTCCATTTAATCTTGAACTCCTTCAAGTTTTCTTTGCCAATTTACGCATTTCCGTGGAATATTCCACTCTTCGCTCGTATGTCAATCAACGTCCCGTGGAACTCACTACCCAAGACTTTCATAATATTATTCAACTTTCTATCATTGGCGACAAACTCCACACGCTTATCACCGACCTTGACTATGATTGGAGTGTCGTCAATCACTTCCTTCGAAATACGAATGCCCCTTATCATGACAATGCTTGTACTTTACTTCTTAAGGACGCACGGACCATTCAGCATGTCCTTCGTTCCTCCGTCATTCCAAAGGTGGGGGATCGAATTCACATCACCCCGTTACTGTCCTTGACCACATACTACATCATGGCCCACAGAGAGTTTAATGCCTCTGACCTTATTATCCGATACATAGAGCACCTCACCACTATTAGGGATTCGGGTCATAGGCGTCGCCCAAATCTAGCTTTAGGTCATCTCATTCATTATGCCTTAGAAACCAAATATGACCTTCAGTATCCTGTCCCTCCTGATGTCCCTCATTCCTTCTTCACAAATAATTCATTCCACATCCTACACAGCACTCGACTACATCCGGAGCCCGCCCCGGATGTTGAGGAGGAAGAGGAAGAGGCTATTCCAGTTCCTGCTGCACCCGATGCACCTGCTCCCCTTTACATTGCCTCTCCTTTTGACCACCTGGTGCAGCGCTTCGATCAGTGGGAGGCCAGATTCGACTCTTATGTGGCTGCCTAGGAGCAGCGACACGCTGAGGATCTCCAGCGCTTCACTGACTATGCTGCGCAGCAGCATGACCAGGATATTGCCTGGATTGGAGCCCACTTTCAAGCCATTCACGGTTACTTCAACCCACCACCGCCACCTCCTCCTTCCAATCAGGATACACCTCCGTTCTAGTTTTCTGTTTTGTAGTTATTTTCTTTTCTGTTTTGTACTGATGTTTCAGTGTTTCAGTTTACCCTCCTCTTTTTTGTGATGTCAAAAGGGGGAGTCAGTTGTAGTCGTTTCTATTTTTGTTATGTGTTAAGTTTCATGTATTAGTTTGGTTGTTAAATAAAAATTTAAAAAATTATTTTTCGATCTTCTAGTTATTTTTCTAACTACTTTACAAATGTTTGCCATCATCAAAAAGGAGGAGATTGTTGCAAATCTATTTTCATGATGACAAATATGTCTCTATTGTGTTTTGCCTAGCTAACCCATTTCAGGCACAAAAGATCACGAGCAACCAAGCCAACTCAAGATCGGGTCCAAGTGTGTCTTTGTGTACTATTTTTCTTTTTATTGAGTCAATTGTAATGTAACTGATCCCCTAGCTAAGTAACCTTGCACACACACACTCAGGGGGAGAGCTTGAGTGAATTAGAGTTTCTGTTCAAATTTTTGTTCAGATTGTCCTGGACGATCAAGTAAAAATAGAAACCCTAATTAGGGCTACCAAGTTAAGAGGGTCAGATTAAGCATATCGTCCTGAACGATCTTTGGATCGTACGGGACGATATGCTCAAATCAAAAATTCTCAGCCACCCGATCAAGTTAGGCAAGTTTTTATTTTAAGATATTTAGTCTGATCGTCCAGGACGATACGTGTATCATCCCGGACGATCCAGTACAATCATGCCTAAATTAATCTGGTAATTAAGGAATGCAATTTATATTTGATTGATACGATCATATCGTCCTAGATGATCATGATCGTCTAGTGCATTTCACCTGTACGACCCGAACTGTGTATAGGACGATTTTAGCACTTTTTGAACTAATCGTACAGGACGATACCCTTATCGTCCTGGACGATCAAATCATTTTTTGGTCGTCCAGCACAGTTTGCTCTGGACGACCCGAACTGTCTTCTGGACGATATTCCTCGATTTACACTAATCATCCCGGATGATCACAAAATCGTACGGGACGATATGAACAACTTTTTTACTGATCGTCTAGAAGAGCCAGATCGTATAGGCTGAAACAACTGATTTTGAACTGATCGTACAGGACGATCGATTGATCGTCCAGGACGATCTAGGCCGACCAGTTGAGATTTAGAGAAAATTTTGAGCCCTCCTATAAAAGATATTTTTCTTCCAACAAGAAAAACCTTTTTGCCACTTTCCTTTCCAGAGAAACCCTAGAGAGAGAGAGTTTGGGAGAGAAAGAGGATCTTATGAGGGGGAGTTCGTGAGGGGTTCACGAAGGTTGCTCCAAGCAAGGATCAGAGTCTTCTTCTCCGCTCGTCGTATCGTCCTGGAATATGTCGCCAAAAATGGAAGGATACACAAAGTGTATCAAAAAGTAAAAGATGCGCAATGTCGCAAAAAATAAATGGATACACAAAGTGTATCAAAAATTAAAAGATGCGCAAAGAGCGCCAAAATAAAAGGAGGCACAAAATGAGCCCACAAAAAGTTAGCTTCCCTTTTTATAAATCTCTAAAGTTTAGAAAATCCATGTCTTTTTGATAAATTCGTTACTTGAGCTTGAAAATTAAGATTTTTGATTCATTACTTTGCATTAATCTTCTATTAGATATATTTCATAAAAGGAGTTTTGAAAGATTTGTGTTTCCTTATCTAATTTGTTCTTTGATTTAGATATTGGCTTAAAAAGTTTTTTAGCCTTTTTAAAACCTGAGCTTGGTTTAACAATTTCTGAATTTCTAATCTTTCTGGGTTATGAGTAGTCAATTCATGCCTTACTTAGCTTTTTGAATAAAATCAAGGGGTAGCTTTCTCATTACAAGAAAATTCTTGATTTTATAAAAATTTCACAAGATCAGAGACCATTTTCGATCTCTTAGTCTATTTTTGTTTTACTTTTGGTTTTCTGCTCCTCTTCTTTTTTATAATGTTAAAGGGGGAGAACGTACTCTTGTATTTGTGAAGTTTATTTGTATTGTAATTGTACTGTTTTATTTGTGACATTTATTTATATTGTGTTATTTTTTTTTAAATAAAAAAAATTTTAAAAAAATGTGTTTCTTCCTATTTTTAAAAGTCTTTTCTTAGTGAGGGGGAGATTAGGAGAAAATACTTTTATTTGCAAATCCAACCAGAAATATTTGTCATCATCAAAAAGGGGGAGATTGTTGCAACTCAGGCTCACGAGTTCTTATTTTGATGATAACAAATATTATGGTTCATCTCCTAGTATTTGGAATATATATTTATTTGTGTGTACTAACATTTCAGGAACAGCATGCATCAATTCAAGAAAGATTCAAGACTCAAGAATGAGTAGAATAGGCTTTGTTATATTTCTCATTGATGTACTTTTTAATTTCTTGAGTCAAATCCTGTAAGGGTGTATGCTTATTTGTGACTATGTGTACACATACTCAGGGGGAGTGAGATACTGTCAAAATCAGAAGTTCAACTTTTGAACAAATCGTACTGGACGATTTCTGATCGTCCAGGCCGATCTGTTCATTGAACTAATCGTCCTGGACGATATTCATATCGTCCTGGATGATCCAATATGATCTCAAAACCCTAGCCGCCATGATAATTTAGGCAAGGATTTAAGAGTCAAAATTTGTTCTAATCGTCCTGGACGATATGTATATCGTACTGGACGATTTGTGCAAAATTTCTACTGATCGTCCTGGACTATCCCAGGATCGTACGGGACTATCAGGTCAAATTCTGCACATCGTCCAGGACGATCCTGCGATCGTCCGGAATGATATTTGGCGACAGAATTGAGTTTTTAGGATTTTCTGAAGCTGTCTTTTGGAGCACATCGTCCTGGACGATCTTGCGATCGTCCTGGACGATCTTTGGCGGCAGAATTGAGTTTTTAGGGTTTTCTGAAGCCGTCTTTTGGAGCACATCGTCCTGGACGATCCGACGATCGTCCTAGACGATCTTTGTCGCCAGAACTAATTTGGAAGGGGTTTTGGAGCTCCTTATTTAAGCTTTCTCAAGGCACTTGATAGGTGTCTTTGGCAGCCATTGAGTCTTCGTTCTTTTGGAGAAAACTTGAAGAGAGAGCTTGAAAGGGAGAGAGAAAAAGGGTGGAGTTTGAGTGGGAGAAGAGCCTGGGAAGGGGGATTCTCGATGGAGTGTGAGGGGGTTCACACGGTTGCTCCGGCAAGCTTGCACCTAAGTACCATCGAATTCAAGGGTTGTCTCGAGGGAAGTTTTGGGAAGAAGAAGATCTCTTCGTTGTCGAAGGACCCGGCTACTCCGCCGCACCGAGGAAGGTGGAAGTGATTTTGTAAGGGCTTCTCCGCCTAGCTGTGGGGGCTAAAGGAGAGACACTTTGGTTTAGTGCAATACTTGGAGGGTGCCTCCGAGGAGTGGACGTAGGTTAGGTTGGGCCGAACCACTATAAATCCGGTGTATTTTTTCTTATTATTTTCTGCACTTTATTTTGTTGTGATTATCTTCTTGGGTGAAATCTATGATTGATCTTTTTATCAATGCTTTAATTCATTTCTGCTGCAAGTTATAAAAAGATTTTATTTTGTTTTAAATAATCAATTCACCCCCCCCTCTTGGTTAGCCTCAGGACTAGTTCATCAGGGCTTAACATCCCTATCGAACTTTTAAGTGGTATCAGAGCGCAATATCGAACTTCCATCAAGGCTTAACATCCCTATCGAACTTTCAAATGATACACTTCCAATCATGCCTAGAGATTGGAGATATTCTTCGAGTCATCCTAAAGAACTGATCTTAGGAGACCCTTCTGAAGGTGTTAGGAGTAGGCATGAACTTAGGAAGGAAGTAAACCACTCTGCCTTTATCTCAATGACTGAACCCACCAACATCAATCAAGTCCTTTCGGATGAGTTTTGGATCTTAGCTATGCAAGAAGAATTGAATCAGTTTGTAAGAAATGATGTTTGGGAGTTAGTAGAAAGACCTAGAAATTAAAGTATTGTGGGAACCAAGTGGGTCTTTAAGAATAAGATGAATGATTATGGTGTGGTGGTGAGAAATTAGGTAAGATTGGTGGCTAAGGGGTATAATCAGATCGAAGGGATTGATTTTGAGGAAACCTTTGCCCCTGTAACTAGATTGGAAGCTATTAGAGTGCTACTAGCCTTTGCCTGTTATAAGGGATTTAAGCTGTTTCAAATGGATGTCAAGAGTGCTTTTTTAAATGGGGTAATAAAAGAGGATATTTTTGTAGGATAACCCCCAGGTTTTGAGAGTTTCCAATATCCAAATCATATTTATAAATTAAAAAAAGGCCTTGTATGGATTGAAACAGGCACCCAAAGCTTGGTATGAGAGGCTTAGCACATTCCTATTAGAAAGAGAGTTTGTTAAGGGGAGCATAGACACCACCCTTTTTATGAGGAGAATAGGGGATGACTTACTCATTGTCCAAATCTATATTGATGATATAATTTTTGAATCTTCTGATAAGTATTTATGTGATGAGTTTTCTAAGACAATGAGTAAGGAGTTTGAGATGAGTATGATGGGAGAATTGTCCTACTTTTTGGGGTTTAGCATAAGGCAAACGAATGATGGAATATTTCTCAATCAATCTAAATACACTAAGGACATTTTGAAGAAATATAAAATGGACAAAGCCAAGCCAATCAATACTCTCATGAGCTCCTCTATTCAGTTAGATAAGGATTCAAGTGAAAAATTTATTGATCAGAAGAAGTATAAAGGAATAATAGGATCACTTCTTTACCTGACTGCTAGCCGACCTGATATCATATTTAGTGTCTATCTTTGTGCTAGGTTTTAGGCTGATCCTAAAGAGTCCCACCTGACTGTTATTAAGAGAATTCTTAGATATCTTTTAGGGACCCCAAATCTAGGAATCTGGTACCCTAGGCACAGCACCTCTTTTGAGATCATTGGATATTCTGATTCTGACTTTGCGGGGTGTAGGGCTGATAGAAAGAGCACTTCTGGAACTTATCAATTCATAGGATAGTCTCTAGTTTCCTGGTCCAGTAGAAAATAGAACTCAGTTGCACTTTCCACTGCTAAAGCTGAGTATATTATCTTAGGAAGTTGTGTGGCCCAAGTTCTTTGGTTAAAGCAACAAGTTTTAGATTTAGGTTTACCTGTTGGCACAATTTCTGTTATGTGTGATAATACTAGTGCCATTTGTATCTCTAAGAATTCAATCCAATATTCTAGGGCCAAACATATTAATATAAGGCATCACTTCATTAGTAACCATGTTACAAAAGGGGACATTGAGCTACATCATGTAGCAACTGAAAATCAGCTGGCCGACATATTCACTAAACTACTGGCCTTTGACTCATCCAGCATTTTGAGAACCAGATTAGGAGTGATTGATATAAATGCTTGATTCTGATGACTGCTGATTTCTGATTGTTCTGATTGTTATTCTGTTTTCTGTTAGTTAGTTTTTTGATTTGATTATTTGCTTTCAGTTGGTTTTATTTCTTCTGCTCATTTCTGTGTTAGCCTTGTTGTCAGGTTGATTTGCGTATTTATGTTGATATGACTTAGTGTTTATATGTTTTGTTTACTGCTTCATCTCTTTTATTTACTGTTTTACGTTTTTGAAAATCCAATCATTGCTCGCTAACTGAATTTCTGACTGAGAGTTTTACCTTGTTTTTTATTTGGAAGCTGGTAAGTAGTGATTGATTCCACTAGATCTGTTAAATGGAAGAAATATTGATGATTGTTTCTCTTCCTCTAACTCCTTTACTGGTGTATAGTTTTATTTTGGATAAAAATCTTCTTCAAAATTAAAATATTAGTTTTTGAAATAGAGATTTGTTTTATCCTCTTACAGTAATCTACCTCATATGAAGAGTGTTTTCAAAGTCTTGAGTTATTATCATGATTTTCTAAACCAAGTGATTACATTTATCATACGATGTATGGCTTTTATTTTGTGAATTACTCTTCCTTATTGTGGAGAGCCGTCTCCTATGTCTGGAAGATAATTTCACAACTGAGACTCTTTAACGATTATGAAAAAGAGAAAGCTTACAAAAGATGCGCAGTGCGCCAAATAAATTGAAAAAGAGGCATAAAATGAGCCCAAAGCTGAAA
Organism: Dendrobium chrysotoxum; assembly: GCA_019925795.1. Classification (NCBI taxonomy): domain Eukaryota; kingdom Viridiplantae; phylum Streptophyta; class Magnoliopsida; order Asparagales; family Orchidaceae; genus Dendrobium; species Dendrobium chrysotoxum. The sequence continues at coordinate 3,480,991 of CM034310.1, forward strand.
AGATGTGAAATATCGCCAACTAAAAGATACACAAAGTGTATCAAAAATCAAAAGATGCACAAAGCACCAAATAAATTGAAAAAGAGGCACAAAATGAGCCCAACCAAGCTTTCTTTCCTTTCAGATCGTTAAAGGTCTTAGAAAAATTCGTGCGCCACTTAATACTTTCAAAAGCTTGTGTTTGAAAATCCTGATTTCTGAATTATTACTTTGTAACACTATTATATCTGATATTTTTCTGGAACGAGGCTTGAAAGGATCTCTTTTCGAATCTAATTTTTTTTCTTCTGAATTGGATTTTTGTTTTGAAAGAGATTTGCATCGATAAGGTGCCCGAGGTGGGAGTTACGAAAGTTAATTTTTTCAAACTTTTTCTAGATTTCAGCACTGTCAATCATCTTCTTATTGATTTTTTGATCTAAAATCAAGGAAAAATTCTGATTTACTAGAGCAGCTTAATAAAAAAAATCGTTGCTTTTGTGTTCTCGTTTCACGTTTTATTTCCTTGATTTTATTTTTTTTTTCATGGTTGTGTTTTTGGGATCCTGATCGTTCATTTCCATCCTCTATCTTTTTCCTATTTTTTTCACATCGTCCTGGATGATTCACCGATCGTCATGGACGATCTTCTTCGTCTTGGACGATCCATTCAAAACCGTCTCCACTCTACTCCTGCTGCTGAGAAACACCAATTATTGGTGATCGTCCTGGACGATCCATAAATCGTCCTAGATGATATGATCCATATCTTCCTGATCTGATCAAACGGCTGAAATTGCACCAATTATTGTCCATCATCCTGGATGATCCACTCCATTGTCCTGGACGATACACGTGTCAGCCACGGGACGATTGGAATTCGGCCCGTCCGTCATACTTATTGCACATCGTCCGGGACGATCTACCTAATCATCCTGGACGATACCTTTTCGTCAACGGTAGTCCGGCCTGACTCCTCGGGACGATCGTCTGTGTCTAATCATCCTGGACGATCGGATCGCTTTTTTGACCAATCGTCCTGGCCGTCATAAATGTCCATATCGTCCTGGACGATGTTGCGATCATACGGGACGATCAGGCCAAGTTCTATTTAAACAGCCGTTTCTTCATCTTTTCTTTCACACATCTCCCTCTACCTTCTTTCACTATTACTTTCTAATGGCTGGTGGCAAACGTTCGCGGCAAAAGGGTGCAAGTTTCTCCCGTGGGCATGTCGATCCTCGCTTCCCAAATGCAACCGATCAGGCTGCTTTCGAGTGCTATCGTGACGTGGGGATCACGCATTCTAAAATAGTAATTTCCCGCACCCTCACCTATCACATTCTTGATCTGTTCGCACACACCTCCCTCACCTTCATCCTTATACTAGCCTTTCCGTTTAATCTTGAACTCCTTCAAAATTTCTTTGCCAATTTGCGCATTTCCACAGACTATTCCACTCTTCGCTCGTATATTAATCAACGTCCCGTGGAACTTACTACCCAAGATTTTCATAATATTCTTCACCTTTCTGTCACTGGCGACAAACTCCACATGCTTATCACCGACCCTGACTATGATTGGAGTGTCGCCAATCACTTCCTTCACAATACGAATGCACCCTATCATGACAATGCTTGCACTTCACTTCTTAAGGACGCACGGACCATTCAGCACGTCCTTCGTTCCTCCATCATTTCAAAGGTGGGGGATCGAATTCACATCACCCCGTTACTGTCCTTGACCACATACTATATCTTGGCCCGCAGGGAGTTTAATGCCTCTGACCTTATTATCCGATACATAGAGCACCTCACCACTATTAGGGATCCGGGTCATAGGCGTCGCCCAAATCTAGCTTTAGGTCATCTCATTCATTATGCCTTAGAAATCAAATATGACCTTCAGTATCATGTCCCTCCTGATGTCCCTCCTTCCTTCTTCACAAACAATTCATTCCACGTCCTACACAGCACCCGACTACATCCGGAGCCAGCCCCGGATGTTGAGGAGGAAGAGGAAGAGGCTATTCCAGTTCCTGCTGCACCCAATGCACCTACTCCCCTTCGCATTGCCTCTCCTTTTGACCACCTGGTACAGCGCTTTGATCCGTGGGAGGCCAGATTCGACTCCTATGTGGCTACCCATGAGCAGTGGCACGCTGAGGACCTCCAGCGCTTCACTGACTATGCTGCGCAGCAGCAACAGCAGCATGACCAGGACATTACCTGGATTGGAGCCCACTTTCAAGCCATTCACGGTTACTTCAACCCACCACCGCCACCTCCTCCTTCCGATCAGGATCCACCTCCGTTCTAGTTTTCTGTTTTGTACTGATGTTTCAGTGTTTCAGTTTACCCTCCTCCTTTTTGTGATGTCAAAAGGGGGAGTCAGTTATAGTTATTTCTGTTTTTGTTATGTGTTAAGTTTCCTATATTAGTTTGGTTGTTAAATGAAAATTAAAAAAAATTTATTTTTTGATCTTCTAGTTATTTTTCAAACTACTGTACAAATATTTGCCATCATCAAAAAGGGGGAGATTGTTACAAATCTATTTTGATGATGACAAACATATCTCTATTAGGCTAACACATTTCAGGCACAAAAGATCACGAGCAACTAAAGCCAACTCAAGATCGGGTCCAAGTGTGTCTAAGTGTACTATTGTTTCTTTTCTTGAGTCAATTATAATGTAATTGATCCCCTAGCTAAGTAACCTTGCACACACACACTCAGGGGGAGAGCTTGAGTGAATTAGAGTTTTTGTTCAAGTTTTTGTTCAGATCGTCATGGACGATAGTCACATCATCCTAGACGATCAAGTAAAAATAGAAACCCTAATTAGGGCGACCAAGTTAAGAGGGTCTGATTAAGCAGATCGTCCTGGACGATCTTTAGATCGTACAGGACGATATGCTCAAATCAGAAATTCTTAGCCGCCAGATCAAGTTAAGCAAGTTTTTATTTTAAGATATTTGGTCTGATCGTCCCGGACGATCCGGTACAATCATGCCTAAATTAATCTGGTAATTAAAGAAAGCAATTTATATTTGATTGATACGATCATATCATCCTGGATGATCACAGGATCGTCCCGGACGATCATGATCGTCTAGTGCATTTCAGTTGTACGACCCGAACTGTATACAGGACGATTTGGGCACTTTTTGAACTAATCGTACAGGACGATACCCTTATCGTCCTGGACGATCAAGTCATTTTTTGGTCGTCCAGCACAGTTTGCTCTGGACGACCCGAACTGTCTTCTGGACGATATTCCTCAATTTACACTAATCATCCCAGACGATCGCAAAATCGTACAAGACGATATGAACAACTTTTTCTACTGATCGTCCAGAAGAGCCAGATCGTACAGGCTGAAACAGCTGATTTTGAACTGATCGTACAGGACGATCAATCCTGGATGATCTAGGCCGACTAGTTGAAATTTAGGACAAATTTTGAGCCCTCCTATAAAAGATATTTTTCTTCCAACAAGAAAAATTTTTTGCCACTTTCCTTTCCAGAGAAACCCTAGAGAGAGAGAGTTTGGGAGAGAGAGAGAGGATTTTGTGAGGGGGAGTTCGTGAGGGGTTCACGAAGGTTGCTCCAAGCAAGGATCAGAGTCTTCTTCTCCGCTCGTCGTCTTTTGTCGTGTCGGTGTTCTTTGGGAGAGGATCATCGGCAAGAAGATCCTAGGTTCTCTGCCTGCTTCAGGAGGAAGCAAAAGGACGTTGGGTTCTCTGCCTCACCGTGTGGTGGAAAGGAGGTTCTTGTACAGGCTTCTCCGCCTTGCTGTGGGAGCAAAAGGAGAGACACTTTGAGTTAGTGCAATACCCGGAGGGGAGGCTCCGGGGAGTGGACGTAGGTCAAGTTGATCGAACCACTATAAAATCCGGTGTGTTCATTCTAATTACTTTCTGTACTTTTATTTTTCTGTGATTAACTGCTTGGGTGAAATTGTGTTCGATTTTTTAATTTGATTGTATTATTCGTTTCCGCTGCAAATCATCGAAAAGATTTTCATTGTTGCTCTCAAATTTTTAAATAACCAATTCACCCCCCCCCTCTTGGTTAGCCTCGAGACTAGTTCATCAGGGCTTAACATCCCTATCGAACTTTCAGTGGAAATCCCTCGACGATCAGCTGCTAGGTGATGGTTCGGTAGTGATCGGTGACCGGGCGATGGTTGATAGAAGTTTGCCAGCAGTGACGGCGTTAGATAGAGATTGCAAGTGAGCTCTCAAGCTTTCTCCCTTCTTTTTCTCCTCCCTTATGCGATAAATGAGGGGCTATTTATAATTTTTTGGGAGTGGCATGACTAGTAAATACGGAGAAGATCAAGGATATGTTGGGAGTGTTCCATTGGACAGCTCATAGTGATCCCCTTAATCATGAAACATTTATCAAGCATTTAGATGCCCCGAACATGTCAGAATTAAGTGGTCTTGGGATCATTGGATTCATCTCATCGAGCCGCTCGATTCGACTATAAGTATGTCATATTCGAATATCATTTGGTAGTCCAATTAATGCTCTGAAGCTTCCAAATAGACTTAAGACCTTTGATTTGGGCTTGAATTGGATCTAATTTGATGTCATTGGGTTCGCCTCCTTGAAATGTTCAATTTGACTATGAGCTTGCTGAAATTGGAGATTAGATGGTTTCGATTTTAATTTTTGAAACTTTAATCTCATATTTGCATCGAGATCTGCACTAGTTCAAGGCAATTTTTTGTGACGTATCACTAATTATTTGATTTAATTTATTTTAAATAACATTTTAGCTCTCAAATGACATTTTAGCTCCTTGATGATAAATGATGTTTTGCCTCTTTGTTAATTTTCTTGTCCTCGTGATCTTACTTTGAAGCTTTTCCCCATCAACAAGCATTTAAAGATTCATTTGTTTATTAGAATTCTCTCTCTCAACTTTTTTTCCCCTTTCCTCACTATTCCAATTCTCTCACTATTATTAGAAGCTAAAAGCTTCAACTTCATTTAAAAAGGGAAAAAGCAAGATGACAAATATACATAGACATAATTTTTTTATAACCAAATTATTAAAAACACCAAATATATTTTGTCAAACAAAATTAAATATGAATAATTTAAATTTTTATTAAGGTGATCATTATTATAATTATATTTATAAATAATTTACTAATTCATATAATTAAATAAATATAATTTTATATTTTCTAATACTTATATTTGACACCTGCAACTTTATTAAGTATATATATATATATATATATAATTGAAGACAACATGCAATTTTTTCCTTTTAATTTATCAGGAGCACAATTCTCAAAGTAGATCGTCCATCAAATGGCTTGCATAATTATTTTTTTGGATGTGAGTGTACACAGTGTGTATATATTGTGTAATTTTATTTTTGTATATAGTGTATACACAGTTTATATATATTATGTATACTCATATGTCCGGACGCAACTCTGCATCTGGACACCTACAAAATAATTTCTCGCAAATATGAGTGCAATGAATGAAATATTAAAATTTATAGAAAGATATGAGTGGTATGAATGAAATATAAGAATAATATATTTGATATTAAAGTTATTTACGAACGTTATGTATGTAATTTTAAAATTTTAAATATTAAATAGGTAAATAATATAATGTAAAGTGGTATATATGTAAATCCCTCAAAAGAAAATAGGGAAGCCCTAGATAAATGTGAGAGGTTTGTCCTTTTACTAAAACACCACTACGTCTTCGCAGTTTTACCAAGTTGCCTTTCACATTGCCCGAGTATCATTCCCTTCTGGCATTTTCGCAGATTCCTCAAAAAATGCAGGGTCTTTCTTCTCCCTCCTTCTAAATAAATTGGCGCGAACTATTCTGGGTGCGCCCACCAGTTTCTGCGAGCGGTGGGGACTGGGAGCACTCACTCATCTCCCGCCTCCGATTCTCTTCTCCGCGGGAATAGTCGGGGTTGCAATGGGTCTACGGGATAGCGATCGCCATTGGCTGCTGGCGACCATCCTCTACTCGGAACTATCGCCGTCTGCCACGAGAACTATCGCCGTAGAGCAACTTCTGAGACGGAGCACTGGATCGGCCGATCCGGACGACTCTGCACCGTCAAATGATGGTAAGTCAGGGAGATCATTATTTACCGAGGCACCCAGCGATCCTAAGAAGAAGATCGGAATGTATCCACCCTTGTTTTACGCCGCCTGTACAGCAGGAGGCCTCGTTAGCTGCGGCCTCACGCATATGGCCGTCACTCCCCTCGATCTTGTCAAGTGCAATATGCAGGTATGCCTATTCGTGCTCAAGATCGATTAATGTGGAATGCCGAGTTCTGGAATGATTGCTTATGACATCGTTTGTGATTTTATGTGTTATGTTCTAGCTTCTTCTATGCATCCTTCAATTTTAGGATGGGTTTGACTTTTTTGTATTGAAAGACCTAATCTAAAATTTCAAGTTTCTTCAAGATTATTTGTCTCCGAGGATCGTTACTTCGCTTCTCTAGATTTCTTGCTACATTGATGCTTTTTGCGAATGAAATTTTTAGTTTCCTATTATTGGGGCTAGTTTAAATTTTTCTTGGAGGTAATTTATCTTTGAATCTCATCCCTGTTTTGCTTCATTTTTAGATTCATTGCTATGTTCGCCGCATTAATTCAGTGCTGGGATTTAGAACTACGAGTGGTTGTTATGATCGAAACAGTTCAACACATCCCAACTGAGAGAATCTATTCCTCTCTTACAGATTGATCCAGCAAAATACAAGAGTATCTTATCAGGATCTATTGCGCTGCTAAAGGAGCAGGGCCTGGGAGGATTCTTCAAAGGATGGGTGCCTACCCTACTTGGATATAGTGCTCAAGGCGCCTGCAAATTTGGCTTCTACGAATTTTTTAAGAAGTATTATTCCGATATGGCTGGGCCTGAGTTTGTAGAAAAGTATAAGACCTTGATCTACCTGGCTGGTTCTGCTTCTGCTGAGCTGATTGCGGATGTAGCTCTGTGTCCCATGGAGGCTGTGAAGGTTCGAGTTCAAACACTGCCAGGGTTTGCTAGGGGTCTATCTGATGGATTCCCCAAATTTGTGAAATCTGAAGGATATACTGGGTATGGCTTATATTCAGAATTTCAGTATGTGAAATAGTGTTTTAGCTATGCCTGATTATCGCACAATCTATGTTATTGTTTTGCTGCAGATTGTACAAGGGGCTTGTACCACTCTGGGGTCGTCAAATTCCTTGTAAGTTTATCTTTCTTATCTCATCTTGCATATTCCCATGTGAACTTTTTTGTACTAGTCATATTCAAGTCCTTTTTTTTTAGTATAACGACTTTGTTTTCTGTTTTTTCTGTTCCACAGCTTCAGTTTCCAGATGCAATATTTTTATTGTTGCCAATTAGCATGCTTTAGACTAAGCACTCAATTTACATGGAAATCAGTTCATTTGTATTGCTCTAATTATAAACATCCTTTAATAAGCAGTGAAACAGAAATTTAGTTACCTAGAAGAAAAGAGGATTCTCAGATTTTAGAGGTACGGTTCCAAAATCTATTGCTCCTTTGTTTCTTTTTAGGGGGCTTAGTGACAATCTTACTTTGGTGTTTTAGTGGTATCTCCCTTGCATTTTGCAACTTTTCCACTATGAAATATGAAAATCTGTAGTGAACAATCAAAACAGAGACAAGGAGAATACATTGGAAAAGAAAAGGCAGCAGAGAATATTCTCACGGCTTTATTTCCCTTATAACAACCAGGTATATACATATCTATAACAATTGATAAAGTAGAAGAATCATTGCTGTCCCAGAGGAGGTTAGCAAACTAACGTTCTGATTAAAGTCTTCCTAAAATGAAGGGACCAGATTAATGTGAAACAGAAAAGCAATCTTTTTTTTTTTTTTGCTCCACTAGTTCTGCCCCATGAAGACTGTTTGTTAACATGCCCCGTCAAGCTATTACAGCAGTTGTAATGAGCTTGCTTGCAATATGTTTAAAGTGAGGGATGGATAAAGATTTAGTAAATATATTGGCAAGATGATCTTGAGTAGATATTTGATAACAGTGGTGTGTAGCTTTGATGCTATGACAAATGAAGTGGCAATCGACCTTGAAATATATGTTGCAAGCGTGAAAACATGATTGTTAACTAAGGCAATTGTTGAAGTATTGTCGCAAAACAACAGAGCAAGGGAAGATGAGGCGCATTTGAAGTCAGAGAGGAGGCAACACAATAATGTGATTTCAGCAGCGTCAGATGCTAAGGCTGGATACTCTACTTCAATAGAAGTTCTAGCAATGATAGTGGCCTTCTTAACACCCCATGAAATGAGAGAATTGCCTAAGAAATTGCAGCCTAGTCCAAATTTTGCATAAGCTCGTAAAGAGAGAGAGAGAGAAAGAGAATCCTTGAAAAGTGGAAGACCAAGATGGATCATACATTGGATATATCAGAGTAGTCATTTCAGTGCTTCAAAATGAATTTTAAGCAGCAACTACATATGTTAGCACACTTGATCAACTGTAAAAGAGATATCTGAGTGAGTGAGCATGAGGTATTGCAGCGATCCCACTAGATGATAAAGTGTTGGATTGCAGAATTCTGAAGAAGCTGAATCAAAGTCAGTATGATTTATATGAGATTGGGTGTGGAGATGGATTTAGCATTTTGCATTTGAGCCCAAGAGAGTATGGTGTGAGCATAACAGCTTTGATTCAGATGAATGCCATAGGAGTTATATCTTCGTATGTAGTTATATAGTGTCATTGTAGCTACAATAATAAGATATTTTTTTAAGGAGTAATTTGGCATATCTCTTAGAATTCCCTATTTCTTTTTTATATACTCCAAAAGCACGTTTCAGCGCACTTTGAATGAGGAATCAGGAATGTCTACTATTGAAAACCCGCAAGTAACCCTAACAAGTCAACTGTCTCATACAAAATTTGGTATATGGTATATTGTCTATCGATAAGGCTTAAGAAATCCCCTTATAGAGGATAATCAGTATTAACTAAGTAAAATTTTCTTGTTAGCAAATATGTTAATTTCCTTACATACTATAACATAAAATATATCAATAAAGTCATTTTCATATATTCAAAAAATACCTAGTGACCGCATGAAAATTGCATCTAGAATCCATCATAGCATGTTGAAAAAGTCGAGTGTCATGAGCTGAGCCTTTTCATCTTGATGCGACAAATGTCAAGCACCTTGAAATTAGATATAGCAATGATAGTCTGAGTTGGTAAATAATATCGCCCTATGTAATCAATTTGATCTTCAATAAGGATATGCGCGTTGATATGAGTTCCATCAATGGCCCTAATACAATCTTTAAAATATGGCATGTTCCTCATATCATTTATGATATGCATTGGAATATCACAAAATTACTTAACTTCTACTGTAATAATGTCCATTAATAAGTGAACTAATGCTTTGAGGCCAATAGAGAAATATCTATTGATTGTTTTCATAGAGTGTTTGAATCTCACTGATACAGGCTCATTATATCTTATATCTTAGAATAAACAATGTAATGACAAGAACTTTTCTATTATTAATTCTATATGATCCACATAACCCCTGACATGGTTCAAGCAAGCAAAGCAAGTCCTTGAAAATTAATTGTGACATTTTAAATATATTATGAAATCTAACAAGATGTTTGCAAAGTAACAGCCACACCCATTTATCTTTAATTTAACCTAATGTAATGAATGGTCTCTTGTTCAAGTGCAGTGAGTAGTAATCATAAAGTGAACAACTCGAAGCTAGCAATACATTACTAAATTGGATAATAGTCATATGATCATAAGTTGGCAACATTTCTTCATGACATTCATCACTCGAACAATTCTCATTGCCCTCTGACATTGTTTATCTGATTAATTGTAAGCATTAAAAATAACTTTTATTTAGCATACATTTAAAAGTAGCATTAACTACACAAAAGCAACATCGAAACTTGTTTATGAATGAAATTTAAAAAAACAAAAGAAATACCACTAGGTTTAAATGTAAAATAACCCATTTTTCTCATTGCGTCCTTGGACCATCTAAGAATGAAAAAAACTCAAATTTTTGGAGTTGTACTTGTAAGACAGATTTGTTAACCTTTTTTTTCATTTAAATTTAAATTCGCACAAATTAAGCAGGAGAGAAAAAGCAACCAAACGGAGCCTAAATATAACATAATGTTGTCAAAATTGTTCTTACAAGAATTCTACTAATTATAGTAGCCGTGAAAGGGGAAAAAAATGGGAAAAAGATTGCCTAGCTTGGGGAAATAGGTCAACTTACACTTGAATAAAGAGGATTTGCCTTCTCTTGAGCTCAATTAGACTTTATTTCTTTGCAAATGCTCATGAGTTTGAATTTAGAAGCAATCAGTTATTACCGGGAGAGTATTAGAAGAAATTTTCTAATTTCTATGGCAATTATATTGAAGGTAACTTTTCAAAATAAAAAGATGGTGGATATCGACGTTTTCCAACCCAAGTGTTGAACATTGGAGCTAATGTATTGAAAGTATATGCTGAGTCATCATGAACTAAGACAAAAAAAATAAATATAGTTACATTCATCAAATGAATCTGACATTTCTATTCTCATGAATTTCTTTAATGCTTATAGTGGTTTAAGAGAAAGTTCATAATTTGAGTTTATGTGATTCATGTACTGATCTCCAACACCAACGTAATTATTGTTATATATGGTATAACCCCTCAATGAATAACTGAGACCCTGTAAAGCAATAAGCTATATAAGTTGCTGGATTTAAAGATGTTGAGCTAAAATCTATAATGCATAATACATATGATGACATGCAAATTTTCACTTACAAACCTGAAATCTTAACATTATATAAAGTAAGCATAACTGAATTACAACTTAAAAAGAAATTAAAGAAATGTCTTTGAACTCTCGATCTATAAAGTTGTAAATGTAAAAAACGAAGAAAATTATAGTTTTCCATAATTAACAATTGATCCTATTGAATCTTCCTCTATGCCACCAAACTTTCATATCATTAGAAATTCCCATGAAAGTCTCCTTATGGCTCCTATCTTGTATATAATTTGTCGCAAAGTCATAGAACTTCAATTATCGAATATCTCTGATATTCAAGAAATTTCTTCTAATGCATCAAGATTTGTAACAATTTTTCATGGTGCATTCACTATAGTTATTGCAGAACTTATAGATCATGCAGCATTTCCAAGATCTTCAGCATGGTCTATTAAAAGTTGCCTTCCCGTTGACTTGTTCTAACTCTTTTTCTTTTATGAATAAATGGTTGAGTAGCGTGTGACATTTGTGACTCGCCTCTACTAACACCTTCAAGCCCATTAATATGTAATATATCAGGCTCAACACGTTCAATTTCATCCTCATCAGATGAATCTCATTGTACATCTCTTAATTTAGGGAATAGTACACCTCAGTTAGGAACCCAAATATTATCAATAATAGCAACAATACGCCGAAATATAATATCAAGTTTCTCTTCAAGCTTAGAGATTCTTGCATAATCTCGAAACTTCTAAGCTACAGGTATAACTTCCAATACGTAAAAAAAAGTAAATTAAGATTCCTGTAATATAACTTAAGTATTTTGATATACCTATAATTTCTCATTCCAACTCATTTGAAGTATCTAGTATTTTGAATTCCATCTTATTTCAGTCTCTCTACGTATTAACTCTTTCCAAAACTTTCACTCCTTAAATTGATCCTATTTATTTTTAAGTGGTGTATGTTCATATGTTCTACCAGTGTATTTATTGAAAATTTTCGTCAGGTTTCTCCAACTTTTCTTACTAAAGTGATTAGTGAGCCTATTTCTCAACTCTATCTCTTTAATACATATATCACAGTAGATTAAAGTAATTTTCAATTCCAATGTTGCTGGTGCATCACTTTCTTTTGCTCTCCTGTCTATTTTTTATAGAACATAAAAATTAATAAATTAGTAAACTATACCTTGTAATATAACAACCCAACAATCACAATAGCACAAAGAATAAATCCTTTTAATTTGCTTCTCAATTTCATGTATTGCTACATGCAAAATGTGAAAGTTGTCATGGTAAGTGTTGAAGCAGATAGACAAGTCAATTGAATATTTTAAGTTTTTTTATGACCATACAAATTTCAGATCTGCCTATCATTCTAATAGATTTTTAGTTTAAAAATTTTCATGCCTGGAATTTATATATTTTCTTGGGATATCACTTCATGAAGTTCTCATTTACTTGCCGTCGTTGATTTGAGGGTTTTTTTTATTGGAAATGTCTACTTGTGGTTGGAGCTGTAAATTTCTTATTTGGTTTTTCTTTTACTGGATTTGTCTTCTTCTTGATGGAATTTAGTAGTCTCTAATTTGCGATATAGACTCATGAAGTGTTTTTGAAGAAATTTATGATTGCTGTACATGGATTTCAAAGGTCTATATGATCTAACTTGGAACTTATGCCTTTTATCTAAGCAGTGCCTTATCTTTTGTTTCTGGGGTTGTTTGATTGCAATCATTTAGAGTGCATGTAGTTTAAGAATATTGAGTAAAGTAAATGCAACTCATTTTGATTTCTTATATTAATTTTCATTCAAACTAGAGAATGAATGTAGTGGTTTGGTCTAACGTGTTCAGTATATTGTTTTATTAAAATGCATTGTCAAGATTATATTCTCAGTGCTTTTTTTCTGAGATTCAAAAAAAAAAATCAACATGATATAATGCCCATAACATTCAATCAATAATGTTTTAAATCATAAATCAATGAACATATTCATAATGAAAAATAATACTGTTAAATTTAAAGCAGTCATGTCTACCAAGATGGAAATATGAGTACTCAAACCATTTTATTTTGCTTGCATAGTTTCAAACTGTTAAATGTCAACACTTAAGCATCGTAAAAGTTGCTGTACTCAGATAATAGAAGTTGTGTATTAAAATAATTCAGCTGCTGTTGTCTCTATGAAATAAAACGGCGACATAGAAATAAGAAATAATTACAACGATGTAAAGCTTGCAATTGACGGATATACGCAAAGAAGAAACTTGTCAACAGTGGAAAGTAAGGAAAGATTAATTTGGAACCAATATTTTTTTGAACTAATGTTAAAAAGAGAGGGTTGATCGAACCTAGGCAAGTTGTCTACTGTTGTCTAGAAGCCAGAAATTTTAAATAGGTTGCGGTATATATATTCGAGCTGGAGGAAGCAAGTTTCTGGTAAACGTCTTGCTTGTGTATGTGGAGGCGAGCTATGAACAAGATTGTTGTACTCATGTTGATTGAGGATGTTGAGGCAACAAAGACGTTTCAGGTATGTCGCAAATCATACAATAACTTCTTTGATCTTCTTAGCCACCTGGTAAAGGCAAAGAAAGGCCGTAGTTGTTGCAATGGAAGTGTGCAACCTGGAAGGATCTCTGAAGTCGATTCTTGCTCATAGATGTTGAAGCCAGCTGCCAAGAAGAATCTTGTAGTCATCTTGATCAAAGATGTCGCGACAAGGAAGATGATTCAAGAAATGTGGTAGGATTTAGAGCAAGATGTTGGCTGACCTTAATTGCTGGGTAGAATCGACTGTGTTGTGACGAAGATGTAAGAGTTGGAATGAGATGCGAAGACATTCTTGATTGTGGATGTTGACGTGAGCTGCGAAGTAACTTTGTACCTCTTGCTCGAAGGTGTCGAGGCGAAGAAGACAACTCCGAAGATGTGGACACGAGCTGTGAAGGGATCTTGTACTCCTTTTGCTCAAACGTGCGAGGTGGGTGTGGGTATTTAGGACATTTGGTGTCAATTGAATGCGGACTGCACTAGGAAAGGGGTTGTCGAATAGCTTTGGAATTTTGACTCAAAATGGAGTTATTAATAACCTGTTCTAGCAAAAGCAGAACTTCCAAACAGATGTATAAAATTTATTTAAATGTTTTAAAACAAAATATATATATATACTAATAACGCTGTCCCAAACGAGGTCTTAATTCAAGTCTTTTTAATCCTTTTTTGCTTTTTTCTTTTCATTTGTGTTAATTATGGAATTCGTTCCCTTTGAAGCTTTGAGCAAATCTTTCTTAGGCAAAGTTGCTCTCATCTTTATCATCCAGATATTGAAATCTTTGTTTCCATTGAGCTTCTCAAACTCATATTTAGTAGTGCTAGCGGATGCGTTTGATGAGGACATGTCATGGGCTTAATTTGTTTTCTTTAATACCCCACCAATTTTTTGTATCGAAGCACGCAAATTCACTCTTTTGTGAGCACCAAAATGAACAATCAGATTAATCTAGGAATAACAAAACTACATCACATACATAAATATGATAAAGAAATAAAAAACAATCACCGGGACAAGAACATCAAGATTTACCTGATTTGGTCAAGATTGACCTACATCCACGAGTTATGTAAGCACAAATAATTTGACAATTAGAAATTGAGAGGACTAGCAATTGTTCAAATTCTTCTTTAAAAAACTAACAAAGAAGAAGAAAAGGATATCTCTAATATCTTGGAGCAATTTTTTCTGAAAGAAAGTCGAAAGAGGAATGAAGAATTCTTTACATCAAATCTCTAAGAACAAAATTAGAAGAAGCAAGTGATGCACTCTCTGGTGATATCTCTCTCTTCTCTTCTTTGTTCAACTACTCATGGACTCACAGTAGTTATAAGAAAGTCATTCCCAATCATCGTCGTAGGTTATTCCATGATGGTTTCCTTGATTGCCTATATTTTTGCAAGGAAGTTGCAATCTTCACTTGGTTTTCTTATATACTCATCCAGTCCAAGCAGGAGAATGTTGAGGTGTCGAAATAATTTCCTCGTCAACCTTAATTGCAAAGTTAAAGCATGGGACTTTAAGCATCACTTATTCTCCCCCTTTCGTTTAGCCAGGTGTAGAGGCAAAGGTTGAAGTAGCTGATGGAGTGATTGAAGGTTTTTAGTTATCTTGGCTGGTGTCATATGAATGGATTTCTTTGTTGGGTGGTTTGCAATGATGCCGAAGGTGATAGTTGGAAGCTGGATGCTTTCTCAAGAGGAAATCGACAACTGGCATGAGGATCAGTTGCCAACGAGATGGTCAGACATTGAAGGCAGTAGTGGGGTTTGTAGAGAATATATAAGAGACGAGGCATGGGGCAGGATTACTAGTGAGATGAAAGTGATCAAGTTATTAGCAAGTAAGTATTTGTGTCATATTTGACTCTAGATTAGTAGACATATATTTTTTTGTACGCTCGTGGATATAAGTGAATCTCACCAAACCATGTAAATTCTCTCTCTCTCTCTTTTCCGTACAAATTATTTTTCTCATCCTTATCATCATCATTGCTCTCTAGCCCCTTCTTTTTTCTCGAGAGAATAGAGTTTAGACGATGGTTAGTTAATTTATCCAAATATACAACAACAACAACAACAACATCAAGCCTTTATCCCACTACGTGGGGTCGGCTACATGAATCCTTTTTCTCCATTGTATCCTGTTAAAAGTCAAATTCTCGTTTAAATCTAATAAAGAAAGATCATTTCTAATTTATCCAAATATAATAGTTATAAAATGTGATCAGTCTATTTTCTATTTTTAATCCATCTCTTTCAATGAGGTAATTCCCCATCTCACTTCAAAAATCAACATATTCATCTATTATTTCTCATTTTCCCAATTTACATTTCCATTTTTACGAAGGGGCTATTGATTTGTTGAAAAAAAAATGCAGATTAAAATGAATCTAGTATAAAAGGAATATAGTGTATTTGAAATGTTATTGTTGTTTGAATGAGTGCAGAAGGAATGCAGGAATTTTTTTCTTATTTGACTTGAAGTAAAATGAATGCAATATAATATTAAATGATGGTGGTGATCAGTTGCGGCAATGGCGGAGGCAATGGTTGTGGTTGACCGCCGGCGGGTGGATGTAGGAAGTTGCTACTGTCATTTCTTTTTTAGCAAATCAAACAGCCCCTAATATGAACGAACTGTCTATCCACTTCTACCATTTTTGTATTGCCTAGCTTCATGCCATCATATATAAGGTTTGTGACTTGAGGACAGCAAAAGGTACTTCATGTCGGCAAGCATTCCCTACATACTAAAGGGATAGTGACATCATTGCGAAGGCTTCTATTATTCGGAAAATACATATTTAACCATGTAAAAAGAAGTTTAGGGTTTTATTGAGACTAAAAAATTATCTCTTTTTTTAAATAAAGGCCACAGTTTTTTCCTGGATTCTGTTTAGATATGCCGTCTTTATATTATTATTAATGGTTGAAATGTAAATTGTGCAGATACTATGATGAAGTTTGCTTCTTTTGAGACTATTGTTGAAATGATATACAAGTATGCCATCCCAGTACCCAAGGACAAGTGCAGCAAAACTACTCAACTAGGGGTGAGTTTTGCTGGCGGCTACATCGCTGGCATCCTCTGTGCGGTTGTTTCTCACCCAGCTGACAACCTTGTCTCCATTCTCAACAATGCTAAGGATGCCACTGTTGGTGATGTAGGTGCCTGCTTTTCATCTTTTTTTTTTTTTAATTTTTGTGGTCTTAAAATTTTTTATTTGTTTTTCGATGAGTATAATATATTGCGTTCGCATCCAAAAAAAATCCAACGGCTTTGAGATATATTATACTCATCTCAAAGCAAATCATATAGAAATCTTAATTTAAGTATTTAAATCTTTGAGACCCATCCTAACTAAAATTATCTCACGATATCCTGAGCCAAGTTTTTCCAAATAAAAAAAATTGTCATAATATTTTCAAGGAATTTCTATCATGATGAGTCTCTAAGTTGTTAGATTTTTTTTGAGATGAATGCAATACAAATTCTTCATGAATTACATTTATCTCAAAGCAAATCCAATAATTTTGAGTCATCCTAGCCAAAATTCCATTATGAGCCAATTTCTTTTTGGGAAAAATTTATGTCAATATATCATGAGGGAATTTGTCATTCTGGGTCTCAAAGTCATTGAATTTTCTTTGAGGCTAGTACCATATGCACTCATCTTAAAGCATATTCAACAAGTTTGATTTCAATTCTGACCAAAATTTCGTCAAGTTATTCTGGCCAATTTGTTTCCTTATTTATTTTTCTGAAGCTTTCTTTGTCATTGTTCTTACTTGCACTGTATTATTTTTCTTTTCTTTGTTGTTATTTAGGCTGTCAGGAAGATTGGGCTGTGGGGTCTTTTCACCCGCGGTCTTCCACTTCGCATTGTAATGATTGGCACTCTAACTGGCGCACAGTGGGGTATCTATGATGCTTTCAAAGTTTTTGTTGGCCTGTGAGAAATTTCTTTCATCTGACACATTCAATTTGTTTTGTTTTCCCGTTCTTAGGTTATATTTCTAAACTTGTAACATTGTTTAGGCCAACAACTGGTGGAGTTTCAACAGCTTCTGCTGATTCTCCAGCTGTGAAGCTGAGCAAACTAACCTGATCTAGACTTTGCAAATACCTATTCAGATGATAAAGGTTAGTAGTTTGCAGATTTGCAAAGTTTATATCATATTGCCTTACAAACTAGAAACTTACGTGTTATATATTTGTTAAGTGATATTTTTCTATGTCAAGAACAGAGCCAAGGTACAATATTTATAGACAATTAAGAAGGCCTAGGAAGCCAACCAAGAACCTGATAGGAAACGCTTGTAGATCTTAAGTATTTCCTATCAATCTTTGAAAAACAGCGAGAATTCTCCACAAAAATCCACACAAAACCACGAAATAGTTGATAATTTGTATTATTTGATGAAAGGGAAACGGAAAATACCAAGATACAATTGATCCTCTATTCAAGAGGAGGATCTTTCTCTCCCAAATCTCTAGACGCCGCTAAAGCCCAAAAAAATTAAGAGTTCTCAAATTTTAGCCAAATTCAAGATGCCCTAACCCTAGGAAAACCAACTATTTAATGCATACAATTCAAAAGGAAATCTCTAAACAGTCCCTACATTCAAATTTCCCTTCCAAATCCCTCAAAAATCCTTCCAAAACAGCTCCCTAACTCTTGCGGCTTGCGTTCGGCACGTACAGGAGGCGGACATTTCCTCCTTTGTTTGTGTAACCCTTGCGACTTGCGTTCAACGCGTACAGGAGGCAGACATTTCCAATGGACCGGTCTAACAATACTCTCCTTCCAAAGATCCACTTTGTCGGCAAGGTGGAAAGACGACACCCTCCTCCATTCCTTCTTCATTACAAACGGTAAGAACCTGAAGAGTTCGGTCCTTACACCTGTGCCCCGGCGTATTCCTCTCATCACATATGAAAAAGTGCCCCTTCACCCTTTTCTCTTGTAATTCTATTTCTGTGAGTTTTTTGAAGTTGTCACAAGGTCTTGCTCCTACAATCTTCTCCTTCGAAGTCTCTCGAAAAGTACCCGGTGTTGACTCCTTAAGTTGTTCGGACCTCCTGTGCTGCCTCCCATCTCTCTCTCTAGGTGCATCTGATCTTCCACCAATTGAGCTAGCTCCATAGCCTCTCCCAAGTCACGAGGCCTCATTACTCTAACCGCTGCCTGGATCTCTGATGTCAGTTCCTTCATGAAATTTTCCTCTAGCACTATCTTAGGAAGGCGGTTCAATTGACTAGAAAGGTATTCGAATCTCTCCCGGTACTCCATCACTAAACCATCTTGTGTCAAGGCGAAGAACTGCTCGTAAAAGTCTCATCATCTGTCAGTTCGGAAACGTTCCATCAAACAATCTTTGAACTCTCTTCAACTTCGTATGGGTTGTCGCATGTCCCTCCACTGGTACCAAAACAAAGTCTTCCCTTCGAAACATAGGCTCGCTGCCCTCAGTCTCTCCTCCTCCGTCAACCCATTGACAATGAAATATCTTTCTACCTTGTAGATCCACCCATTTGCGTCCTCGCCCTCAAAGATGGGCATCTTCAGCTTTCTCACCTTCGGGTCATCCCCGTTTCCCATGAATCCTCCATAGCCTCTCATTCCTCGAAGAGAAGGTGCCCCCAATCGTCACGCTCTTCCCTTCGGTGCTCATACCCAAATCCTTCCTCAAAATCCCCTCTTCTTCTTTCAAAATCAGCACCCCGGCGATCGAAATCATCCCCTCTCCTTACAAATTCAACACCCCTTCTTACGTAGCCAATGCTCATCTCCTCCCTAGAAAGTGGTTCTAGAGGAGGCATTCCGTCTTCTCCCTTCAGGATCTCCACTTTTGAATTTTCCCTTCCCCTAAACGTGTTAGGGTTCCCACCTTATCCATGGCCACCGGTAGTTTTCTTTGCTTCCGATGTCATCGGTTTGGGTTTGGCCTCAAGCAATTTCTTCAACATCTCTTCCACCACGGTGAACTTTTCCTCCATCCTTTCATTGACGGATGCAATTTGGTTTTGAAATCAGCAATCTTCTCCTTAAAATTTGCTTTGAGTTGCCCAAGTTCTCCCTCCAAGACTTCCACTTTTTTTCCGGCCATTGGTTCCCCTTAGATCGATGTGCTCTGATACCAATTTGATAGGAAACACTTGTTGATCTCAAGTATTTCCTATCAATCTTCGAAAAACAGCGAGAATTCTCTACAAAAATCCACACAAAACCATCAAACAATAGATAATTTGTATTATTTGTTGAAAGGGAAATGGAAAATGCCAAGATACAATTGATCCTCTTTTCGAGAGGAGGATCTTTCTCTCCCAAATCTCTAGACACTACTAGAGCCCAAGGAAATCAAGAGATCTCAAATTTCAACCAAATTCAGATGCCCTAACCCTAGGAAAACCAACTATTTAATGCATACAATTCAAAAGGAAATCTCTAAACAGTCCCTACATTCAAATTTCCCTCCCAAATCTCTTAAAATCCTTCCAAAACAGCTCCCTAACCCTTTCGGCTTGCGTTCAGCACGTACAGGAGGCGGGCACTTTCGCCTCTATTCGCATAAGCTGGTCCCGTTGAACCGGCTGGATCGGTCCAATGAACCTGTCTAACAGAATCATGTAAGAATGAATACAACAACAACAATAAACTTTTATCCCACTACATGAGTTCGACTACATGAATCATTTTTTTTCATTGTGACCTATCTAGGATCAAATTTTTATTTAAATCTAATAAAAAGGATTATTTTTAATACTTTTTAACCAAGTCTTTTTAGATCGACCTCTAGCTTTATTAGCATAGGTTGCATCTAATACATATCCTCTCCTAACAGAGTCATCGGAAGGCTGACATTTTATGTGACCAAATCATCTAAGGCAACCATCTCTAATCTTATCTGCCACTAGAGCAACTCTAACCTTTCGCATATTATCTCTAAGTGTAAAGCTACTCATCCACCTTAGCATCCTCATCTTTGCAGCACTTAATTTTATACTTCTCTTTTAATGGCCAACATTCTGCACCATAAAGTATTGCAAGTCTAACTGCCTTATAAAATTCTCTTATAAGTTTAAATGGTACTTTTCTATCACACAATAGGCCCGACACATTCCTCCTCTTCAACCATCTAACTTGAGATCTACTAATAATATTCCTATCTATTTCACCATTGCTTTGAACAATAGACCTGAGACATCTAAAATATGCACTCTTTTTAATGACTTGATCACCCTATATCACAATCCCACCACTAGACCTATTACTACTAAAATTATAATTCATGTATTTGGTTTTAGATCTACACTAGCGAAGACCTTTGGACTCTAAAATTGATCTCCATAATTCAAGTTTTTCATCAACTCCCTCTCTAGTCTCATCAACAAGAAGAATATCATCAGCAAAAAACATACACTAAGGTACATCCTCTAGTAAAACATTCATGACTAAAGCAAAAAGATATAGGCTTAAATGTCTAGTAAGAACATTCTCTAGTAGTATAAATGTATAGTAAGAACATTCTCTAGTAGTATAAATGTCTAGTAAGAACATTCATGACTAAGGCAAAAAGAGATGGGTTTAAAGCTGATCCTTGATGTAATCCAATTGAAATAGGAAAATACTTGGTCAAATCACCTTGTGTTTGAATAGAAATAATAGCTTATGTATACATATTTCCATGTACAAAATTATAGGTAATCTATGCATAGAATCATCCTCCTAATGAAAAGAAATAACAAGAAAAATAAAGAGAATAGGGACCAAAATAAAGGGTAGCTAGTTACAAATTCAACTTTCCAATGAGAAAGAAAAATTAGGAGGAATCACCTCCTACATTGCCAATTAACCTAGGTCTGATTGATGCAATCTTGTGCTCGATTTTTTGATTTGAATGAGAAGATTTCCTTGTTGTTCAACCTTTAATCCCTTTCAAATTATCAACAACCAAAAATCCTTCCAAATAGGGAAGGGGTGGTGGAAGAGAGCCTGAATTTCCACCCCTCGGGAAAATATATTAATTGTTTATTACTTGAAAATGAGAATATCGAATTGAATTTGATTTAGGGCTTTATTGAGGATATTTGTTGTGTGGGCTTCGACCCCCGCCTCCCCGTTTGCTTTTCGGGGGGAGTTTTAACAGATTAAATTTCGGTGTAAATTTTGGGAAGGTAGATTGGGTTTGTAGATAAGACACTATCTAGAGATTTCGCCCTCATTTTGCGAGGACTTTATAATCTGAGTTTTGATTTCCTATAGCTATAGTTAATTACCTCTCTCGATAACGAGAGAGAACTTTTGATTAAGGCTA
Organism: Dendrobium chrysotoxum; assembly: GCA_019925795.1. Taxonomy (NCBI): domain Eukaryota; kingdom Viridiplantae; phylum Streptophyta; class Magnoliopsida; order Asparagales; family Orchidaceae; genus Dendrobium; species Dendrobium chrysotoxum. The sequence goes on from CM034310.1 coordinate 3,502,653, forward strand.
GTCGTCGATCATATACATAGAGAATACATGTATCTGGCATATAGTAGTAGCATGGGCTAAGGGATTTGGAATTTTGATATCTAAAATAAAAAATTTATCACCATCTTGCACTTAAAGCGGATGATGGGGGAATGGATGATGGACCCGATCAAGATCCCATTGTTCCATCGTATCGGGCCATCATGGTCCCTGGTCTACTTAGTCAGAGGAGGTAGTCGACCCAATATGACAAAAGAATCCTTGTCGGCAGCCATGAGTTGCTTTATCCAAGGGTACCTTGTAGACCTGGGGTGGAATATTTGCCTAAGGGGACAAATTTGAATCCACCTTAGCTAACAAAGGGTTTGTGCCCCTATCGATTATATCATATTGATTCATATCTCAAGAATTTGATGTCATTGGGGAGCATACGGGCGCTGGCCATAACCGTAATAGTGGTGCCATTTGGCGACAAACCACTCGGTTTAGAGGGCCCCAATCATAACCGTTTACCTGCAGCGTCATTTGGCGGCAAAATTGTTGTTTAGAGGATATGTGTCACATTCTTGTTGGCAAGAGATTGTTTAAGAATGAGTCATAGTGATATTCTCGACCAGACATTAATTCTTTGTGAGTTGAAGTGTTGTTTTTAAATTTGTCCACATCGACAAACTATTATAGAGGGTAGATGGGTTTTGCTTCTTTAAGTGTTTAATGGTTCATTTCAATTTTAAATATTTCAATCTTAAGATTTTGAAAATTTTGAAGTCTTTGGGTTTTGGGTATTGGGCATTTGGGTGATATTTTGAATGTATTTGAAGGTGTAGAGTGTTTGGAATTAACTCCACTAATTGAGATATACGTTCAACACGACTATCATCGGAGTATATGGGGTCATTTATATTTTTGTATATTATGGAAATTTTAGAGCATTTGAAAAGGTAGGATCTCCTCCGGATGAGATATACATTCAACATGGCCCTCATTGGAGTATATGGGGTCACTTGTGTTTGTGGGTTGAACCTTGTCGACTCTATCAACTTGTCGATAAAGGATCAAGTTTTTCGTAGGCTTTAAGCCTCTGTCGGTGATCTGATCCCAATTAATCAAATAAAATGTATATTTTGTGTCGACGACGTTCCGGATGCAACGGCGCGATTTGTTTTGCGATCGGACATTATTTGGGCATCGGTCTTCATCAATTTCGGGTGTCGGTCGTCCTTTTATATCGATCTCGTCCGATTAGACTGCGAGGAGTCTGGACCTAGGAGAACTCGACTCTTGATTGCAATGGCGCTTTATTCGCCAGTTTTGCTCATTTTGCAGGCGGTTTGGTGTACAAGGGTCAACAAATGCTCTCCAACAAATGTGGTACGCGTCTAAAGCGAATCATATTTGTTGTATGCTGATTGACCATGTGAATCTCCAGATATTTGCTCTAGATGTCACACAGAGGTTTTCACTTTGCGGATCTCCAAAAGCTTTTTTTGGATGTCACATTGAGGGTTTGATTTTTCAGATCTCCAAGAGTATATCTCGATGTCTTTTATAGATCTTTAGATGCACTTGTAGTCAATAATTTAATTGTCATGTTGGCTCTTGTCAAGTAGAGATACATAAGATAGTGATATAATACTTCATACTTAGGTTCTTAGAGTTTCATTTTATAGATTGATGGTAGTATATAGTATCGTCACTTTCTATACTTTTGTCACCACTGTTACCTTAGCCCTTAGCATTTTTGTATATGCTCAATATTTATTGCAATCATATATGAATATAATATTTCTGTTATACAATTGCAGGCATCATTCAGAATTTATTCGAGCTTTATAGATTCACTAGCTTGCAGAACCCTACTGCTTTAGGTTTTCTATAGTTCTTTAGCTCAGGTATGCTTTTACTTTGTGCACTATTTTTTTTAGTTGCTTACTGACATTCTTGTTGCCCTACACAAGTTTTAGGAGGAGCGGGACATCAGTTCGTGAGCTATTACAGGAGATATTGGTTCAGGTACATCTTTCTCTTCGTAGCTTTATATACATTTGTATGATATTTTTCCTTTCTGTCTGCTAACATTTCTGTTCTTTTGTGCAGGTCCAAGAAGTGCAGAATACCTGGTTTTTGGAAGGAGCAGAACATGGCTGTCGACTTCCTCTTCAGGCATAGTTTTAGAAGACATTTTAGTCCTCTATGAAGGACATCATACCTTTCCTTTTTTTTAGCTGATGTAAACTTATAAAAGGATGAGATTGAAAGCTTATATATAAATTCTGAACTAATAAAATGAAGCCTTTTTTTTTAATTTAGCTGTTGATGAGCTCTCTTTCTATTGTTCTTGTGATTTCTATGATTGTACTTTGAGTTATGTTTATGGTATTATAGGCGATTTTAAATATTTATTTGGGGATCTCGACACGCAGCGTGATGTCGACCCAAATAAATATTTAAAATGCCCCTATCTCTGAGGATAATTGTGAGTGTTGTAGCTTTAGCCACCTGTTAGAGTCAGTAGTTGTACTCTTCGTAGCTTTGAGTATGAGGTTTTAGTTTCTTTTATCCTATACTTTGTGCGGCAGACATTGGTAAATGACTATCTGATTTATCTTTATTGACTTATCGGAATATTGTATATCTTCTGCCCTATGCTTCTTGCTTTGGCGGGCTTGATGGAGTAGATACCAGTGACCTAAACCCTTTAGGTTTGCATTAGGTTGGTGGCGAAGGGGTCATTGGTCTAGAGCTTTATGCATAACGGACTTGTTGTTAACATAAATCCTCTTAGTTCAACTTCAGGCTTTAGGTGAACTTCGGGATAATTTCTTCGATCCTTTTCTTTGCGCTTTGGTGGACTTGTTGAAAAAAAATTTCTTCGATCCTCACTTTATACTTTATGAATTTTTTAAAAAATTTGCAAGTTTTGGATTTGGTTGATAGTACGAAATGAATGTAGTATTTTCATCCTTAACCAGTCGAGGAGACTTAAATGGGGTCATTTTGGAATTGAGGGATGATTGACCTTCTCAGCATTAAGATCAATTCCCTTTTTTGAAATGCCCGATGGCGCATCATATGATCAAAGAATTTTGCCATCCTCGCCCGATAGATTTTCAAGCTATGTTAGGCTTGCAGTCTAATTTCGTCGAGCGCGTCGAGCTCCTCAATTCTCAAGCGGGCATTTTGCTCTTAAGTGAGATCATATTGGACGGCTACTCGAAGTGAAGGTAGCTCAATTTTCAGTGGTAATACGGCTTCAACTCCGAACACTAGTGCGTAGGGAGTGGCTTTGGTTGGCGTCTTGTAAGTGGTACGGTACGCCCATAACGCTTTCGCCATTTTTGGATGCCACTCTCTTTAATCTTGGTGAGGATCTTCTTCAACAGTTTCACCATCTTATTGAAAGTCTCCGTCAAGCTGTTAGCTCTTGGGTTATATATCAATAAATATTACTAATCAATCTTGTGTCGCTCGACGAATTTATAAATTTTAGTGCTCTTGAATGTTGTACCATTATTTACGATCACGCGATGTGGTACACCGAATCTGTAGATAATATTATGAGTGAAGAAGTTAATCACGTGCTTAGACGTGAATTTTTTGAACGGAGACGTTTCTGTCCACTTAGAAAAATAGTCTATTGCTGTCAGTATAAAGCGATGTCTGGTTGATGATGGCAGATCTATCAGCCCAATTATCTCTGTGTCCCAGCATTCAAATGGCTAGGATGCTACTATCGGGTGCAGCGAATTTGGCAGCTGATGTATAACATCACCGTGAATCTTACACTCGTGGCATCTCTTGACATGGTCAATATAATCTCTCACTATTGTAGGCCAGTAATAACCCATTCTCTTGATTTTAGCAGCCATCATGGGACATGACTGATGTGCTCCACAGAGCCCTTCATGAACTTCTGCTACCACTCGACCACTCGACCACTCGATCAACTTTCTTGGTCCCCAGGCACCTTAGCCACATCTGGTTAAAAGCCTGTCGATATAATGTGTTAACAAATGTGTATCGTAATGCTCTTTTTCGGATTTGTGTGATTATAGATTTTTCTGCCGGGAGTTTGTTTTCTTTGAAGTAGTCGACGAATGACTACCTCTAATCATTCTCTACTTCAATATCTAAGCAATACCACCATGATTTTGAAGCTTGACTAGCTTTACGTCTCTTGGCTACATGATATCCTTATAGATAATTTTTCATAATGATCTGATGGATAGGTTGAGGGTCGATTGTAATTGTATCTCGTTAGCTTGAATCCAGTACTTCTGCCTTTGGGAATTGTAACAGAGTGGGCTCCAAAACTCGACAGGTATAAACTCTAATGAATATAGGCCTCTCATTGATATTCGTCATTTCTTTGGCCAATTTAGCCAAGCAATCTGCTTTGGCGTTCTATCGTCGGGGAACTCGAGATATTTTAATATTTGGCATCTGCTTCAGGAGCTCAAGGGCTCACTGGTGGTAATAGGTCAACTCAAGCTTGCAAATCTTGTAAATACCCAATACTTGATTTATCGCAAGTTAAGAGTCGTCGAAGATTCGAAAATTTCATATTCTGACATCGATTGCAATCTCCAATTATACTATTAGAGTTTCATACTCAGCCTCATTATTGGTTTGGGATTCAGTTAAATTGAACGAAAATCTCATAATGCTCCTTCAGGTGTTATAAAAATGAGGCCGACGCAGGCTTAATAGGGCGTCGCGCAATCTCATAATGCTCTTTTTAGAAAATACAAATCTTCCTCTGAACTGTAGTCCATTGGTGACACCATCATACAGGATTCAGAGGGTATATCTTCAGTACATTCTTCTTTTTTAAGCGCATTTGGAGCCACTGAGATGACCCGACATACCTCCACTGGAAGAGAGTCTTCACTGCTTTCTTCAACTTCCTCTATTTTGAGCTCTGACATGAAATCAGCAAGCTTAATAGGGCGTCGCGCAGTCTGATAATATTCATCCAAACTGTCAATGACCTTTTGAGTTGTAGTCTTCTTCTCCTTAGGCTTCTTCAGTTTTATCTCCTTGGAGGACTTTTTCTTTCCAGACTTTGAAGTTTCAGCTTGGTTGGGAAACTGTTTAGAAGTAGATGCTTGTACCACAGGCAATGCCTTCAGATTTAACACGGGCTCCGTAGGAGATTTCCATTTTACATCCGGAACTTCTTCAAGCTGTTTCAGCATTTTCACAGTCTTTTTGGAGATCGCAGTCTCCCACTGCTCTTCTTGAGCTGGCTTCTTTTTAATTTTCCTTTCTTCAATCGGGGGTACGGAAGAAGTTGTAACTACCCGAGTTGATTCTTTTCTGGGGTGAGTCAGCACATTGTCGGACAATGTGAGCTCTCCTCTTTGATATTTTCTTTCAAGCCAATCCTTGAAGACATAGCAATCTTCAATTGGGTGACTCATCACCCGATGATACGGGCAGTAGTTTGGATCGCCACTATGTTTTGACTCATCGGGTCTCTTGCACTCTGGCAGTTCTAAACCCGCTTTCAACGCCTGTCGAAACAGCTTGGCAACACTTTTCCTTTTGAATGAATATTCTTTATTCATTTTATCTTTGAGGGAGGGAACGTTCGATCACTAGTTCCTGTTGTTTTCCGCGGACGTTCTCCACCACCCTGATAAGTTCGCGGTTTATCATTACCCCCGAGTATCAGCTTCGGCTGGGGGCTGGGATTGTAGACTTGCTTAGACTTTTCTTGATATTGCATTGGCTGCTTACCCTTGTCTACATTATACGCCACCTGTTTCTCCTTATCAGCTCTGGAGAAAAATATGGAGTCAGCCTCACCTCTTCTAGCACCTGAGGCTTTAGCTTTCTTAGACTTATCAGAATAATTTTCTGATTTTGACAAATTCAGTTTCTCGAACTTTGCCACTCTATCCAGTAAATCTTGAAATGTGGTAATAGTAGCCATGCACAGGAATGGTTGCATCTTATCATCAATGTTTCCCATTAACAACTGTACGGCATGTTCTTCTTCGAGCTGCTGCTCACATTTCATGCTTCGATTGCACCAGCGAGTGATATATTTGGTCACTGATTCTTCCTTCTCTTATTCAGAGCAAGGTTAGGGATCGTTATTTTCTCGGTCGCACTGGCGAACCTCTTCACAAATATATTCTATAACTCTACAAATGTCTTTACAGAGTCATTTGGTAGTTCAGCGTACCATTCGAAAGCACCTGCCGTCAAACTGCTAACAAATTGTCGGAAGAGTAGAGCATCGTTTCCTTCAGTGTTCCCGCAGGTGGCTTTGAATTGTGCTAGGTGCTGTCTAGGATTTTTATTTCCATCAAAAGTGTTAAACTTTGGCACAGAATATCCCTTCGGGTATGGCACCTGATCATACTCTGTTGGGTACGGACGACCTTTACACACCAATTTCTCTGCCTGATCAATGGTTATAATAGCCTTGATCTTCTCAGTAATGATTCATTCAAGCTGCGCAGCAGTCACAGGCTCGGAGATACTTGCGATATTCTGCGGAGTGGGCTGACGAGTGGTATTCTGAGCCTCGTGGCCACCCTCGGGAATGCCCTGTACTCCTGAGACTTGAGGCATTTGAAAGTTTGGAGGATCCGGAGGAGGGTTGGGCATAGGACCGACTACAGCATGTCTCTGCATAATCTGCATCATTGCCATCATTTGGGTCATCATCTCCGTCATTTTCTCATGCAATTGAGAGATTTCCCTATCCGTCGCCCTCATTTGACGTTTCATTTGTCTCTACATTTCTGCGAGCGTGACGTTTTCGTCAGCAAAGGGATTCTCCTCAGCCTCTTCTCGTTCTTCTTGGGAATGACCACCTCTGCCAGCGGTGGACCCATCTTCGCGGCGGCGCCGGTATACTTGTCTAGGCGGTGGTTGCCAACGATCGTCATCTTCACCGTCGTCGTAATAGGCCTCCTCTTCGACATTGATGTGTCTCACCATGTAGATCACTTTCATGTCTAAGGTGTTATTTACCTCTTTCAAGTTTTCTTCTATGTATTCTTCCATATTTTATTCTAGATTTTCATCCATGTATTCTTCAATATTTTCTGCTCCCATATCTTCTTCTCCTTCTTCTAGTACTCGGATCTCCGAGCGGCGGCGCCACTGGATCTCCTGTTCTTGGTTAGGCAGGAAGATCTCTTCAACCCGTGGGCTACGGTCGAAGTTAGATTCATTGTTGGGCGGGGTCAGAGAACGACGGGATCCCCTGGAGGATTCTCCAAGGTGTCTACCGTCAGGATTGGCATCATCATGGGTCTTCTTTTGGACCCACTTCTGATATTGTTTACTTGCGGGGGTGGATCTCCAGAAAGCTGTACTGGATGTCACGCCCAAATTTATTTCTCTTTTTCTTCCTTCTTCTCGCTCTTCTCCACGAGGCTTTGGCCTCCAGACTTGCTTTTCTTTCCGCCGGGACCTTTCGGCGGCGGATCCCTGAACCCAAGGTTCAGGTGTCACGCCCCGATGCTCACCACGCGGGGCTGGCTTGTATTTTCTTCGATTTTCTATAGGCAATAATTCCTGTGGGGACCTTCTAGCCTCAATCATCAAAGGATGCTGGAATTTCTTCTTCTTTAGTCCCCTATCTTTTACTGTCTTCAGTACCCTGTACACTCGGGATGATAGGGTTTCAGGCTCATATCTCCTTGGAAGGGCTGGGACTTCAGGTTGTCGGTCCCAAAAAGACTTCTTCAGCTCCCCAGTAGAGCTATTTCTTTTGACCCATTTTAGGTCAGTAAACTTGTTCCGGATAGGAACATTGGCTTCAGGCTCTCTGGCCGGTAGATTAGATGAGTGGACTGGCAGCGGTTGTTGCTGAGCCCGTAGCTCAGCGTTCTTTTTCCTTCGTTGCCTCCTTGTGAGTCTCCCTCCAGATGAGGAGGCCTCAGCATCATGTCTTCTGGGTGCAGGTAACCCATTCGGCAGAGATGTGGTATTCGCAGTTACCACAGAAATCCTTCCACCAGTCACAACTCTTTTGGCAGTCGGAGCCTCAAGCTGTGAAAGTCTTTCGAACACAGATATCCTCTTGCGAGAATTTTCAGCGGTGGGTCGTTGTGCTGGCAGATGCACACGACGAGTAGAAGCTTCAATGGTTGGTCGTTGCACTGGCAGACGTGCATGACGGGCAGGGGCTCCGGCAGGTTGGAGTCTCCTTGCGTCGTTAGCAGGAATGGCAGCACTCCTTGCAACAACTGCAGGGAAGTCAACTCTACCGAACTGGATGGTCGCTCCAGTATTTCCGGTAGTGATCATAGCATTCGCTAGTTGGATGTTAGCGCCGCGTCCCAGTTGAACAGTGAATGCAGTGTTCTGTAGATCCATCTGCATAAATGAAAGGCAAGGATTAGTAATCAGAATCTGATACATCACCCCACACTTTCAAAATGCAGAGACTTGCACAGAACAAAAGACAAAAGTAGATAATAATTAGCAAGCAACTAAAAATAACATATATTTAAATCCCGCTAAATGTGCTATCTCAATGAATTAGTTGAATGTTCATTCTTAGAATATTAAAAAAAATTGATTCTTTAAATGATCATTTTGAAAGATTCAAACTTTTTAATCTGGGTTGAAAATAGCTGCTACTGTAGCATTGAGGTGACTAGCCAAAGATGGAAAGAGAAACCAATCCCCAGTGGAGTCGCCAGAAATCTGTGGGCTCCGAAAATTCGGCCCCGGTCTCCGCCCGCTTTTTGCGCTTTCTTCGGGGGGGAGTTTTAACGATTTAAGTTCCGAGGTAAATTTTGGAAGGCATATGAGATAGTAGATAAGACACTACCCAGAGATTTCGCCCTCATTTTGCGAGGACTTTATGATCTGAGTTCTGGTTTCCTATAGGCGCAAGCCCCTATAGTTAATTACCCCTCCCGGTAACGAGAGAGAACTTTTGATTAAGGCTAGTCGTCAATCAGATACGTATAGATACGTGCATCTGGCATATAGTAGCAGCATGGGTTTGGGTGTAGGAAATTTGAAGGATTGATATTTTAAAATCAAAAATTTCACCATCTTGCACTTAAAGCGGATGGTGGGGGAATGGATGATGGACCCGATCAAGATCCCATGGTTCCGTCGTCCCGGGCCATTGTGATCCCTAGTCTACTTAGTCAGAGGAGGTAGTCGACCCAACCTGACAGAAGGATCCTTGTCGGCAGCCATGGGTTGCTTCGTCCAAGGGTACCTTGTAGACCTGGGTTGAATATTTGCCTAAGGGGACAAATTTGAATCCACCTTAGCTAACAGAGGGCTTTGTGCCCTATCGATTATATCCTATTGATTCATATCTCAAGGATTTGATGCCATTGGGGAGCATACGGGCTCTGGCCATAACCATAATATAATGGTGTCATTTGGCGGCGACCACCTGGTTCAGAGGGCCCCGAGTCATAATCGTTTATCCTGCAGTGCCATTTGGCGGCGAAACTGCCGGTTAGAGGACTCGTACCACGTCCTTGCTGGCAGGAGATTGTTTGAGAATGGATCCTAGTGATATTTTCGACCAGGCATTAGCTCTTTGTGAGCTGAAGTATTTTTCAATTTGTCCACCTCGGCAAACTGTTGCGGAGGGTGGATGGGTTTTGCTTTAAGTGATTTGATGGATGAGTTTCAATTTTTAAATATTTTTGGAGTTGGATGATTTTTGGATTTTAGGTTTTGGAATGGCAATTGAAAATATTTGTGAACCCCTCCGGTTGAGATATGCATTCAACATGGCCATCATCGGGGTGTATGGGGTCATTTATATTTATGAGTTGAACCTTGTCGACTCTATCGGGCTATCGATAGAGGATCGGGTTTCGTAGGTTTTATGCTTTTGTTAGTGAATTTTCTTGATTATAGGCCTTGAAGGCCTAATATGACTTATAAAATAAATATTCCGGTTGATCTCGCGACCGCATATTTATTTAATGGTTCGAGCCTTGTCGACTCCTATCTACCCATATAGGAGGATCGGGCTCGAACTAGAATTCACTGATTGACCCGCGAAGCATCCCTAGACGTCACGTGTGTACCAATAACACGCTCGCCGGGGCCCATGCGGGTTCATGACACATCCCCTTATGAGTACCTAAGTGTATACAAGTTACGGTGCATGTGCGGGGATACATTTGAAATATTTGTAAACGCCTTCTGTCCGCTTGCATGAATGTTGCGGATCCGGTGGCGTAGCGCTTGTGATGGACCAATGTATTTGCCCAACATTGAATGGTGACTGGTCGTAGAGATGTCATAGAACTCATTGTATTTTGCTATAATAGCTCGTAGGCATCATCTAGTATATGCAGCGAGTCTTCCTATCGTAACCCGCGGATGTTTGTACTTGAGGTGTATCGTCCTCCTTTACTTGAAATGGACTTGGCATATTTGTTGACTTTTGAATGGTGGTCTTTTGTATTTTCTTATATCTTGATGCTGAACACGTATCTGTATTTGCAAGGAACTCATCACCCTTTTAATTCATTAATCGTCGTTGATTACAATTGGATAACATCGATCATATGCAAACTGTATTGGTTTCTAACTCTTCAAATACGTCTTAGTTGGTAGTTTATCTCATGTTGAACTCCTCTACCGTTTGCAGGATTTAATGTATCTGGTCGCATACTGACGTTGAGTATAAGGTGTTGCCTTTATCACCCACATATGTCTGTATTTGTGATGCACCAATCATACGTGGCAGAAGACCAGTGGATCCACATATTTGTTGACCTTCCTTACTTGCGAGTATTTCTACTTTGATCTACGAGCAAGTGGTTGTATGCATGAAGAATCTTTTATCATTATTGCCTGTGGACACATATCATCCTCCTTGTTTAATCATTGCATGGATATCAACTTGATTGAAGAGCTTGAGTCACTTCAGTTTCATCACTCTTCACCCCAATGATGATTCTTGTTTGGAGGAATATAGGCTCGTTCATCAACGATTTATCCTTTAAAAGTTCAATCTATAACTTGGTGACTTGTGTACCTTGTTGAACATACATCCTCCATTTGATCTTGATTGAGTAACAATGAATGTCAGTTAATGCTTGGATGACGATCATTTGCCATTTGACTGCATTTTCATTTAATTCTTGTTTGCATGTAGTTCGATTAGGTCCAATATTTCGTTCCTTTGCACTTAGTCCACTTTGTTCGATCCGAATTTGTGAGTTTAAGCTCTTTGTAGTCAAATTGCATGTCCTTACTTGCATTCAAATTATGTTCACTTGATATTCAAATCAAGTTCAAGTTCTAATTTTGATTTTATTTGTAAGTCCAGTACGTATACACCAAGTCACAATCAAGCCCAAGTTCCACTTGATGTTGTACAGTTTGAACTCAAAGCAAAAGTTCAAGTGCTTGTTCGAAATCTTCTAAAGTCTTTGCAAGTTCAAGTCTGAGTTCAATGTAGATTCAAGTCAAATCCTCTCTTGAGTCTAAATCGTTCAAATCGTGTCCAAATTATGCTTGATTAGTATCCAAATTAGTCTCAAGTTAATGTTCAAGTCTCTTGTATCCAATTCAAGTTCAAATCAAATCCAAGTCTTTGTCATTGGTCCACAGTGCAAATTTAAATTTAAATTCTTGCAAGTTCTTTTGTTCTTTTGAATTCAAATTATGTCCATGCTTGTTCAAAAGCTTTCAAGTCTGGTCCCCTGTAGTCATATTGAGCTCAACCTTTGGTCCTCAACTTGTTCATTTGAGTTCGAAGCATAAGTCCTTTTCTTGCGTTCAAATTGCCCAAAGTTAATTCAAGTCTTTGTGATTTATTGTCATTTGCTTCGAGTCCAAGAGATCTTTTTAAGTTTGAATTCAATTAAGTCATTTTTTGGTCCAATCAAATTCAAATTATGTTTTGTTTGTTTGATGCCAAGTCCAAATTAAAGTTCCCCGCGTCACTGAAAATTTCGGCAGCCTCCCGGCGTCTCCCCCGTTTAGGGGAAAAACAAGAGGCTGCCTTCCCCTCGACGCGACGTGCGCGCTTCAGGTAGATGTCCGTAGACACCATGGCAGCAAATTTTCTTCAATCCCCGCCCGCTACATGAGCGTTTAGGGGTCTTGGGCACCTGTTGCAAAGAAAGCAGGAGGATTTCCCCACGTATGGGTACTTAATTTTGTTCCCCCTCACGCTACGTGAGCGGTCCGGGGATTACTTACCTCGTCGCGAGCGCCGCACCGGTTTCCCGCCCTACTACGCTACGTGAGCGCGTAGGGGGTTTGCCGGCTCGTTGCAAGCGTCGAGGACGGGGTTTAAGGCGATTGCCCGCCTCGTCGTAAGCATCGCGCTAGCTTCCCTCCCCACTACGCTACGTGAGCGCGTAGGGGGTTTGCCAGCTCGCCGTCAACGACAAGAACAGGAATTTGAGTTTAGGAAGTATACCTTTGCAAGTGGACGGCGGTGCAGGCTCGTGGATCGAGGTACAAGGAGGGAGGGAAGAACACCCTCTCTTTTTCTTGGTAATTAATCATTAATTAATTATGATTAAAAATTAATTATAATCATATTTAATTAATGTACTTATATTTAACCATAATTAATTAAGATTATTAATTATAATAATTATAATTAATTAATATAATTAATAAATATTAATTAACTTTAATCGATTATAATTAATTAATAATAATTAATTATAGTTAAAAAAACAAAAAAAAATACATAATTAATTAAAATTAACTTTAATTAAAATTAATCATAATTAATTTGTTAAAATTAATTATAATAATTTAATTAAAATTAATTAGAATTAATTTAAATTAACTATAGTTAATTAAAATAATTATAATTAAAACTAATTAAATTAGTTTTAATTATGATTATTCCCTCAATCTCTCCCCTGCTCTCTCGGGTTCGGCAGATTTACGGGATTTGGCCGAGAAAACGTAGGAAAGGGAGAAAGTTACCTTTAAAGCAAGCGAGCTCCCGTCGTTGGGTCCGATCAAACGGGAAGGGAAAGTCGTTCAGGGAGCGAAGTTGAGCAGCAACAAAGGAGCCGGAGGGGCGACGAACGGGAGAAAGTTACCTTCTCAGCCGTGCGCTCCCGTGTTGCTTCCGATTAAAATGTCGTAACTCCCGATTGACAGGAAGGGGAAGTCGTCGAACGAGCGAAGTTGAGCCGCGACGGAGAAGCCAAAGAAGCACACGTGAGGGAGTCGGCCAGCAAGCGAGCTCCCGTTTGGACTTCCGATCCGACCTGAAGGGGATGTCGATCGAAGGAGCGGAGTCGAACAGCCTGAAGGAGGCGAAGAAGCGCACGAAAGGAAGGGAATGGGAGAGCAAGCGAGCCGAAGGCCTCGTTCCTTCGCCTATTTAACGACGCGAGGTCGTGCGTCGTGGGAGGAGTGTCGGGGACGTGCCTGCGACGTGCGAGGTCGTGCGACGTGGGAGCAGGTATGAGCATTTTTTATTGTTTTTTTTTTCTCAATATTTCGGGTCAACAACACCAAATAGTCTGAATGGGATTTTGGTAGAGCTTTGGTGTTCAAAGGTTCTACGTTGGCCTGTAGTGGCTGTTGGATCTTCTTGGAATGGTTTTTCTATTGTGTTCAAATCTGATTTCTTTTTGGATGATGGTGATTTCGGCTTAGCGACCTTTCTGAGGTTGTTTTGGACGGAGATTTGCAAGGCGAAGGTTCTCTGCCGACTTGGTGTTTCTATCGTTTGTTCTTGGTTTGAATATTCATCTAGGGTTATATCTGATCCCTTCTTGTATGTTTATCGTTTGTTCTGGATTTGGAGCGAAATAACTTTTTTGGAATCCTTTCTTGCGGTGTTGAGCGAACCACCGTTTTGGCGGTGATTGTCCATTGGCCCGGTGTGGCTGACGTTGGTTTGTGTGGCAGAGGTTTTGCGGATTCAATTACTTTTCGGTTTTTGGCTTATGGATCGGTTAAGATTTTGATGGGGTTTCTTCAATTGAGAGAGGGGATTATTGGTTTGTCTTGCTGGGTGCCTTCTCCGAGCCAGCATTTCATCTTCTTGAAAGTTTTTCTTGGAATTGGGAGCATTATTTTGGGAGTCTTGATGTATCTTGGAGGATTTGCTGAGATAGCCCTTCCGATAAGGGTCAGAGTTGAAGCTCGCTCTCTTCTTCGAGTTTTGGAATCCTCAGTTGGTATAACGTTAGATCGCTATTTTGTGAAGTTCAGTAATATCGGTGCTGTTGATGAATATGGTTTTTATTCCTGTGCTATGATAATATGTTCATTTGTCATGCGGATTCTTGATCTTGCTGGTGATGTTTCTACTGGTGGAGGTTTTGTTTTGTTGACTTCTTCTGCTATTATGAGAGTAGATGGTCTGTTTCTTGCGGTTTCTTTTTAGAATGCCGCCTTTATTGCAGTTTATTGGCAGCATGTGATTAGAGCGAACGTGGAAGATCGTTTGGGCCTTCCGAGTTCAACTTCATACTGCATGGAGGCCTTGTTCTCTGACGATCAAGGCTTGTTGGTGGAAGTCGTGCAGGGTGTGGAGATTGTTGATTGCAGGAACATGGAGATTCAAAACGGTTTCTCAGATATGAAGCTAGACGGCATTTCTATGGCTATGTTGGTTGTTGATGGTGGCTCGTTAGGAGTTTATCTGGTTGTAGTTGATGGTTTTTGTTTTTTTCTTGTAGTTGTTTTTTGTTATTTTGTTTCTCTTGTAGGTTTTTTTTGTCTTTTTGGATTTAAAGTAATAGCATATGGGATTCTTACTGGTTGGCATTTTCTACCTTTTGGGAACTCTAAGATACTAACCAATCTTTTAGGTTGTTTATATTTGGTGTCCCCATCACCCCAATGGGTTTAAAATGGGAATTAGTTGATCACATATCCATTATGATAGATTCAAAGGGCTTGTTTTGCTTTTGCTTTCTAGTTTGTAATTGTTTTTCCTTTTATTAATGCTATATGCATCCCTTCAAAAAAAAACATTAATGAAGATTTCAATATTCTTATTTATTCCGTTGTTGAAGGATAGATCTTTCCCTAAAGACTTCTTAAAATCTTTAGTATCCTTTAGGTTGCATCAATGTGTTCCTCAATGGGAGCACTCATAAATCAACTAACAATATTGACAGAGACATAAATTCCAAGTTGAGATTGAAAGAGATAGATGGGCTTTTCAATAAGGTGTTAGTACCTTTCTTTATCCATTGAGGAGTATCAATTTATCTCCCAATTTTATTAATTGGATTCATAAGGGTATTTACACATTTCAATTCCATCATATATATGTTGTTTAAAAGGCCTAGAGTTAGCTATGCATTTTTTTTTATAATTTTCATACCCATGAAATATTTAAGACTCCTTGGTCTTTTATTTCAAATTTTTTTGTTAAGATCTCTTTAGTGCTTCAATTTTTAAGATATACAATGAGGATGGTGATTTGACCTACAAGTAATTTTTTGACAAATCAAATATAATCAATTTGTCCTTGGCTCACCCATGCTTTTTAATTATAGCGGTGAATATGTCGAACAAAGTTCTTTTAAATTATTTAAGACAAGACAACGAGTTCTCAAGCTAGTATATGTTATATTTATTGTTAGTGGTCTCGAATTTAGGATGAATAATATTCATATATACTTTACTCTTCAAGGTTATCATTTAGGAAAACATTTTTGGCATCTAGTTTGTTAAAAGGCCATTCATGATTAGTAGTGAGAAAGAAAATAGCTCAGATGGAGTTAATCTTAACAACTAGTTCAAACTTTTTTAATAATTAATATCATAAATTTTGAGTAAACACTTTTGCCACCCGGCCTTGCTTTATATCTTTCAATGCTTCCATCAGTATTGTATTTTGTATTGAATATTCATTTACACTCAACTAGTGCAAACTTTTTTGATACTATCAAGTTTAGTTTTAAAAGTATAAAATTATGGAGATAAGTTGTCATAGGAGATGTATTCACTAATTGGATTTTGTGTATATAGTTTTCTAGTACTACGTTTCTTATGGTCAATCGAGATTTTAAAATAAAAAATAATTCTATCTTGTGAAGGATAATCAGGGCTTTGGATCAAACGGGTGGTTTTACTATTAGAGTTATGATCGTATCACCTTTGTTGAATTTTTCTTTGATATGAAAAATGCCTTGTCCTTGTTCATCATATGTGATCTTGAGAATTTTTAGCTTGGTTAAAGAAATGAGTTTTATGAGGAGAAATATAGGCTACAAAAGAGTAGGATAAATATTCTCACAAAATTCACATTCAACAAATGTATAAGAATTTTTCCTCTGAATGTGTGTTTCCAAAAAACAGGTGTTTGATTTTTCAAAAAATAATATGTTGATAATATTACCATATTTAATTTTCTTAGGATAATAACATTTGTGCCCTTATTGGCAAATGAGTAGTCAATAGGGATGCATTTGTTGATTTTTTTATTAAGTTTATTTCTTTCATAAAGTAGGATATGAACAAATGTAAAATACCCAAAAACTTTGAGGGAAATAGTGGAGAAGAGTTTATTTTTTAGTTATATTTTGATGAGGAATTGACAAGAGTTTTGATTTTTGGAGTTTGCAAGGATATATGGTTAATGAGATATCCAGCAGTTGGGACAATCTCTTCCAATAATGTTTTGGTGATAGTGATCATAATGGATTTAGCAACTTTCTAAAATGTGCTTATTTTTTCTTTTGACAATCTTATTTTGTTGAGGCTATGTATATAGGAACTGCAGTGCATAATCTCTTGAAATGATAAGGAAATTTTTCTTTTTTATTATCATTCTCAAGGATTTCAGTTTGATTTAAATCGGATTTATATGTAAAGATGAAATTTGTTACAATATGATAAGTTTCAGATTTATCTTTTATTAAAATAAAGTAGTTGGTGTGCTTATCAATAAATGATTTTAATCACCTTGCCCTTGAAATGTTGGTAAGATAAGATGGTTTTTAAATATCAATATGATTAATAGAAAAAAAAGTCTAGATGCTTCATAAGGATAATTAGAATAAGAGTTCCTATTGTGTTTTAACAATTGTCAAATTTCATATTAAAATGACTCGGGAGTTTATTATTAAAGAAAGATGGAAAATATTTTTAATATACAAAATTTGAATGACCTAGATGGCAATGTTTGTTAGTTCTATGTGGAATTTGATTGTGTTGATCAATCAGGTTATATTGTTGCCTCGGACCTCAGAGACCCCCTAATTATTTTTTTTTTCGTACAGCATCGGTGCTGCAGAGTTGAAATGACTGAGTAGAGTGCAGTAGCTCTCTAGATTTGGTGATGCAGCGTTGTGTAGTGTTGTAGCGCTGTTAGTTTTAGCGCCGCAGTATCATGATGACATAGGCTTGAGCATCGCAGTGCTCCAAACTGGCGCCGCAACGCTTCGAGGCGGATTGGACAGCTTTCTTTCTTGTTTTTCTAAAGGGTGGAGTCCCTTGGTATATAGTTATTGCTTTCTCTTGTGTTTTTTGAATGAGAATAGTGTGAATGTTGTAAGAGAAAAGAGATATTCGTACTTATTTCTCTCTATTTTCATATTGAATTTCTTGGTGCGGTATGGCTCCGTAGTTTTTTTCCCGATTTCAGGTTTTTTCACGTTAAATTTTGGTGTCCTTTACTTTTCGTTGTTCTTTCTATTTTCTTGTTTGTTTCGTTGTGGTGGTTTACTCCTCATCCCCAAGAATGCCATAGCTTAATTGTACTTTCTTTAGAAAAAGATATATACTAAGCATGTTTTATTTATAATTTAAATGTTTTTTCCAGCATTTACCGCTGACAGTCAAATGAAATCCAATCCACAAAATAATTTGATCTAAGTTAATATATAACTATTTTGGTTTTAGATATATATATGTTCTAATATTTGGATTTTATTGTTTTTGTTTAGGGGAAATGGTGGCACCGGTGAAATAATATCATTCTTGTCTTTGTGACTAAAGAATATCATAATCTCCATGTGAGGATGCTTTTTTGATCCTTAGTGGATGGTTACAGATGTTTTTTTGGCTGAAAGCTAGTGGCCAAATTGGCGTTGAAAGAAATGTGCAGTGAGAGAGGCTTTAAAGTACGTACAATAATAAGAGTAAGATGCCCATTCGGCTAGATAGATAGTACATCACTTGCTTGTAATCCATCTGCGCGGACAGAGGTATGGCTGATTGATAGAGTTTTCACTCTTCGTTCATTCGAAATCCATTAATCAACGAATTTTTAATAAACTATATTGTAACGCTCATATCTCTAAAAAATAAATAAAGTTCTCTCGAGTTCTAGGATGAAATTGAGATGGCTTTTTTATTGCTATTTAAAATAAATTTTTAATATAAAAAATTAAATTTTTACTAAAAAATTATTTTAAGAAATAATAAAAGTTATTGTTGACTGTAATTGCATAACCAACCAAACCTACGATCGAAGCCCCCACGATCTCCACAGTTGGCGCCCAAGACCTTGCACGATCTCACATAATGGCTCCCACGTCCTCCCCTCTACGCACAAAATAGAAGCCGTCTCCCATTCGGAGACCCATGCTAATAGAATCATAAGAAAATCGCAAGCAAGAAAGGATTTGCGACTTACTTCTTCACGGCCGACTCTCCTGCATCTGATGTCGACTTCGCCGGCCAACACTAGTCGTCGTCTCCTCTGCACGTTGTGGCCCCAGACTCGACGCCGACTCCGCCGGCCAACAACGGTCGCCGCCTCTTCCACCGCTTCCAACAATCTCCTTGCCCGTGCCCTAGCCGCAACCTCCTATCGGCCTCCAACCCCATCTGGTCCAGTCGATCCACTCCCATGCGTGACTCCCGCCGTCTTCAATCCCTAGCCTGATCGGGGCTTCTCCCGATCCCCTCTCTATGTTTCTAATTATCTATATATATATATATATATAATAATAATAATAAAAAAGTGAGAGATGAAGAGAAATGAGAAGATTTTCAAAATAGGTACCAAGATTTTGAAGGAAGTTCCGGAGTTGATTCAGTCCCCCGAAGCCCTCGGTCGTCTAGTAATCCAACCGAGAGATTGAAGACTTGAAGATCCAATCTCCTCGCCGTCGAGCCAAAAGGACAAATGCCCTCCCTAACTTCCTCGCGAGGGGAGGGGGCGCCAGAAAGCTGCCGGATTTTCGAGTGGAATAAAAATATTTTTTAAATTAATTAAAATTAAATTAAATGGTTTAATCGACACGTCGCACACAACAAGAATCGCTGAAGACACTAACGGGATCGATTCGCTATCCCAATCTCCTCGCCGTCGATTTATTCGGCCGAGTCGAGCTAAAAGGGCAAGTGTCATCCTTACCTCCCGGCGCCACAGAGGGGATGCTAGAATGATGTCGAAATTTTCTTAAAAATTCTGGACTTAGAAAAGATTTTGGACTTATTCAGATTTTTGGACTTAGGTGGATTTTAGAAAACACAAATTTAATTTGAAACTAATTAACTAATAACTCACTAATTAAATAATTTTAACTAAAATCAAACTACATTCAAAATAATTATAATTTAATTGACAAATCATTTAAATCTAAAATTGGAATTAAAAAAACTTAAATTAACTAAATGCTAATTAAAATTTTAGCCTAATTAATTAACTAATTGATTTAAAATTATAAGAGTAATTTTAATCTTAAAGATTAATTTAAAACTTAAGTTAATTAATTAAATTAAAATTCAATTAACCAATCATTAATTATTAAACTTAAAATTCACATGATTTAAAATCTAACTTTGAAACTAATTCAATTAATTGATTAAAAATCAGAACTTTAACCCAAATTTAATTAAATAACACTTTCAAATATTTGAACAAATTAAAATCAAATTGAGCAAATTAAGTTTTAATTTAAAATTCAACATTATAATTAATCAATTCAATTAATTAATATAATTAATTTAAAATCGAATCAAACCAATTGCAATTAAATCAAATAAAATCTAAAACATGTTCACACTAAAAGACTCTGTACAACTCACACTAAAACTCAACTCCTAAGAAAGCTAATCAAAATACAAAACTAAAAGAAAATCTCCAAAGTCTTAGTTTAAACTCAGCCCTTGGTGGGCTCCAACCTCAATTCCTGGCAAAGTCCTAAACTCTCGATAAAGCTCCTAGCAAGCTCTAGCCCCTGCAACTGCATCATTTCTGGCTTCAAGCTTCTGCTATTGTAATTGCTAGCTACAAACATATACAAACAAGCAGACAAAAGTCAACGCAATCACAAATAAAATCAATGCTGAAAATTATAAATCTAGCTACTACTAGTAAGTGAAAAGTAGTGGAAAGCAAGAGAGTTGAGTACTAGAAAAAAACTAGTAAAACAGTAGTAAAGAGAACTACAACTACAAAACAACAGAACATTTGACAATTGATTGTCATTTGATGTCATGCAACGAAGAATTTCTCGAGACTCCCTTATGAAAGTTCTTTAGAAACTATTTGCTATGTGGAGATCGGCTTAGATATTATTTCTATAGATGGACATGTATCAAGACTTAGCATCTCTCAGGGTCTTTGTAGAACTGAACAAGGCCCTCCAAATCTTGTAGTTCTTCAAATGGATCTAGCCATAATATGCATGTGAAAAGATCATAAGAATTAAAAATAATCTTAGTGAGTAATGTATAATTGATTATGATTCTTCAAACACAGTATTTAAATGTATTTAACAATAAAGAGAAATCACAATTTGATGATTTGAAGAATTAATAAATCTCATAATTCATTAAGATCTTATACTTAAATCAATTGTGAAATTATTTAGTCCACATTCACTTACGGGTAACAATAAATGACTTGTAATGAATGTACTTTGTTGTTTTGTTCTGCGGGAAATATTAACAAACTTATGAGTAGTATACTATAATTCACTTATGAGCAGGAATAGGAAATTCGTAGTGTCTAGCCTACAAGCAAAGACAAGGAGCTTGTATCGAACAAATCAATCCACCTGCGAGGGAGGATTGGGGAATTCGTAGCGAGCAAGATAATTCTCCTATGAGTACGAGCACAATCTACTAGTACTGATTGAGTAAACACCCTCTACGAGTTGTGCTAAGTGACGCTTAGAGGAGTCAAAACAAACTAAATGCAATAAGTGAAATCTAATACACTTAAACATCATCGAATCTGCAACATGTGTACAAGCGGACAGAAGGTGTTCGTAGGCCCTTAAATGAAGTCTCGGGCATTTTCTAAATAAAATCACTCTTGCAAATAGATCATATTTAAATACTTTAAAATGCCCCTTATGTATTAAATATGATCCTTTAAACTAAAGTACAAAACCATGCATGTGCTCCGACAAATGCAATAAATTTTTAAACGCCAATGTTCGAGAATACTGCGCAGGGTCAAATGCTCGTTAATATAATATTCTATTTTCAAGTTAAATATCACCCGCATGTGCTCCGATCGTCGCATACAATTTCAACATCCAATAGTCCGAGAATGCTGCGCGGGTCTAAATTCAAGTTTCATCCTCCTCCTCGAAAGGACTGGAGTTGACATGAATTGAATTATAGAATGCCTCTCAAATTCCTACGAAAATACTAGTGACTTCAATGTCACCCCGATGATGGGCGTGTTGATAGGAAATCTCAATCGGAGGGGTCAAATCTCAAATCTAACAAAAGCCTAAATCCCTAAAATGAAATCTATCACCTAAAAATTTAAAACTAAAATTTATCCACCTCCCACAACCGTTTGTCGGGGGTGATAAATTTGAAATTAACCTCAGCTCACAAAGAGCAAATGCATGTCAGGTGTATCGCTAAGGTTCATCCTCAAATAGTCTCTTGTTAGCAGGGACGTGGCACGTGCCCTCTAATCAGGTGATTTTGCCGCGAAATGGCACCATTATATTACGATCACGGCCAAAGCCCGTATGTTCCCTAAAGGCTTCAAACTCTTTGGGCAATGAATCATAGAGTATATTCGATAGGCATAAAGTCTTCTGTCAGCTAAGGTGAATTCAGATATATCCCCTTAGACAAATATCAACCCAGGTCTACAAGGTATTTTTGGACGAAGCAACCCATGGCTGTCGACAAGGTGCCTTCTGTCAGGTTGGGTCGACTACCTCGTCTGACTAAGTAGACTAGGGATCATGACAGCCCAGGACGACGGAACCATGAGATCTTGATCAGGCTCGTCTTCATTCCCCCCACCACCAGTTTTAAGTTTATGGTGATAAATTTCAAATCATAAAATTAAATTCAAACCTTAAAATTGTTGCTATTATATATTGGATTTAAGATCCATACGATCTCTTTAACAACTAGCATTAATTGAAAGTTCTCTCATGTTATTGGGAGGGGTAATTAACTATAGGGGCTTGCGCCTATAGGAAATCAGAACTCATATCATAAAGTCCTCACAAAATGAGGGCGAAATGTCTGGGTAGTGTCTTATCTAAAACCCAATCTGTCTTTTGAAAATTCACCCGGAACTTAAACTTGTTAAAACTCTCCGCCATCATCTAATAAGAAAAGAGATTGATGGTGCAAAGAGGCCGGAGTGCATCGATCGAATTTTTGGAGCCCACAGTCATCCCAAATGAAATCTTAGGCTTTGTTTGGGACAACTTCTTTGATACTTTCTAAAACGACTTTCTAGTATAAAAATTTCTTGAATTAAAACTTTTTGTACTTTATAAAGTAGTAAAAAAAATGTCTTAGACTTCGTTTGAGACTACTTTTTTTATTGCTTTTTAAAGTAATTTTTTAATAAAAAAATAAATTTTTATATTAAAAAGTTACTTTAAGAAGCTATAAAAAAAGTCATCACAAACGAAACCTTAACCTCCATATTTTTTTAACATCTAATCCTTCTTCTCCTGCCGTTGATTAAATTTTCTTAAAACTTTCATAAGAATGTGAAAGCAAACATTGGTCATTAAGGAAAGGTGTTGCAGATAGGTATGTTTTTGATAAGCCCAAACGAAACAAACTCGCTGGACGAAGAGAAGTTAATATTTACGTTGTTTCACATAAATATAGCAAGAAAGAAATGTATTTATCATTATGGGCCGAGTTCCTTATTTCCCTTCGCAATTGATTCAGATTCTCTAACGCCAACTTCGACAATAGCTAGTTCCAATTAGGAGAAATTACTCTGTCCGAAATCCGGGCGTCCGGATTACTGCGATGAGCTGTGTATTTACTGTATATTTTTTGACAAATTTTTTTTTCTGCGTTTTAGTGAGTACTTAGTGCGTATTTAATGTATATGATTGATTTATTGCTTATTTACTGTTTATTTTCTGTGTATCAAAAAATACACAGTAAATATGCAGCTCATACACAATAATCCGGACGTCCGGATGTCCGGACAGAATAATTTCTCCGGAATTGGATTGAAAAACAATCAGCAAGAAAAGTCACATTCCTAACTCCCTTTATCGAGCTATTTGAACTGGCCAACTTTATTGAAGAAAAGCTCAATAGAGATGCGACAGCACCTCCTTATGTATATTTATCAATAATTCAAGTAGTATAAAGTTTGAAATGTCCCTTCAATTTTTATTTATAGCATATACATGAAAAGGATGGGGTAGCTCCAGTGGAAGATAAGATTAGAGAGAGTCGTGTTAGATGGTTTCGTCACATAAAATGGGGGCTTTTCGATGACCCAGTTAGGAAAATAGATGTATTTGATTTGTCTTATATTAAGAAAGGTAGACGTAGACCTAAAAAGACTTGGTTAGAAAATATTAAAAATGATATTTTTTTTATTAGATTTAGATGAGAATTTTACCCTTAACAGAATACAATGGAGAAAAAAAATTCATATAGCCGACCCTACATAATGAGATAAAGGCTTGTTGCTGATTAACCCTAAGAGGGTTACACATTAAATAAAATGAAAATATAATAATACAGAATATCACGAGCACAAATTGATTGCAAATGTGTGGAATGAGTTAGGTGGTGCACACATGACTCTAAAACACTAATGTGGCCCTCCATATTGATGACTAATGGAAGAGTCTTGCCTTTAGAGTAAAATTATTTATTTTTTATTGAAGACATCAGGATGAAAACATGAATCTTTTAGTTATAATATGAGAAATATTTCAACAGGACTGATAAATGAACTAAGTTAAATATTAATAACTTGTTTAGCTATTTTAACTCACCAAGAATTTATTAGAAATAATTTAATTAATATTATTTAACCTTTTTATTAATATTATTTTTTTTCTTTTAACTAAAATTTTTAAAATTATTTATGCTTAACAATGTTATATAGTAAAATTACCAACATCAAATATAAATTAATTAAGTTCAGTTAAAATTCATTAATAAAAAATATTAATTATTTTGAAACAACTCTTAGAAATTCAACTCAGTTAAAAAAATAATTTTACAAATTTGAACAAAACATAACTCCTACCAAAAGCTGCCACCTGTTAGTAAAACCAAAAGGCATTATTTTCTTTAACTTTAAAATTAATAATTAATATAAATTTGTCATTATAATTTAATGAAATCCTCAACTTTATTTGAGTTAGAATAGCCTGTCAATTTCTAAAACATATTTAGCCAAAAACCCCTCATATTTACAACAAATTTGAATTGTGATTACAAAAAAAAAGTATAATACAACAGAAAATTGCAGTGCAAAATCACAAAAGAAAGGCAGTTGCATAAAACCCATGACACTCTATAAGCCCAAATTCTGCAAGCAAAATAACAAATCAGTTTTGATTAATAATCCTCCAGCTTTACTCTTCCCTTAGCTCCCGGCAAGACATTTCTCCTCCAATTTTTACTGCAGCTGCAACCCTACAAAAACACACAATTTTATAATAACAACCCAAATCAAATAATTAATTAATTTACCTTCTACTAAATGAAATAATAAAACATTAAAATAAAAATATTAAAACATCTATATGCATCAAACTGTAATTTTTATTATAAATTTTTATACTAAAAAGCTGTAAAAAAACTGACCATAAGTGACAGGTGACATTAAGAATAAATACTAAATGACAAAACAACCTACTTTTTAATTGCCAGCATATCCAAGAAGACAACTTAACACTCAGATGTGGAAAGAGAACTGGCAAAAACAAAAGAGACTTTTAACAACTCAAAACATCACTGAACTGAAATGAATGAATTGATAACGAATGATGAAAAACAAAATTAGATCCAATATTCTAATTAGAATTTAATCATGGAAGAATTTAAAAAAATTTTAATTTATTTTAACAAGAACATGATATAAAAATAATTAATAAATTTTTATATTACATGCATCACAAAATAAATTTAAAATTTTGAGCTACAACAACAACATCATCAAGCCTTTGTCCCACTAAGTGAGGTCGGCTCCATGAATTCTTTTTCTCCATTGTGTCCTGTTAAAAGTCAAATTCTCGTTTAAATCTAATAAAGAAAGATAATTTCTAATATTTTCTAACCAAGTCTTTTTAGATCTACCTCTACCCTTCTTAACATAAATCAAATCTAACACCTATACTTTCCTAATCAGGTCATCCGAAGGCCGCCGTTTTATGTGACCAAACCATCTAAGATGACTCTCTAATCTTATCTTCCACTGGAGCTACTCCAACCTTTTCACGTATATGCTCAAAATTTCGTTCAAAATTTGTTTACCTAAATCAGAATTTCTTAAGTCATTCCAAATACTGGAGATAAATAGTGATCATATATCTACAGAACTGGAGGGTACCTATAAAACTTATAATCTTTGGACAAACAACCCTCTCTGATCATTGGGCCAATGGCCATATATCCTTTCACCAAGTCCACCTAAGTTATTGAGAAGAAAACTTTCCAGATAGATGAGCACAAACACTACTAATAATTATGATGTTTACAGAACACATCCAAATCACCATTCATCATCATCAATTATCATCAATCATTGGTCTTATACAACAACTATAAGGGGCCAGGCATCATTAATCCAAAATAGCTTCATATTACAGTAAATAAAAAATTCTACGAAAGGCATCAGCATCAAAGATTTAAACCTTCTGGAATTGAGGAAGAGATTACCTGAAGAAAACTTTACTGTGTTAGAAAGCATGGCAAGTAAAGCATCCTCGGAAAGAAGACATTCGACCATATTTTCTTAAATATGAGACCCTTCTGCCAGTCCTGGGAACCATGTAAACCTGACGATCAACCACCGAACTTCGCATATCTTGCGCCTTTCTCTGAGCTGATCTAAGCCTATTCAAAATCTTTTCCATTGAGGAAGACCTTTTCTTTTCTAATTTCATCTGATGCCAGAAAGTCAAAAGATCACCTTAGATATATTTAGTCACAAATTCATATTTCATGAAGTAAAAGGCTGTTTAAATTTAAGAAGAAAATGGTGCACAATATAACTCTCTTCATAAACTACTAAGCCATGGCTAGTCCCTTTATTACATTTGGGGTATTTGGGGTGGCTGAAGTTATCTGTAAAAATAGTTATCAAATTGACATGAAGAGGTAATTTTTTTAAATTTATTATAATTCTTATGAAAATTTTTCCCTTTTCATTAGATAAATATCTGAAAAACATAAAAAAATAATGACAAAATAAAATGTGGTACAGGTCTGGAAAGCAAAGAAGTGAAAAAGCTGTCCTACAAAAGGTCGTAAGTATGAAATTGCAAAATGTTGACGCTGAGAAATAACTCACTTCAAGCTTTTGTAGTGCAGCCTCAGCTTTTGCTTTCTGCAGGTTCTCCCAAGCAGTGATCTTAGCTTCCTCCCTGTCATATCTATGTACCAAAGGTGAGGAATAATTTAAATCCTTCATTAAATAATTGGAATACCATATTAGCAAATAAGAAAATGCCATATTAAACACTATAGTTTGATTAAATTAAGTAAAATTATGCAGATCTAATTGAGTAAATATCATCAAAACATAGGTGAGATGTAAATATCATAACTTCAAGCAAATAACATCAACTTACTTTGATATGCATTTCTCTGTGCCTATAACTTCCCAATCAGATGTCCTAGACTCTAATGTTTTCCTTTTCCATTCTATAATATCGGTTGATCTCCTATCAGAGCACCGAGAAATATGTTTCTTCGACCACCTCGTCACCGTGACTCGGTCATCCACCTGCACATCTCTGATCTCTAGACAAGGAAAATTGCTCTGCATTTCTGTAATTGTATGAACAAATAGTGGAGACTGGGATATAGAAGATGGCCTCTCCTTGGGGGAAGACTGAGTACTTTCATCAGGACTCATCTGTGTGCCTACATCTCTGCTTGAAGTCATAGGAGATATCATTGTGGCTATTTCCTGAGTCCTATCAAATCTATATCCTGAAAATTTTGACAAGAGTTGAGAGTTTAAGGTCATGAGCATAATACGTCAACTATACTGCCCACAAAATTATTAAATATCTAAATATGAAATAGATTTTCAATTTTGTAAGAAAAAAACACGACGTCTACAGACTCACTAATTCATGCAGCCAGCCTAAAGCCTAAGCCAAACATCAATGAGTCCATTAATTGGCAACATAAAAAAAATGAAACCAATACCAAAACAAAATAACAAAATGTCAAATAATGTATCTATCCACATAGCTTCAAGAATGTATCTATCCACATCAAATATATCCTATGGTTATTTGGCAATAATCAGATACTTCAGCATAAAAATGAGGCTAATCCCCAACATTATGCTATCGAATAGAATAAATGTAATGTGAGTCATTCTGGGTGTCAGATAGTCAGGCTTGTTAGGTTGATATTAGGTATTTTAATAAGTCATAAGTGGATTGTTAGTCCATAAATACTCCTTCAAGGAGAATTAGGGAAAGCAAAACAAACAAAGAAACGAGCTACGGTTCACCTCCTCCCCTTGCCCCACCCTTCAATGATACATGGAGTTGTGTGCATCCTTTTGTTGCCCTTCTATTCTTCCTCAACCTATTTTTGGAGTTTAAGACAAGCTTAATGTTGTCTATTTATCATATAGCCCTATGCTTGCTTTATTTTTCTTGCATTTTATTGTTTGGTTCACAACAATTTCACACAATCTGATTTAGATTTTACACCTCTATTTCACTAGATTTGAAAAAGCAATTAGATGACCTTTGAAAGCAACTTCAGGTGGCAATGAGGTAGATGGCTGCACCGACGAATCAAGACACGCATCCATGCTTGCTGATCTATCTATATGAACCTCAGACTTATGAGTACCAAAACTTTCTCCGCCATTAATACCGCACAATTGCTGATCAGTCATGAGAACCCCTGCCAGAAAAGGTGAACTGCCTGCAAAATTCACAACTCTCCCATTATCAAAGCAAGGGATCTGAGGTGATGCCAATGCATAAGAAGAACCACAGGCTAGCACAGGAGCTCCAAGAGGTCCACTCTTTGACTTCGGCCGCCTATGATAAGGTGGAAGCACCACAGGTCTCTTTGAACCATCACCAGAAACTGGGCTACAAATCCACCTCTCAGCATCCTCCCACTTCGATGGCATCGTTCTCCCATTATTAAAAGGGAACAAAGGAGCATTTCCACCATATCTCTGTCCACGGCTTGCAGGTAGTGGAACCCGTTCCGAGCTCCATCCTTTCTGATAAGAACCAACTCCAACATTACCGTGCCAGTAATTTGGTGTTCCAGGACTAGGAAACATATTAGATCTACTATGCATAGCAGGCGCACGACTATTCTTCATATAAGCAGTGCCACCATTTAAGTTATGGAGTGATGAAGCTCCCACATTTTGTCCATGGACATTCAAATCAAGTGATCCAGGCCTCCATCTTCGATGCCCACCAGGAGAAGAAAGAGACTCAAAAGTAACCCTCTGGTTTTGGGAATCTTCTACAAGATGAATATTGTAAAGCGAGTACTTTAGAGTTCAATTATTACAAGCTATTGAAAGAGCTTACGCTAAATCAAGTTCATCTCTAACCTCTAGGATTGTGAGACACCGTACTGCTAAGTAGAGGATCTATGGTTCTTCCCGCCTGTTCCAGCTCTCCATCTTTCATTATTTGCAGTGGTTGAACCGTACAAACCAAAAATAAAATTATTCAGGACCATTTTCAACTACACAGCTTCAGAGAGAAGAATATGTCGGGTAACAGGGATAGAACAGCAATAGAGCTAAAGTATACAGGCTTCTGATACAAAAAAATAAAAAAATTGCTTCTGGTAGATAGATGTTGATAATGGTACCAGGGGAAGATGCTCTTGTCTCTGGCTCAGGGTCAAGGCCTGGAAGAAAGGACGGCTCACGTCCGGCCAGATTCTGCATCACATCAAATAAGATTGACAAATCTCAAAAACGACAGTAAGAAATAAAAAATTCAAAAAAAAAAAAAAAACTTTGAAAGACAGTGGACAGTGGGGTGTAGTCCAGTATTGCCTTCTCTTTCTCCAAAGAAAAATATGAGTTCTATTCCATCCCAAAAGGAAATTATTACAAAAATAGTTACATTAAATAAATTCATATTTTGCTTATATGTAATCAGGTACATCAAATTTAAACTCCACAGGCTCACGAAAAAAAAACTTTAATGATCTCACTTCTACACATAAATTCGCGAAAACTAAATAATTATTTTCTAAAACTTGCTTGTATCAACTAACTGAGCCCTAATCGGTTTCCCCATTCCATAACAGATTTATAACTTCTCATTTAAACATACCAGTATCAATGCCCACAAATGCAGTATACTATTAAAAAAATTTCCAGTTCCGAAACCAGAAAAGTAGTAAAGAACCAGATTGGGATTGGGGAGAGAGAATGGTACCGTTATAGAGGATCGCGGGCTCGGAGAAAGAGCAGACAAATCAGATCCGAAGGAGAAGCGGCCGCCGAAGCTTCCCGGTGCAGAGGAAAACCAGTAAGACTCGTCGTGGAAGCTACCGTCGTCGATTGAAGAATGGCCGGAGGAGTAAAAGACGTATTCATCGTTGCCGCCTTCCCTTGCTCTCCTCCTCCTCCGGATACCCCATCTCGAGCTGAGCTTTCCTCTCCTCCTCCTTCCTTTCTCCCCCTTCTCTTCCTCCCCCTCTGCTCCAAACCCTAACCCTAACTCCGCCATTTTCGTCCTTCAATGTCCCCTTGCTTCCGCAACCTGCGAGCATGAGCCTAATAGTCCCTTTTTAACTGCAGGTATGGCGGGTGAACTCACAGGTGGAGTCTAAATTATCAAAATGCCCTTCACATAACTATAAAGCACTAATAATGAAGGGTACTTTCGTCATAAAAATTTCATGAAAGAACTTTTTTTTTGAAAAAGTTAAATTATATATGTAATTAAATTTTTATGAAATTATATACCTAAATTGTATACGTTTATTCATATATTTCAATTTAGGGGTGTGAATTTTGGGTCACGGTTTAGGTTTGGGTCGAATCCAGAACTGATCCGGCACTATTCAAGTTCCGGTCAACCCGACCCGTTTTTACAAACGGGTCAATTTTCCTGACCCAAACCTGACCCACTTCGGGTTCGGTTATTCCAATTTCCCGCATGCGACGCGACAACGGGCAACCAGGGTAGCGGTAGCAATGCAGGTGGCGACGTGACAGCAAGCGACGCGTAGACGCTATGCGGGCAAGCGAAGCAGGCGAGGTAAGAGGGGCAGCTAGGGCAGGCAGGACCGCGGGGCAGGTGGGCAAACTCTGGCAAGGCCGGTCAGAGGGTGGCAGCCGGGGTAGTAGCAGTGGCAACGGTGCAGGCGGGGCAGCGATAGCGGTGCAGGCAACGACGCAATAGCAAGCGACGCATAGACACGACACGGGCAAAAGGAGCAGGCAAGCTGCTGGGCAGGCGGGGCAGGCGAGGTAAGCGGGGCAGGTGGGTAGACACGGGTAGGGCCGATCAGAGCGGACAAACGGGTTTCCGGGTCATTCCTGGGTTCTCGGGTCAACCCGAACCCCACCCGATTTTGCGAACGGGTTGGTTTTCCGGACGCGAATCTAATCCGCTTCAGGTTCGGGTCAACCCAAACCCGAAATTTTGGAATCGGGTTCGGGTCGGGTCCAATATTGACACCCCTATTTTAATTATAAAAAATATTAATAATATATACATTATATTTTTTTATGTAATTATATATTAAATAATATATAAATAAATATAAATTTTTATGATAAATATATAAATATACAAATATTTTGTGGTGAGACGATAAGGACCTCCGCCTGCTGCGGCCTGCGGGTCTCACTGGGCCACTCCAACCCGTCCAAGTCCTACGGATCTTGTTACAATAACCCGCAGCACAAATTATGAAAAGGAATTCCTAAATGTAAACGCAACGTGTACAGCCTGATCGCCGTAGATGGACTAGGGCGGCACCCGCAGTGATTCGTCTATCTAGGATTTTGGTGGACCGCGGCATATCGGAATTATTCGGCGGCCCAGCTAGACCGCCGATTCGTTTATTATTGCCGGTTCGTGGAACGAGGAAGTTGGGACCGCGGCCTTTAACGTGCTCTTCGGTGGGGCCCGTGATGATGGGCCACTGCTGGTTTGCTATTTTCGAAGCCGAGGAACGGTCCGACTCGGCCGACCGGACGGACTTTCGGCGTATCCACCCCGGTTCGGTTCAGCACTTCACGTGAAAGCGACACTGCAGCGTCTATTTTGTCCCAGGTGCAGCAGGCTTTGAGTTCCGCTAGATCCGCTGCAACTTCCACACAGCGAACGTCAGTACTTGACGAATAAGAGCCAATAATTAATCCGATTTTTTATCATCGGAATAAGAATAATGTTATGTTAATAAAATATTGAGAACCGTAGGTAAA
Source organism: Dendrobium chrysotoxum (assembly GCA_019925795.1). Taxonomy (NCBI): domain Eukaryota; kingdom Viridiplantae; phylum Streptophyta; class Magnoliopsida; order Asparagales; family Orchidaceae; genus Dendrobium; species Dendrobium chrysotoxum. The sequence continues at coordinate 3,534,373 of CM034310.1, forward strand.
TACTATAAATTAGAGGCGGTTTGATAAAAATATTTAGAATTATAAATAAATATTCAAAATTAGAAGGCATTTAAAAATAATAATAAAATATTTTAGTTATGTCTTAATAAAAAATAAAAAATATTTTTTTATTCTAAAAATTTTATTTTATTATTTTGATATAATTTTATTGAGATGGGCTCTCTTCCTTGAAAGAGAGACTTCAATCTCATGAAAACACTTAGATTTTTTTTTCTCTCTTATACATAGGGTGTTTACAAGAGAAAATTATTACGTGCGGTGTCCAAACGGGTCCGAACGCCAATCCGCATGCATCACGTCACCCAGTGCATAATACATTAGATGATGTGGCGCGTCTGAATTAGCCTCCAGACGCGTTCAGACACTGCACAGAATACTCTCTCTTTTATAAGAGAGAAAAAAATCCAATTATTTGAATGTGATTGAAGTTCGAAGGGCATCCAAACCCCCAACCCATAATATTTTTTCTACTCGAAGAGGGCAAAATTGCAACTCATTAATATAGAAAGTTGATTATTATAATAAAAGTTAATAGATGTTGCAAATGAGGCCATGCAATAAATAAAGATAGAGGCATAATATTCTAAAAATGTAATGCTTACTTTTTGGGAGATATAAGTCTTTCACCTAATTAATTCCCCCTTCTACATTCATAAATGAAATTATTCCATCTTCAAATAAATTTATATTTGATAGATCATCATAACTATACCTTCTTTAAATAAATTTTATTTTATTGACAAAAATTTTGATGTAATCTTTCATATTTTAAAATATTTAAAAATTTTAATCTTAAAGTTAGAGATATTTATGGAATTATCAAAATTCTTATTCCATTAAACTTATAGTTGAAATAAATGATTCAATTAGCCTAATCCAACAATATTAAGAATTTCTTGGTCTATGTCCAAATGGGTAGTGATACTTCACCATAATATTTTTCGGATTAAGCATGAATCTCGATGCAATTTTTGAATTAAAAAGTTTTATAAGTAAATTTAGGATTATATAATAACATCAAGCCTTTATCTCACTATGTGTGGTTGGCTACATGAATCTTTTTTCTATTGTCTTATTAAGAGTCAAATTATCATTTAAATCTAATAAAAATAGTCATTTCTAATACTTTCTAACCAAAATTAAAAGCTCATATAAGTATATTTAAATTATTTAAACTCCGATTTCAACATTTATAGTAGATGTAGATTTGAACATTTCAGTGAGACAACTCCAACAACAAAAAAGTGTTTCAATCCGAGTCTAAGGCCTGGTTTGTTTGTTCGTTCCCAGCGCTTTTTCCGTTTCAAAATGGCATAATTTCTTCTTTTTCACCGTTTGAATGTGACACATGCTTTTTCAAAAACTCCATTTTTTTACTGTTTTCAGAAGCTTTATGGTATTAACTTCTCCGTTCAAAATCTCCATTTCTCGTACCAACATTTTTGAAATGGAAACGGAAAAAAAGCGAAGCCTAAGGCTTCGTTTGGGATGGCTTTTTTGTTGCTTCTTAAAGCAGCTTTCTAGTATAAAAATTTTAATTTTTATACTAGAAAGCTGCTTTAAGAAGCAACAAAAAAGTTGTCTCAAACGAAGCCTAAATGAGCTCAAATCAAGCACTTAATGCATAGTTCAAATTTTTCTAATATTAATTGAAGGACCATAGAGTCTTCAAATATTGCCGCCTACAATTAAAAAGAGTGTCTTGATAAAAAGAATCCAACAAATCTAAGATCGAACAACTTTGAGGTCATAAAAACACTTAAAAACTAAAAGAATGGTCTACCATCAAGGGAATCAGGACAACCCATTCAGTGGAGTATTTTGGGTATTTAGTTTAATTTATCAAAAATGGCATACACAAAAAAAAACTAGAAATCAATCCTCATTCTTAACATGAAAGAGAGCTTGAACATTGAATTAAAATTAAAGAGAGCTTGCAAATTTGAAGAACTCTAAAACTTTTGCATAATGATTGAGGTTGACAACTACTGTTAAGGAATATCATCGCCAAATTGCCATCTCTTAGTTGTTATCCAACTACCGGCATTCAATCATCATTGTCCAATCATCGTTATCTAAACTTCATCACTCGATCATCATCCCTTGACCGTCCACATCACCATCCACTATTTCTCCAGCAATCTATATTATAGACACATGAGACCAAGCTAGTGTTCCTATTTTATAATATTGTCTTACTTAATTGAAAAGAAGATTAGATTTCTATAATCTTACTTACATAATTGATCATTTCAATTGGCTACATTCTATAATTTATTTTCATTCCAGATTTTTCACATGAAAATTTGAGTGTCTCATATTAACATTTCTTTTGTCTATATTTGTTATGGATCTTCATATACATCTAAGAAATTAAATTCTCACTCTACCACTATATATGTTCTAGAATGTAATACCTCATCATCATCTATGAGAAACATTCTTAGTATTCTATAAATATTTCTCTAATAGCTTACAACCAACTAATCAATCAAAATACGATATAATCAAGTTAGTGAAGGCCATCCATGCCTAACATTGGAGGATTGTGTGCATAAGATGGAGTACCATCAAGCTCAAATCCCTTAATCTTTAGAGGAGGCTAGACACTCATGAACACTGTTGCATTATTATGGAGTTCTCCTACCATAAAATCAACAATAGGCTAATGCTAATCAATTTGATGCCATTCATACAGTGCCCCTTTATCATCATACTTTAGTTCCTCTTTCACCATATCCTCATCAAGATCCATAATACATTGCCAATTCAATCAATCATTCATATGTTGCTCAGGCAACCCATAATCTTCTAATAACTTTGGCGGCCTTAAACTAACCTTACTTTATTTATGCCCCTCGTGATCTCATAAAAGATGAACTTCATAGCCTTATCTAGGATAAATACACTTTGAGGGATGTGAATCAACTAATATCTTATTGAGGCTTTTAAGAATATTCACCTATAATTGATGCAATTCTCCAACATGCTATGCCAGTGGGGTTTAAATTACCCATACTTAATCCTTATGATGGGTCTTCTTATCTATACAAGCATATCAATCACTTCAGAACCATCACATATATCCATTGGGTTTTTTATACACTCCTTTACCAAGTCTTCCTTGTTCTACTCAAGGGCCAAGTATGGACTCAGTTGTACTTTCTCTATACCAACATATTTGTCAATATCACAAGACTTTTTTTATTGAGTAATTTATTACTATTCAAAATATTATCAATGAATCTTCTTATCTTTTGGGAATTCACTAAAATGAGGGAGACACACATAAAGAGTAATTTCAATGATTCTTTTCAAAGGTTCATTCTAATACTGAATCCTAAGTTACAATGAGGTATTTTTCTTATATATCTCCATCTTGAAGCTTTCTATTATTCACTGTTGCAAGAGATAGTTTGTTCTTATGTTGGTCTTCTCCATCGAGTAAAAGGAAAAATAATTATTGATGAGGCAATGAGAAGTAATTTGAATAATCATTTGATAAATGCAAAAGTACTTAACATGATGCTACATAAACATCCCAAAGAATAAGACATGAGCGGTCAAGAGACCACAGGCATTCTTTCCAATAGATTAATATCATGAGTTACCTCAGCACATCCCTTTAAATATGTTAAGCAAAAATATTTTAATGGAGATCTAAAATTCTAAATATCTCAAGTGGCTATGACTACTTTAAAATTCAAATAATGAAGATAAGTCTCAATATTATCAATTTCATCATTCAGAGTTTATTCAATATAACAATATATTCGTTTGAAGGAATAAATCAAATATCTAGTTTGCAAATGAGACATGAGTCATTATTTATAAGACCAATCTATTAGTTTTCAGCCTAATAATAAAATATATCATTATTTTCATTATAATAAAGTTATCGAAGTTATTGATACTATAATAAGAATGCCACTACATCATATATTTTCTCATGTAAATAAGATGTCTAAGAAAAAATTAGATTATTTTTTATAACTTTGACTTTTAGGGAATAAATTCTCCACATCAAGATTCCCTACTCTTCTTAACTAAGATTTTAGGACATCTGCCATCAACACCATAAAAATTTTAATTGATACACATAGTGAGGTAAATATTCCAACTCTAACTGCCTTAAAAAATCTTGGATTGACTCAACTAAGCTTCAATCTTATCAATATGATATTTGCAATTTGGGAGGGCATACTTCAAATATTATTGGCACAATCACTATTTCAATCACCTTGGGTGAACCGCTTTTATAATTAATTATCTTGTTCTAGTTCATGATAGATACAAGTTTAATATATGATATAATATTTAGCAAACCTCTATTATCTAGCTGTATTATTTTTATATCTATCCCCAACTTAAAGGTCTAGTTTTTGACACTTAGGGTATCAGATAAATAAGAAAAATTAATTATTATCTCATTTATGTTATCTCCAATAAATTTGATAAAAGAATCTTATCACTAAAGCAACATAAGAAAATTGAGTTCTTCATCTCATTGGCTCCTTATTAGAATTTTTACACTAATTACAACTTGTTAAAATATAGCTTTTATCTTCTGAAGGTAACTAAAATTGTATCTTCTTAAGATAAATTTCTATTTAAACTATCATGTATCATATATTAGATATCAAAAAAGCTGTTTTAGTTGAAAAATAGTATTTCTTATAAGACTTTATAAGGGCAAGTGATAGACTCTAAACTTTTAGAAGGCAAGCCTATATGGGAGGCTAGTAGTGGACAAATCCTCACAAGAAAGCCTCCTTAATAGCAAATGGTTAATAAGGATGCCATTCATTTTAAAACCTAAGAAGATATAAGTCTCATAAGGTATATAAACTGTGAAAGGTATAAATCTTAGAAGGTATATATTTTTTCTAAAAATCATAAAAGCTCTATATTCTTTCTAAAAAACTTATAAGGCATGTGTTTTAATTATATACTTAGAAGGATAAGTCTTGAAAAATACAATCTATGTTTATATAAAGAATATATATATATATATATATTACATTTTTTTCTAATTATCAAAAAATCTCAAAAAGTATATGATATTTATTCCTTCAAAGATATTATGGATATATCTAATTTGGAAGACCTAAAAATTACATAATATATGCCCCAATCATTATCAATTAAGGGTTTAGGTTGTAATGTTATAAAGGGGTATTATCTTTTGATTTGTCAAAGATTTAACTATGATATGCTGATTTTTTTAGCAAGACCAAGAGATTTTGATGTGTCTCAAAGATAAGTAAATAACTTGGTCTTTTTTGTGGGGCAAGTTTTAAAAAAACTAGTTCACTCTTACACAAAAATTAAGAGTCCATCAATTATTATTACTTTTAATAACTTGATTATAAATATCAGTTAAGCTCAAATATTATTGTATCGGGCTAGAATAGACGCAACAATAGAGTGAGAGTTTTTCATTTTAGGATTGCTCAAATATCCAACACACGCATAGAGAAGATAAAACATAAGAGTTTTTACGTGCAAAATCCTTGAAGAGGGAAAAAACCACGAGGCCTGATCCAGTTTAAATGATTCTACTATTGTTTGAATATGTTACAAAGCTTGATATGTCCTATAATTTGAAGACGGTGAAATTGTAATAATAGGGAGACTCGAGCGAAAAACTAGTAATGAACGGTGATCGGACAAATGTCCAGCATTGGTCGATGGCCGGGTGGAAGTTCGATGATGGTCAGTGGCCGAGTAGAAGTTTGATGACGGTCGGTGGCCGAGTGGAAGCCCGGTTATGATCTGTGGTCAGGCAGAAGTCAAACGATGACTGGTGGCTAGGCGAAAGTCCAACAATGGTTGGTGGCCGGGCAGAAGTCTGGCGACTGTCGGTGGCTAGGCGGAAGTCCAACGACGGTCAGTGGCCAGGCGGAAGTTTGACGATGGTTGATGGACGAGCAAAAGTCCAGCGACGGTCAGTGGCCTGGTAGAAATTTGGTGACGGATGGTAGCCGGGCAGCAGTCTGACTAGGGTTGAAAGATAAATAAATAATTCTTCCAAATTAGATTCTTGGACATCACAGGAAGTCTGGCGTCGGTCAGCAGCTGGGAGGAAGTCCGACATTGGTGGTGGTCGGGCAGAAGTCTAGCCATGGTCGGCGGTCCGGCTGTGGTCCAATAACGGTCGGTGTTCTGACGATGGTCGAGGAGGAGCTTGGTGGCAAGAGAGCTTAGATTTCTCTTTCTTCTTCCTCTTCTTTCTCCCTCTCTTTTGTGAAGATTGGAGTGGTTTATTTATAGTTTTTTTATAGTGGCATCGCTAGTAAATAGTGAGAAGATCAAGAACATGTTGGGAGTATTTCAAATGGACAGCCAATATTAACTCGCTTGATAATGGGCAGTTTATCAAGCATTTGAATACCTTAATGATGTAAGAATTCAGCGATCTTGGACTCATTGGATTCGTCTCGTTGAGCGCTCGATCCAAGTATAAGCATGTCACCTTTGGAAATCATTTGGTCATTTAACTTATGCTTTGAAGCTTCTAAATGTGCTTTAGGCCCTCGATTTGGACCCATTTGGGCTCGGATTAAATTGAATTTGGTGTCGTTGGGTTCATCTTTTCGAGATGTTCGGTTCAATTATAATTTTGTCAAAATCAAAGTTTAGATGGTCCCAGAATTACTTTTGGAAGTTCTCGATTCAACTTTGCCTCGAGATTCATGGCTGATCAAGATTATTTTTTGATGATATATCAGTTGTTTTCCTATTTTCAGATGTCAAAGCCTATAGCATCTGAAAATACATGCCAGAGCATTTCAAATTGTTCAAATGCAAAATTATACTTTCTTGGTAATTATGAGGTGTGACCACTGCCTGATGTCAACGTATACCCCCCCTCATGGTTGTGAACCAAATAAAATATCCTTGAATATAATTTGAGTGCAGCCAAAAGTTGATGTATCGATCGGAGGAAAATTTTTGAAAATTTGTGATCCAAACTTTAGAAATTGTTCTAAATGGATTATAGAGGCTCCGTTGGTTTCTGAAAGTAACAAAATTGAGTCCAGAATATCAAAAAATAGTTTCGGCGACCCTAACAATATTTGAATCGGACTTTCAGGGACAATAATCTGGCCCGAATGTGATTTAGCCGTGAAATCGGTTGGCCGCTGCTGCCGCTAGTACCAACGGCGCCCGCACTCTCTGCTCATCAGACTATGCCCGTGGCCTTCCCCGTCACTTGCGCACTTAGCTTGGTGGCCCGCCCGGTTGCCCGTGAGCTTAGCTTGCTGGCTCACTCTGTCAGCCCGCGCCCTAGTCTATCTGGCTCATGCTTATAGCCAACGTAGCCCGCACCTAGCATTTCCGCATGTGTGTTGCCTTCCTGAGTCGTGGCCCACACACGTGGCTTCTAAGGCAGGCCGACACGCCAACCACAACCAGTTGGTTGTGGTTAGCTGGCCAACCACTGGCTTTTGGTCTGCCTTTTGCACTTTCATTGTTCTCTCAATCGCCAAACACTGTCCATCAACTAATGCTAACACATATCATCATTATTATCTATAATCAGCCAACTAGAAATGTCTGCAAACAACTCTCCTTATTGTATGGTCTCCTTACTATAAAAAAAATGATCGAGTTAGACTGCCGAGATTGCCCAACCTCAAACATTCCTAGTCAACTTTTTCCAAATGCATACTAAGGATCAACGTACATTAGTAATCATATATTGCCCATCTTTCTACATTTCTAATCTCTTCTTCTAAAAAGAATAATGATTGACTATCACCCAATGTCAGATATTCTCAATCAAACGTCACACTATATCAGACATTCTCAATTATTCAACGTTTGATATTCTCACCATCTAACACCTAACATTTAAAGGCATATGACATTTGATGTTCTTAGTTAACATTCATTTAATACCTAACAATGATTAGCTTTTTGTCAACCATTGACGTCTAATGTACTCATTCCAAGAATGACTAAGTAGACTACTAATTGTTAGTAAACATTGGACATACCCAATAGACCATTGTTCAAATTCTAGCAACGTTCGATATTTGTCAGTTGCAATGATTTATGTTAATCTTCCTTACTCTAAGTCTCCCCTCCTATAGGAATAGCAATCAAGCGTAAGCTTTGTGTTGATTGAGGATAAGGGAGAGCTCGTTGGAGATAGTAGTAGAGAGGAGTATGATGTAAATGCTCTCACAAAATAATAAAAAAATGGATGCAAGCTAAAGACTAGGATAATTCTAGTGAATGAAGGAAGAGAGAAGAACTCGAATGAGGGAGAAGGTGTCACAAAGACTAGAGGAAGCGAACTTGATGAAATCTTGATAGAGCTAAGTTATAGATTATGTAATTTCTTGTATTTTGGGATATACTATAACTATTGAAGTTGCACTCAACCTTGAATTATGAAAAATATATACACTAGAGTACTTAAACAATATATTTGTATATGAATTAAATTTTGATATTTACTCATTTTTAAATTAAAAACACTTCAAAAGTAGCCAAATTAGTTTTAAATCATGCTCAAATTTTACAACAAATTGATATTTCATCAAGCTTATAGTCATAAGATTAAAAAGAAATAGGAAGATGTAAAATTTATAAATGTTGCTTAAAAATAAAACTTTTAGATTTAACATAATCAATAAGAAAATAATCTAATAATTCTTTTTTCTTTTTTAAAAAAGAAGAGATTATTAAGATATTCTAATATATTTTATACTCTGATAAAGTATTTTATTAAATTTCATTAAAAATTAGTGTTGTAAGAAAAAAATTTATATCACGTAAAATTTTTAATTTTCAGTAAATTTAATATTTTTAAATTAATTTTACCCGGGGGCCGCCGTTCCCGCGCTCCTCCATCGCCGACCATGTGTCTTACCATCGCCGCCGACTTGAGAAGATGGACTTTCACCGCCGCCTCCTCTCCTGCACCTCACTCCGCTCCTCCCGCACCCTCCATGCCCTTCTACTTGTCTCCGGCCAGTCAGCCGACATTCTTCTCGCCACCGACCTCCTCAACCTCTACTCCCGCCTGGGCGATCTCCCCGCAGCAGCTCTCTCCTTTAACCAAATACCCAAACAGAACATCTTCTCTTATAACTCCATGATATCTTCCTTCGTTCGCCATGGCTTCCTTACCGACGCCTTCCTCTGTTTCCACCGCCTACTTGCGGTCCCCAATCTTCGACCTGATTCCTTCACCTTCCCCGTCGCCCTCAAATGCTGTACGGCGTTAGAAGACATCAGAAAGATGCATTCTTTGGTAAAAAGGTCGGGTTTTGGGACGGATTTGTTCGTGTCGTCTTCATTGATTAGCGGATATTCAAAGTTTGGGTCCGTGGAATATGCAGAGAAGGTGTTTGAGGAAATGCCTCTTAGAGATTCAGGTTGCTGGAATGCTATGGTATCTGGGCTTTGCCAGAGTGGAAGGGAGGATTATGCGGTTCAGGTTTTTAACCAGATGGTCCAAGTGGAGGCTTGTGTGGATAAAGTTACTATTTCAAGCATTCTTCCTGTATATGCTTCGCTCAATGACTTATTGATGGGTATGTCTGTGCATGTTTATAGCATAAAACATGGTTTGGATTCTGATATTTTTGTATCAAATGCTTTGATTGATATGTATAGCAAACTATGTTGTTTGGAGGATGCAAGGAATATATTTGATTCGATGGAGTGCAGAGATTTGGTTACTTGGAACACTATGATTACCGCTTATGAACAATTTGGTGATTCGACTGCGGTGCTTGAATTTTTCGGTTTGATGAAGAGGAAAGGACTGAAGCCTGATATTTTAACATTGGTTAGCCTGTCTTCTGCAGTTGCTCAGATTCAACATGAAGGGAATTGTCGTGCAGTTCATGGTTTTTTCTTGAGAAGAGGATGGGATGAGGACGACATATTTGCCGGCAATGCGATTGTTGATATGTATGGGAAGATTAACAAAGTTAAATGTTCTCAGGATGTGTTTGATAGAATGCATGTAAGAGATGTGATCTCATGGAACACTTTGATCACAAGTTATTCACAGAATGGACTTGCTAATGAAGCTATTGAGATATATGAAAACATGGGAAGGTATGAGGGGTTGAAACCAGTTCAAGGAACATTTGCTAGTATTCTTCCCGCATGCTCGCACATTGGAGCTTTAAGGAAAGGAATGCAAATTCATGGACAGACCATCAAAGTGGGTTTGCATTTCGATGTGTTCGTCGGCACGTGTCTTATAGACATGTATGCAAAATGTGGTAAGTTAGTTGATGCGATGGCTTTGTTTGTTGGGATGCCTATAAGCAGCTCTGGTCCTTGGAATGCCATCATAGCTGGACATGGGAGTCATGGGCAAGGCAAGAAGGCATTGGAACTTTTTTGGGAAATGCAGAGGGAAGGAGTAAATCCAGATCATGTCACATTTGTTTCATTATTATCAGCTTTTAGCCATGCTGGGCTAGTTCAGCTTGGCAAAGAATACTTTCAGCTTATGAAGTTAAGGTATGGTATTGAACCAATGGTGAAGCATTATGCATGTATTGTAGACTTGTTGGGTAGAGCTGGGCATTTGGATGAAGCCTACAAACTTATACAGAATATGCCATTGAAGCCAGATGCTGGTGTTTGGGGAGCTTTTCTAGCTGCTTGTAGGATCCATGGAAATGTTGAGCTAGGCAGATTAGCTTCAACATGGCTGTTTGAAATTGATCCTGAGAATGTTGGCTACTATGTCTTATTATCGAATTTGTATGCAAGAGGTGGAGAATGGAAAGGTGTTAATCAAGTTAGATCTCTGGCAAAACAAAGGAGTTTGTTAAAGACACCTGGATGGAGCTCTATTGAGGTAAATAATAAGGTAAATGTATTTTTCACAGGAAATCAGTCCCATCCTCAGTATGAAGAGATGTACAAAGAGCTGGTAATCTTGTTGGCAAAAATGAAGAACATTGGTTATATTCCTGACTACAGCTTTGTGCTACAGGATGTGGAGGATGATGAAAAGGAGCATATTTTAACAAGCCATAGTGAGAGGTTGGCTATAGCATTTGGTATTATAAGCACACAGCCTAAAAGTACTCTTTATATTTTTAAAAATCTAAGAGTCTGCGGAGACTGCCATAATGCTACTAAATATATATCAAGGGTTACAGAAAGAGAGATCATTGTGAGAGACTCCAATCGTTTTCATCATTTTAAAGAAGGAAATTGCTCTTGTGGAGATTACTGGTGATCTTAAATTATTCAACTCCCTATAAGAGCTAAAGAGAGAAACTCATCTTGAGGACAAATTACTTCAAGTTTGGAAGCAACACTAATAGACCAAGAGCCTGCCAGATGATGATGAGCCAGGTGAGGTAGGATTTGGATGAGGTACAGGTGCAGGGTATGGCACTATTGCTCAAAGGTTATTATATGTAATTTTTTATATAAATTTTTTGAATTATTCGTTAAGATCATGTCATGTTATATCTTTTTTATAGGGAGAAATAACATGCAATTCTTTAACCGTTTGTTCGTTGAACCCGAAACGGGTCGGCTTCGGGTCACAAAAACTGACCCGTTTGTAAAAATGGGTCGGGTTGACCCGAATCCGAATATTGTTGGGTCAATTCCAGGTTCGACCCAAACCCAACCCATGACCCAAAATTGACACCCCTAACTGCAACCACTCGACGTTCCTCGCCTACATTCAACATTGTCTGTCGGCCATAGTTGTCCAGCACATAATTTCTTCCAGGCAAACAGTGATCAGCAACCTATTTAAACGAGAATTTGACTTGGAACGAGACACAATGGAGAAAAAGAATTCATGTTGCCGACCCCACGTAGTGGGACAAAGGCTTGATGTTGTTGATGTTGTAGTGATTAGCAGCCTCTCACCATCTCTTATTGAGTCAATGGCAGCAATAACTTGTATTGGTAGAATTTGTCCTTACAGCCCTTGCTTAGACAGTGTTGGCTCTAAAATGCTATGTTATGTGGTACAATCTTTGTTAAATTTCAGGTTTTGACATTATTGTTAGAAATTCATTTGTGCTAGATATTGTCTACTGCTTTGCTTACACTTCCAACAACTTGCTCAAACCCTCTTAGTCTTCTCATCTACTATGCCCTTGTTGAGGGGACAAAGGGTGATGATATGAAGATAGTTCTCATATAAGAGATTTCATAAGAAGAGATAAGAAAAGAGATCCGGTGAGGTAGGATCAACAAATCATATCTCAATTGATATAAAATACTCATGAGGAATTATATTATCAAAGTCAAAATCAAGTAGAAAATTTGGGAACGATCAATCTCCCAAAGCGAATGGATTTTCTAATATAATTATACTCAATGACACATACAAATGGGTAACATGCAAATGTAAGGAATTCATGGAAAAGAGAAAAAAAAATCTAGTCAAAATTATATAGGTGTTGGCTCAAGAAAAAAGGCACGAATGCATGAATCCCGCTTCGCAGCTGTAGGATTCCATTTCCCTTAAGTCAGATTAGAATTAACTAGATTTCCCCTGAGGGTAGTCAGGGTTTAATTAGATCTGGGGTCCTTACTTCCCATGAGCGCAAGCACTCATAGTTAATTACCTCTCTTAACACGTAAGAGAGAACTCTCGATTAAGGATGAATAAATTTTAGGAGATTAGTCTCAATTATGGGAAAAATGGAGGTAAACCCGATCAAGATCCCATGGTTCCGTCGTCCCGAGTATACCGTAGGTCTCAGTCTACCAACACTACAATCATAGACTGTAATGTCCAGGGAATCTGATTAGCAGCCATGGGTTGCCTCCTCTCAGGGATCCCGAGTAGATTGAGGTGGTTAGGTTTGTGTTTTAATTTTATTTGAGTTTTGGGGCTTACATCCATTAGAATGCCCAGAAATTGATTTAGTTTAGGAATTTATAACTTCGTTTAGAAGTTACACAGAAATTTGAATTTGGGTCGGGACTTACAACTTTCATAGAAAGTAGCCCGTAGATTTAATTTGGAGTTTAGGATCATTACAATTTATTTAGTAATTTTCCTAAAAAGTGGGTCTTACGACTTCACTTAGAAGTTGCCCGATAGCGGGCCTTACAACCTAATCCTATAGATTAGGATGCCCAGGGATTTATATATTTTGTAGAAAATCTTAGAAATTCCACATGCTTTCAACATAGGATCAGTATTGTAATTACTGTATTTTAAAGCATTATTTAAAGATGACATTCTCTCTTAAAGCAAGAGATGTCCGCATTGCTAGGTTTAGGTAGGGACTTATGGCTTTTATTAGAAAGTAGCCCGAAGATTTTAGTTGGGTAGGTCTTATTGCTTCCTTAGAAGTTGCCTAATAATGGGTCTTATGACCTAGCCCTGTAGGCTAAGTGGCCCGAGTCGTGGGTCTTACAGTCAAGCTCTATAGACTTGGATGCCCGAGTGAGGGGTCTAGGGTTGTGTTATTGCCTAAACAATTCCCTCAGAGGTCGGACTTACGGCTTCTATTAGAAGTGGCCTGTGTTTTAATTGGGGGTTTAGGGGTTAGGTATTTTTTTACCTAAAACCTTCCCCTAGGATCGGGCTTACGTCTTTCCTATGAAAGCTGCCGGGTAGTGGGTCTTACAACTAAGTTCTTATAAACAAGGCTGCCCAAAAGGGTTTTAATTGTGTGTTTGTTGAGAGGATGTCAATTATTTAGGGTTCGTCACTCAGAGAGATTGAGAGATTTATGAGTTTGTTTGAGTTTGTTCTTTTAACACTTTTGGGTTTTGGCACTGGCGTCAGTGTTTTAGTTGTTTTATGCTCGTAATTTTTTTCCTACTACACTGTGGCTCTACTAGCTTTTCAGTACTTAGCTTTTCTTGCTTTCCAGTACTTTTGTTTTACTAGTAGTTAGATTTATCACTCTTCAACATTTTAATGATTTTTATTTATGATGTACTAATATTTGTTTATTTTATGTGCAGATACGTGCTGATCCAGAGTTCGTAGCAAGTAGCTACAGTAGCAGGAACCTACAGCCAGAGGTGATATAGTTGCAGGGATTAGAGCTTGCTAGGAGCTTTGCCAGGAGCTGGGACCGGAGCCCACTAGGGGCAGGGTTTAGATTAGGATTTTTGGAGACTTTCTTTCAGTTTTGTGTTTTGGTTAGCTTTCTTAGGAGTTTGAGTTTTAGTGTGAGTTGTACATAGTCCATTAGTGTGAACATTCTTTAAATTTTATTTGATTTGATTTTTTTTTATTGCTCCAGTTAATCAATTTAAAATGCTCTCGAATCTTAACTCAAATTTTAATTCAAATTTTAAATTGCTCTCACATTTTTTACAATTCTCAAATTTTAAACTGCTCTCAAAATATTTTCATATTTTGAAGTTCTCATATTTAAAACATGCTCTTAAATAATTAATTAACCAATTAATTAATTGATAAATTAATATTGACTAATCAATTAATGAGACGACTCATTGCAAGTTTTGCTATCTCATTAATTATAGGAAGAGAAATGATGTTTTAACAGTTAGAGACCTCTAATATTTCAAGACTAATAACATTTGAAATGATAAAACAATTCAAAGTCTTCCAACCAATGTTATCTATGTTGGAGTCTCTTTAATGAGAGGTCTCATTTAAAGATATTTGAAACACTTCAAGCTATTTATCGGATCAAAATAACGTCCCAAAAGCTCTCAATTAATTAATTATCTTAATTGATTTTTTTAATTAAATATTAATTAACTAAATTAGTTAATTAATATTTAAAGATGATTTTAACATTTTAATTGACATTCAAATTAAATTGCCCCTTTAATTGAGTCCCGAATTTTTGAGAAAATTTCGGCAACCTCCTGGCGTCCCCTCCCTGGCGCCGGGAGGTAAGGGAGGGCACTTGCCCTAATTTCTTCCTACCCGGTCCTAAGGTCAACGGCGTAGGGTCTTCAAATTTACAAAATCATCCGCCCAGATCTAAGATCGATGGCACGGGTCTTCAATTTCAAACCATCCCGGCCGGACCTAAGGTACGACGGCCCGGGGTCTTTAAATTTAAAACCATCCGCCCGGATCTGAGATCACGGCACGGGTCTTCGATTTCAAACCATCCCCGCCGGACCTAAGGTACGACGGCCCGGGGTCTTTAAATTTAAAACCATTCGCCCGGATCTGAGATCACGGCACGGGTCTTCGATTTGAACTTTCCTGATCGGACCTAAGGTCGACGGTGCAGGTCTTCAACACTTGTTTGAAAGTCTCTTTTATTATTATTATTATTATTATTATTATTATTATTATTATTATTATTATTATTATTATTATTATTATTATTATTATATAATATTATATAAAAATAATAGATTTATAATATGCATAAATAAATAATAAATGCAAATTGATAAATAAAAATGAGTGGAGTTGGCTCGGGTAGTCGTCGAAGGAACACAGTCGAACAGTAACAAAGGAATGACTCGTGCAATCTCTATCTCCTGTTAAGCAACGAAGTCGAATCAGCAATGAAGGGGCCGAGAGGCGACGCGTGCAATCTCTCCACTTCCTGTGGAGCAGAAGTCGAACAACAACAAAGGAGCGGAAGAGGCGACGCATGCAACCTCCGCCTCCTGCGAAGTGACGAAGCCGAACAGGGCCGGGGGGGAGTCGGACGGCACCAAGGAGTCGAAGATGCAACTTGTGCGATCTCTACACCGCCTGCGAAGCAACAAAGCTGAATAGCAATGGGGGGGAAGAAGTGACTCGTGCGATCCCTACCCTCCCTGCGAGCTGAAGTCAGACAACAACAGAGAAGCCGAAGAAGCGAAGTCGAACGGTAGCGAAGGAGTCAGAGTCGAAAAGCAACGAAGGAACCGAAGAGCGACTCGTGCAATCTCTCTTCCTCCTGCGAAGTGACGAAGCCGAACAGCAACGAGGGACTCGAAGTCGAACCACCACGAAGGAAATGAGGGAGTTCGAATTAATCGAAAGGAACGGTTTGTGGAGGTTTTTGTATTATGTGGGAAGAAACGAAGCAAAGCGTCGTTTTGGCGATCAACTGCTCGCGGTGGGGTCGACTCAGAGGTAGGTTTGTTACTTTGTTTCTTCTCCCTTTTTTTTGTCAACAAATTGCCTCCCAACGAAATTCTTGGGTGATTTTCACGCAAGGAATTCGTTGCAGTATTTCTGAAAATATCTGATTCTTTCAATATTCTCTTTAGGTTTATGGGCAAATAAAATTTGTAGAGATTCAGTCATTAGAGTTGTTGAACATGTATTTAGCTCAACCCTTAGGTTTATGAGCATGAAAGGTTTAAAGGCTCGGCCCTTAGGCTTATTGAACCTGTAAAAAAAAAATTATTTCTCAACCTTTTAGGTAGGTTGATGAAAATAGAGCTCGACCCTTAGGTTTGTGAGCATAAGGGATTTTATAGGTTCGGTCCTTAGACTTATTGAACCTGTAGATTTTAGCTCGACCCTTAGGTTTAGAGAAAAAAAGATTTCAAAAGTTCGTCCCTTAGGCTTATTGAACCTGTAAATTTTTATTTCTCAACCTTTTAAGTAGTTTGATGAAAATAGAGCTCGACCCTTAGGTTTGTGAGCATAAAAGATTTATAAAGTTCGGCCCTTAGGCTTGTTGAACTTTATGGATTCAGCTCGACCCTTAGGTTTGTGAGCATAGTTTTCATAATTCCTTTACTTTATTTGGCGAAAGGATAAAATTACCTCCTGACTTTTCAAGAGGGGATTGAACTTATCTCCTATATTGCAGGAGAATATAAAATTGCCTCCTGTCTTTCAGGAGGAGATGTAAAAAATGTTTTCCTACTTTGTAGGTGTGTATAATATAACAAACATCTCCTATTTTATAGGAGATATAAAATTGCCTCCTGTCTTTCAAGAGGGACGTGAATTTATCTCCTAGATTGCAGGATAATATAAAAATTACCTCCTGTATTTCGGGAGGGGATTATATTTATCTCCCACCTTGCAGGAATATATAAATTGCCTCCTATCTTTCAGGAGGGGATAAAATTTGTTTCCTATCTTGTAGGAATATATAAATTGCCTCCTGTCTTTCAGGAGGGGCTTAAAATTTATTTCCTACCTTGTAGGCAAATTTGCACACATAACATCTTTATGTGTGATATTTCTTTAAATATTGATCATTTATTGGTGGCATAGGCCTTTGACCTTTTAGGTCTATGAGTTGATAGGCTCCTCCTTCATACACTATTCGATGATGAAGGGTCCTTCCCATATTGGATCAAATTTATCGCCGAGGCGACGGTAAGGGATTATAGGCCTTCGACGAACCAGAACAAGTTCACCTTCTTTTAAACTTCTAGGACGAACCATTCTATCATGGGCCCTAGTCATTCTTGCTTTGTAGGATTCTAAACTTTGTTGAGCTTGAAGTCGAACTTCATCAAGAGCTTCGAGCTCTTCAAGTCGTAGAAGATCATTTTCTTCTTTAGTTAATTCGTATTGAACAGCAATACGAAGAGACGGCAACTCAACCTCGAGAGGTAATATTGCCTCAGTTCCGAAAACTAGTGAATATGGGGTGGCCTGCGTTGCAGTTTTATAAGTGGTGCGATACGCCCATAGAGCTTCTGTCAATTTATCATGCCATTCTCTCTTATTTTTAGAGAGAATTTTCTTAAGTAATTTTACCAAGGATTTATTAAAAGCTTCAGCCAAACCATTGGCTCGTGGATTATATATCGAAGAATAGCGCCAATCTATTTTATGTCGTTCGATAAATTTATATATTTTAGCACTTTTAAAGGCCGTACCATTGTCAGATATAACTCGACGTGGTACTCCGAATCGATAAACAATATTATCTCGAAAGAATTTCATCACGTTATCTGCTTTAACTTCTCGTAAGGGAATTGCTTCAACCCATTTTGAGAAGTAGTCAGTGGCAGTAAGGATGAACCAATGTCCTAAAGAAGATGGTGGTTCTATAGGACCTATTATATCGGTGCCCCAGATTTCAAATGGCCATGACGCTACTGTAGGATGTAGCGGGTTGGGAGGTCGATGCATGATATCTCCATGTACTTGACATTGATGGCATTTCTTAGCATGTAATCTCGAACCATGCTTGGCCAATAGTATCCCATACGTTTGATTTTGATTTTAATTTTTGGTCCAGATTGGTGTGCATCACACAATCCTTCGTGTATTTCACTTATAACTTTTTGGGATTCATCAGGACCCAAACATCGTAATCACATTTGGTCAAATGATCTACGATATAACATGTCGTTCACAAAAGCATATCTTAATGCTCTTCGTGATATTTGTGAAGCCATGGCTTTATTTTCGGGCAATCTCCCTTCTTTGAAATATCTTATAAATGGATCTCTCCAGTCATTTTCCTCAGATACAGTTAGACTTTCTTGCATTTCTCTCATTTCATCATCTTCTATGATAGTTGGAGTTAATGCATGTCTATTTTGAACTGTTATGAGAATTGGGTCTTCCTGTGGATTTGCTAGTTCTTTGGCTAGTTTTGCCAACGCATCGGCTTTGCCATTTTTACTGCGTGTAATTCTAGTGAGAGTTACTTCAGGGATTTGTTGTAGGAGTTTCAGAGCATATTCATGATATGAAATTAATTCAGGCTTGTTGATTTTAAAAGTGCCTGTTATTTGTTTGATTATGAGTTGAGAATCCTCATATATGTAGAGTTTTTGAATTTTCATGTTAATTGCCAACTCAAGGCCTGCTATTAAGGCTTCATATTCAGCCTCATTATTAGTGTGAGGCTCTGTTAAGCTATAGGAATATCGGAGTATCCCTTTTTGTGGCGTAACAAATATGAGGTCGATGCCCACTTGAATTGTCGGGAATTTAGGTAGCTTTGATGGTTTTATTGGTGAAGCTCTATCGAAATAGAGCTCCCATTCTGGAAGATTTTCTCTTTCCTCCACATCAAGTGTTTGCTCATCTGGCAGTTCATCGTTGAGTGGAGAATCTACAGGTAAAGGATGGGTCACTAGAAAGTCAGCTAGAGCCTGTCCTTTCACTACTTTTTGTGGCATATATATTATGTCAAATTGCATTAGCAAGACAGCTCATTTGGCTAGACGACCAGTGAGAGTGGGTCTAGTCATTAAAAATTTTAATAGATCCACTTTAGATATTAAAGTGATTTTATGGGATAACATATAATGCCGAAGTTTTTGAGTGGCAAAGATCAATGCTAGGCATTGCTTTTCGATTGGTGAATATTTAGATTCTGCCCCTATTAATCGTCGACTGATATAATAAAGGGTATTTTCTTTTCCATCTTCATTTGTTTGTGCTAGCAATGCTCCGAGTGATTCTTCAAGAGCAGCTGTATATAAGATTAGGGGTTTTCCTGGGATTGGGGCAGCAAGGATTAGAGGATGTAGCAAATATTGTTTTATGCTATTAAATACCTCCTGACATGCATCATCCCATATAAAAGGTGTATTTTTCTTCATTAGACGTGCGAACGGTTGACATCTACCTGAAAGGTTAGATATAAACCTTCGAATATACGCTAATCTACCTTGGATTGAATGAAGTTGTTTTAACGTTTTTGGAGGTGGCATTTCCACTATTGCTTTAATTTTAGAGGGATCAATTTCAATTCCTCTATGACGCACAATAAATTTCCCGGACGTAACATCAAAAGCACACTTTAATGGATTCATTTTCAAATTAAATTTTCGAATTCTTTTGAATATAATCCTAAGATCATTTACATACTCATGTTGAACTTTACTTTTTACAACCAAGTCATCAACATAACATTCAACATGATTATGAATTAGATCATCGAAGATTCGAGTCATTGCTCTTTGATAGGTGGCCCCAGCATTTTTTAAGCCGAATGGCATCACCTTATAGCAATATATGCCGATGGGAGTTTGAAATGAGGTGTGTTTTTCATCCTCTGGATTCATCTTGATTTGATTATAACCTGATGACCCATCCATGAATGAGAACATGTCATGGTTCGATGTATTATCGACCATAAGTTCTGCATTTGAAAGTGGGAAATCATCCTTTGGGCATGCTTTATTTAAATCCCGGTAGTCTATGCAAACACGAATTTGACTGTTCTTTTTCTTTACTAGAACGATATTAGCAATCCAATCAGCATACTTCTCTTCTCGAATAAAACTAGCTTCAATAAGCTTCTTAGTTTCAGCAATGACTTATTCTTCAATTTCAAGTCGCATTCACCTGGGTGCTTGCTTGACAGGCGGTATTCTGGTATCGATGGAGAGCTTATGCACTGCCACCTCTGATGATAAACCAGGCATTTCAGTGTAATTCCATGCAAAACAGTCTTTGTATTCGAGAAGTAATATTTTCAGCTCCTTTGCTTTCTCCTGTGAGAGATTAGTACTGAGGAATGTATGTTTGGGATCCTCTTCAATACCCAAATTTATTTCTTTGAGCTCATCTACAGTAGCTTGGCCACCTTCTTCAAACTCTTTTGGAGCTTCTTTCAGATCTACAATTAGATCTTCAGTTTGATTTTCAGACTCTGACGGTCTCTCCTCCTTGTTTGTAATATTATAGGACGTTGCGTATGTAATACGTGGACGCCGGGGGCATTCAAGATAATGATAAGATGCTGCTCGTGTAAGATATGAATTTCGAGCATATCCAAGACCCCATGTTGTAGACAAACCATTGACAATGGGTTTTTGTGCTTGCTCGTTGTGCTAGAGCTTTCTGAAGTAACGGGCTTGCTTGCTCGTTTGCACAAAGAAGATTCTTCTTTCTATCAGCTTTCTCACAATTGATGGAGGATATTGAGGAATGATTATCCTCAAATCTCCATATTTCCAATCATCTTCACATACAATTTCATGAGTAATGTGATGCAGTATTACTCTTGATTCATAGAAAATGGATCCACGTTCATTGAGACCTCTTTTGGGGTGAACATAGAAAGTATTTAACATTTCTATGCTTGTGT
Source organism: Dendrobium chrysotoxum (assembly GCA_019925795.1). Lineage (NCBI taxonomy): Eukaryota > Viridiplantae > Streptophyta > Magnoliopsida > Asparagales > Orchidaceae > Dendrobium > Dendrobium chrysotoxum. The sequence continues at coordinate 3,555,324 of CM034310.1, forward strand.
TTGGTGAGGTGGTCAATGTTTTGGAATGTGCAGTCGGAACAGGTATTATTTTGATGATATCAGTAGATATCTGCTCTTCAGACACCCGTATCATTGAAATTGATACTTTCTGCAATTTCTTAGATATGGAACTGGATCCTGGGTCCCCTTCATCTTGAGATTCTATAGCACCCTTAGGCTGATAAAGAAACACTTCTTCTCCTTCAATGCTCGGTTTTCTTGAACACCGTACCTTGTTTGCGTGATTAGCTTCGTAATCAAAAGGAACAGTTGATAGTTCATTCCTTCTTTTTCCTATGATTAGGGGTTTAAAAATTGTGGAGATATTTTCTTCCTCTTCCGTATCACTACCGAGGTGAGGCACTGAGCAAATTTGCTTTGATTTATTCTTGCCTTTATCTTTCGACTTTATTTTATCCAGTGTAGCGACCTGAATCCTCGAAAGCTCACTGTCTTTTGGCATAAAGTACTTGGCATCATCGTAGATTTTGACTTCGTGCACCAGGAACGGTTGTTCATCACCATCAATGCGATATTCTTCATTATCTCGAATGTATTTCATACATTGATGAAGTGTTGAGGGCACTATACCATACTCGTGGAGCCATGGTCTTCCGAGAAGTGCCCTGTATGATGTGTTGGAATCAATGATGTGAAATGTTGCCTCTGTATAGAGTTTCCCAAAGTTTAGAGGCAAGACCAATGATCCTAGGGTTCTTTGCCCTTGTTCATTGAATCCTTGTAGAAACACCGTGCTTCTGTTCAAATACTGAACATCCAGGGCCAATCCTTTGAGTGTTTTGAGGCTCATTAGATTAACAGAGGAACCTGGATCGATCAAAATTTTATTTATTTCAATGTTGTTACTCTCCACAGTAACATATAATGGCCGATTATGATCCCAAAAGCTCTCAATTAACTAATTATCTTAATTATTTTTTTAATTAAATATTAATTAACTAAATTAGTTAATTAATATTTAAAGATGATTTTAACATTTTAATTGACATTCAAATTGAATTGCCCTTTTAATTAAGTCCCGAATTTTCGAAAAAATTTCGGCAGCCTCCCGGCGTCCCCTTCCCGGCGCCGGGAGGTAAGGGAGGGCTCTTGCCCTAATTTCTTCCTACCCGGACCTAAGGTCAATGGTGTAGGGTCTTCAAATTTACAAAATCATCCGCCCAGATCTAAGATCGATGGCACGGGTCTTCAATTTCAAACCATCCCGGCCAGACCTAAGGTACGACGGCCCGGGGTCTTTAAATTTAAAACCATCCGCCCGGATCTGAGATCATGGCACGGGTCTTCGATTTCAAACCATCCCGGCCGGACCTAAGGTACAACAGCCCGGGGTCTTTAAATTTAAAACCATCGGCCCCGATCTGAGATCACGGCACGGGTCTTCGATTTGAACTTTCCTGACCGGACCTAAGGTCGACGGTGCAGGTCTTCAACACTTGTTTGAAAGTCTCTTTTATTATTATTATTATTATTATATAAAAATAATAGATTTATAATATGCATAAATAAATAATAAATAAAAATTAATGAATAAAAATGAGTGGAGTTGGCTCGGGTAGTCGTCGAAGGAACATAGTCGAACAGTAACAAAGGAACCTAAGGAACGACTCGTGCAATCTCTACCTCCTGTTAAGCAATGAAGTCGAATCAGCAATGAAGTGGCCGAGAGGCGACGCGTGCAATCTCTCCACTTCCTGTGGAGCATAAGTCGAACAACAACAAAGGAGCGAAAGAGGCGACGCATGCAACCTCCGCCTCCTGCAAAGTGACGAAGCCGAACAGCGCCGGGGGGGGGGGGGGGGGGGGGGGGAGTCGGACGGCACCGAGGAGTCGAAGATGCGACTTGTGCGATCTATACACCGCGTGCGAAGCAACGAAGCCGAATAGCAATGGGGGGGAAGAAGTGACTCGTGCAATCCCTACCCTCCCTGCGAGCCGAAGTCAGACAACAACGGAGAAGCCGAAGAAGCGAAGTCGAACGGCAGCGAAGGAGTCAGAGTCAAAAAGCAACGAAGGAACTGAAGAGCGACTCGTGCAATCTCTCTTCCTCCTGCGAAGTGATGAAGCCGAACAGCGACGAGGGACTCGAAGTCGAACCACCACGAAGGAAATGAGGGAGTTCAAATTAATCGGAAGGAACGATTTGTGGAAGTTTTTATATTGTGTGGGAAGAAACGAAGCAAAGCGTCGTTTTGGCGATCAACTGCTCGCGGTGGGGTCGACTCGGAGGTAGGTTTGTTACTTCGTTTCTTCTCCCTTTTTTTTTTTGGTCAACAATAGGTTCACCATCCAAAGTTATTAAGTTTAAAATCACTTAGTCATGAAGATAGCTGACTCAACCTAACTGTGAGATGCTCTATTAGCAATCGTGAATTACATTGTCCAAAGTTAACCTAATGATCTCAAATTATAGAAACAAAATGTAGACTTCATAGACAAACAACTTCTAAGAGATGAACTAGAAAGATGTGTGACTTATAATTCTTATAAGTATAAGGAATGCCTATGGAGAGGAATGAGATAGTTTAATTATACATAATCAGAGCTATTCAACTGGAGTTACAATCTTGTCTAAATCAAGACAACCATTACTAATGTACTAAGACAAATACTTAGGTGTGTCAAGAATTATTTAGTATTTCTCACAATTAACACCTAAGGTTTGAAAAATTATTAAAAATGTCACATAAATTAGAAAAATTTTCAAATTATTGGAAATGAATAATATTTGACCTGTGACTTCAAAAAACTCAAATCAAAATAATGAAAACTATAAATTTTCTAAGACTTCATTTGGAACAACTCTCTTACTGCTTTTTAAAACAAATTTCTAATTAAAAAATTTTAATTTTTGTAAACTGAAAAGCTATTTTAAGAAGCGTTAAAAAAGCCGTCCCAAACGAAGCCTAAATCAAGGTTTGACTATAGCTTTTTTAAAGTCATAAATCGAATATAGCACATCCTTCAAAATTTTAAAGATTTTCTCATTTATTTGATATTTTTTATAAACTTTCACCACTTAGATGTTAGTTATGAGTAATATCAAATAATTTATACAAATTTTAAAATATATTCAAATAAACAGAACAAAAAAAATAACCAGCAGCCTGGATTCATTCTACCTCCATTAAACTACTACAAAATGCACACAAATTCAACAGTAGCTACATATTTCCGGCATCAAAATACTGCAAAAGCATGCAAATATTATAATGTTCTGGCAGTTCAATTGGCACATTATGTTGGTTTACTTTTCTATAACGTACTCGCACTATAGTTTTGCTAGTTTTTTCTTAACCATAATTACAGAGCCATATCCTCAGTGTTGAGCCTATCAAGGCCAACTCAATATCTGGAGCGACTTCTCAACCTATAAATAAAGAAGATTCGTTAAATTAAACAAGTCTACATAAAACATTATGATTGTACCAATAGCATCAACTATGAAAAACACCTCGGCGAATGCGACGGCGACCGTGATCGAGAGCTTGACCGAGAGTAGTATCTCCTTGGACTCCTGCTTCGGCTCCGTCCACGGCTTCTGCTACGTCTATGCTTTCTGTTGTAACAACATAGGAGAGATTTTAATAAACAATGAGCAATGAGCTCAAGTCCTGAGCCTAAGGGTTCATTTGGGACAACTGCATTTTTATATAAAAATAGTTTGACTGTTTGGGAAAAAATAGCTTAAAGCTACTATAGATATTATAAATATTATTATTTTTAAAAAAATCAACCAACTTTCTTACAACTATTACACTCTAGTAGAAGATCTAATTATAAAAAGCAACTTCCGCACATAAATTTCTTAGAAGGAACAAATAAACAATAGCATAGCAAAAGTATGTAAACATTTTGAAAAACAAGGCAAATGAAAAAACCGTCCAAAGTATAGCAGCAAATAAACTACATGAAATCAAATAATATGAATAATGGCGGATTAGATGACATTGATACCTTGCTGGAGAACGGCTTCGGCTTCTGCTTCTGCTATGGCTACGGTGTCTGTAGCGGCTTAATCTACTTGTTTCTGCAAGTTTTTCCAGCCTTTGTCGTTCCTGCTCGCGCTTCTTGGCCATTTCGGCGGCAGAATCCTTCTTAACTATAAGATTTATTTATGATTTATCAAAAGGAAAGATTATCATGGTGTATCAATATGATATATAATTCCATTAAAAAAAGACAAAGTTATGTCATGCATATTAAGTCATCTTACTCTGTTTGTTCAGTTGTTTGTTCATTATTCTTTTAAGACGTTCTTGAGGAGTTTCCTTCTTTTCAATCTGCTCGGCCTTCACGGCTCCCACTGGAGCAGCAGCCTTGCTAAGTTTAGCAATTCCAGTGGTGCTAGAATCATGAAACATTTACAATTGACATCAATAATCATTATAAAACTCATGATAACATACTACATAAATAAAAAAAGGATATTCATGAAGCATTAAGCCCATATAAAACCTAATTGCTTTCTCTATTTAATTCTTCTATATTTAAAAAAGAGTGAATCAACCAAGTTCATTAAATAGCACAAAATTAGGGGGGTATGTAAAGCGAGCTGGCTCGAACTCAACTCATTAATGAGCTCAAGAGTCGAGCTTATCGAGCCACGAGTTTGAGCTTGAGCCCAACCTAGCTTGGCTCCTAAGCTCGTTGAACAGCTCAATTAATTTAAAATATATTTAAAAATTAATTTTAAATTTTCATTATATAATATATTTTAATTTTTTTAATTATTTCTATATTAAAATAAAAATCAAACATGAAATTTTTAATTTAAAACTAAAAAATTGAACTCAACAAATTAGTAAAGCTTGAGCTTTCTAAACAAACTCAAGCCTAAAAATTTTGCTTGATTAGGCAAACACTCGACTCGTTTTGTTTACAGCCCTACACAATACTACCTAGCTCATTTCCCAACTAAAAGGACAACTAAACAAAAATTTAAAAAAATTAAAAAAAAAACAAATAGGACAACTGAAAATGATGAACATTGAATACCTCGCATTTCTAGAAATTTTAGTGTTCTTTTCATTTTCTAGGGACAAAGCTGATGCAGGATCAACATGCAGTGCTTCAAGTATCCGGCTTCCTGATGACCTGCAATAGTAAAAGACAAACAAATCAATGATGTATACTTTCCAATATAGGCAACAGTGGAACTCTCATATTCCTTTAGTTAAAAGAAAAATGTGCTCATCTGCATATGAAGGAAGAAAACAAATAAGCTTTTAACAGCTTCTAAGTTCGGCAACCCCAACCCCAACATCCTCCCTCGCCACCAAGGAACCTACAAGAACTTTTCTCCAAAAAATCAAGACTAAAATTTGCCATAATCCTGGGCTATGACTGTCACCAAAGGCCAAATGGTGAAACTTGGTGTAGCAAGGGGTGACCCCTGCTCCCTAGATTTGAGAAAATCCTATAAAATTATGTATAATCCTAAATTTTTTTCCTGTGTATTTATATTATAAAAGCTTAGTAAGCCAAGCTCCCCTCCCCCCTCTTTATTTTGGATAAACCCTTTCTCCATCCCCTCTTAATTGAAATCCTAATTCCGCCACTTTAAAGGCCCATATAATAGTCCCTAAGAAATCAGAACACCACCAGAATAAGTTGTAGCAGAGTAAACATGGCCCAATCTATCTTTGCAAGTATTAAAGGTCGAGTGCTCCGACCGGTTCTGAGAATCATCTTGTAATGGAGATGATGGTGGAGAAATTGCTCCAAGTTTTCGATCATTCATGTCAATGGAGCCACCAAACTCTGTAATGTACTCAATTTTCGGAGGCTTTGGTTTGCTTCTATGATGACCATTATCAGAATGTACTCGGTCATGTCTCCTTGAGTATGAAGGTGAATGCGACCTAGACTTAGATCTTGATCTGCCAAACAGAATAACACAGATGAGATTTCATCTCCAAAGAGATGACATGGTATTATCAGCAAAAATCATCAAAAATGTAATTGTAGCATATACCTTCTGGAGTGAGGATAAGCATCGTATGTGGGACTTCGCCTAGACTCCCTACAATAGATACTCAGATTAAGGAAACTTAACATAAAATAGTATCTTTAATGAACCATAAAATGATATGTTAAAATATTGTACCTATACGGATCATTATATGGCGCTCTTCCTAGAATGCGTGCAGCTTCTCTCTCCTTCTCCCTTTCCATTTGAGAAGCTTTCCTTCTTTCCTTCCTGCTTAATTTCCTCTGCAAATTTTAAGGTGTTTAGTACACAATTCACTGTAATTATCAAATCCCTATGGAAGATATTTAAAGCCATGAGAAACTTACAATAGATGGATCCCCTCTTATTACTTCTTTTTGTCTTTTCTCTTCCTCCTTGGCTTTTTTGTCCATATAAACAAGCCAATTATACCTCTTGATACCAAAATCTTTGGCAAGCAACTCCATTCCTTCATCATTGCTTTCATCACTACTAACATCCTTCTCATCATCATCATCATCCTCATCATCTTCATCATCTTCATCACTATCAATAGCATGGGGTTCCTCATTGCCATCTCCTTTGTAGGAGAATCCTACCTGAGAATAAGAACCTTTGCTTGCTGTTGGTTGAGATGAGTGTGCCCTGTAAGAATGATATAATTATGAAAGAAAAAAAATTAAATTTGCAAATTCATTCATAAAAAATACTATCAATCATTAATTAGTACAGAGGTAAAATTTAGCCATTTAGAGGTTCCATAATGTACATAAACTTACAGTATTGAATATAACTCAAAAGATAAAATCAATGTTTTGAATATTAACCCATAAGGTAAAATAAACCATTTGAATTTAAAAACTTTTCACAAACAAAACACCGTGCCATAAAAGGGTCTGGAAACACAAAATAGAAACAATGCATCACGTTTAATACAACCAAAGAAATTTTCAAATTTGTACCAAGTTTTCCATACAGTACCAAGCAAGAAAATGACAAACATATAATCACTATTCTATAGCTACATAACCTTTAGCAATGCATACACTGAATAATGAACAGAAGATTCGAAAGATGCAGTAAAATGAAACAAAAAAAAATCCAGACAAAGCTTCCAACTTTCACATTTCAAAATTTTTATTATACATAGAACCATTATATATCAACAGAGACTGGTGGAATGCTCAGTAGAAGCAATATACACTTAAGAAATCTCAAGTGAATGACCAAAATGGACCTACCGGTTTATATGATCCTGCAATAACAAAGCTCATCCTAACTACTGGAGGACATGATAAACAGCAAATTTCACAAAAGACTAGTGAAACAACAATCCCACAAGACTGGGGAAGCCAGAATCATGCGAAGGAGGGGTATGGATAGGGGATATGGAGGAGGTGGAAATTGGAGGAGAAGAGGAAGGAATACACCCCCCCTTGAGCCTCTACTGAGGAGGGGTATGGATAGGGGAAATGGAGGTGGGAGGGAATGGAAAGAGGAGGACAAGCAGGCGGAATACGATAAGAAGAGATGGGAAGGGGAACCACAGAGAGATTCCAATGCTCGCCTCATGGGAGGCATCAGAGGAGGAATAGAGTATTGGGGTGGAGAAGATCAGAAGATTAAGGAGTTGAAAATGCCAGTATTTGAAGGGAAGGACGCGCATGGATGGATATATAAGATGGAAAGATACTTTGCGGTGAAAGGGTTAATGGAAGGTGAGAGACTTATGACATCAACTCTATGTCCTGAGGGGAAGGCACTGGCATGGTACCAATAGAGGGAGACGAGGTACTCGATCCGTTCATGGGAGGAGTTTAAGGACCTCTTGTTGGAGCGATTTTGAGCCAAACAAGATGGGGATTACTATGAGTAATTCTTTGCATTGACACAGGAAGGCACTGTGATGGAGTATCAGGAAAGATTTGAGCTTCTGTCAGGACGGGTAGGGAGGTTACCGGAGATAGTGATAGAGAGTAATTTCATGAAAAGCCTCAAACAGAGTTGAGAGCAACGGTGCGGGTGACAAGGCCCCATGGCTTAAGAGAGGTGATGGAGTTGGCTCAGCTGGTTGAGGACAAGAATTCACTATAGAAGAGTAGTAAAGGGGTCAATTTGGGATGTTCATGCCACACAACGACCACTTTTCTGGCACCTAGGGTACAGACTATACCAGTTCAAAGGGAGGCTCCAAAGGAGGGCGGTTTGGGATTCTAACAAGCGAGGAGATAGAAGAAAAGATGCCCTTACACTTAGAGGTGGCTGAAGTTTCATTGAACTCTGTTGTGGGATTCACCCCAAATCACACAATGAAGGCGAGGGGACATATAGGAGGAGAGGCAGTGGCGATCCTGGTGGACAGCAGGGCTACACAATTCATATCAAACCATATGGTAAACAAACTAGGGTTGAAACTGGTGAACACGAGATGTTTTGGAGTGATGATGGACACAGGAAAGGTGGAGAAGAGTAGAGAGATCTCTCAGGGAGAATATTCTTCCATTAGAGTTGGGAAGTACTGACTTGATTGTGGGAATGAAATGACTACAAACTTTGAGGGGGACTAAGGTAAACTGGAGGGCATTAGCTATGGAGATCCAGGTGGAGGGGAGAAATGTGGTAATTAAGGGAGACCCCAGCTTATCCAAAGCAATGGTTTCTTTAAAAATCATGATTCGTGCCATACAAGAGGAAAAAGGGGGATTCTTAGTGGAGCTCTAGAGTTTGGAGGGAGGAGAGGCAGAGTAGATAGAGGACATTCCAAACATTGTCCAGCCACTTTTTCAGCAATTCAACGAGATATTCTAGCTTCCCTAGAGATTGTCACCCCCATGGGCGCACGAGCATGCCATTGCTCAAAAGGAAGGAGTCTCCCCCATTAGTGTCAGGACTGACTCGGGAGATGCTCGAAGCAAAAATCATCAAGCCTAGTGTTAGGCCTTTCTCTAATCCAGTATTGTTGGTGAAGAAAAAGGATAAAAGTTGAATGTTCTGTGTAGACTACCGTGCCCTGAACAAGGAAACTGTACCAGACAAGTTTCTCATACCAGGCATTGACAAGCTATTAGATGAGTTGCATGGATCTGTGATATTCTCCAAGATCAACTTAAAATCCGGGTACCACCAGATTAGAATGTGACCAGGAGACACACACACAAGACAGCTTTTAGGACGTACGAGAGATACTTAAGTTCTTGGTGATGCCATTTGGCCTCACCAACGCACCGACCACTTTCTAGTCTCTGATGAATAGGATATTCCAGTCTTATTTGCGAAGGTTTGTGCTGGTATTTTTGATAATATATTGGTATATAATAGGTCTGAGGGGAAGCACTTCAAGCATTTGGGAGTTGTGCAGCCTACCTTAAGAGAGCACACGTTTGCCAATCAAAAGAAGTGTTCTTTTACCCAGCCCATAGTGGAGTATTTAGAGCATGGGGTATCTAATGAGGGAGTGGCAGCTGATTAGGGTAAGATTGACGCCATGTTCAAATGACCCATACCCAAGACTTTGAAGGAGCTGAGAGGATTATTGGGACTCACAGGCTACTATCGAAAATTTGTCAAAGAATACAGTTCTATAATAGGGTCGTTGATGGAATAGCCCAAGAAGGACAACTTCAATTTGGGAGAGTCAGCCACATAGGCTTTTGAGGAGTTGAAGAAGTCTATGGCCAGTATGTCACTATTAGTTCTCCCAGATTTCAGCCAGCCTTTTTTAATTGAGATAGATGACTCGGGTTTTTTGGGTTGGGAGCGGTACTTATGCAGAACCAGAGACCAGTGGCCTATTTCAGTCAGGTGTTACGGCTAGGGCACGACTCAAGTCAGTCTATGAGAGGGAGTTAATGGCGATTGTGTTGGCCATTCAAAAATGGCGGCCATATTTATTGGGAAGATACTTCATCATCAGAACTGATTAGAGGAGTTTGATGTATTTGCTGGAGCAGAGAATGGTTACTGAGAAGCATCAAAGGTGGCTTTCCAAGTTATTCGGCTATAACTTCAATATTCAGTATCAACCTGGGGTTAAAAAACAAAGCAGCATATGCTTTATCCAGGTGCATGGGGGAGCCTCCAGATGATGGTATTGTTTGGGCCCTTAGTGGTTAACTGGGAGGCATTGAGGAGAGAGAGCGAATAGGATGCAGGGTTGAGAAAAATTAGAGAGGAGCTGGGGGAAAATAAGGACAACCATACAGGATAGTCAGTAGTGGGATAGAAGTTGCTTCATTATGGGCAATTTCTGCTTCCAAAAACCTCTTCTTACATTCCCTGCCAGCTTCAGGAGTTTCATGGGACAATCACTGGAGGACATTCAAGGCTCAAAAAGATATATCGTCGGTTGTCTGCAGAGCTATATTAGGAGGATATGCAAAAGGATATCGAAAAGATGGTCGCTAGCTATGATATATGTCAGAGGCACAAGTATTTAACTACGTCTCCATGAGGGCTCCTCCAGCCATTAGCTCTACCAGAAAAGGTATAGGAGGAGGTGACCATGGACTTCATTGAAGGATTGCAAAAGTCAGAAGGATCCTCTACGATAGTGGTGGTAGTGGATCGGTTGAGTAAGTATGCCCATTTCATTCCCTTTCGCCACCCCTATACAACAGTATCAATAGCGACAGTCTTCATGAGGGAGGTGGTGAAGGATACTTTATGATAGTACCGATAGAAAGTCCTCCTCTCAAAAGAGGATCATTGTATCTTGCTTGTTCGTTTTTTTTTTTATCAATAAAATCTGTTGGTTTGCTAAATTTTATTTTTACCATTTGTTCACTGATTTTTTGGTGCTCAAATCCTATCACATTCCCAAGTATTCCAAGTCTCAGAAGTCAATTAAACTCTAATTTCCCTCCGCTCATAAGGATGGGCAATCCATGTAAACAAGCTGCAAAGCCCATGGGCTGATGTTGATGACAATAAGAAAATTCATTATGATAAAGCCTCACTGAAAGCGCCTATAGCATCCCATCTTTAACATGAATTTAAACAATATCATCAAAGTAGCCTCAAATAGAAGCAAATTATCAATGAAATATTTACTATTTAGTTATAACTAGCTTTTATTAGATGTGAAACAAGCCACATCTGAGCATTTGCTGACAATCATGCTCAAAGACTAGCAAACCAACACCTACATTCTCATCTACTCAACTTGTAATTGATATGATCCTTTTCCTTTAGTTATTTGCACTCACGTAATTATAACTGAGACAATGTTGGTTCAGAGATGCTAGATATCAGGTCCTTACAAAAACTAGGACAGACTAGAAAATCATTAAACAATAAAAAAGGACCCAATATTTAGAGGTAGGAAATCATAACATATATGCTGACGATAGACAACAGTGAACGTGCAGCACAAAATGTTGTCAAATATAAAAAATATTCATTCTAACTTCACTTTGTTTAGCTACGATCACAACAATCTAGCCAGTTATTGGGAGTCCAAGTTAACATCTATGTATGTCAAATATAGTACACATTTCTAGTTAGTCTGCCCTAGGATGAAATTCAAAAACAAAGTTTCAATTCAAGTCATAAAAAAACATTTAATTTAATAACTACGTTCAAAACACATCATCATTTCATAATAAACACGGTCCACGATAATCTAAGAGGCTATGTAATTCATTTAAGTTGAAGTGAAATTTTCTTTATCCACCTATAAAGCTCAAAGTTCAACAAGCTTTCTCATTTCCAAACTGACATCAAACGAAATGGCTCCATTTAGACTAATGGAATTTGGTGAATAAAATATCAAAAAGAGAGTGAATATCAAGCAACAATGAATGCAGCAACGAGTACTTGTGTTTTTTTCTAAAATATTTTATTATTTAAGAACATGAGTACCTAAGAAAGAAACTAACCGAAACAACAAAAAGAAAGTACTTAAGATCAAGACGGCAAACCTTTCTAAGATGAAGGAAGGAGTAGATTTTGTCTCTAATTCTTCAGAAACATGGCGAAGGGCCTCTTCATCAGTATCTGTTGAGAGGTATAACGTTGTATGCAATATAAAGACACAACATACGAGATTAAAATTAGAACACCAATTCTAATTACACATAAGGGACTATGCAGTGTTGAAAGACGCAAATATTTCCATTAGAGGTCATGCAAGAAAACAAATCTTTTATGTACTACAATAGAGAAAAAAATATTAAAAAAGTACCGACATCCTCTACGTCGATGCTTAATTAAATCCCAGTAACGCTCAAAATTAACAAACTCTTCTAGTTCTTCTTCCTCTTCAGATTTTTGCTGTGCACGAAAAGGCCGAGTGCTGGAATCCCGTATGAAATCCAGAAGCGCACGTCCATCAAACCTGCCAAGGAAAAAGCAAACTGTAGGCAGACAGGAACATTCCACTTGATGACAAGTATACAAGCCGAAATAACCACCTGTCTATCAAAATATCCTGCTTTCCATTCCAAGGTATCCTGCAATTTGACAACATGCAATAAGTAACATATATATAAGTACCAATGCTGAATCAAAATGCCATCGCTGCCAGAACATTCCAGGTAATGTTCAAACTTCAAATATGATAAATAAGTCTACTAGAAAACTTAATTAATGTAAGAATTGATACCTTAAAATATCAAAAGATTACAATTTCTCACCTATATTTTATGATTTCAAATTGTTCTTGATATGTATGTATGATTTCTTGCTTAAGTTGAACCTGACTTATATTTATTTTTCAAAGTTTATATATAAAGAGCAACCATCATCTTCTACCACTCTAATCTTCCCCCATTAAGTATATATTAAATTATCTTACCAGCTTTTATTATTATGGTCCTTTCTGCCTATAATGTTATATAATTTGACTCTGTACTGAGCTAAACCAACGCATAATTTATTATGGTCCCGTAGAGAAAAAAATCATTAGAGGAGCTTCAGCCAGTATAACCAAAAAGAATAGCATGTCTACTCTCTTCCCAATGTTTTAAAATCAATTTCAGTTTTGGACCTTGAAAGGGTTTGAATGCTGTAATTTCAGTGGATCAGTTATTGATCTCTAGTATTGCCTCTAATTACAATATATTTGCACAAAATTAAATAGGTGCAGTTTAGTATATTCTTATTTGGAATATATTGTTATATAGATTACTGTGTAATATAAATGTCAGTGCAATTTATCAATTGCAGTTTGCTCTATTTAATGCTGTCGAATGTAAATAGTGCAATGCTATCAATAATGATCAACATAAATTCTTTCGTTTAAATTCTGTCAAATCCACTAGAGCACCAGATGGTGGCTATGTAGATCGGTTGATGTCTGTTAATTGTGTCATTTAGGCAATGGCCATCTTAAGTTAAACTAACATGTGAATTAAAGCACCTTCAAGATTCTGAGAACCAAATAAACAACATAAATTAATAGCATAACAAAACATAAAAAAATAAGCTAATCAAACAGCTCCAATACATATCTTTAAAATGATAAATCATCAACAAATCTATTTGATCAGGCATAAATCACAATGCAATATTTGAATTGAAAACTTCTAAAAGTAAATTCAAAACCATCCAAACTCCAATTTTAGCAAACTTATATTTGAAATAAATTTTTCGATGAGATGAGTCAAACAGCACCAAAAGCATTTTGATATTAAGTCTAAATGAGACTACACTAAGCACTTGAAACACATTTGAAAATTTTGTGACAATAATTGAAGGAACAAAACTCCTCTGAATCATATAAGCTTACATTTAGAACAAGAGTCTCGATGGAATGAATCTATCAAGTCCAAGATCACTTAATTTCAAGATCATTAGAACACTTAAATACCGAAAAAATATTATATGATCAAGAGAATCAACACGAATTGTCTAATGATATGTTTGGGGATTTTGGATAAAATTATCAAAAAAAAATCTAAAAAATTATAAATAGCATCTCATTTTTTATAAAAAAAGTGACGTAGAATTGGATAGAGCTCAAAGATCGAAACTCAGAGCATTGTCTAATGATAGACGCAGATAATCACTACTAGCAACTGCTATCACACTAACATTGTTGCTCCACCGTCGTTACTGAACCACCTTCACCAAACCGTGATAGCCAGTCCACTGTCGCCCAATTGTTATTATCTGATCATTATCGTCGGACCAACATTGCTCAGTCGCCATCATTCAACAATAATTACCCAACCTTCATCACCCAAGCATCGTGGTCCGATTACCTATTTGATTGTCTCTTGACCAAAATCGTCACCCTTCACTGTTTGTTTAGCATTGTCTACTACAGTCATAGGAGACTGAGCTAGCATCCTAAACATTGTAATCTCATCTACTCTAATTAAGAGGATCAAACCCTTTATAATCTTTGTTTACATAGTGGATAATTTCGTTAAGCCAAGCCCCTTAGTCTTTTTTTTTCCCTTCCCAAGTTTTCCACATCAAAACTCCAATGCCTCCTATGAACTTTTCTTCTCATTTGTGTGTGTGGAATCTTCGTAAAAAGCTAATACATAAAACTCTCACTCCACCGCCGCAAATTTTCAAACATGTGACATTTTGGCATTTTTTATGGGAAGATATCTCAGCATCCTATAAACTTCAGTTAGATGGATGATAGGAATAACACCAACAACAATAGGGCTTTTCATTCCATCACTCATCAATCTAAAACCAATCCCTCAACTAAGGACTTGACAACCAAGCAAGTGAAGGACCTCAAGGTTTGTCCCTAGAGGATCACATGCCCAAGAATGAACAGTATTAAGTTCAAATACATTAATTGCTAGAAGAGTCCAGCCAGTAGAGAATAACATCATAGCATATGATGGAGTTTGCCGACCACAAAAAATCAACATAATAGTGTTGATTAATTTGAGGACACTCATGCGAGACCTCACTACCATGTCGAAGTTCCTCCACTATAGCCTAATCCAAAAGTCATTGACACTGCTAGTTCAACTTATCCTTCTTATGTTGTTTAACCGACTCGTTATCCCCTAGCAACCTTAGTGGACTTATTTCAACAAATGTCTCACCAACTACAATTGTCATATGCAAATAGCATATACCAAGTCACCTAATTTGCAATATCTTTTATAAGGATCTCCATAACCAATTAAAAACAAATACAAACACAATGTTGAAACTTAATGTAATCATATTGTACATAATGCTCTTTTGACACTCCACAAGTACTTTAATATTATTCAGTACTTGATCATGCATATATTTAACAACTTCAACATATCTTTGACACACATTTCTTCCTTGATGCAAACCAAACTTATGACTTGACCATATTCTTTCCCAAGATCAATAAATTTATTTGAAGATCATATCTTTGCTATGCATACTTTTCCACCGTCTTAAAATAAATTTGTTTCCATAGTAAATCTTTCTAGCATGAAAACAAGCTCTCCAAAACTATAGTGAATTTGTTGCATAGTAAAAATAACTTATAAAATTACAAATGAAATGATTAATGCAATAACCTCATACTTCATTCTAATGTTGCAAAGGTTGAAGTCAAGTTGCAGGAATGAGGTAAGAAGCTATATCACTCTCACATAATTTGATAGTATGACTCATAAGTCTAATTCCTCTATAACTAGAATAATCTTGAACATCTTATTTGTTATTCATATTGATAACAAAATACTTCTTCTATTCAATTAGAATCCTCTTAATCTTCAAATTTTTATTTAAAATATTTACTAACCCAACCACTTTATTATCTCCCATAAATCTCCAAACCTTAATGGGCACCAAATATGAACGTAAAACTTTACCAATATCCATTCTTGTCAGGGTTAATTCTACTTCACTTCTTGGATCAAGCACTTGTTTTTTTATTCATTATTCCTTTAAATAGAAATTGCTTATTTTAAAACCCCATTTAATGATTTCTTAAAGTAGAATTTTATATCTTTCCTTTATGTCTTCAAATTTAATTATGATCCTATTATTTTCATTTTTAATACATTAAATTTAACTAGTCTTTAGATCTCTTATCTATTGCCTTAATTATTCTAAATATCTCATTCTTTCATTCCTTAATAATAAGCTAACTACATAAATAATCAAAAGCTTTATTTTTTCTTTGTTGGGTAAACTCTTTACAAGACTTTAAATTTCCTTACAATAAATCATCTCGCAAAATTTCAAAATAATAAAATAGACAATAACTAACTATAACTACTAGCCCAATTTAGAATAGAATTGCAAGGGTTTCTGATAAATTTTAGTAACAGTAACCCATTTGCATTAGCATTGTTTGAGAAGTAACTATATACTAACTATTATCTGTTTCATTGCTTAAATGGTTCGCTAATTAATTTTGAAAGCAACAAATAAATTGTGGAAACTAAATATAGTTACTGAATAAACATTTATGAATACCTAATAAATATTGTTTAGGTTCTCTGTAAATCTTTGAGGTCATTAGATGGTTGTATAGATGGAAAGTCATGAGCTCAAAATTTATTTAGCAGCCATGAAATTCAAGCCAAGAGGTAAGTGCCTCCCAAGAGAATTTTTCCCACAAGAGAAGACTCCAATGCTCAAGAGAATGAGCAAACTGCAATGCCCATCATGGTCAACGAGAACATGACATGCCTACTTTCTAACGAAGCTCCCTAAGGGGGGCACAACATGCAAGCTCACTACCAAAATTCCAAAATTAGAGGGGATTATCATAGGCACGCTTTCTCTCCATACAAGCATGGAAGAAATGTGTGGTCTCTGACATAAGGAAACTTCGTCATCAAACTCTACTCCAAGCAAAAAGTGCACATCTATGCCATCATTTACTGATCAGAACAACCCACTCAACATGTTTGAGCAGGGCAAGATCTAAACTCTTTGCATCTAATAATGACGTGCCAAGCACCTAAAGAGATCTAGCGATCCAAAAACTGCAATCAATGATGTTTGGAGGAAAAGGTGACATACGAGAGTGATGGTGAGTTGAATCAACAATGAATGCAAAGCCCTGACATGGAGAGTTTTCAAAAGGTATATCAACAAGATGTGGTCAAGATTTACTCCCCCCCCCCCCCAAAAAATTCCCTCTCTACTTTTTAACCTTATTTTTTAGTTCAAAATGCATCCCCTTTTCACTTTTGTAGAAGAATCCTTTTAAGGAATAAGATGCCTTCTTGGACTTTGAATATGCAATGACTTGCGGCTCACATTGTCTTTTTCACTTGTCGATGTGTTAAAGCCTCTGATAAGATATTGACCACTTGCTTCAACTACAATTGCATGAGATCCTCACATAAAACTATCCACCAAGCTAGATAAACGAATTAGACATGCAACAATAACAAATATAACTTTGAAATCAATGCTTAGGTAAGAAACATGGATCTTGGATAGCTTCCAAGTCAGCTTATAAGCTGTCACACTCAAGATATCAGATACAGCATCTTGGGAAAATAGAACAGAACAACATGGAATAGTAAACAGATAGAAATCGTTAAATGAAACATAATGAAACCATTTGTTTATGATGATACTAGGCTGATTTATAGATCAACATCTTGTCAACTGCAAATCAACCGTTTTCCTCTCAATTCAACAGATGTAAGTTATCATCAAATCATCCATAACTCTTCTCTGATACCCTTTTAAAGTTGGTGTAATCCCTCTACATCTGCCTGCTAAAGGTTTAAGGTACACACTTCAAGAACCATATGAGAATTTGAATATAAGGGCAGTGATCCATTAATCAGCTCAATGCAAATAAAGTAAATATGGGCGATATGGGGCATCTGACACGATCAAAATCAATTGGAAGATAAGCTAATGAAAATCAGAATAAGCCATAGAAATCATTCAATAAGAACAAAGGAGGCAAGAATGTACAGGCCCTGTTGGTCCTGAGCGGCCTGGTAGAGCCCTTCGTCTCGGTGGACGCGGCACCGTGATCCAACGACCTGAAGCGACTGTTGAGGGTCGCCGCGCCTCTTGGCGAGGAAAACAGCGCGCCGCTGGGCACGCCGTCGGGCGGCGTCCATCAGATCGTGGACCTTCCTCTCTGACCTCCTCGCCTCGTGCCACATCTGTTCTTTCTCGTCTTCCCCACCAGTTGCAGGAATCGCTTCCCGATGTCAAAACCCTAACCTTCTAATTCTCGTAGCGGTAGGCTTCGCCCTTAAAAGGGAGATATATGGATCGAACCCTTTAATAGGAACCGCGGCCTATAAAATAAGAGCCACGCCCAATTTATTTCTTTAAATCAAATAAAAAAAACATTACAATATGTGCATTTATAATATTCACTAAAAGAAATAAATTGATTGAAATAGTAAAATTTAATCAAAATTCTTCTAGCATTAAAAGTGGGCTCATAGTTAAAAAAATAGGTATATCATAAAAATAGTCATATATTAATGAAGACAAACTTGTAACATATCAACACAATAGATATCAATAGGATATAGGCATCAGGCCAAAATATCAATATTCTAAATCGGATCGGATAACAAACTAGATGAAGGAGAGGTTCATGGTTTCATCGATTCTACCTACTGGTCAAACCAGATGGCATAATAAATAATAATATTATTAAAAATTAGTAAAAATTACATAATAATATGACAATCTAAGCATCTAATATTGATTCTAGCAAATATTAGAATTAATTTCTGTGCATTTGATTGATTTCAGCAAAACAGAAATGCAATTTCATCACATACAAAAGTAACAAAACATAAATTCAGCAAATCTGAATATTAATTTCAGCAATTAAACTTAAACACATGATTTTAAATCACAAAATCAAAACGACACACCTTGCGGCTCCAGATTTTCGCACGAGGTGGTCCAGCCATCCCGCGGCTCCTAATTCCCGCAAAGGATGGTCAAATCAGCTAATTCATTATTACCACATTATATTGTGGGAGGAATGCATACCTTACATTTTTGCACAACCACTTCATGATAGGAAATAGTAAATACACATTTTGCACCAAAGCTTCTTGACTCTTCCTCTAATATGTGATATTCTAAAATAACATGAATAATTGGAAAATAACAACTAAATAAGTAAATAACATGAAAAAAGATAATATATTTTTAGTAAAATAAAGAGAAAGCATTAATGGTCTTAAAATGAAGATAATAAAAACTATAAAACTTGAAGATAATGAAAAGTGAAAACATATATTCATGAAATAAAGATAAAATAAATAGTAGTTTTCAATTAATTGTTCTTAACAATTCACAATGCAGTATTCAAACATAAAAAAAATCAAAAACATCTAAGTAAATCTAAAAGTTGTCTCTTATATTTGTATTATCAAATATTGAGCCCTCAAATCCTCCGTCATCAAAATCATCCCCACCAAATGCTTCGAACTCAGCACTTCCAAGTATGTCATCATCTCTCACATTTTCTAAGATATCTTCATCTACAAAATAGAATTATAAAAATTTATATCGTTGTAAAACTTTTGTTAGAAAATATAAGTTAATCTAATGGATAACTTACTTTGAGCTTCTCTAGTATAACTCATATTCAATTCTTCAGTAGTTGAGTAATCTCCTCTGTGTAATATGCGGTCTCTAAATCCTCCAATATAAGCTCTGGAACAGGTTCATCATCAAGAACCCAAAAATCAACCATCTCAATACTTGAGTAGTCTCATGGATCATAGTTCCTTTTTTTTTATTTTGAAACCTATAAAGTTAATAGGAGTCATCTTAGTATATTGTGTATCCTTCAATTAAAAAATATTATCAATATAAATGAAAATCATACCTATTCCTCAAATTGAGGTTGTAGTGAACAAATATAAGAGCCTTTGATGCTCAAGATGATTTCTTCTCTTGGTATGAATTTTCTCAAATACACTTCAATTTCTTTCACATCCTGAAGATGAAGATGTTTGGCTAAGAATCTGAATAGCCAACTTCTGTAAATTTGGTGCGCTTGATCCAAACATCTTCTACCATTCATCTTGAAATAATTAAATAGTAATAAGTTTATAAGAGAATGATGTGCGCATAAATATGAAATGCATATATATTAATTGAACATGTTAAACTTACCAAGTTTCATCTATTTTGCAATTGACAGTGCAATTGGCTTGCCAAAACTTTCTATGTTGTCGCAAAAAATTTGAACTTCATTAATTGTTGTTGATGGTTTAGGACACACCTATTTATTTCCAATCAATTCAGTCAAGCCTTGCATTACCTCAGGCTTGTGATAGAAATTTTCTTTATCATATTAAAAATGGGGATTAAGAAAATAAGTTACATAATGTATGCCTTATTGTAACTATCTATCCCATCTTCTTTTAATAATACTGGTGTATGGTTTATACAATCTCCTAACATTTCTAAAATTTATCTTGATAGCTTTCCTTGCTCTGTATATGCCGTTATAAAGAAAACCTAAAGAAGGCTTCTCATTAGAATCTACGATTCTTAATAGTCTAATCAAGCGCCTATATATTTTGAAAGCAAGCAGACAATCATTCCAAAACTTTGCCCCTAAAATAATAGATGCCACTTCTTTGCCTTTAACTGTTTTGGATAATTTTGACTTAGAATAAACCTTGCTTATTATAAATGCCTGCAAATCATGCTTATGTTCATATATACTTTTCAAGGTTATAAATGTTGTGGCAAATTTGGTAGCTCCAGGCCATATCTGGTAGCTCTGGACCTTCTAATTTCCTTCCAACCAAACCTATTTCTTAGCCATGCCAGAATAAAAACATGATTATAAATGAAAATTGTAACATTCAAACCTCTACTTAATAATTCTTGAATATGAGGCAGATTCCCAATATCTTTAAGAACTAGGTTTAGATAATAAGCAGAATATGGCGACCAATACATATTTCTGAACTTCTCATATAATAACTCGCCTGCCTTCTTATAGTTTGATGCATTATCAGTAACAAGCTGCACAATGTTCTCTACCCTATCCACTCCACAACATCACAAAACAAAGAGCACAAAGTGGTTGTATCTTTATTAATATCTAAAGCATCAACAGATTTAAGAAAAGTCAAACCCCATGGATAATATATAAGAAAATTAATCAAGGTGCAGTTTCTATTATCTGTCCAACCATCAGCCATTAATGTGCACCCTATTTCTTTCCATGTTCTTTTATATGAGTTGATCATTAGCTGACATTCTTCTTTACAATCCTTCAGAAGATTAATTCTCAATTTATAATGTGACAGTAATTTATATCCAGGTCCTATACCAGCTATAACATCAATTCCTTTTATGCAAAATTAGAAATTAAAGCATTGAATGGGATGCAACTGTCATAAAACCACCTTGTTAAGGCAAGATCAACACAATGTATTGGGAGCCAGGTTTAGTTCTTGGTGCTAAAAAGGTATCCATCTCATATAGTTTTCTCTTTCCTCTATCAATTACTTTATGATGTTCATATGAAGATTGTGACTTGGGGAATGACAAGGAACCCCTCTCTTCATCAGTAGGGTCATCAACAAATAAAGGTGTATTTTGCTCCAACTCCTCTTCTATTAGTTTTTTTTAGATATTTCTTTCAAATTTTCTTGCATCTGATGTTGGACATCATGTGAAACTTTTTTGCATGAGGCATTGTTTCCTTGGATTCATGTAAGGTGCTACTTTATTCTATTAATGCCTCCACCTTTGTAAGTGATCCCACAATGCAGACACTTAAACTGTTTCTTTCCATCTGATCCTTTAGACTCACTATAATGATCCCAAGCAATGTCTATTTTTTTCACGTACACCATAAACTGAAGCTACTGATGGATCCATTCTAAAGTAAAGTAATGAAATGAATGACAACTGGATTTATAATAAACATCAATGATGATGTACTCTACTCTGACCACTCACAATGACTCTAGTTATCAATGATTTCATCTTTAAAATC
The DNA here is from genome assembly GCA_019925795.1 of Dendrobium chrysotoxum. NCBI lineage: Eukaryota > Viridiplantae > Streptophyta > Magnoliopsida > Asparagales > Orchidaceae > Dendrobium > Dendrobium chrysotoxum. The sequence continues at coordinate 3,577,175 of CM034310.1, forward strand.
TCAATAAAAAAACATGCATAACCAAGCATCATCAACTTATTAAAAGCTTCATCATCGAATTTCACTTATTAAAAGCTTCATCATCAAATTTCACTTATGCAAAGTCAAATTGTATTTCAATAATCATGAACTTTTATTATAAGTTAATTAATATCATTACCATTTTACTAATATTTCCTTTTTTTTTCACAATGTGTAGTATAAGATCTATTATTCTAGTAGTCTAAAACTTAAATTTAATTAGGTGAAGGAATCATATACCAAAATAATAAATTTTAGCATGCATAAACCAAATCTTAAAAGTCTAACAGAGATAGTAGGAAACCATTCCATCCATACTAAAATTTTAGTAAAATCAATATCAGCAAATCAATTCAATACTCGGGTTCAGATGAATACATTCCATTACAATACATTGGCAAAGTTCAGTAATTCTCCATCCTAACATATTTTAAGAATAGTAAATTTAATTTAATTTAACATCTGATTTTCATAGCCATCCTTCCTACCAACCTCTAATTTTCAAAAACTAGAAAGGGCATGCTCAACAAGATAAACAAAAATGGCATGCTCAGCAGAACTTAGATACAAAATGTGAAACAAGTATATAAGTGAAGAGGTTGGAGTAGCATATCATATAAATTATAAACACTTACTATAACAGAGGCAAAAGCAGCAAAACTACAGAATACACGAGCCAGACGAGTGTGTATCTTAGGATACGATGAGATGCACGAGCACCACCAGAAAAAATTATGAGTTCAGGGAACCAAATGCATGAGCAGTATGGCACAACGAGCTACGCCAGCAGCCGTTCGAGTAGGGTGTAGAGCATGAGAACACCTTCGGCTTCGAGACGGTTTCGAGATGAGAGAAGATGAAATGTATGCGCTTTGGGAGATAAAATACACGACTTTAGGGTAAACATTTGAGGTAATATAATTCTCTAATAAATCTCTACCATTCGATCTTAGCCACATGGCTAAGATTTGTAATTTTAAGAACCGAACGGTTCTTTGAAAATTACCCTATCCACCGGTTCTCTAGTTTAACCTGATTCTTAACCAATTTTTTACCGGTTCGTTGCTTATCTAGTTATTTTAGTAGCCCGAATCTGCCTGGTTCACGGTTGAATCGGTCGATCAGGTCCGATTTTTAAAACCATGTAAAATACCACATGAGGAATTCAAAGATAAACATCTTCCAAACAAAGTATCCTTAGTTTAAAATCCACATATTTAAAGTTTTCATGAAAAAAAGCAATAACTTTAGATACACATCATTCAAAACAAGTAAGTATATCCCAGCCAGCCAATATCAAGGTTGTCAGCATAAAGCAGCTTGCAAATACCTTTATGGGAGAATAATGAGGATCATTTCAATCGCAATTATGCCCTGAAGGTGGTGCTTTAATATTATGAGCTGTGTTGGCTCATATATATTATGCCATTTATTTCTGGTAAGGGGAAAGGGAAAGAGTCTATTGAGTATCTAGTTCAAGATCTGATATATCTGAGTGTATATAGGTATTTTCTTTATTTTGTATAGTTGTGGCTAGTTATGTGATTTCTTTATTTTGGTATGTATAGCCATGTACTGCAATGTAAATATTATATATACATTTTGATGAAATAAAAAAAATTATGAATGAATTTATTTTTTCTATTTATTAAATTTAATTAAAAGCTCTGTGGTCTATATGATTTGATAGAACTCTAAAAAGTCCACAAAACATAGATCTTGGGCTAGCCTGTCACAAGTCAATATGATAAGACCTGTATATTTATAGGTCCTTTTGGGTTAGGTTGTGATAGCTCTTTTTGGTATCAAAACAAAAGTTTTGGAGAACAGATTGTAAAATAGAGCAATATGAATTGATATGTAATCGAGTGAGGTCATTTTGGGTAATATTGAATATTCATTTTTATTTGTTTTCATGTATATGTTTATTTACTTGTGTGTTCTATGTGGCCATTTGATGGATCTACTAAACTTTATGTGACATTTGCTTGGATGATTATGGTTAGTAGATTGTAGTTAGGCAATGGTGATCAAAGGATCACTAACATGCTATGATGATTAGACGGTTGTAGTTAAGAAATAATGGTTAGAGGGTTGTAGTCAAGCAATAATATTGGTAGGGTTGTATTCGAGCGATGGTGGTTATAGTGTTATAATTAAGTGGTAGTAGTTGGAGGTCCATTATCAAGCAACAGTGGTGGGAGGACTATGTAACAACCCAAACTCTTAACTATCGTGGTATTGTTCGCTTTTCCCAATGGCCTCATGATTTTTTCCTATAGGTGTAACTTCTTAGGAGGTCACCCATCCTAGTATTGCTCCAGTACGAACACTCTTAACCATAGAATTTCTTAATAAAATTCAAACTAATACCCTAAAAGGGCCTCAATATTTAAGAGTTTGGCTTCTTTTACTTAATGGGTTTTACAATCTCCCTCACTTTAGTTATTGATATCCTCGTCAGTATCCTTATCCTAGAATCATCCATCAGGCAAATAAATTCTAGAGGTGGCCCTTACAGGTTTAAGTGGTGGCTCCCACATGTGGCACTTTATCCCATATAGGATTTAAAAGGTAGCCCCCATAGATTAGCACTTTGTCTTGTATGACACTTAGATTCCATCTTCCGATAGGTGTATTGCTCTGATGCCACTCTATAACAGCCTAAACTCTTAACTATCGAGGTATTATTAACTTTATCATGTTTTTTTCTTATTGATGTAACTTCCTAGGAGGTCACCCATCCCAATATTGCTCCAGCATAAGCACTCTTAATTGTTAACTTTCTTAATGAATCACAGATTATATGTGGGTAATGGTGGTTAGAGAACTGTGGTCAGGTAATAGTAGTCAGAGCGCCATAATCAGACGAAGGTGGATAAAGGGCAGTAGTTGGAAGAAATTGATCAAAGGATAGCAGTTGATAGGGCTATGCATAAATTAAGTAGGTACTTATTCAAATTTAAGCTTATTTATTACCTGCTTGTTTGAGCTTGGACTGAGTTTGATTCCAAATTTTTATATTTGTATTAAAACTTGTTTATTTGAAATCATAGATGTTCGAGCTTGGTTTTATCTCTGCTCTTGCTCAATTTATATTGTGCTTATCAAGATTTTGAACAAGTACCTAACTTATATAATAAAGAAGCCTTATTGAGCTATAAGTAAGCTCTACTATCAAGTTATTTATTAGCCCACTAAATGAGTCTTATTGAGTCTTGTTGAGCACATTAATGAACAAACTTATTTAGTTTTATTGAGCGCATTAATGAACAAACTTATCGAGGGTTATCAAACCCATAAACAAGCAAATCGATCAAGCCTTATCAAGCTTATAAATGAGTTATTGAACCCATAAACTAGCAAACCTATCAAGCCTTATCGAGCTTATAAACCAGTAGCTTCTCAAGCTTAGAAAATGATACTTTACTTGAATGAGCTTCTGCATGAGCACTCAAAGCAAGCATTCCAACAAAGTTGAATTAGTATTTTATGTTCATGAATAAAATTGACCTAATAAAAGAATTTCATGCCAATAAAAACTAATTTTTTTCATAAACTAAAAATCATTTATTAAACTACATTACTTATATCATATGTGTGGGAAATAAAATCACATATTTGAAATTTTCTATTTTTTGATCGAATACTACATAGAGAGTAACTTAGTATAAGAAAGACAAAAATTATATTATGTAAAAGATTAAAAAAAGTAGGGTTTTGGAAAAAAGTTTTATGCCCCTAGAGACTTTCTCCTACTCACATAAATAAGATATAGTTTAGTTTATTCTTAGGTAAAAGTTCCGCATAAAAAGTAAGCTCTTATGATTAATGATAATCAAAGAGGGGTAAATCTTTTGAGAACACTCTCAATTAAAGTAATGGTAAATATTTTTAAGGTTTTAAAATTTTAGACAAGGAGATCATTTTTGGAATATTAAATGGGAATGACTCAAAGAGGTATAGTTCTTTCCAAAGGCCTGAAGGAAGAAAATAGGGATTACTAAATTCTAAGAATCTTCAAAGGACTATAAACTATCCTACGTCTTGCTTTAAAGCTTTGAATTTAAAGTTTAGTGTCTGAGTTATTCATTTTATAAGAAACTTAGGCTTATATTTGTCAATCACAAGATTGGAAAAGTGTTTGGGAAGTGAGGGCATATAACATAAAAAAAATCAACCTCATACCCAAAATTAAGGTCAACAGTACAAAGTAATCGCTCGAACTTAGACAAACTACAAGGGTTTTAAGAAAGCCAAATTCTTATGGACTTACAATCCCACTTGAAGATGATTGGGAGCTAAACCCACTTAATCATAAACATATGCAATCAAAGTCTTTATGCAATATAAGATAGGGTTGGATATTGCTTATTTAAGGAATTGGGACTTACAACTTTATCCACTAGGATAAACTGCCTGGGTACGAGGGTGTGTAGATGCTCCTAATTAATGAAAAATCAGAAAATCATATAATCAATCATGTAAGTGTCTTAAGTACACTAATGTGGTTATTATGCTAATCAGAAGTTTCAGTGTAGATCATTGTATTCCCAAACTCAGTATTCCAATTCTTAGTTATGATCAAAAGTTATAATCAAGTAATGTTTATTATTGATTTTTGAGTTTAAGTGTATAATTAGTGGTTTAATATTTACAATATATCAAAAAATAAAGAAAGAATATAAAATTATAGAAAAAAAAGAAAAAAGAAAATAAAGTACAATAAAAGTAAATATCCTAAACTTAAAGGTCTAAGGCTCACACCCTATCCAACATCTAGTGTGTGCTCGATCTTGTAGGCGTTAATCTATTATTTATTATCTTGTTCCACTTTCAATTTTAAACTTGTTTAACTTTAACTTGGGGTGATTTTGATTTAAATTTAAGTGATTTATGTCATTTATTCAAAATTTTAGGGATGTATAGAGAAGTATTATTTTTTACTTAAAATTCCTTTACTCGATTCAATTTGTTGTTCTTTATGATTTTTTAGATTAATAGAAATTTAATTTTGCATCTTTCAAAATTTTCTTAAATTTTAATGAATTTCCAAATTATAGGTTATTTATTTATCATTTTTATTTTAACCTTAGACTTATTAACTTTTATTTTAAGTTAATCTTCTAATATCAATAATGACTTAAAAAATCTTCCATAAAAAATTGGGATTATTTATAATTTTGGTGTATGTGAGTTCTATTAAAATGATTAAATATATGTTTTTTATTAGATTTTTGGTGAATTATATGAACTTCCTATGTCCAAGAGAGAACTATCGTAGCCTAGATTTTTTTTTTTCAAGGGGTGGGGGGAACAAATTTTCAAGAAAAAGACATCAAACCTTTGTGAAATTATATTTAGAGGTTAGTGATAGCCTTAATATCCTTTTTAAAAATTTTACATCATTTTTATTTGAATGGATTTTTCAAGATTTTGTCTAAGTTCAAAGTGCTTATACTTTGATTATTTTCCTATTGATTCAAGAGAGATATTAATATCTTGAGAAGTTCTCCTTTGATCCTCAAGATTAGTGGAGGCTAAATTTACATTTTTAAGTCATTAGAAGCATTAGAAAATTATAAATTATTTTTCAAAGTTCTAGGTCATTTAATAACCTAAAATCTTGAAAATTCCAATATGGTTTTTATAGTGCCTACTTTATCATGGAAAAACCGAGGGGTATATGGAATTCCCCAAAAATGTTAATGATGAATTTGACACCTAACAAAGGTGATTAGGGCACCTAATTATCCCTCTATCCCTATATGTTATTTAATAAAAATGACCCATATAAGATAATAAGAAAACATTCAAATTAATTTTTATAATTTTCCACATGTCTTAGTGAATCCATAGAGGGTTTATTCAGAATTTTTTGATTTAAAATGAATTTTCAAAATTCAACACTCAATTTATGGATTTAACTAAATCATTTAAAAGTGATTTAATCAAATCAACTAACTCAGCATAGCACTTTACACATGGTGCTTCTTAATTAAGCATTTGTTAGTGTGCTAGGACTCACATGAAATGCAAGATTGATCCTAATTGTCAGATAAAAGATTGGATGGCTTTGATCAATTGAGATAGAACATGATATGACTCAATCATGACCATCTATTCCATTTAGAATAGATGACCATGATTTTGTCTCTTACCTCCAAAATGAGACCATCCACCTTTAACTTTCTAATTCAGAGTTCCTGTGGATTGATCCAGGAGGATCAATAAAGTAGGAATTTGTTATCCAACATTCATATTCTATTGGATTACAAACTCTCTTCATAATGTTCCAGTCCCAACTAAGTTCAAGTTTGGGAATCAGGTGGCCATGACTAAAATTGATCAACATTTTGAGTTCACTAGACCTCAATGTGTGTTGAACATTGTAAAGGCTAAAGAGCCTTAGATTGTAGAATCGACCTTAGCCATGGAGCACTCACCCGTGTTCGCTCGAACTCACATATAGAGATTGATTAAGGGCTGGCTAAGCACTGGAGTCACTTAAACTCACTCTAGGGAGCTGAGGAGGCAAAGTTCTCATGTGAATTATGACTGGATGGCCCCATATTTATAGGAAGTTAGAAATAAATTTGAACAAAAAATTTAGCCATCACCATGGATCCAACTAGCATAGATATTTATAGACTAGCCAATTGAGGTTGGGCAAGTGTCTTGGAATGATGTTAGGGCTAGTGGTGAGTTGAATAGGTCATTCCATAAATTGAGCTCACATAGGGTTTACAGCCTTGGTTGTGTTTGGCTACCCTTGGCAAGCCAATTGGCTCGTTGACTCAACAAGGGTTTTAGAGTCTTCTAAGGATCCTAAGAAGGCTTTAGGTTGTTGACCTCATTTTTGTATGAGGTTAGTAGTACCAATCCAGACCTTAGAATCTGTTTAATCCTTAGGATTAATCCTGACTCTAGGACTGATATTGATCCTATATCAATCTAGACTTTAGGATCCTCCTAGAATCTAGACTTTAGGATCAATTCTAGATCTTAAGACTCTTCTAGATCCTAGGATCTTCCTAGACTCCAGACCCTAAGACCTATTCTAGACCTTAAGATTCTGCCAGACTATAGATCATATAATCTTCTTAGACCTTAGGATCTACTCTAGACCCTAGGGTTATCCCAGACCCCAAGACTTTAGACTTTAGGATCTTCCTAGATTTCAAACCCTAGGATTTACTCTAGACCCTAGGATTTCCCTAGATCAATCTAGGTCTTAGGATTCTCCTAGACCTTAGATCTATCCAGGCCTCAAATCTATTCAAACTCTAAATCAACCCAGACTTTAAACCAATCTAGATTTCAGACCTATTCAAGCTTCAAACTAGTCTAGATTTCTAGGCAATTCAATCTCTAGATCAAACTTCATTTAATCAAACCTATGATCAAACTTCAATCATATCTAATCTATCATAATCACCCATATAATTATGAGAGATGAAGATAATTCAAATCCAAACAATCAAGTTTAAAATCCAGCTCAAACCTAGATCTCCAGACTCAATTCTAAAGCCAAAGGTCTAAGTCCTGAAAGCCTTTTCCAGTGAATCTTTGAACACTTCAAAACCCTATCACATGACCTCTGATTCAGGATCTGTCAGTTCCACACTAATATGACATATCTCTAGAGGTAACCCTCCAAATTTGAGCTCATTTTGAGGTCTCTAACCCTAGAAACTGAATTGAAATCCAAGGGCTGTAAAACCTTCAAATATTTATAGTCTATGCCACTGGACCTACCACCCAGTAGATTTTGACCTTAGAGACTTACCCAAAATCTCTAATCACATCCAGACCCTTGATTATCATTCATTGAGCAATAAACTGCATTTTATTGGACTCACCCTGACCCCCAGTTGATCAGAGATCAAAATGACTAAAATACCCCTTAGGGGTGTGAATAGTCATCTTTGATCAAATGAACTCCAAATCAAATGCAATCACCTCCTACAAGTTTCAAATATCAAACCCAACATGTTGGACCCAGACCCAGACCCTGGGTCAACCTAGTTGACCAAGTCAACCTAGGTTGACCTAAAGGTCTATTAATGACCCAAGCAGATCATTTTAACCAAGTGACCTATCCTGATCTTGAAACTACCTCTACCAGACCCCATTCATCATTTCAAACCTATCAAGCCTAAATCTTGGTCTTGGGTCAACCTAGGTTGACCATTTCAACCTTTAAGCCATTTTTTTACATGAAATCCAACTTTATATGTATTCAAATTTCATCAAATCCCTCAAATTCTCAAATCCATCTCAAACAAAGATTCAAATGCATTCAAATATGTTTGAAATCAAATTACCTTGATTTGACTTAGTCAAATCCTATTCTATAGTTAAACCCTTCATTAACACACTCTTTCATTCAAATTCAAATCTTATTGCTCTAAGAAAACCTCAATTCCTTTGAACTCCACTTAAGGCAGCATTTGATATTACCCCATGTGCCACCTAAGCAATCATGTTGACTGTTGACTAGTCAATAAGTCATTAAAACTCCTTGAAATGGCCAAATCCCTTAGCTTGAGCTAACCCACTCTACCTTGATACCCTTCAAGCCATTTCCAGTAGCTCATTAAGGCCTCTTTGCTGCCACCTCAGCCACCCAAGTCAAGTTGACTTGGTCAACTCAAGCAAGTATGGTCAAACCCTTTTGAAACCCCTCTAATTCATCTAAACCTCAACCCTCAAGTATCAAATCCTTCTAGCCTATTATTCAAGCACTCAAGACATCTCTTCAATGCCACATCACCAGTCCACATGGCATGTGGACTGGTCAAACAATTAATTTAATGCTTTAGATGGGTCAAAGCTAGTCAAACTAGCTCAAATTACCCTCTCCCCCATGCCAAATTAGCTCCAACTGTGTGGGCTCCCTCTAGAACCTTCCTAGGGTTATTATCAACCCTTAGATGAGGATCTAATGGCCCTCATCACCCACACATGGCCACAAAGTGACAAAAATCCCTTTACACATGGGATTGTACTCTTGTCCTTGATTTCTTCTGCTCCCACCTACTCCATGAACACTTGGCATTCATCTGGAGCCTAGCCAAACTAATCCTAACCTTCTATTTGATCTGGAGTAGTTAGAATAGGGCAAAAAACCCTTAGAAAGGGATTCATTCTCATTTTCGCATTCTCTCACTACTCCAGCTCTCTCAAAGGAAAACCTAAGTTCCCTTGAGCTCTCCAGCAACCACCCTCGACATTCCAAACTCAATCGCATCGGGCAAAGTCGTCGGTGATCATCCCTCCATCGAAGCAAGAGCATTTCGGTCAAGCCCACATTGCATTTGATACAGACGTCATCTGTTCGTGGAGTCTTCACCAAATTTAAGCGAGGACAAACCACAATTTTAGAGAACCCATTTTCCTTTCAAATCTCTCGGTAAATCTTCCTAAAACTCTAGCCCTATGACACTAGATTTAGGATTATTTAAATTTTTATTAAGCTGGTTTTAAGTCAAACCAAATATCCCATACGATTTCTGTTCACCTAGTCTATCTAGGTTTAAAATTTCATTGTATTTGGTTAATCGGATCGGAAGAACGAGCTGAAAAATGAGCTCAAGGGGTTCGTTTTACGTAACTCTTATGTTACGTCAAATCCGAGCCGTTGATCTCATGATCAACGGTTCGGATTTGGTCCTTCCGCGCTCTAGCCCGAACGCGGATCCAATCTCGCGTCCCTGAGTTCCGTTCGACGCCATCTGGGCCCTTGAATCAGAACCGCGGGATCAAACGTCCGTCGTCTGATTTCTCTCCGCGAGATCAAACAGCGGGATTTGATCTCAACCGTTGATTCTCTCTGAGATTTGATCCGACGGTCCGTCACTCGCGCCGATGTGGTTAAGTGCCGCGCGGATCGAAACCGCGCCGCCACCAATCATTGGAAATGAATGTGCGGTGGCACAATCATTTCCAATGATTACCCGCGGTTTCATAGGCCAATCCTGCTCCGCCACGTGGATCCCGCCGGCGCCGGCGCCGCCATTTTGATTAAAATGATTTAATTTTTTTTTAAAATCATTTTAAATATAAAAAAATCAGAATTTAGTGTTAAATTAGTATATATATTTATATATATTAAAAAATATTTTGAATTTAATTAATTAATCTGAAATTTAATATTAACCTTAATTAATATTAAATAATTTACAACTTTAATTAATATTAAATTATTTAATACTTTAATTAATATTAAATAATTTATTAACTTTAATTAATATTAAATTATTTAAAACTTTAATTAATATTAAATAATTTATTAACTTTAATTAATATTAAATCATCTAATGCTTTAATTAATTTTAAATAATTTAATACTTTAATTAATATTAAATAGCTTAATACTTTAATTAATATTAACTTTAATTAAAAAAAATCTTAAATATTATTAGAATTATAATATAAAACTTAAAATACTTTAAAATTAAGAGGTAATTTAAAATATTTAATATCATTTAATATTTTAGTTAAATATTTAATTAATTAAATGATAAATCATTTTTAAATTTGAATATTAATTTTAAGAATATTTAATTTAATTAAAGTATTTATTATTATCTAAATAATTTGTAATACTTTAATAATTAAATAATTATTTAATATTCATTAATTGAACATTAAAACATTTGTTTTAATTAATTAATGTTCAATAATTAAATAATTATTTCAAATTAATATAATTCTGAAATTAAACTAATTTAATTTATATTTCATTTTTTTAATCAATTAAATATTTAATTGTTAATTAAATCCAATTAATATTAAACAATTTAAATACTTTTGAAAATAAAAAAAATATAATAATAATAATTTTTTTTCTTAAATAATTTTAAAAATTTCAGAAAACATTTAAGATTTAAATTAACTGGATTTAAAATAATTTTAATCATTAATTGATTTTTCTAAATTAATTAAAAAAACCCTTTTAAATAATTTAAACTTTAAAAATTTATAGTAATTTCATTTTAAATTAGAAAAATTAATATAATATATAAAAATTTTCAGAAAATTAAGTACTTTAATTTGAAACTAATTTCAAAAATAAAAAAAACTTGATTTATTTTAATTAATGTTAATTATTTAATTGCTTTAATATTAAATTAATATTTGATTAAATACTATACTTAATATTTTGAAAATTAAAAGCTTATTTTCAAATAATCTTTGAAAATCAGTAGATCTCTCATTTAGATATTGAATTTGTCCTAATCATATCTTTAAGTATTTTAAATTTAAAATTTATATCTATATATAGTTTTATGTATAGATTAAACATATATTTAAAAATTATTTTAAAATAGTATATATATAATTAAATACTTTAGGTTGAGAGATCTACTTTGAAATTTTAAACATCGATTAACATGTTTGAATAGAAATCATATGGGAATGTTAGTGAATGATTATGCTCTAATCATTCATTAATCTAATAATGTATATTTAATTAGCATTAATCTTTACATGTTTAGGACATACACACCACTTAGTTTAAAGCTCTCCTAGATTTAAGAATTGATTGTGAATGATGTGTGTTCCTATATGTATTTGTTTGAGGGTTAGTTAAAACTTTGATTCAAACCTATTAAACTTAGAAACATCATTAAGGATAATAATTAAGGACCTAAGTCTAGAAAACTTAGAAAAATTATAGAAATTAGGAGACACATCCCATTGACTTGAAACTCAAACCAATAAAACTTAGTGACATGTTTAGCTTATAAAAATTTTCCCACTGAATTTTGAAATCATTAAGCCTATTAATTAACTTAATCAAACTTAAACCTTAATTAAGCCGTTAAAATTTCCAGAAAATACAATAAATAAAATTTAAACCCAAAAATTACACATGACCCCTCTAACTGACCATAATTGAATTATTAATCCATGAAAATTAAAATCAACCAGATTTGACTTCAAATTTAAGAATAATTTAATAATTATTGAAATCTAATATTTAATTAATTTAATTAATTAAAAATAATTAAAAATTTCAAAAATTTTCTAAACACTTGGAAATCACTCCTTAGGTCATTTCTGACCTTTGGAGCTGATTTCAAGGAGTTTGGAGATCATTTGGATTCAAATCACAAAAAGGCCTTTAATTAAACTAATTTTAAAAAATTCAAATAATTGTCAAAACTTCAAAAATTCATAACTAATTCAAATAAACTCCAAATTGAGCAAATTCAAAGACATATGATTCATCTTAAGGTCTAATATTTATTTAAAATATTAAATTTTCAGAAATCAATCAAATTTGAAAAGGTCAATTTTTGATCAAATTTAGTTCAAAATCAAGTCAAAACTTCAAACCTTCATAATAAAATATAGAAAAATCCAATTTCAGTATACTTATTGTCTAACTGATCATATTAAGGTCTGATATTTTAATAAAATACTAATATTTCAGAAAATACTTTAAATCAAAAAGTCAATTTTTGACCCTTGAATTAAATGAATAAAATAATCCAGAAAATTCTAAAATTTATTAATTAATTTTAAATTCCAGAAAATATTAAATTGATGTTCAAAACACTCAACTAACCCCCTTAATATATAACAACGACTCCTGAAATAAAGTTTTTAGGCTGGACTACTCCGGGCTACGGGGCTACGTGTCCTAAGGAGGCTTTGTTCCTCGAGCCTGGTGGCACAATGCCACGAATGAATTCTAAGGAGTGTTAAACTGAAAATGAATTGATTCTTAATAATTTAACTAAATTTAAAATCTTTAATTCAAATACATTAACTTGGTTTCTCAGCTAGACTACTCCGGCTGCGGGGCTACGTGTCCTAAGGAGGCTTTGTTCCTCGAGCCTGGTGGCACAACGCCACGAACTGGTTAATGGCAAATTTAAATGAATTAAAATATTAAAACCATCAACCAATCAATTTTAATTAAAATTTAATTAACCCTCAAATTTAATCAAACTCAAATCACTTAATTATCTCGGGTACCACTGGGTAACCCAGGCCTACGAGGCTATTAAATTAGCCCCAAGGAAGGTGAAATAAACTTCACGGCCTCGGTGTGAAACAAATGTGGTATCCATTAAATAACTAAAATCAATTTTAAAAATAAATTTTAAATCATTAAGGTTTAAATTTTAATTAGAAGTCTCCCTTAAGCCTTTCAACCAACCAGAACCTCTAGTAACTTCAATCAAATAATCCTATTTAAGACATATCAAACCCACACAATCTTTACACACACTTTAGATAGTTTGTTAGGACAACCAACTTTAGTCTTAGGCTAGGATGGTGTTTACTTTTCTGATGTGTGCCGGGTTTTTGAGCTTTCACTGTACGCTGCTTGCTAGTAATAGAATTACTGTGATTATTTATTTATTTATTTACTGTATTCTGTGATGTGATTGATTGTATGTTAGATCTACCTCTAAGCTAGGGACGATTTATACTAATTCAATCTTATACATGTGGCCATGCTCATACAGGGTATTAAATAAATGGGGCAAAATCATAAATAATAAATTGCACAGGTGCTCCAGAAAACTGCTTAAGTCCCCTTTTAATAATTAAAAGAGCATGACCAAGCATGGTTGGTTTGAGTATTTTAAATTTAAAATATATTAACTGCTTGAGATATTTTTATAACTGCTGATTATTAGGATAACCTTGCAGATTGTTGAGTCTAGATTTTAAATTTTATTCAAATGTAATTTATAATTGAGTTCTAAATATTTAAAGTGACTTGAGAATATGGTATATACATCCTATTTAGATTCCAAAGAGGAGAGGACATCCCTTAGGGGAGGGTCCTCCTCTATTTGGAAGCCTAAATTAGGATGACTTCTAGAATATCTAAAGAGAAAAGATAACACCCCTATTCAGGGGGAGTTTCTTTTCATTTAGATATCTGGACTTGATGATCCAAGGAGTTCCAAAAGGACGAAGAAGTGAAGAATGAAAAGACCCATTCTCAAAGTCACTTGAGTCTTAGGAGTAGAATCCGGGTTGTAATCAGTGGTACCCGGCCACTTTACTTTCCTGCAGACCCTGAGTTGTATAATTAAAAGACACTTGCCTATGGACTTTTATTTTGAATATTTATTAATTAATTTAATTATTTGATTGATGTGTTGATTGTGATTAGGATCTGCCTGCTTTTATTAGTTTTTTGGCGATCTTGCATGTCGTATTTGATTTAGCCTAGAATCTGATCGGAGGCTCGTGAGAACACGTTTAAAACTATTTCTACTTAAACAAAACTTAAAAACTTTAGGCTCAGATAGTAACTCTAACGCTTTTAAGAAGTAAGCTCGGGACCACCGGGGATTTTTCATGCATACATATTTAAACTTCTCTTCCGTGTTAGACACCTCCCCACCTGCGGGTTTGGGCAGACCACTTGACCTATTAGGGTGCAGTTCTGTCCAAGGGGATGTTGTGCAATCCCTAGGATAAAATCTATTTTTAAGCCTAAATTTTAAACTGCTTCATTCTGATTTCAAAGCATTCGAGTCAACTAGCATGCATCGCATTAGTAACAAATTAAAATTGAGTCTAATTCTTAATTGCATCTCTAGCTTAAATATTTCACCCAATATATGTTAAGGGGCCAATTAGGATCTGCTCTAGATGTCGGCTCCGCTCTCCTTAAAACTTATCTTAAACAACGTCCCTAACCACTCTACATTTAAAAGACCAGACACCATGGTTTTGAAGCGCTTAGATGGTTTAGCTGACTCCCCAATCCAGGCCAGGGTAAGTCCAGATTGCATTGCATTAGTTAGGTTCTGGGTCACTGATTTTCAGTACCCATTTAGACTTAGGTTCTGAGGCAAATTTTCAATCTTAAGACCTCAACCTCCAGGAATTTGATTCTCACTTTCTAATAAAATCGATCATCCAAACTTAAATCTCTTTCCATCAAATTCAAGCCCAACACTTAGGATAGTTTGAGGTGTTTCTGAAATAATTCAGAATCTCAAAACACCTCCTACCTCTCCTCCTTTGACTCCAGAAATAAGAGTTCAATTTTGATCAAATCCCTGTTGAAATCCCAGTCCTGACCTCCTTTGACATCAAGCCTTGAACTCTTAAATAAAATTCGTATCGCTATTTTAATCGAGAGTATTCGTAGAAAAATTTTTGGTTTCCTACGATGTAATTAACTACGAGGGCTTGTGCTTGTAGGAGATTTAGAAACTCAGACCAGATTTTTAAAATCAAAATTTTCAAAACCCTTAATTAATTATCTTTGGGAAATTCAAAACTGACGATCATTATCATCATATTCAAATTATGGATAGTAATTGATATCTGTGGACCTCCGAAAGGACACAAAACACCGCCGTCCCGTGTGGGGGAGGCGGTAGCTGTTGCCAATGGGAGGGCAGATTCGATCACACATACAATTAACCATTGAGGATAGTGGCTCCCACCAACACACCCCGATGGGTAACAATATATGTGACCTTATCATCATAACGGGTTTTCCCCACTCGATATATCAGCTCGAGTGGGGTTTATTTGAAAGTGGGATTCGGTTTCCCACGGGCGCAAGCCCCCGTGGTTAATTACATCTTAAGCCGGGGCCTGAGAAAACTCTCGATTAAGGATTCTACATTATTCTTCCCAAATTGGGATTGGCACATAGGGCAAAGGCTAGGAAATCCTACTCAAAAAGAAAGAAAGGTTTAACTAGGCTTAGTCAACATACACGGCTCAGATCAACACCCGGAGGGACTAAGGTAGTGAGAAGAAATTAGAGAAAAGAAAGTCTTACACTTGAAGCATACGAGAGAGAAAGATGGAGGTGGCGTCATCTATGTGACGCAGATAGGCAGGATTTATAGCCCCTGAAAGAAAGGAGACTTACCCACCGATGATGCATACTACGAGACACCGATAGTAGTAGCCTTGAACCCTAGATCTAGTGGGCTTAGTGTTCTACACAACACTAACACCCGTGTCCTAGCTAATGCATCATGGACTTATATACTGCTTGAAAAGGAAGGCCAGCTAACCACCTAGTCGCATAAAATCCATGTTGTCCAAGTCTTTATGAAAGATGGGTGAGTAGTTTAGTTATTGGAAGTAGGGCCAACATCTAGAGAGTCTCCTAGATGGCCCTGGACTTATGTAGGGTGTATGCTCCTAGAACTAATGCAATTAAAATTTTAATTTAGTTAGTTTCTAGTACAATACATGCTAGTTAAAGTCTCCAAATCAGGTATGCATGGAATTTAAAAAAAGGCTTATAAAAATAATTTTTTAGAAAAGACTAAATCTCCCCAGATCCAGCACCTCATCCTCATAGGTCAGATTATCTGGACTCTACCCGCAGGCAGGGAAGTGTCTTATTGCAAGGAGAGAGAAGATGCATTAATATGCATGTGACCCCGGACGATTTCGGCTATTCCCTAGGTTGTTAGGTTTCTATGTTATTTAATTCTTAGAATTTTAAATATTAATTACAAATATAAAAATTTTATTCCTAAAGAGCCTAACGAAGTCAGGCCAAGCACATGCAGAAAGAAACCTAAGAAAAGCAGGCAATTTCTACTGCGCACACAAAATAAACACATCAATATAAATCCACAGAGCAGAGTAAGAAAGAGTCCGTAGTCCACGGCAAGTGCCGTATAAGTACAACCCAAGGTCTGCAGAAAAGTATTGGTGGTCAGGCCCCACCGACAACATCTTGGATTCTAATCCTACTGAATGACACAAGTCTTAAATGCAAGGCATTTCATCTTCAAGCCTTCGTCTTTGAGTGGATCGTCTTCCTTCAGATATTTCTCCTATTACAACTCAGGCTCCTGAGTTTATGATTTTGATGATAATAATATTATTGATTGGCTCTTTATTTCTTCTAGTATTTGTTGTGTATACATATTTTTGTGTTGACTAACATTTCAGGTACAACAGGCATCGGTCTTTAAAGATTCAGGGCTCAAGACTAGGTAGAATAGGTTATGATGAAAGAAAATGTAATTTTCTTTTATTTATTTTAACTTCTTGAGTCAAGTCCTGTAAAGGTGCATGATAGCCTGGTGACCGTGCACACACACACAATGGGAGAAAATTTAATGTTAAATATTTTAATTTTTCTGTACATCGTACTGTACGATCTGGATCGTACTGTACGATCTGGTGTTATAGAAATTAATTAAAATATTTTATTTTTCTGAAAAAAATTCTTTTGAAATATAACTAATCGTACAGTATGAACACCACATCGTACTGGACGATCTGGTATAATTAGAAACCCCGTCGATCATTAAATTAGGCAAAAATTTGAATTTTAAAGTTATTCTATTCGTACTGTACGATCTTAATCGTACTGTACGATGTTTAAAATATTGCCTAATTTAATCCTGTGATTATTCAATCGAATCTGCGTAATTTTGATATTTGGATCGTACTGTACGAACTGGATCGTACTGTACGATGATCAGAGACGATTTTGGTCGTCCCAAGATTCCTTCTGGACGAACTGCACTTCGATTGAACTAATCGTACAGTACTAACAGGTCAAATTCTGCACATCGTACTGGACGATCTTGCGATCGTACTGTACGATCTTTGACAGCTAAATTGGATTTTTAGGGTTTTTTGAAGCCCTCTATTTAAGCTTTCTCATAAGACTTTGTAGGAGTCTTTTTGAGCATTCATTGAGTTATTTTCTTCTAAAGAAAGCTTGAAGAGAGAGCTTTGGGCTAGGGAGAGAATGGGTGGAGTTTGTAAGAGAGGGAGAAGATCCTTGTGGGCTTCAAGGGAGTGTGAGAGGGGGTTTTCACACGGTTGCTCCGGCAAACTTGCACCTGAGTTCCTCTAAGAGTCAAGGTTTGTCTTGAGGGAAGCTTTGGAAAGAAGAAGACCTCTTTGGTGTCAAAAGACCCGGCTACTCCGCCGCACCGGGGAAGGTGAAAGTGATTCAAGGTCCTCTGCCTCACCAGGATGGTGAAAAGGAGTTAAGGTTCTCTGCCTGTGAAAGGAGTACGGTCCTCTGCCGCACCGGGTTGGTGGAAGAAAGTTTGTAAGGGCTTCTCCGCCCAGCTGAGGGGGCTAAAGGAGAGACACTATAGTGATAGTGCAATACCCGGAGAGGAGGCTCTGGGGAGTGGACGTAGGTCGTAGTTTGACCGAACCACTATAAATCTGGTGTGCTCTTTCTGATTTTATTTTCCGCACTTTATTTTTCATGCATCTTATTTTCTATTATAACTGCTTGGTGAAAATCTGAGAACATTATTTTATTGTGATAATTAGAGAATAATCACCATCTTTATATAACAAATCATCAGCTTCCGCATTTGACTAGTTAAGTTATTATTATAAGAAATCTGAAAAATCAATAAATATTATAAGTCTTGGCGCATCTCGATCTTTCAAGTGGTATCAAAGCATACACTTGACTTTCATCTCCTTCGGATCATCCTCCTTTGGATCATTCTCCAGAAGGGTACCCAAATGAGAAAGAAACTCCCCGAGTGAGGGCCTTTCTTTCTCCGTTTGGATACCTAACATTTGAAATGTCATGCCTTTGAAGACTTTCACAACTCAATATGAATTATAAATTACATTATAAAAAATAAAATCTAGACTCAAACTGAACCTGTAAGCTTATCCTAATGAAAATCTCAAGCAGTTTAATATATCACATCACAAGCAGTTATATCAGTGCAGAAAAATAAACATACTTGGCCACACTCTTATCCATTTGGGGGCTAAGCATTCTGAAGTACTTATAGCATGCATTTATTTATGATAATGATTATTAATTTAGCCCCCTTTATTTTAGTACCGCATGAGCGTGGCCACCTACATAAGACTGAGTCAGTATAAAACCTTCCTAGCCTAGGGGTAGATCTAGTGTACAAGCAATCACATTACAGACAAAATACAGTGCAGCAATAAAATAAACACTCACAACAAATCATATCAACCAACACACGTGCCACATGCAAGAGCGTCACAGCATAAAAATAGAAACAGTAAAACACCGGCCTAACATAGAACTAGATGTGGTGCCCTAACAAACAATTCTATGTGTGTGTAGTGGGCTTGTGTGGCTTTGGATAGGTCCTATATTGGGTAGTTAGTTCAAGTTACTTTGAGTTAACATTTGTTGAAAGTTTGAAAAGGAGGATTTGGTTAAAGTTCAAATATTAGTAAATTAGGGTCCATTTTTAGTTAATTTAGTTTGTGGATCCATTTTAATACTTGTGATAGCAATCTTTAAAGTTTAAGTTATATTAGCGAGTTTTGGAAGGTCCGGGGTCCTCCTATACGCTAAGTTAAGAGGGTTCAAAAAGGTCATTTTTAGAAATAGGTTGGTTCTAGGGGAGTTAATATTTTTTTAAATACTAAATCTTACTATGAGTAATTAGACTGCTAGTTTGCTGAATTTGGAGTTTTCTAGGCAAAGTTATGATTTTAGGAGTTTCGGGCCCTAGTTATTGAACTACGGTTGACCGGAGAGTTGACTTTTCAAATTAAGTTGATTTTTGAAAAGTTAATATTTTTAATGAATAGTAGACTTCGATTAGAGTTGAGTGCTTTTTAATTTATTTGATTTGGATTTTTCTGTAATTAGTTACGAGTTTTCAAAGTTTGGGTATTATAAGGTCTTTTAGATTTGAGTTAGATTAGCTTCCAAATTTTGTAACTCCTAGGATTTGAGTTTGTTTTAATGAATTTTATTTAGTTAATATTTAATTAAAGGATGATAAATAAGTTGGTGAAGTTTAATTCAAATTCATGTTCAAGTTTTATCTCCTAGTGATTTCCTATGTTGATTATGGCTTGATTTAGAGATTAAGTGTTTTAATGCATTTATGATTTAGATTATGATTGATTTTACTGTTTTATTAATGAATTACGGTAAACTAGCCCTAGGGTGATGTGTCACTAGGTTTTTTATGTTTAGTGCTTCTATCCTAAGAGAGCATGCATCCTAAGCCTAAGTTCTCTAAGACTCAGTCCTTAATTTTTGTCCTTAGGTGTCACTAGTGTTGTAGGAGATGAATAGATGTTTTATTTTTAACCCCTTAGACATCCGCATATATGTAAATGGGTTTAGGGCTCTATAAAAGAAGAAAATTACCTAAGGATTGAAATTTCTATAAGGCCCTAAAGGTAGGGGAACGTACACACATACTGGCTCCCTAAGGGCTATCTAAGTTTTAAGAAAAACTTACAGCACCGGGGGCTATGACCCGGTGGTATCGCCTGTAGCACCCCCACCAGAAGGAATGGGGGCGACTGATGCTCGGATCTGATTGTCCAAGCTCCTTCGTCTAGTGCTCCTAAAAAACTCCTTCTTTGCTTCCCCACATGTACCTCGCAAAAGCACAAAGAAAAGAACAAAGATTGGATGAGAGTAGGATCATGTTCAATATGCAAATAATCAAAATAAAATGCTATTAAATAAAAACATACCTTTTCTTTTGTCTGGGTGTTAGCTCGGGTGTTTTTTTTTCTCCAGGACCGTCTAAATTTTAAGGACTCCCCACATTGTTATAAAAACGGTCTTTATTTATTATTTTTATGGAATGTTAGTATCTCATTGATAGGCATGCCCTGCCAAAGCCAAACATACCTTCGACCCGTCCCTCATTCCAATTTAGCGTTTAAGCCAAATGCAAATAAGAGAAAGGGAAATTTGGATGCTATTTAATGTTCCCATGTTTTAAGAAAGCAATGGAAATATGTGACACAATGACCCACATAAAACCCATATAAAACTCAAAGCAGTAGAGAAGAAAACCAGTCTTGAGATCCGAACCCAAGTAAAATTTTCAACTCACATTCTTGTTGAAACTCATCTTTGAAACCAAAAGCAAATAAGAGAAAGAATATTCCTCCATAAAAAAAAGAGAACTAAAAGAGTCATCTAACATTAAGCTTCTCAAACATAAAATTTCTCATAAAGCCCTCAATCTCCAAAACAGTCCAAAGAACCTTTCAACCAAAGCAACACACAAAACCCTCAAATAAAGCAATCCATAAAACCTCCCAAATACAAAATCCACAATAGCTTCTCCCGATGCAAAACAAATAATTATTTCTTTAACATGGGGTGAGTGACTCTATGAAAATCTTCTAACAAGAAGGTCTCTTAAAACTTTTCTAACACAAAATAAGATTTCAAAACTCTCCAATACAAAATATTTTCCAACAAAAAAATCGCTTTTAAAGCTTTCTTTTACACAAAACGGATTTTAGAATTCTTCCAATAAATTTTCGATTCTCATGCTGCATGCCACCAAAAGTCTCAAAGAAAGTTTTAACTTAGACTTGTAAACACAATTTCATGCCAAAACATATAATATTGCAAGTCTCTTAACCAACGAGGACATAGAAAAATTACCTTTAATCTATCTCCAAAATAGTTTGGAGCATAAAAAAAAAAACAGTGCAAAACTGCATCTAATCCTTCTCCAAATCAGTTTGGAGTGTAAAAAAAAAACAGTAAGAATCTGCATAAGACTTTCTCCAAATAAGTTTGGAGTGTGAAAAATAGTAAAAGTCTGCATAAGACTTTCTCCAAAATGCTAAAAAAAGGTTCCAACCACCATATGTTTCACTCTCCAATGACATAGATTACATAACTATGAAATCCATGGTTGCCTTCTAACAAATCTTCATTTTCATGCTATGTGCCACTAAAACTTCCAAGAAAGCTTGCAAACATGTAGTTTAGAGAACAAAAGAATCCACAACGACGCATATGTTGGGCCACCCTTCCAATGTGATAAAATTCATATGCTCACAACAATGCTTGCTTTAAATATAAACACCCATATAATACATGATTCCAACTTAAATTCTTATGGAAGAATGAGCAAAATATATGCAAAATTTCTCTCTGAAAACCCATAGCCAGCAGACAATTCATTTGACCTTGAAACCCAACTGAAGCATAATAGTAAGAAAGAACTTTTGATGCCATTTGTTCTCCAAAGTTTAAAAAAAAAACTCGCAGTGCAATTACCGACATAATTTTCACATGAAGATCCAACAAGTAGAAAAAATAAGCATGTTTCAAGAAAGCATAGAGATATTACATCACCCATCAACTTTGTAGCTATGCATGCTTTCAATGCTATAAGTTACATAATTATGAAATTCGTTAGTCACTCTCCGACAAATCTCAACCTTCATAATGTATGTCGTCAAATGTTTCAAGAAAGCTTTCGACCCAATTTTGTAGCTAAATACAAGTAAGAGAAAGAATGTTTTTGACAAAAGCTCATTTTGCTTCAAAAAAAGAACTTAAGAGACCCTTCCAAGGGCCAAAGATCACCCAGCAAGACAGCATGCAACTCAACATTTTTGTACCAAGTGCGGATATGAAAAAGAAGGTTTGATGTCACTTTTATCCCATGAGAAGAAACATGACAAAGATTTGCATATGAATCTTTGGTTAAATCAAAACAAACTCATCACAGTGATTTGCCTATGAGTTTTGAAAGCAACGAAAGGCTCTAGTTTATTGTCTCTATTTGCTTTAGAAAGGAAGAGAATTAACCATTCTCAAGATTTTAAAGAAAGGGGATTTAGCCACCTTTGGATGGTAGGCAACGATATTATTTCACAATTGAACTCACAAAGCTTTTCCAATCATCAAACAACTCGTGAAACTCTCTAATCATAAAACAAATCATAAAACCTTCAACCAAGTCAAGAAACCATCACCTTTTAAGGATGAAAACCCAAAGTGTGTTGTTCCCAACCAAGCAACCAATAAACAACTTGCTCTCAAGAAACAAAACCAACATAACGCCTAGCTTTCCACAACTATAATGTGCTTCAATCGAGACAAAATGTATATGCAATACCTTATCATGAGAACATAGTAAGAGAAACCGTTCAATACTGCAATGCAATACTGATTCAAAATATAAACCACATGATTGCTTTCTAACGAGCTACCAATATAGAATGAATCATAAGGCTCCCTGACATAAAACTCCTCATAAGGCCTTCCAACATAAAACAACCATAACTCTTTCAATGCAACAAATGACACACATAACTTTTCAACACAAATCCATTCATGCAACTTTCCAACAACATTGCCAACAGGATGTTTGATTAAAAAAAAATATAGTTTGAAAAAGATTTAATTTTCTTTGGGAAAGTTAAATTTCTGGAATTTGAATATTTGAAATTGAACACTTATTATGAATGATATATCACCTCGAATGGTGAACATATCGTTCCCTAATAGGTTCAAATTACAAATCTTTGAATTTATCTGATTGTCATAGTCAAACTCAAGGAGAAACAACATATGATCCCGAAAGATCAGAATGATGTTTAATCAACTGTTTGACTATGCTAATCTGAATAGGATCATTAATTTCATAATCATAACTATGATTATAATTGACATATCTATCCGAAGAAAGAAGATATCAATCATTATTAGTTTGAATATGAAAATAACGATCGCCAATTTTTTTTGTTTTGATTTCCCAAAAAGAATCAATTAAAGGTTTTGAAAACTTGATTTTGAAATCTGGTCTGGGTTTCTAAATCTCCTACGAGCGCAAGCCCTCGTAGTTAATTACATCGTAAGAAACCAGAAAATTTCCAACGAACACTCTCGATTAAAATAGCGATACGAATTTTATTTAAGATTTTCAAAGATTGATATCAAAGGGAGGTTAAGGGACTGAAAATTCAACAGGGATTGGTTCAAAATTGAACACTTATTTCTGGAGTCAAAGGAAGAAGAGTATGAGGTGTTTTGAGATTCTGAATTACTTCAGAAACACCTCGAACTATCCTAAGTGTTGGGCTTGAATTTGATTGAAAGAGATTTTTAATTTGAATGGTCAATTTTATTAGAAAGTGGGAATTAGATTCCTGGAAGATTGAGGTCTTAGGATTGAACATTTGCCTCAGAACCTAAGTCTAAAATGGGTACTGAGAATCAGTGACCCGGATCCTAGCTAATGCAATGCAATCTGGACTTACCCCGGCCTGGATTGGGGAGCCAGCTAAACCACCTAAACGCTTTTAAAACCATGAGTCAAAGTCTTTAAATGTAGAGTGGTTAAGGACATTGATTAAAATTGGTTTAAAGAATTGGGGTCGACATCTAGAGCAAATCCTAATTGACCCCTTAACATATGTTGGGTTAAATGTCTAAATAAAATGCAATTAAGATTTAGACTCGATTTTTAATTTGTATCTAATGCAATGCATGTTAGTTGACTCGATGAAATGCTTAAATCAAAATGAAGCAGTTTTAAAACATGCTTAAAAATAGGTTTTATCATAAAGATTGCACAACATTCCCTTGGACAGAACTGCACCCTAATAGGTCAGGTGGTCTGCCAGAACCCGCAGGCGAGGAGGTGCCTAACACGGATGAGAAAAGTCAATATGTCTGCATGAAAAACTCCCGGCGAGTCCGGGCTTACTTCTTAAGAGCGTTAGAGTTTCTATCTGAGCTTAAAAATTTTAATTTTGTTTAAATAGAAAAAGTTAATGACCGTACCCTCACGAGCCTCCGATCGGGTTCCAGGCTAAATCAAAATCGACATGCAATAGCGCCAAATAAACTACTAAAAGCATGCGGGTCCTTAATCGCAATCAACATCAAGTAATCAAATCAACATTTAATTAAATTAATTAAATAAATGCTCAAACTGAAAGTCCATAGGCAAGTGCCCTTAATAATACAACCCAGGGTCTGCAGGAAAGTAAAGTGGCCGGGTACCACTGACTACAACCCGGATTCTACTCCTAAGACTCAAGTGACTTTGAGATTTGAGATTCTTCTCATTCTTCACTTCTTCGTCTCCTTAGAACTCCTTGGATCGTCTGGTCTGGATATCCAAATGAAAAGAAACTCCCCATGAATAGGGGTATTATCTTTTCTCTTTGGATACTTGAACTTCATCCTAATTTGGATCTCCAAATGGATAGGAACTCTCCCCTAAGGGATGTTCCTTCCTATTTGGATTCCAAATTGGATGTTTAAGTATCTCAATCTCAAATCACTTTAAACATTACAACTCAATTTAAATCAAATTATATCAAATTGAAATTAAAAATCTAGACTCAACAACCTGCAGGGTTATCCTAATAATCAGCAGTTTATATTTTACATCCCAAGTAGTTAATATATTGAAATTTAAAATACTCAATCACAGCCACGCTTGGCCATGCTCTTTTTGATTTAAAGGGGGACTTAAGCATTCTGGAGCACCTGTGCAATTCAATATTTATGATTTTTGCCCCCTTTAATTTATGCCCTGTATGAGCATGGTCATCTGCATAAGATTGAATTAGTACAAATCGTTCCTAGCCTAGGGGTAGATCTAATCGTACAATCAATCACAACACAGAGTGCGTTAAATAAATAAACAATTACAGCAATTCTACTACTAGCAAACGCCATGCAGTAAAAGCTCGAAAACCCGGCACACAGCAGAAAAGTAAACACCGGCCTAGCCTAAGACTAGAGTTGGTTGTCCTAGCAAACCATATAAAGTGTGTAAGGTAGGCTGTGTGGCTTTGATGTGTCCTAAATAGGATGATTTGATTGAAGTTGTTTAAAGTTCTAGTTGGTTGAAGGCTTAAGGAAAGATTTAATTTGAATTTAAATATTAATGACTTGAAATTGATTTTTTAAATTTGATTTTAATTGTTTGTTGGACATCACCTTTGTTTCACACCGAGGCCGTGAAGTTTATTTCACCTTCCTTGGGGCTAATTTAATAGCCTCGTAGGCCTGGGTTACCCAGTGGTACCCGATATAATTAAATGATTTGAGTTTGATTAAGGTTTAAAGGTTGATTAATTTTAATTAGAATTAGTTGGTTGCTGGTTTTAATGTTGAATTAATGTTTTCTGGAATTTTGAATGATTTATTGAATTTTGGAATTTTCTGGATTATTTTATTCATTTAATTCAAGGGTCAAAATTTGACTTTTTGATTTAAAGGGTTTTCTGAAAAGTTAATATTTTATTAAAATACTAGACCTTAATACGATCAGTTAGACAGTAAGTACGCTGAAATTGGATTTTTCTATAGTTTATTATAAAGGTTTGAAGTTTTGACTTGATTTGAACTAGATTTGACCAAAAGTTGACTTTTTCAAATTTGTTTGATTTCTGGAAACTTTAAATTTTTAATAAATATTAGACCTTATTATGAGTTGTATGCCTTTGAGTTTGCTCAATTTGGAGTTCATTTGAATTAGTTATGAATTTTTGAAGTTTTGAGTATTTAATGAATTATTTAAATTGTTTAATTAGAGACCCTTTTTATGATTTGAATCCAAATGATCTCCAAACTCCTTGAAATCAACTCCAAAGGTCAGGAATGACCTAAGGAGTGATTTCCAAGTGTTTGAAAATTTTCTGGAGATTTTAATTATTTTTAATTAATTAAATTAATTAAATATTGAATTTCAATTAAACTCAAATTAAACACAATTTTTTAAGTCCAGTCAAGGGGCTTCTATTTTTCATTGATCAAGGGTCCAATTCTGGTCAATTTGAGGTATTACTTGTAATTTTTGGATTTTAATTTGATTTATTATAATTTTTGGAAGGTTTTAAGGCTTAATTAAGGTTTAAACTTGATTAGGTTAATTAGGGGGCTTAATGATCTCAAAAGTCAGTGGGGAATTTTCCTAGGGCTGAGGGTGTCACTATGTTCAAATGGTTTGAGTTTCAAGTCAATTGGAATTATATCCTAATTATTTGAATTAATCTAAATTCTCTAAACAAAGTTCTTAATTATTGTCCTTAATGCCACTAGGTTTGAGTAGGTTCAAATCAAAGTCTCTAACCCTCAACACAACATATGCATGATAAATACACTCACAAACAGAATCATTCTTAAATCTAAGAGAGCCTTAAACTAAATGGTGTGTGTATGTCCTTAAACATGCATAGATTAATACTTAATTAAATGTGAACAATAACTAGATTAGTGAATGATTAGAGCATAACCATTCACTAACACTCCCACAAGATTTCTATTCACACATTCAATCTATGTCTAAAATTTCATAGTAGATCTCTCAATTTAAAAGATTTAAGTATCTATATATCATCTTGAAAATAGTTTTTAAATATTTAATATATTTATAAATTTATATATGCAAATATAAGTTTTTGAAATTAAAATACTTAAAGATATAATTAAAACAAATTCAATAACTAAATGAGAGATCTACTGGTTAACGAAGATTATTTGAAAATAAGTTTTTAATTTTTAAAATAATTGGTTTAATATTTAGTTGGATACTAATTAAATATTAAAATAATTAAATAATTAATAATAACTTAAAATTAATCAAAGTTTGATCTCTTAAATTTGTCTAAGTTAAAGTACTCAATTTTCTGAAAATTTTGATATATATACTAATTTTTCTGATTTAAAATGAATTTCTTATGAATTTTTGGAGTTTAACTCAATTAAAAGGGGTTTTTAAATAATTTTAAATTAATTAATGATTAAAATAATTTTAAAATTAGTTGATTTAAATCTTAAGAATTTTCTGGAATTTTAAAATTATTTAAATATATGTATATATGTATATGTATATATTAATTTTCAAAAGTATTTAAATTATTGATCATTAATTAAATATTAATTAATAGTTAAATTTTTAATTAATAGAAACATAAGATGTAATTTAAATTAATTTAATTTCAAAATTAGAATAATTTAAAAGAAAATAATTAATTAATTAAATCATTGAAAATTAACTGATTATTTATTAAAATATTTAAAATCATTAAAATAATATTAAATAATTCAATATTGATTAAAATTTTAAAATCACTTAATATTTAATTGAAATTGTGAAATATTTAATATTAATTAAAATATTAAACAATTTAATTATTAATTAAAATTATGAATCATTTAATATTAATCAAAATTCTAAAGTATTTAATATTAATTACATGACTTAATATAATTAGAATTTTAAAATTAATTTAAGTTAATTAATATTATAAAGTGTTTAATGTTAATTAAAATATTATATAACTCAATTATTAATTAAATTGTGAATTATTAAAAATAATTAATATTTATTAATTAATATTTAAATAGAATATTTAATGTTTTAAAAGTTAATTATTAATTTATAATAATTAATATTGGATATTAATATAGT
This sequence comes from Dendrobium chrysotoxum, assembly GCA_019925795.1. Taxonomy (NCBI): domain Eukaryota; kingdom Viridiplantae; phylum Streptophyta; class Magnoliopsida; order Asparagales; family Orchidaceae; genus Dendrobium; species Dendrobium chrysotoxum. Next base: position 3,605,359 of record CM034310.1, read on the forward strand.
TAAAAAAAAACATAAAATTAAATTAATAATAATTTTGAATTTAAAATATTTAGTTTTCTGAAAATATATATCTATATTAATATATAATATACATTTTATTAATTAATATTAAGTTAATATTAAAATAAAATAAAAAAAATAATTTTAAAATGAATTTAAAATCATTTTAAAAAAAAAAGGCGGCAGGAGGACACGTGGCGCCCTCTGGTTGGGCGCTGCAAAACGCGGTGGCGGCGGCACCGGTGGGAATGACACATGGCGGCTTCCGGTTGGCGGGAGCAGAACACGGGTAATGATTGCTAGGCGGCGCAATCATTGCGCCGCCAGCAATCATTAGACAAATGATAATGCGGACCGCGTTATCACTAATCCACGTCGGCATTGATTCTCAGCCGTCGGATTTCCCGTGGTTTGCTCTGGACGGTCCAGATCGAGCTAGACCTTAAACGGATCCGCGGAGTCATTCGAGCGGTTAGATAGAACCGCGGTTAAGCTAGATCTGGACCGTTGATCATGAGATCAACGATCCAGAACCCGTTTAGTGTATAGCAGGCCGAACCGAAGCTCTAGAAATGATTTTTTGAGTCGTTCTCGAGATCGGATGGCTTATTCGACTTAAAATTTTAAACATAAACTTATGGAATGAACAGAAATGATGTGGAATTGGATTCAAAGCTTAATATGCACTTAGTAAAAACTTATTTAACTCTAAGTGTCCTAAGCTAGGGTTTTGATTTTTACCTAATCCACACGGTGGATTCGGGAGTTCTTTGGCTCTCTGAGCTTGTTGACTGTCCACGCTCAATATTGCTGAAGACTTCACGAACTGATAAGGTCTAGATCGAACCCTATAACTCCCTGGATGGATTTGAGCTTAACTCGTCGGAATCAGGTCGCCGACGAGGTTTGACCGGTCGGATTTGAGCTGGAATAGATGTGAGAGAGGATTAGGGTTCAGGGGAACTGGAGGCTTGATCTGGAGGAGCTGGGAAAGTGAGAGAGGGCTAGGGTTCGAATGAGAGCTCTCAAGAGGGTATTGCCCTATTCAATCTCCCTCAAATCGAATGGACGGTTTGGATGGCTTTGGATGGACTCTAGATGGCCACCAAGTGTCCAGGAGGTTGTTGGGAGCAGAAGGAATCAAAGGACATAGAGGACAATGACATGGAAAGGTCATTTTGTCCCTTTGTGGCCATGTGGAATGAATGAGGGCTGCTTGATCTTGATCCAAAGGCTGGGAGAGGCTTTAGGAATGTTATAGAGCACCCTAAAGATGCTGGAGTAATTTGAGCTGGAGTGGATTAGGCTTAACATGGGTTTGAACATGTAATTTGACCATTTAAAGATGTTTTGACCTTTTGTTGACTGGTTTGACCAGTCAACAGTCAAGGGGTGGTGAGGTGATAGCCAAGGAGACCTAATAAACTGGTTGGGTTGATTCAAAGGGGATTTGAGAGTTTGAAATTGGAGTTTGAATATATTAGAAGTGTTTGAGCTAATTTGACCAAGTCTCAACATGTTGACTTGGTCAAATTGACTTGAATTAAGTTGGCCAAGAATTAAGTCATATTAAGGTTATGATTTGAAGTTGGTTTGAGATTTAAAATAGGTTGAGTTAGTTAAGAGCATTGAAATGAGTCATATGTGCCAAATTTGACCAACCATAGTCTCAGTTGACTTGGTCGACTATTGATTGGATTAAGTGTTCAATCAAACCTAAATCCCTAAGGAAAGTGATTAGATTAATTTGAACAAATTTGGAATTGATTAAGGGTTTGATTTAATGTGTAAAGGCTTAAGGGTTAAAGTGGTCAACCTAGGTTGACTTGGTCAACTAGGTTGACCTAGGGTCTGGGAGTGGGCTCAATAAATTCAAAATAATATTCTGAATCTATTGTTGGTGATCTCAAGGTTTGGGGAAGTCATTTGGTCAAAATGACCTATTTGGGCCCTTAATGGGCTTTTTAGGTCAACCCTGGTTGACTTGGTCAACCAGGTGGGTCCAGGGCCTGGAAGTAGGCTCAACAGATTTGAAATGACATTTGGAGACCAATGGAGGTGGTCCCAAGGTCAGAGGAGGTCATTTGGTCAAAATGACCTGTTTTGACCCATAAAGGCCTGTTTGGTCAAACTAGGTTGACTTGGTCAACCAGGTTGATCCAGGGGCTGGAAGTGGGTTCAACATGTTTGGTTTGACATTTGAAACTTGCTGGAGGTGGTTGCATTTGATCTGGAGCTCATTTGGTTCAAATGACCATTTATACCCCATAGGGGTATTTTGGTCATTTTGACCCCTGGTCAGCTAAGGGTCAAATTGAGTCCAACAAAATGCAGTTTAATGCTCAATGAGTCATAATCAAGGGTTTGGAGGTGATTGGAGGCTTTGGAGAAAGCTCCAAGATCAAAATCCACTGGGTGCTAGATCCAGTGGCATAGACTGTAAATATTTGAAGGTTTTACAGCCTTTGGATTTCAATTCAATTTCTGAGATTAGAGATCTCAGAATGAGCTCAAATTTGGAGAGTTGCCTCTAGAGACATGTCATATCAGTGTGGAACTGATAGATCTTGAATCAGAGGTCATTTGATAGGGTTTTAAAATGTTCAAAGATTTGCTGGAAAAGGCTTTCAGGACTTAAACCTTTGGCCTTGGATTTGAGTCTGAAAGTCTGGTTTTGAGTTGGATTTTGATCAAGGTTTGAATTAAGGATATGGATTAAAGTCTGGATTGATTGATGCTTGAATTGAATGAAAATTTGGATTAATCCTAGATCTAGATTGATCTAAGGTCTATGCTGATCCTAGAATCTAGGTAGATCTAAGGACCTGGAGTCTAAGAGAATCTTAGGGTCTGGGGAAGTCTTAAGCTATAGATCTAGGAGAATCTCAAGATCTAGAGTAATCTGGAGGGTAGATTGATCTAGAATCTGAATTGATCCTAGGGTTTAGAATAGATCCTAAAGCCTAGATTCTAGGAGGATCCTAAAGTCTAGAATGATCCTAAGATCTAAAGGGATCCAATGGTCTAGAATAGATCCTAGGGACTGGAGTCTGGGAAGGTCCTAGAATCTAGAGGTTCTAGGGAAATCCTAGGATCTAAGAATCCTAAGATTCAAGATCTAGAAGGATCTTAGGATCTAGAGTAAATCCTAAAGTCTGATTTCTAGGAAGATCTTAGGGTTTGGAAATCCTAGGGCCTGGGATCTAGAATAGTCTTAGGATCTAGAAGAATCCTAAGCTCTAGATAGATCTAGGAGAATCTCAAGATCTAGAGTAATCTGGAGGGTAGATTGATCTAGAACCTGAATTGATCCTAGGGTTTAGAATAGATCCTAGGGTCTGATGTCTAGGAGAATCCTAGAATCTAGATTTGTCCTAATTTGTATTGATCTGGGGTCAGGATTAATTTGAATTTTGATTGATCTTAAAGTCTGGATTGATCTAAGATCAGATTGATCCTAGAGTTAAGATTGATCCTAAGGATTGGAAAGATCCTAAGGTCTGGATTAGTCCTACTGAGCTCATACAAAAATAAGGTCAACAAATGGACCCCCAATATGTGTAATAGAATGTAGTTCTATTGCACATATTGGTGTTGACCGAATAGAATGGTCAAGTCTGGAGTTTTGATCTTAAGGGGATGAAAAGTCTATCCCTGGGGAATTAAGTTTGAATTGATACTAGGGTAGTGCTAAGAAAAGTGTATTCTACCACTAGTGGGTCTGGTCCTAAAGGAAAAAAAAAGTCTATCCCTAAGGGAGAAGAAAGTCTGGAGTATCATATAGGAAGGAAGAGCTCCTACCTATAGAGGATTGAATCTAAATTTGATTCTAGGGAGAAAGAAATCCTAATCCTAGAAGATTGGGTTTGAAATTGGATCTAAGGGAAGGAGGTCCTAGCCCTAGAAGATTGAATTTGAAATGATACTTGGGTAGTGCTGAGGTAGCGTACTCTACCACTAGTAGATCTAGTCCCCAGGAGAGAAAGCACGATGACTCACATCTGTCCTTAAGGAAAAGAAGACTGGGGGACCCTGAGGGAAAGAAGTATTGCTTCCCAAAGAAGGTCAGATCTGGATTTTAAACCTAGGATGGTGCCACAGAGGGCATGCTCCACCACTAGAAGATCTAATCCTAAGGATAGAAAGTACGATGACTCACATCTAACCTTAAGGAAAAGAAAACTGGAAGAAGCTAGGATGGTGCCATGAAGGGCGTACTCCACCACTAGCGGATCTAATCCTAAGGATAGAAAGCACGATGACTCACATCTAACCTTAAGGAAAAGAAAACTGGACGATCCTGTGAGAAGGAAGCATTGCTTCGCACAAAATCGGGTCTGGAGTGATCGTATGTGAAGGAAATTTGCTTCACATAGAGGATTGAGTCTGGAATGATCGTATACAGAGAAAACTTGCTCTATATAGAGGATCGGGTCTGGATTGATCATATACAGAGGAAACTTGCTCTATATAGAGGATCAGGTCTGGATGATCGTATGTGAAGGAAATTTGCTTCACACAAAAGATCGAGTCTGGAATGATCATATATAGAGGAAACTTGCTCTACATAGAGGATCTGGTCTGGATTGATCATATGTAGAGGAAACTTGCTCCACATAGAGGATCGGGTCAGGATTGATCGTATATAGAGGAAATTTGCTCTATATAGAAGATCAGGTCTGGAATGATCATATACAAAGGAAACTTGCTCTGTATAAAGGATCGGATTTGAATTCTGGAATTTGAAATTGGAAAGATTTTTGAATTTGAATTGATTGAGTTTTGAGTTTGAAGAATTTTAAACTTGAAGTTTGATTTGATTTTGATTCATCTTGAATTTGATTTCAGATTTTGAATTTTGATTTTGGATTCTGAAAAACTTGGACAAAATTGAGCTGAATAGATCCCAAAGTTTGAAAATTTTATTGATTCAAAATTCGAGCTACATCAAGCATAATATTTTTTCAGGAATCGTCCGTTTACAGGAAGCATTGGGTGATCTCCTTTACAATCCACTAGCTGATACGAGCCTCCTTCGTAAACTGTTTCCACTACGAAGGGTCCTTCCCAGGTTGGTTCAAACTTTCCACCGAGCTTTCGGTGGGCTAAGATAGGCCTCCGAAGAACCAAGACCAAGTCGCCTACTCGGAAGGTTCTAGGTCGCACTAACTTATCATGAGCTTGAACCATTCTGGCTTTATAAAGTTCTAGATTTTGCTGGGCTTGGAGACGACGTTCTTCAAGACCCTCAAGTTCTTCAAGTCGAAGTTGTGCATTCTGTTCTGTTGTGATCTGATTCTGGACTGCAGTTCTGAGCGAAGGGATTTGAATTTCCAGAGGGAGTACGGCCTCGGACCCATACACTAGTGCAAACGGTGTGGATTGGGTCGGGGTTCGATATGTGGTCCTGTAGGCCCACAAAGCTTCCACCAACATCTCATCCCATTGACGTTTATTATCATCCAGGGTCTTTTTAATGATTTATACCAGGGTTTTATTGAAGGCCTCAGCCAATCCATTAGCTCGTGGGTAATAGATCGTTGAGTATCTCCAATCAATACCATGGCGACTTGCAAAGTTATTGATTTTTGTAGACTTGAAAGCGGACCCATTATCGGATATGATTCTACGAGGCACGCCAAATCGATATACGATATGGTCACGAAAGAATTTCATTACATGATGTGATGTTATATTTCTTAGTGGTATTGCTTCTGCCCACTTTGAAAAGTAATCAGTCGCTGCTAAGATGAAGCGATGACCCCTTGAAGAAGGAGGGTCAATTGGCCCGACGATATCCGTGCCCCAACTTTCGAAGGGCCACGAGGCTATCGTAGGATGCAACACATTAGGCGGCTGATGTAAAACCACACCATGAACTTGGCATTGATGACAACATTTTGCAATTTTCATGCAATCGTCAATCATCGTAGGCCAATAATAACCAAGTCTTTTGATTTTCATTTTCATCTTAGGACCCAATTGATGAGCACCGCACAGTCCAGCATGGACTTCGTTAACGATCTTCAGGGCCTCTCGTTTGTCTAAACAACAGAGCCACATCTGATCGAACGATCATCGGTACAATTTATCATTGACTAGTGCATATGATAGGGCGCGTTTCTTAATTTGATTAGCAAGAGACCTGTCGTGGGGAAGCTTGCCTTCTTGCAAATACTTGATTATTGGTTGTCTCCAATCTTTTTCTTCATCAACTGCTGAAGATGTAGAAAGGACCTGGGAGGATTGATTGTCGAGGTATTCCATGTCTACAGGGGATAGGACTTGACGACCCTGAACTTCTATAGGGATGAAGTCTTCTTCTGGGCAAGCAAATTCCTTTGCAAGCTTTGCTAGGGCATCCGCCGATGAATTGCTTCCCCGAGGAACCCTATACATAGTTACAATGGGAATTTTCTCGAGTAGGTGCATTGTGTATTGGTGATATTTCAGGAGTTTAGGATTCAAAACCTTATAGGTCCCTGCAACTTGGTTAATCACCAGTTGAGAGTCACCATATATCTTAATCTCTTTAATCTCCATTAGGATTGCAAGTTCCAGACCGGTTATCAAAGCTTCGTACTCAGCTTCGTTGTTCGTACAAGGTTCTGATAAATGGTAGGAAAAGTGCATCATTCCCTTATTCGGTGTTATGAAAACCAGACCGACTCCGGCTTTTCCAGGAATAGTAGATTGAGGTGTTTTGCCCCTTTGAGAGGACGCTGCACCATCAAAATACATTTCCCAGGTTTGAACATTGGATTCCTCGAAACTCATGATTTGCTCGTCAGGTAAATCATCATTTAGAGGAGATTCCGCCGGTAGCGGGTGTGCCGCAAGGAAGTCGGCGACGGCCTGCCCTTTCACAGCACGCAGGGGAATGAAAGTGATTTCAAATTGTAACAATATCATAGACCAACGAGCTAGACGTCCTGACAACGTGGGCCGGGTCATAAGATATTGCAGGGGGTTGACACTGGAAATCAGACTGACCTGATGAGAAAGCATGTAATATCTTAATTTTTGTGCTGCAAAGACTAAGGCAAGGCAATGTTTCTCAATTGCAGGGTATCGAATTTCCGTTGGGAGTAATCTCTGACTTAGGTAGTAGAGGGCATTCTCTTTCCCATCGTCATTGATTTGAGCTAGAAGAGCCCCAAGAGATTCGTCAAGGGCTGCAGTGTAAAGGATTAAAGGTCTTCCCGGAATGGGGGCTGCCAAAACTGGTGGATTTGTCAGGTATTGTTTGATATTTTCGAAAGCATTTTAACATTTCTCGTCCCAAATAAATTTGGCATCCTTTTTAGCTAGGACAGAGAATGGTTGACATCTTCCAGAAAGATTAGAAATGAATCTTCTTATATACGCCAGCCTGCCCTGGAGAGATCTCAGTTGAGTGAGACTCTTAGGAGGCGGCATATTTAAGATAGCTTCAATTTTGGCAGGATCAATTTCGATTCCACGATGCCTGACTACGAAACCTAAGAATTTCCCTGACGTGACGCCGAAAGCACACTTCAAGGGATTCATTTTAAGATCGTAGGGGCGTAACCGCTCGAAGACAGTTCTTAAATCATAAAGATGAGGCTCTTTCACTCTACTCTTGACAACTAAATCGTCGATGTAACATTCGACTTGATTATGTATTAAGTCATCAAAGATATGAGTCATGGCCCGCTGGTAGGTTGCACCAGCATTTTTAAGGCCAAAGGGCATCACTTTATAACAAAAGATCCCTATAGGACTTCTGAATGCAGTGTTTCTCTCATCTTCCGGGGCCATCTTGATTTGATTATAACCAGACGAGCCATCCATAAAGGAGAAAACAACGTGCGAGGAGGCAATGTCCACCATGAGTTCTAGGATTGGCAAAGGAAATTCATCCTTAGGACATGCCTTATTCAGGTCTCTATAGTCAACACAGACTCGAATTTGACCATTTTTCTTTCGAACTGGCACGACGCTGGCTACCCAAGAAGGATATTGTTCTTCTCAAATAAATCCAGCCTCTGCCAACTTCTTAACTTCAGAAACGACTTGTTGTTCGATCTCCAGACGCATGCGTCATGGAGCTTGCTTGACAGGAATGGCATCATGTCGGATTCCAAGTTTATGGATTGCTACGTCAGCGGACAACCCCGGCATTTCGTCGTATGTCCAGGCGAAGCAATCTTTAAACTCGGATAGAAGTTGAATTAGATCCTTAGACTCATCCTCACTCAACAAAGAACTTATGAAAGTGGGGCGAGGGTCATCCTCTGTTCCAAGGTTGATTTATTTAAGTTCATCGACTGTTGATTTAATTTCTTCTTCGAATTCAGGGGGTGCATCCCGAACCTGAAGTTCGTCAGAATCATCAAAAGTCTCCAGACAGTCCATTGAATGAATCAATGACTTCCGTAGGGACATTTTTAAATTCAGGATGACTAGTTATCATTAGACAAAATTCGTCATCGTCAAACGACCTAACGGTACTAAAGCCGATACCACTGGTCCAATGTTTATTAAATTTTGAATTCCAAAGACTTTCGTGGTATCTAGCTTGACCCTTAGTCCATTGACTCGGAGCAAAACCTTTAGAAATAAGAGACTTAACACCAGCAGGAAAGTAGCCAAAAGGTAATTCCATTAATTCATTGAAATTTGCCTCTTCAAGGATTACATCATCTTCATTCCTTGAGGAGGAAGAGCCAGGGAAGAACTTCTTGGCTTTCCTTACTTCTCCACCTAAGTTCGGAGCATCCTTAATTACTAACCCTGAGACCCTGTCGGTAGACAGTGGGGTTAAGGTTAAGGATTCAACCGTTCTATTAAGCTTTTCATACAAACTCAATTCAGGCTCGTCACTTTGAATATTTAATTTTGTATCCTCCTGGTCGCTATCTGATTCTAAAGTGAGATCAAACTTCAGAGGAGGATTGATTTTTGTATAGTCAAAAGAAAATCTGGCACCCCTTTTTCTTGAATCTTCATCAGAACTTGTTTCAAGTTCGACATAGATCGGGGAATTTCTTTTTTCAATTGAAGGGCGACCTCGACCACGTGCTCTTTGGGCCATCCTCCCACCTCTTTGAGGTATAATGTTTGGAGGCCTGAAGATCACACGCTCGACGTCGTCTTCAGTACTTGAGTTTTGTCTCTTTTGATTTTTGACTTTTTCTTTTCTCAATCTTTGAATTGCTTTTGAACCTTGACTTTCTGCCTTTTCCTCCTTGACATTGATCTCTACTTTAGAACAGGTAGTGGACCCTTTAGGAACGTAGTACGCCGCATCCTCGTAGATCCCGATCTCGTGAATAGAGAATGGTTGCAGATCACCCTTAATTTCAAACTCAATGCCATCTCGTTGGTACTTGATGCATTGATGTAGGGTAGAAGGAACCATCCTATACTCATGGATCCAGGGTCTTCCTAGGAGTGCGTTAAAGGACGTTGCCGAATCAATTATATGAAATTTCGCTTCAGTTTTCAATTCTTCTATCTCTAGAAGAAGGGTAACTGAACCTAAAGCCTTCTCGCCCTTTTCATTGAACCCACGAAGCACTAACTTGTCAGTTGAGAGCTTGCTAGTATCAATTCTAAGGTATGCGAGAGTCTTTATGTTCATCACGTTGACCGATGCACCCGGGTCAACTAGAACTCTTGATAACTTAAACTTGCCCACATTTACTGTGATGTAAAGTGGACGATTGTGGTCGGCAGTTCCAAGGAGTAAATCTTCGTCAGAGAAGGTAACCCCAGGGATTTCCTTAAAGTACAAAGCTTCTTCCTCGGAAGTTGAGGCTAATTGAGCTAAGCAAATCTCTGGGTCGAGAAGTGCTTTAATTAGAGTCTCCCTCATCTCTTTTGAAAGGACAAGGGCATCATAAATGCTCAATTTGGCAGGCAACTTCCTAAGGTGAGCTAAGACATTGTAATCAACACTTGGAACATTAACGTTGGGACCTGATGGATTTGAAAGAATTGGAGTTGATTGTTGAGCGGGGATTTGAATTGGATCATCAGAAACAACTTGTTTTCCTTTATCCTGAGGAGGTAGCCTAGGGGGTAAGACCTTCCCACCACGTAGTTGTACTTGCACGACTTCATCGGAAGAACAAACTACAGGGGAGTCTACGCTCTCCTTAGGCGATTGATTGTCGTTATCTGAGCGAGAGTCCGAATCTGAAAAGTCTATCACGACAGGACTTCCTTGAAAGTTAATTTCAGGGGTTTCACTATCTGATAAGACATCATATTCATTTCTCTCTTGAAGAGTCAAATCTGGAGAGTTGAGTGTTTGAATTTCTTGATTGATCTCAACTTGTTCTTGATTATTTTCAACAGAAGAGTCATTAACATCTTGATTCTCAACATTAATCATCAAAATATGGGCAGAAGGATCAGACTTTTTATTTAATTTTCGACCCTTTGCCTTTGATGGGGCAAAGTAAAAGTCAGATAATTTCAGTGGTGATAGAGGTTTTGAACCACCATCAACCACTTGTACAGATCTCTCATCAACAAATTTCCTCTCTACAGAAAATTCACTCTTTTCATTTTTATTCAGTACAATAGTTCCTAAAACTACTGGAGAGGAAACTGTCCCAACGTCCTCCTGCGAAGCCTCGAGGTCAACCTCCCAGATTGGGTCCCGGGCTCTCGTCGGTAACTGTTGAGAAAGACGAAAAGATTTATTAATCGACTTTTTAAATGCCCGGGATAGTGCTATATGCCAACCATCTTCAATGGACAGAGAAGAGTTAGAATTCATACCTGAGATAGATTTGACAGACCCCTGATCCGGATCGACCAGGTATTCCTTTGGAATTATAATATTACCTTGACAGAAGTTCTTTTCTAGCCAATCTTTGAAGACGATGCAGTCTTCAATTGTGTGGCCTAACATGCGATGGTAGGGGCAAAAAGTTGGATCATCCTTCTTATTTGCCTCTTCCGGCTTCTTGGCCTCCGGCAATCGAAAATCTGGCTTCTTCTGAAGACTTTTAAAGATCTTTCTCACCGACTCCCTCTTAAATGGATATGTACGAGCCAATCTCTCTTTAAAAGAAATCGAGTGAGAATCTCTTGTAGGTTGAGAAGTTACCTGAAAAGGTGGAGATTTCTAAATTTGTTGTGTTGGAGAATTACTGGACTGAATATTCATTGGTTTCTTTCCCTTATCAACAGCTGAAACCATTGCTGTTCTCTTTTCAAAGGACTTCAATGGTTTGCTAGCTTTCTTTTCCTCAGTAGAATCCTTCAGGAATGGCATTTTGGAAGCCTCTTCCTGTAGATTACTAGCCTTATTCAAAAGTTTTTCAAAGGTTTTGATAGTGAAACCCTTCAGGAGAAAAGCAATAGGCCCGTGGATGTTCTTTAAAAGAATCTCCACTGCATGTTGCTCTTGCAACTGGGGTTCACACTTCATCGAGAGATTTCGCCATCTCAAGATGTACTCAACCAAAGACTCTCCCGGTTTTTGTTTCTCGATGACGAGATCACCAACGGTTACACGCTGCTGAGCTCCTGAGAATCTCTTTAAGAATAGACTCTCGAGCTCTGTGAATGTTTTCACTGAACCATTAGGTAGATCTGCATACCACTCAAAAGCAATACCGGATAGACTACTCATGAACTGGCGAAAGAGTAGAGCATCTAACCCTCCTGCGTTGCAACAGCTCGCTCGGAAGTGGGCCAGGTGCTGTCTTGGATTTTCTAAACCACTAAAAACTTTGAATGAAGGTGGCACAAAGCCTTTGGGATAAGAAACTGAATCATATTCTTCAGGGTAGGGTCTACCCTTTGGAATAGATACAGTCCCTTGAGAATGGGCTAAGGCCTCCCTTACCTGGGTTTCGATCATCTGGCGGATATCTTTGTCGGCTGGAGAGGTTGGGGAAGCAACCTCTGGAGTTCTAGGACTTGATTTTGTTTTCCTGCTGTGCTCACCCACTGTGTGTGTTGTAGGTTGCAACTGCTCGGATTGAGATTGTTGTGCCTTGATCATCTGATTCTGCATCTGTTCCATTTTGAGCATCATCTGTTCAATTTTACTTTCCAGACTCTTGATGTATTCATCTTTCTCGTTCAATTTAATTGATCCATCGGAGTCTGAATCTACTGCTGCAGAGGCTTCTTCTTTACCAGATCGGTGTCTTGAAGGCTCAGCATCTTTATTTGATGCTCTGGTCTCAACCATATAAATGTTCCCAGCTGAATCTTCTTCCATCAGATCATCTGCTTCTGGATCAAAGGCCTCAATTGCCTTGTTTTTAAGTATGTCCCTTATTTCCTGTACCACCTCATCGACCGGTCTACCCTCAATTGATTCGAGGTCGATTGGTAGGTACCCCTTATAGTTGATCATCTCCTCAAATTCCTCATCTCCTAGCTTGGTGAGGACTTCTTGGATTTGCAGGTCATCAGCGGTAGGTTCTGCTACCAACTGATCTAACATTTCTTCATCATCCTCAAGCTCTATCCCCTCCCCTCCGACTGTCCCAGGGTCAGTAGTCGTGAGGGTGACATCCTCAACAGGGTGAGGGATATCTAACCTAACAGGTGACGAAGGAGTTTGACTTGTAGGAACTCCAACATCAATCTGAGGAGAATCCTCACATCCCTGAATAAGGAGTCGGGGGACCTTAACAGGTGACTGGACTGGTAAATGAACTGGTGGCTGAAGTGGTGTCTTAACTGGTGTTTCTCTAATCTGAATCCCAACAGTTCTGCTTATCTTCATTGGCACATAAGGTTCATCCAAAGGTATGGGCCTCTTGCCCTTAACATCAACTGGTTGCAAGTCTTTGACAATTTCTTTTGATTTGGCTATCACAGGGGCCAACTTTGAGAGTCTTGAAGGGGGAACTGGAGGTCTACCACTGAGAGGGTGACTTCTACCAAACCCAGTTAGAACTATCTCCTCAGTTTTGGCAGTTGGGAGACGAGGCACCCAATGATATCCATCTACTAACACTGAGGCAACTGGTTGCTTAACAAACTTTTTGTTTCTCCTCACTGGCTGAGGAGTCAGGTTTCTTGCTTCAGATTTTTCTTCTTTCAGAACTTCTTTCTCAAGCTTATGTGAGATTACCCCCTTCAGGTGTCTCACATATTGTTTTTTGGTCTGACCTATCTCAGCAGCACAGGTATGAATGATGTTCCTTAACATCCTAGTTCTCAAAGTGTTCTTCTCCTTGGTGGTTCTCTTAACAGTGTAGTCGACTGGGCTAGGTGGAGAGCTAGCAATTCGCGTGACTCTCTCCTCCCCTGCAGCAGCTGCGAGGGGGTGAAAATGACTCCCTTTCAGGAGTGGAGAAGAGGCAGGGATAGGCAGCTCCTCAGCAGCCTCAGGTTCAACTAAACTCAGGGCTTTCTGTTCAGCTATCTTCCTTGACTTAGTAATTTTCTTCCTTATCCTTCTCAGGTAGTTCTTCCTAGCACTCTTAGTGCCAAACAGTGCTGCAGAACTAGAAGACCCTTTTTCAACAGTAGATTTTACTTCAATTTTCTTGTCCTCACTCTGGACTAAGGGTGCAGAAGGTGTAAGGGTAGCACCTGCTGCCAGTTCCAACACTGGGGGAAGGTCACTCGTAGCTCCCACAGCTAGTTCCACTACTGGACCATTCTCGCCCTCAGCAGCGAGATTGATGATTGTTCCACCATTAACAGACAGTTTCAGAGTCTTGAAACCCATCCCAAACTGAATCGCACTGCTATGAATTAACTCTTCAACTTGGAGGTCTCGGTCAACAGAGAACAGAAGTTTCCCAGCCATTGCAGAAGATTTGATTGTCTGAAATTTGAAAGAGAAGATTTGAATCAAACTTTTGAATTTGAATTTTGACAAGAAATTTTCTATATTTTATCACATAAATTGAATTATAGGGACTATAATCCGATATATAGTGATAACGTATAGATATCAATTTTGACTTGAAGAAAATTTGAATTTTTGTTGTATATGTTCAACTACAAGAGAATGTTGTAGAGAACGTATAACAACAATGATCTGGATTTGATTTGAAAGAATTTGACGGGGGTTTGAAATTTTGAAAATTGAAAGATTTTCTTTGACTATTTGAAACCAATAAGTCGGATTTGATTTCAACTTAATAGTTAACAAAATATCAAAGAAAATCAAGGAGTTTTGACTCGACTCTCATATCCCACTGATCAGGCTAGGGATAAGATGTCAGAGGTTTGACTTGATGAAAAGACTAGATGATTAAATTTGAATCTGGAAATGGTACATATTATACTACAAGAGAATGTTGTAGTAGTACATGTGACAGTGAAAATTGATTTTGAATTGAAAGAGAATTTAAGTGACTCAAAAAAAATCCGGCAGCATCTCCCCTTATTTTTGAAACTTGAGGTGTTGAATTTGCATTCAACAAGACAGTTTACAACATTAGGGAAAATTTTACAGGAAGGAACTCGACTCTTTATATCTTATCAAAGATAAAATGTCAGAGTTCAAAGATTTGAAAGATACTGAAAATAAATATTGAATTTGAGTTGTCAATGTTCATCTACAAGAAGTATTGCAGAAGAACATTCGACACGTGACGATTAAAACTTGAAGAGAATTGAACGGATGTTTTTGAAAATTTGAATTTCCTGCAGCACCTCCCCTTATTTTTGAAACTCGAGGTGTTGAATTTGCATTCAACTCGACGGTTTACAAATGTTAAGGAATGCTAGGGAAAATCACTTGACTCTTTACATTTTAAAAGAACGATTTAAAATGAAATGTCAAAGATTAATTTATCCAGAAAAATTTTAATAAATATTGTATATATTAGGCTACAACAATTGCTATAGAGGAATATATGGCAATGCATTTTGAACTTGATTGATTTTGAAAAGAGATTTGAAAATTTTTGAAAATCCGGCGGCATCTCCCCTTATTTTTGAAACTCGAAGTGTTGAACATATGTTCAACATAACGGTTTACAAACCTATAAGAGGGAGATTCTAAGAAATCAAACTGACTCTTTCATTCTGATGAGTGACTCAGAATGGAATGTCAAGGATTGAAATGACCGGAGAAGTTGAAAGTGCATTAACTATATACAACTACAATCATTGTTGTAGAATATATAGTTGCAATGATTATTATAACTTGAAAAGAGATGTTTGAAAAAATTTTAAATTTCGGCAGCATCTTCCCTTATTTTGAAACTCGAAGTGTTAAACATATGTTCAACATAACGGTTTACAAAAACAGGGGGGATGTTATAAGCTAGCCCGACTCTTTCATTCCGACTAGTGATTCGGGATTGAAATGTCGAAGGTTAGATTAACCAGAAAATTTCAAACTTTGGATTAAAATTTGGAAGAGGAATCTACATCCTATCACACATATTGAATTATAGGAATTACAATCCTATATGTAATGATAAGATATAGGAATCGATCGAGATTTGAAGACAATGGAATTTTGCTAGACATTTGAAATTATGACTTTGAAGTTAAAGAAATCTTCTGTAAATTGTGAAACTTAGCACGCTATGATTTATTTGCATACAAGTTTGCAACATGTACGGAAAGATTTTGAAAAGCTCAGCTTGACTCTTTCGCTCTACCAATGAACTTGGAGGTGAAATGTCAAAGCCAGACTTGGAGGGAGATTTTCTACACTCACCTCTCTTTTCACATATTTTAATTGAGTTGGCCACATTCCCCCAAGAAAGAAATGGGTAGAGGGACCAACAGAAGAAAGGTAGTCAAAACTACCGATGTAATAAAATTCGTAGCGCTATTAAAGATGGAGAGAGAGAAAGTCCCCAGTGGAGTCGCCATTTTTTGTTTGATTAAAAAAAAATATAGTTTGAAAAAGATTTAATTTTCTTTGGGAAAGTTAAATTTCTGGAATTTGAATATTTGAAATTGAACACTTATTATGAATGATATATCACCTCGAATGGTGAACATATCGTTCCCTAATAGGTTCAAATTACAAATCTTTGAATTTATCTGATTGTCATAGTCAAACTCAAGGAGAAACAACATATGATCCCGAAAGATCAGAATGATGTTTAATCAACTGTTTGACTATGCTAATCTGAATAGGATCATTAATTTCATAATCATAACTATGATTATAATTGACATATCTATCCGAAGAAAGAAGATATCAATCATTATTAGTTTGAATATGAAAATAACGATCGCCAATTTTTTTTGTTTTGATTTCCCAAAAAGAATCAATTAAAGGTTTTGAAAACTTGATTTTGAAATCTGGTCTGAGTTTCTAAATCTCCTACGAGCGCAAGCCCTCGTAGTTAATTACATCGTAAGAAACTAAAAAATTTCCTACGAACACTCTCGATTAAAATAGCGATACGAATTTTATTTAAGATTTTCAAAGATTGATATCAAAGGGAGGTTAAGGGACTGAAAATTCAACAGGGATTGGTTCAAAATTGAACACTTATTTCTGGAGTCAAAGGAAGAAGAGTAGGAGGTGTTTTGAGATTCTGAATTACTTCAGAAACACCTCGAACTATCCTAAGTGTTGGGCTTGAATTTGATTGAAAGAGATTTTTAATTTGAATGGTCAATTTTATTAGAAAGTGGGAATTAGATTCCCGGAAGATTGAGGTCTTAGGATTGAACATTTGCCTCAGAACCTAAGTCTAAAATGGGTACTGAGAATCAGTGACCCGGATCCTAGCTAATGCAATGCAATCTGGACTTACCCCGGCCTGGATTGGGGAGCCAGCTAAACCACCTAAACGCTTTTAAAATCATGAGTCAAAGTCTTTAAATATAGAGTGGTTAAGGACATTGATTAAAATTGGTTTAAAGAATTGGGGTCGACATCTAGAGCAAATCCTAATTGACCCCTTAACATATGTTGGGTTAAATGTCTAAATAAAATGCAATTAAGATTTAGACTCGATTTTTAATTTGTATCTAATGCAATGCATGCTAGTTGACTCGATGAAATGCTTAAATCAAAATGAAGCAGTTTTAAAACAGGCTTAAAAATAGGTTTTATCCTAAAGATTGCACAACATCCCCTTGGACAGAACTGCACCCTGGTCTGCCAGAACCCGTAGGCGGGGAGGTGCCTAACACGGATGAGAAAAGTCAATATGTATGCATGAAAAACTCCCGGCGAGTCCGGGCTTACTTCTTAAGAGCGTTAGAGTTTCTATCTGAGCTTAAAAATTTTAATTTTGTTTAAATAGAAAAAGTTAATGATCGTACCCTCACGAGCCTCCGATCGGGTTCCAGGCTAAATCAAAATCGACATGCAATAGCGCCAAATAAACTACTAAAAGCATGCGGGTCCTTAATCACAATCAACATCAAGTAATCAAATCAACATTTAATTAAATTAATTAAATAAATGCTCAAACTGAAAGTCCATAGGCAAGTGCCCTTAATAATACAACCCAGGGTCTGCAGGAAAGTAAAGTGGCCGGGTACCACTGACTACAACCCGGATTCTACTCCTAAGACTCAAGTGACTTTGAGATTTGAGATTCTTCTCGTTCTTCACTTCTTCGTCTCCTTAGAACTTCTTGGATCGTCGGGTCTGGATATCCAAATGAAAAGAAACTCCCCCTGAATAGGGGTGTTATCTTTTCTCTTTGGATACTTGAACTTCATCCTAATTTGGATCTCCAAATGGATAGGAACTCTCCCCTAAGGGATGTTCCTTCCTCTTTGGATTCCAAATTTGATGTTTAAGTATCTCAATCTCAAATCACTTTAAACATTACAACTCAATTTAAATCAAATTATATCAAATTGAAATTAAAAATCTAAACTCAACAACCTGCAGGGTTATCCTAATAATCAACAGTTTATATTTGACATCCCAAGCAGTTAATATATTGAAATTTAAAATACTCAATCACAGCCACGCTTGGCCATGCTCTTTTTGATTTAAAGGGGGACTTAAGCATTCTGGAGCACCTATGCAATTCAATATTTATGATTTTTGCCCCCTTTAATTTATGCCATGTATGAGCATGGTCATCTGCATAAGATTGAATTAGTACAAATCGTTCCTAGCCTAGGGATAGATCTAATCGTACAATCAATCACATCACAGAGTGCGTTAAATAAATAAACAATCACATCAATTCTACTACTAGCAAACAGCATGCAGTAAAAGCTCGAAAACCCGACACACAGCAGAAAAGTAAACACCGGCCTAGCCTAAGACTAGAGTTGGTTGTCCTATCAAACCATCTAAAGTGTGTAAGGTAGGCTGTGTGGCTTTGATGTGTCCTAAATAGGATGATTTGATTGAAGTTGTTTAAAGTTCTAGTTGGTTGAAGGCTTAAGGGAAGATTTAATTTGAATTTAAATATTAATGACTTGAAATTAATTTTTTAAATTTGATTTTAATTGTTTGTTAGACATCACCTTTATTTCACACCGAGGCCGTGAAGTTTATTTCACCTTCCTTGGGGCTAATTTAATAGCCTCGTAGGCCTGGGTTACCCAGTGGTACCCGATATAATTAAATGATTTGAGTTTGATTAAGATTTAAAGGTTGATTAATTTTAATTAGAATTAGTTGGTTGCTGGTTTTAATGTTGAATTAATGTTTTCTGGAATTTTGAATGATTTATTGAATTTTGGAATTTTCTGGATTATTTTATTCATTTAATTCAAGGGTCAAAATTTGACTTTTTGATTTAAAGGGTTTTCTGGAAAGTTAATATTTTATTAAAATACTAGACCTTAATACGATCAGTTAGACAGTAAGTACGCTGAAATTGGATTTTTCTATATTTTATTATAAAGGTTTGAAGTTTTGACTTGATTTGAACTAGATTTGACCAAAAGTTGACTTTTTCAAATTTGTTTGATTTCTGAAAACTTTACATTTTTAATAAATATTAGACCTTATTATGAGTTGTATGCCTTTGAGTTTGCTCAATTTGGAGTTCATTTGAATTAGTTATGAATTTTTGAAGTTTTGAGTATTTAATGAATTATTTAAATTGTTTAATTAGAGACCCTTTTTATGATTTGAATCCAAATGATCTCCAAACTCCTTGAAATCAACTCCAAAGGTCAGGAATGACCTAAGGAGTGATTTCTAAGTGTTTGAAAATTTTCTGGAATTTTTAATTATTTTTAATTAATTAAATTAATTAAATATTGAATTTCAATTAAACTCAAATTAAACACAATTTTTTAAGTCCAGTCAAGGGGCTTCTATTTCTCATTGATCAAGGGTCCAATTCTGGTCAATTTGAGGTATTACTTGTAATTTTTGGATTTTAATTTGATTTATTATAATTTTTGGAAGTTTTTAAGGCTTAATTAAGGTTTAAACTTGATTAGGTTAATTAGGGGGCTTAATGATCTCAAAAGTCAGTGGGGAATTTTCCTAGGGCTGAGGGTGTCACTATGTTCAAATGGTTTGAGTTTCAAGTCAATTGGAATTATATCCTAATTATTTGAATTAATCTAAATTCTCTAAACAAAGTTCTTAATTATTGTCCTTAATGCCACTAGGTTTGAGTAGGTTCAAATCAAAGTCTCTAACCCTCAACACAACATATGCATGATAAATACACTCACAAACACAATCAATCTTAAATCTAAGAGAGCCTTAAACTAAGTGGTGTGTGTATGTCCTTAAACATGCATAGATTAATACTTAATTAAATGTGAACAATAACTAGATTAGTGAATGATTAGAGCATAACCATTCACTAACACTCCCACAAGATTTCTATTCACACATTCAATCTATGTCTAAAATTTCATAGTAGATCTCTCAATTTAAAAGATTTAAGTATCTATATATCATCTTGAAAATAGTTTTTAAATATTTAATATATTTATAAATTTATATATGCAAATATAAGTTTTTGAAATTAAAATACTTAAAGATATAATTAAAACAAATTCAATAACTAAATGAGAGATCTACTGGTTAACGAAGATTATTTGAAAATAAGTTTTTAATTTTTAAAATAATTGGTTTAATATTTAGTTGGATACTAATTAAATATTAAAATAATTAAATAATTAATAATAACTTAAAATTAATCAAAGTTTGATCTCTGAAATTTGTCTCAAGTTAAAGTACTCAATTTTCTGAAAATTTTGATATATTATACTAATTTTTCTGATTTAAAATGAATTTCTTATGAATTTTTGAAGTTTAACTCAATTAAAAGGGGTTTTTAAATAATTTTAAATTAATTAATGATTAAAATAATTTTAAAATTAGTTGATTTAAATCTTAAGAATTTTCTGGAATTTTAAAATTATTTAAATATATGTATATATGTATATGTATATATTAATTTTCAAAAGTATTTAAATTATTGATCATTAATTAAATATTAATTAATAGTTAAATTTTTAATTAATAGAAACATAAGATGTAATTTAAATTAATTTAATTTCAAAATTAGAATAATTTAAAAGAAAATAATTAATTAATTAAATCATTGAAAATTAACTGATTATTTATTAAAATATTTAAAATCATTAAAATAATATTAAATAATTCAATATTGATTAAAATTTTAAAATCACTTAATATTTAATTGAAATTGTGAAATATTTAATATTAATTAAAATATTAAACAATTTAATTATTAATTAAAATTATGAATCATTTAATATTAATCAAAATTCTAAAGAATTTAATATTAATTAAATGACTTAATATAATTAGAATTTTAAAATTAATTTAAGTTAATTAATATTATAAAGTGTTTAATGTTAATTAAAATATTATATAACTCAATTATTAATTAAATTTTGAATTATTAAAAATAATTAATATTTAATAATTAATATTTAAATAGAATATTTAATGTTTTAAAAGTTAATTATTAATTTATAATAATTAATATTGGATATTAATATAGTTAAAAAAAACATAAAATTAAATTAATAATAATTTTGAATTTAAAATATTTAGTTTTCTGAAAATATATATATATTAATATATAATATACATTTTATTATTTAATATTAAGTTAATATTAAAATAAAATAAAAAAAATAATTTTAAAATGAATTTAAAATCATTTTAAAAAAAAAAGGCGGCGGGAGGACACGTGGCGCCCTCTGGTTGGGCGCTGCAAAACGCGGTGGCGGCGGCACCGGTGGGAATGACACATGGCGGCTTCCGGTTGGCGGGAGCAGAACACGGGTAATGATTGCTAGGCGGTGCAATCATTGCGCTGCCAGCAATCATTAGACAAATGATAACGCGGACCGCGTTATCACTAATCCACGTCGGTATTGATTCTCAGCCGTCGGATTTCCCGTGGTTTGCTCTGGACGGTCCAGATCGAGCTAGACCTTAAATGGATCCGCGGAGTCATTCGAGCGGTTAGATAGAACCGCAGTTAAGCTAGATCTGGACCGTTGATCATGAGATCAACGATCCAGAACCCGTTTAGTGTATAGCAGGCCGAACCGAAGCTCTAGAAACAATTTTTTGAGTCGTTCTCGAGATCGGATGGCTTATTCGACTTAAAATTTTAAACATAAACTTATGGAATGAACAGAAATGATGTGGAATTGGATTCAAAGCTTAATATGCACTTAGTAAAAACTTATTTAACTCTAAGTGTCCTAAGCTAGGGTTTTGATTTTTACCTAATCCACACGGTGGATTCGGGAGTTCTTTGGCTCTCTGAGCTTGTTGACTGTCCACGCTCAATATTGCTGAAGACTTCACGAACTGATAAGGTCTAGATCGAACCCTATAACTCCCTGGATGGATTTGAGCTTAACTCGCCGGAATCAGGTCGCCGACGAGGTTTGACCGGTCGGATTTGAGCTGGAATAGATGTGAGAGAGGATTAGGGTTCAGGGGAACTGGAGGCTTGATCTGGAGGAGCTGGGAAAGTGAGAGAGGGCTAGGGTTCGAATGAGAGCTCTCAAGAGGGTATTGCCCTATTCAATCTCCCTCAAATCGAATGGACGGTTTGGATGGCTTTGGATGGACTCTAGATGGCCACCAAGTGTCCAGGAGGTTGTTGGGAGCAGAAGGAATCAAAGGACATAGAGGACAATGACATGGAAAGGTCATTTTGTCCCTTTGTGGCCATGTGGAATGAATGAGGGCTGCTTGATCTTGATCCAAAGGCTGGGAGAGGCTTTAGGAATGTTATAGAGCACCCTAAAGATGCTGGAGTAATTTGAGCTGGAGTGGATTAGGCTTAACATGGGTTTGAACATGTAATTTGACCATTTAAAGATGTTTTGACCTTTTGTTGACTGGTTTGACCAGTCAACAGTCAAGGGGTGGTGAGGTGATAGCCAATGAGACCTAATAAACTGGTTGGGTTGATTCAAAGGGGATTTGAGAGTTTGAAATTGGAGTTTGAATATATTAGAAGTGTTTGAGCTAATTTGACCAAGTCTCAACATGTTGACTTGGTCAAATTGACTTGAATTAAGTTGGCCAAGAATTAAGTCATATTAAGGTTATGATTTGAAGTTGGTTTGAGATTTAAAATAGGTTGAGTTAGTTAAGAGCATTGAAATGAGTCATATGTGCCAAATTTGACCAACCATAGTCTCAGTTGACTTGGTCGACTATTGATTGGATTAAGTGTTCAATCAAACCTAAATCCCTAAGGAAAGTGATTAGATTAATTTGAACAAATTTGGAATTGATTAAGGGTTTGATTTAATGTGTAAAGGCTTAAGGGTTAAAGTGGTCAACCTAGGTTGACTTGGTCAACTAGGTTGACCTAGGGTCTGGGAGTGGGCTCAATAAATTCAAAATAATATTCTGAATCTATTGTTGGTGATCTCAAGGTTTGGGGAAGTCATTTGGTCAAAATGACCTATTTAGGCCCTTAATGGGCTTTTTAGGTCAACCCTGGTTGACTTGGTCAACCAGGTGGGTCCAGGGCCTGGAAGTAGGCTCAACAGATTTGAAATGACATTTGGAGACCAATGGAGGTGGTCCCAAGGTCAGAGGAGGTCATTTGGTCAAAATGACCTGTTTTAACCCATAAAGGCCTGTTTGGTCAAACTAGGTTGACTTGGTCAACCAGGTTGACCCAGGGGCTGGAAGTGGGTTCAACATGTTTGGTTTGACATTTGAAACTTGCTGGAGGTGGTTGCATTTGATCTGGAGCTCATTTGGTTCAAATGACCATTTATACCCCATAGGGGTATTTTGGTCATTTTGACCCCTGGTCAGCTAAGGGTCAAATTGAGTCCAAAAAAATGCAGTTTAATGCTCAATGAGTCATAATCAAGGGTCTGGAGGTGATTGGAGGCTTTGGAGAAAGCTCCAAGATCAAAATCCACTGGGTGGTAGATCCAGTGGCATAGACTGTAAATATTTGAAGGTTTTACAGCCTTTGGATTTCAATTCAATTTCTGAGATTAGAGATCTCAGAATGAGCTCAAATTTGGAGGGTTGGCTCTAGAGACATGTCATATCAGTGTGGAACTGATAGATCTTGAATCAGAGGTCATTTGATAGGGTTTTGAAATGTTCAAAGATTTGCTGGAAAAGACTTTCAGGACTTAAACCTTTGGCCTTGGATTTGAGTCTGGAAGTCTGGTTTTGAGTTGGATTTTGATCAAGGTTTGAATTAAGGATATGGATTAAAGTCTGGATTGATTGATGCTTGAATTGAATGAAAATTTGGATTAATCCTAGATCTAGATTGATCTAAGGTCTATGCTGATCCTAGAATCTCGGTAGATCTAAGGACCTGGAGTCTAAGAGAATCCTAGGGTCTGGGGAAGTCTTAAGCTGTAGATCTAGGAGAATCTCAAGATCTAGAGTAATCTGGAGGGTAGATTGATCTAGAACCTGAATTGATCCTAGGGTTTAGAATAGATCCTAAAGCCTAGATTCTAGGAGGATCCTAAAGTCTAGAATGATCCTAAGATCTAAAGGGATCCAATGGTCTAGAATAGATCCTAGGGACTGGAGTCTGGGAAGGTCCTAGAATCTAGAGGTTCTAGGGAAATCCTAGGATCTAGGAATCCTAAGATTCAAGATCTAGAAGGATCTTAGGATCTAGAGTAGATCCTAAAGTCTGATTTCTAGGAAGATCTTAGGGTCTGGAAATCCTAGGGCCTGGGATCTAGAATAGTCTTAGGATCTAGAAGAATCCTAAGCTCTAGATAGATCTAGGAGAATCTCAAGATCTAGAGTAATCTGGAGGGTAGATTGATCTAGAACCTGAATTGATCCTAGGGTTTAGAATAGATCCTAAAGCCTAGATTCTAGGAGGATCCTAAAGTCTAGAATGATCCTAAGATCTAAAGGGATCCAATGGTCTAGAATAGATCCTAGGGACTGGAGTCTGGGAAGGTCCTAGAATCTAGAGGTTCTAGGGAAATCCTAGGATCTAGGAATCCTAAGATTCAAGATCTAGAAGGATCTTAGGATCTAGAGTAGATCCTAAAGTCTGATTTCTAGGAAGATCTTAGGGTCTGGAAATCCTAGGGCCTGGGATCTAGAATAGTCTTAGGATCTAGAAGAATCCTAAGCTCTAGATAGATCTAGGAGAATCTCAAGATCTAGAGTAATCTGGAGGGTAGATTGATCTAGAACCTGAATTGATCCTAGGGTTTAGAATAGATCCTAGGGTCTGATGTCTAGGAGAATCCTAGAATCTAGATTTGTCCTAATTTGTATTGATCTGGGGTCAGGATTAATTTGAATTTGGATTGATCTTAAAATCTGGATTGATCTAAGATCAGATTGATCCTAGAGTTAAGATTGATCCTAAGGATTGGAAAGATCCTAAGGTCTGGATTAGTCCTACTGAGCTCATACAAAAATGAGGTCAACACACGACTTTCCACATAAAACTCCAATGGATAAAAGAATTTCAAATTTCAAAAGTTTACATAAGCATCTCATCACCAAATGTAATCTTATAATACTGCAAAATCATATGCTGCAAGACAAAATTAAGCATGCATAACAAACATCAAAGCAAGATAAGAAATGGCTGAAACCCACCATAGAAAAAAGAATGAAGTACTTTTCTATAGTAGGCTGGAGCAGCAGCAACCGAACTGAAGAACAACGAACACTGTACAACACAATGAAATAAAACCTACTGATATGATTATGGATAACCTTTCCATCATCACCATCACCCTTAAATATTCTAACGCATCAATAACAAAAGAAAGCAAACAGCAAACTGCAGCATATTGCATATGGCACTAGTCTTGACGGCTGTCAATGATGTACTTCTTAATTGAGTTTGATAGTAAACATGGCGAACAAGTAGGATGAAATAAGTAGAAAGGTCAAGGAAAAATCAACCATAGAAAATCCACTGATAGTTGAACTACAGTAACTACATAAACAAGATAAGCACGAATCGTAGATATGTAAAAACCACAACAACAACAGAAGTTGGGGTAACAACCCCACCAACTACAAATATAAATCGACAACAGCCATATAAAGGAACGATTAGAACTTCAAGGGAAGCAATACTCGCTGCACATTGTATGGCATCCATTGAAGCATTTTATCAAATACTTGGCATGCAATAGTTGCAAAATCACGCAAAGCAAGTCCTCATAAAAGTCATGGTTTACACACTTGTTCGATTGAGGCCATCTAAACAATCCATAATGGAACCTTCATGCTTCATGTAGTGATTATTTCAACAAAAAGGTATGTATGCATATATAGAAAGAGTGAACTCAAATAAATTCCATTCTCAGATCTTATAAGGAAGAAGGGGAAATAGTAGGGGAAGAAGGAGAATAAGGGGAAGTAGAAGCAGAAATAAGGGAGGGAGAAATAGAAGACGGTGGTGAAGGAGAATAAGGGGAGGAGTATACCTGTCGGAGGTGGATTCGGCTAGGGTCTTGTGAACAGGAGCTTAAGACTGAGAGAGGGAGTGGAGGTTGTCGGACCTATTCCGTCTCGGCTTGTACGAATGGAGCAAGTGACGGGCCTGGGGCTTCTCACGCGAAAGAGAGAGAGATCGAGGGAGGTCCCCTTTCTGCGAATCCAAGGGCCAGACGAAGATTAGGGCTGGGGTCGAGCCAACGTCGGGTGTCTTGTGAATCAAAGAGGGCAAGAGGGAGCCACTGTCCTCAGATAAAGCTCACGAAATAGAGGAAACCGGAGAAGGAAGAGGGCTTCGGTCCGCCTGGCTGTTGTGAACCAGAGAGCGGGCGCCGGGTGTCTCGCCAACTAGAGAGGGAAGAGGGGTTTTTTTTTCTTGGTCTCGTGCTCGCCTGAAAAGGAAAATCAGAGAGGGGTCTAGGCGGCCGTCCATCCAGAGAATCTGCGAATCCAAAGGCCTCTTGAGAGCCAATTCCGCCTATCTTTCCATACAATGCTGCTCGATGAACCGCCAAAATCCTCTGCACAGCGAGATTTCAGCTGCATATGCCAATTCTAGACTTAAGAAATTATTTGAATTAAAATAACGGTCAATTGGGGTATAATTAAAAAAAAAACTCAAATCTATGTTGAAACCGGGCTCAATTTGATTGGATCAAATTAACAAAATTAAATTTTAATAAAATGATTACTCGAATCAAATTGACCTCGACGTGGCCAGAATGCATCGATCAAAGCTAATTAAACTTCATCGGGTTTAATTCAACTCAATTCGAGTCATCCTGAGTTTAAAATAGACTCGATTAGGTCCAATTAAGCTGACCAAAGAAGCTCGAGGGCGCTCGTACAAAAATTGAGGTCAACAATATCTTCTTTCTTCGGAGAGATATATCAATTACAATCATATTTTTTATTATGAAATTAATGATCCTTTTTATTTATATTAACATAATCAAACAGTTGATTAAACATCATTTCAATCTTTCGAGATCGTATGTTGTTTCTCCTTGAGTTTGATTATGATAATCAAGGTAAATCCAAGGATTTAAAATTTGAACCCATTAAGGAACGATATGTTCACCTCTCAAGGTAATTTATCATTCATAATGAGCATTCAATTTCAAAATTAAAAATTTTAGAAATTAAATATTTCCCAAAGAAAATTAAACACTTTTTCAAAACTATCTTTTTCAATCAAACATAGGTCAGGCTAAATTTGCTTGGGTTAGGCTGGAAGTGGCTTGGGCTCTATGAGAGAGCTTAGGTCAACTTATCTAACTAATGTTTGATCCTATAGACACTAACGTAGGTCCTTTATGGATATTTTAATAATTTTACTCTTTTCTAATCAAAGGGGTTGACCAAGGGTTTTATATTCATTTGAGACCAACCCTAAGGTCTAATTTGTAGATTTGATCTAAGGAACTCATATGGAGCACTCTAGGGGCATTTTGATTATTTTACCATATTTGTTATGATATTAGAATTTAACAATCTTAAGCTTGTTGAATTTATCACATCAAGATGCTCAATTCAACTATATGCATACAAGATTTGGAGAACATTTGATCCCTCAAATAATCTCATGAATCTTCCACTATGCTTTAAAAACATGATTTAAGCTAATTCGGACTTGTGTCAGATCACTTTTGATGTTGTTAGGTTCATCTTGTCAAGCCATTCAATTTGACTGTAAATATGCTAAAATTAGATTTGGATGATCCTAAATTTTAATTCAAAATTTTCTAATCCTAATATTGAGATTTATGTTTGATAAAATGGATGTTCTAGTGACATGTCAAGTACAATTTTTTTTTGTTTTAACAATTTCACAAAATAAAAATTGTACAAAAAATAAAAAATCAAAGATCATAATTACAATAATAATCAAATTGATATTTTAACAATCAAATAGAATCAATCAACTAATATTCATTTTGATTGATATATATATATATACACACACACACACACACACTAAACACTAAGGCTTCATTTGGGACGGCTTTTTTACTGCTTCTTAAAATATTTTTTTAGTTAAAAATTTTCAATTTTTGTACTAAAAAGCTGCTTTAAGAAGTAGTAAAAAAGCCGTCCCAAACGAAGCCTAAGAATGGCGGTTGGATGTTGGAGGTTATTAAAACTTAATCTGCATCATTAAATCAAGCTAGCTGAAGACTTAGGCCCCTCAATAATTTTGTAAATTATATTGATTGTTTGATCGATTTCCAATCTTATGGAGGGACTTTATAGTACCCTTCATGAAATGATGAGGAAGAGTGCAATTCTTTGCATGAGAGAGTCATACATGAAATGCTTGATTTGTTTAAAGTTTTACATCATTAATTTTCCCCTATAATTGAATCTAAGGATCCAATAAAGGCACACATCAAGCTAAAATGAGATTCAAGTATTAGAGGTTATTATTTTAGTGAGCCTGAATTATGAGAACATAATTAGATAATTAGTCATTTATGTACATTAACATTGACGTTCTTATATTATTGACCCAAGAGGAGATGCACCTATCAGTGGCTTGAGGCTTATTTCAAATATATATATATATATATATATATATATATATATATATATATATATTATAAAAAAATTGATCTGATCGAACACAAATTGCAATGCATATTTAAATTAAAACTTTTAAATTCAAATTCAGGACTACTTAAAATTTAATTTTAAGTAAAATTATAATCAACCTGAATGTCTTGATGAGATAGACACATAGACACAGAGTTATCTAATTTGGGTCCAAACAAGTCTGGATAAAGCACTTGATAATTATAGAAGCTTTGAGGTGATCAAAGAATCTCCAAACCTCTCATGCTTGTAGTCAAATTGACAATCTCAACAATAGAAATCCATAAAGGACAAATCATCTAATTCTGACATCATTAATGTATTTAAATGCTGAAATAAAAATATATGATCAAGAAAATCAATACATGCCGTTAGATAATGTTATGAGTTTTGGCTATATTTATGGGGCATACCAATCTCAAAAATCTATAAATAGCCCCGACTTTCTACATGAAGGGAGCATTGGCTTGAGATTTAAGAGAACTCATATACTTAAAGAATCTCAAAGCTCTACTAGAACATTGCTCGACCAACACTATTGGAGCACTACTCGACTGTAGCTGCTAGTCCACCGCCTCGACTATTATTGTTGAATCATCACCTAACCAATATCAAACCATTGTCATTGAGCCACCACCTAATAATCATTGTCGGATCTTCACTCAACCATTAATAACAAACCACTACAGAATTGATTCCATAAAATATTACCCAACTATTGTCATCAGACCACCTTTATTAGACCACCATTGCCACCATCATTTGACCCTTACTTCTTAACCTCCATCATTGGACTGCCGATGCTTGGCCATTGCCATCGAACTATTATTGCCTATCCTTGATTGCAAGACTACATAGCCCATACCCTCTATTAGATCGCTACCACTGGACCATCACCATTGGACCACTACTACATTACCTCCACCGTTAAACTATTATTATTGAATTACTGTGACATCCATATCACCATCATTTGACTGCCATCATCCGACCTCCATCATTAGACAACCATTATCTGACCACCATCATTTGGCAACAACTGATTGGACATCTCTCACCTATTACAACCTTAATGACATTTTCCACCACCCTCATAGGAGAGCAAGCTAAAAACTCATACTATTGTAAATCCCATATCCTTTAATTTAGAGGAATATGTGAATTGTAACCAACACTTACATATTAGAACTATTTTAGCTAGGCTAAGCCCCATGAATTTTACCCTTTTTATTTTCACATTAAAACTATAGTGTCTCTTATATTATCTATGCGTATTTTGGATATTTGTACTAATCTAAGATATTAAATTCCCTCACTATTAGAATGAGTATTCTAGCATATAATAGTTTGACACCTTCTATGGGAAACATCCCACCATTGCAAAGCTCAAAGAGCACACTTTTAATGGCCAACATACATATCACTTACAAGAATAAAGACTCCCACTTTAATAACCATCATTCCAGAGACCAATAATGAAACCACATGCCTCTTTCTTTCCCGTTAAGTGTTACCCTGTTAAAGAACGTACATTAGGGTTGTCCTTAGAAGACCACTTTCATAAGGTGGAAGAGTTTTAAAATAAAATCCTTTACATTTAGTTGGGGATTCAATAGCCAGCATAGTTACAATGCTAAGGGACCCACCTTCCCAAAGATCAATTGACAGTCAGGGTAAGCTCAGTAACACCCATAAAAAGTCCCCTCACCATCAGGCTAGGGTTCCTTCCTTGTAAAGTGGCATCAATATCATCAATATAGATAGTTATACCCATCCATTCTTGATAGCCTAACCAACCTGCAATATTCCTAATCATTAGGGTCTTAGTTCAATGTCGCATTACTAACAAATTTTATAATATCTTACATAATGAACTACAATGCCTGATCCAAGAATAATTTCCCTTGCAGGCCGAGAATCAGTTCCCCCTCATTATAATTTTTAGGTATCTTTACCTTTAATTGAATCTATCTTTCAACACCTCATTCCAACGGGATTTAAGATGTTAAACATAGACTCTTATGATGGGGTGTTGGACTCCTATGAGCACATTGATCACTACAGGACACATATGTACAATCAATGAGCTTAAGGTGCCCTATTTTGTCAGGTCTACCCTATCACCCTCAAATGGAAAGATTGCACATAGTTCTACTCCCTTTTGGGAGAGACCATCCATACCTTCATTACATTTACTAGACTTTTTATTAAGTAATTAATTATAAATCAAAGAATTGTCAAGGACTCTTCCCTTCTCTCAAGAATTTGTTAAAATGATGGGAATTCAGCTAAGGAGTACTTCCAAATATTCTCATTTGAAGCTCAGTAAATCTCATGAGTACATCCTAAGCTAGTAAGAGGAGGTATCCTTAAAGGTTCTCCATCCCATGCCTTTATATTCACCAATAATATGATATATATTTTGCTTTTATATTAATCTTATCCACAATGTAGAAGCACAAATTGAAATGATGAGGCTATTAATGCCCATCAAAAGCAGTTCAAGCATCCCAAGGACAAGCATAAGAATGCACCA
This sequence comes from Dendrobium chrysotoxum, assembly GCA_019925795.1. NCBI lineage: Eukaryota > Viridiplantae > Streptophyta > Magnoliopsida > Asparagales > Orchidaceae > Dendrobium > Dendrobium chrysotoxum. The sequence continues at coordinate 3,636,276 of CM034310.1, forward strand.
GGGAGTTTTAATCATCCATCTGAGCAAAAAAGAAGGAATATGGGTGATACATGCAACAAATTAAAAATGTAACAAGTAAAAATATGAAAATTTAAAAGGTTAACATTTGAAATTTTATTTTTTGAATTCATTTGCTTGTATTTGGAAGTATTTTAATGCTAGAAAATAGTTGTGTGTATACTAGAATGAGTCTCAAGGGTTTGGAGTGAATTCTATCAAAATTTGAAAAATATTACTATTTAAGCACCTCAACACTACTACAATACCAAATGCCAAGTAGTGATATTGTAGCGCTCTGGTCTCTATATTTTGAAAAAATAAACTAGCACCACAATGCTAGGTGGTAGCACCACAATGCTAAGCCATTATCTTAATTTTATATATTTTTAAAAATCCACTATTTTGATTCATTTGAATGTCGAGCCAGCCAAAGTAGAGAGGGAGATGGTTTTTAGAGAGAGAAACTTTGATTTGAGCTATTTTGGATCATTTTTAATCGTCAGGCTAGTTGGAAAAATTATTCGGATCGAGATAGGTCACATTATGTCTATCTCTATTTTCAAAAATTTGATGTTTTTATAATTTTTCCAATTAAATTTCTATTTTCGTTAAATTTTCATTACTAAAAAATGTGGATAACTTTACATTGGTAAAACTTTTATCGTGTAATATTTTTTATATTATTGAGATCAAGATTCTGAATATTTTGAGTATTTTTTTGAAAATTTTATATAGGATATTTTAGAATTTATGCATTTTAATTGAATAAAAAATAATTTGGACTTTCAAAAATAGTGCTTTAGTATTATTAAAGTCTTAAAACGAGCTGTGTAATTCTGACATATGCTCAATTATATTTTAACTATTATAATGTGATGAAAAATGTGCATATATGATTGAAAAATATCTACTAGGAGATATAAGGGATCAAAATCCTTTGAGATTATATCTGGGATCAGGATATGTGACATGAACTGCTTTGTGATATGAATTTCAATTTATTTATTTGCTCAACATTGTTATTTAAATATTTGGATAACTACTATGTTTTTATTACCTTTCTTAATACAGTGATTAATTAGAATGTATTTAACTACTTTTAAATGCTTTTCAACAAAATGTTTAATAAAAGAATTTGAAAATTTAGATCGGTTTGTATGGCCTGCTGAGTTTTTGTAGCTCATTGTGGTTTGCTTCTGTTTTTTAGGATCTAAGAAAGGGAATGAGTTGGTTAATTACCAGTTTCAGGATTTGATCCGAGTTTACAGGTGTTTCTTTATTTTAATTTTTTTGTACAGTCATGATTAGTTTTTTTTCCAGTTTTATAACTTCTTTTTGATAACCATGTACTGTAGTGTAGATATATATATATATATATATATATATATGAAAATTAAATAAATATTGTGGATGAGTTATTTATAGTATTCTAAATATTTTAGTAGCTCTGTAGTCGATTATTTATTTAAAATGAATATGAGAAGTGAATATGAGAAGAGAATATGAAACATTCCAAAACTAAATTTTGGAATTTGCCTATCACAGCTCAACACAATAGGACTTCTCCTAGTCGGGTAGGGTTGTGACATGCAATGCCCTATTATAGGAAAATGGGTTCTGGGGTTATGATGATGACCATTCAATTAAGTGATCTTGGCCCTGGGGTTATGATGATGACCATTCAATTAAGTGATCTTGGCCTCACGCCATCGAGGGCCCTCCTTCAACAAATGTAAATGTTGACTCCTAAACATATCCAACGGTCGAAGCGAGGATATCCAACGAGATCAACGAGATGTTGTATGAGTGAGGTCGACATGCTCTGCTTTAAATGGGACTATTAAATTAATTATTCAATTATTTAAAATTATATATATATATATATATATATATTAATTATTCAATTCATTTATAAAAAATTATAAAACATTAAAAATACTTAGTTTAATATTCAGATAAAATAATTAAACATTATTAATTATAAATTAATTACATATTACATATTATAAAAAGAATTCAAAAAATCATTTCTCATATTATAAATATAGAACATAAATTTTTTTTATTAAATACGTAAAATTCATTTAGATATTTATTTACTTTTCTAATTAATTTTTATTTACGCTCCTTCAACTAAATTAAATATTAATTAAACTTCTTTTCATAAATTCGTCTATTAAAAAAATTATCCAATCACTTGTACTATGAGCGAAATATTAAATCAAATTTCCCACGATCATTTCTCTATTTATTTCGTAATCTGTTTCTTGCCCGTATGTCTGGTTGACCTCTTTGACGGGCAGCCGCCGGGAAGTTCATACAAAGGTGGGCGGGTGTTGGCCAGTCCAACTACTCCTCCAAAACTCCGCGAAAGAAAAACCGAAACCGACGAGCGATGGGGATTATTCCTATCAACCACCGCCGGCGGTGGTCGGGGCTTTTACCGATCTTCGCCGTTGTTATAGTCGTCGGCGAGATCGCCTTCCTTGGACACCTCGACATGGTAAAGAATGCCGCGATGGTTCAAAACTGGACCAACTCCTTCAACTTCCCTTCCTCTTCCACTTTCTCTTCCTCCTCTCGCTCGACGCGGCACGTTCTCCAGCAGCAGGAGGAAGAAGGCTGGTGCCGGGAGTGGTTAGAGAAGGAGGATAATGTTTCTTATTCTCGGAATTTCGAGAATGATCCGGTCTTGGTGGATGGCGCGGACCAGGTAAGTGTTATTCACTTTTGTCCTTATTTGATCTCCGTTTGAACTTAATTTACTGGGAATTAGTCATGTTTGGGACTTATTTAAAATCTCCTTGGAGAGCAATAGCGCTGTTTCTTTTTTAGTATTTTTGGGCCTTTTTGCAGCTGTTTATTAGGTTTCGTAGTTCCCTTCAGATTTCGATTTTGGGCCATATTCGAATGTACATTGGTACTGAATAAATCTTTTGATTTTGGAAGTTTGCGAGGGGGATTTCGAGTCATAGCCCTCTAATTTTTGGTACAATGAGATGTACGGCTTGAAAATTCTTCAAGGAAAATGCACAACAGTTGCTTAGGAGATCTTTGAAAGCATATGCAGTTCATTATAAAGGGATGGGCTGAGGTGAAATGGCTATTGATCACACCCTGACCAACTTGGCACCGGCTGGGAGGGGAGGGTGATGTGGAACCAAGTCAGTTGCATACATCCTGAAATTTACATATAGTTGGAGCTAATATGTCATCTATAGCTCCCATTAATCTAAGCAACACAGAATATTGTTCAAATATTTACATCTTCATCCATAAGCCACTTTTGATCATCTCAGAAACATATGGATACACAATAACGAGTACACAAATCGAACTGACCTGTAAGATTTGAAAAGTCTAACCAGCTTTACTTTAATTAGATTTAAACATCAGCAGCATTCTTACGATAATCTTTACCCCCATAACCCCAACACTGAAGAACGCCCTGTTGAAACCTGTACTATGATCACTTGTAAATGAAGCTTAAGCTAAAGCAGAGAACTCAGACAAGTTGAGAGATGATTCATTTCATTCAACAGTGATGCTTAGTAGCTACAGCGAATGTGTTTATATAGAAACATTAAGTGCAGGAGGAAAAGACTATGTTGCCCTTATAGTTACATAAAGTGGTATAAGCAGCATAGCAGTAGAGAAGTGGCGACAAATCTGGTAAGCAGCAGAGGAAGTGGCGGAAGGCTGCTAGATGGTCTGCAGTGAAGTTGAAGTGGAGCTTCTCTTATCACGCCCTTGTTGAAAAAATGAGCAGGCATTGCAACCTAAAAGAAGGCAAATTTATTAACTGTTCCATTAAATACGTAGGGAGCATGTCTGAACAATCGAACTAAGGCTTGGCAGCCATTATAATTCCAATAAAACAAGTTTTTTTTTTTTTGGATCAGATCCACAGAATAAAGAGCATAGTATTTAGATACTCTCACGATGCAGTAGTGGCTTATCATATTAACTATCATATCCATAATTATTATAAAAGTTGCTTTAGGATTCCATTGATAAGTCTGGTGTTTTAGGTCTAGCTTGCATAATTGTAGGACTAATGGTGAGCAAGAGGGGAATCTCCTGTCCTTGGCCAACCCAATTCTCTACAACAGAGGTGTGCGAGATTCACCACAGTTGGTAGGCTGCCAACTGCCATGCCGAAAAGAGAGGGGAGGAGAAAAAAAGATAAGAGAGGGAAGGAGCCAGAGGGGTTACTACTCAAATCACAAGGCTCCTTTGCAGCAAGTTTTGATGTTCTGAAAATCTCTTTCATGGGCATTGAGTGTTTGATTGTCTTGTTCACCATTACTTCCTTATGATCTCACTTTAAATTAAGGTTTGCATCTGTTGGTCATCAGAATTACTACTTCCTCTCTCCTGTCATTATGTACTGTGGAGGTAAGGTTTGCGTTCGACGTTATTTCTATTTAGGCTTGTCTAGTTTGGTTGCTCAATTCTTAACATTTTTATTTTTACAAGAGATGTCCATTAAGATCCTTTTATTTCAATTTAATTATTTATAAATTCCAAAAAAACTATAGAATTATAAATAATGAAACCCTTGAGATTAAGCATACCTTGTCTACAAATTCTATATGGGATGCCTTGTGAAGTTACAAAATCACAGTTAGTGTTAGAATAATTTTCTTATTAAATCAAAATTTAGAAAATTATGAAAAACCTGCAAACAATTTTTTATTTGCTTAGCTTTGGTAATATTGAGTTAGAAAAAACTGTCTATATAAAGTTAAGTGTTGATTATTTTTAGTACAGTATTAAAAATCAACACTATAACATAAGCCTTATAAAAATAAAATTTTAGTCTTGTATAACACCGGGCCTATCATAAGTTGATTTATGTTGACCATGATACAAATTTTAACTAACAAATTCTATCCCCTTATCTTCTTGAGACACAATTGTACTGATTCCTATAGTTTTTTTTTTACCGATTCCTATAGGAGAAGTATTTATCTCCACCTAAAAATGTCTAACACTAGGGTTGTGCAGAGTTTGTTTTTGATGTCGCTAAAACTTTGTTGTTGTTCTTTGTTCTAGAGGGGTACTTTCTATTTTAGGACTTTCTATTTTAAACTGTCGGTGAGAGGTACCATTATGGCACCAAAATTGCGAATGACGCGACGATAAAAGTTGGCGAATCATAGAAACTTGTATGTTAGTAAGGGGTTGACGATTCCACCATAATTGAATGGCTTCAAATTTCTGTGGATCCACTTGAACGCTTTTAGCACTAATAACAAAACCCAAAACATGCACACTAGGAGCAAAAAACTTAAATTTGGTGGGATTGATATACAACTTTTTTTTCTTTTAATGCTAGAAGAAGTAGTTGGGAGTGGGGTAAATGTTCTATTTGTGAATAACTGAAAATGAGTACATCTTCATGATAAATATCAAAATTTACCAAGGAAAATTTTTAGTATCCCATTTGTTATGCACATAAAGGTACTTCATGCATTGGAAAGACTAAAGTGCATTACCCAACATTCATAGAGCCCTTTGTGAGTTTTAAAAGAATTCTTTTGATCATCGTTTCGAACCCAAAATTGATAGCATTCACTTCAAAGCTCTAGTTTAGAAAAAAAAATGTTGAAGTCCAATCTTTCAACATAATTTCTAGTCGCGACATTGGAAACTTGTATTAAATTGTAATTTTATTGATTGCACAATTGTCATGCACATTCACTAGCTGCGGTATTTTTTTTGGAATAATTAGTGTGTGAATGATGCAAGGGATGAGACTGTGTTTGTTGAGTTGTTTTAGAAGGTCATTCATGATATATTATGGATTTGATGTTCCCGTGGCCTCATCCTATAGCGTGGTAGATTCGGTAGAGTCAATCTCAAAATTTAATCAATATAGTGTTGAATTGATCTTTGGTGTGGTCATTGTTCTTGGAACTTTGGTGGGTTGACATCAGCAAATTGCTTTAGCAGTTCTTTCTTGACGCTTAGACTCTCACTAATAGGGAATGTGTTCTTCTGTTAGCTGCATAATGAATTTATTGGAACGCTTATAAGAATTGCACATTCAATGTTAGAATACATTTGGAACACTTCTACAAGGTTGGAGTTGGTACCAATCTCATTTTCTTTCCCGTCCAATATAAAATGTAGGTGTTAAGCATGACAATCGTAGCATGCTGCTATATCAAATTGCTTAGGTTGAACTAGCTGTTGACCTCAATACTAGTTTCGGGGTCGAGTCGATTGCACATGATGAGTTTTAAAAGCGAAAGAGTGCCACACCACATGAAACTCGCCTGACTCGCGTCGATCGAAAACCCAAATCACCGAAACAGCCCCTGTTTGCGAAACAGACAGCACTAGGGTGTTCGAGACAACTGAAACAACTAAGATTGACACCTATATTAGCCAGAGTCGTCGATCGACAAAAAAAATAAAAATTTTATGTGTGCAAATCAAGGCGATATTGATGTGCGTGATGATGACTATAATTTGACAGATGAATCGAAACATGGTTAATTAAAAAAATATATCAATTTAATATTTGAAATGAATTACAAATAATAATTAAAAATGACAGAAGAAATACAAAATAAAAAAAACCTAAATCTAAATAACCTAAACATAAACCCCTCATTTCTCCTTATTGACCGCTCACACCACTCAAGCACACCACTCCCTCATGTGCCCGTATCCCTATCGATTTCTTCTCTCTCACACACGACCCCCTGCTCCTCTCTCTCTCTCGGTTAGGAGAAATGAGGGTTTATGTTTAGGTTATTTAGATTTAGGTTTATTTATTTATTTTTTATTTCTTCTCTTTTTTTAGAATTATTATTTGTAATTAATTTCAAATATAAAATTGATATAATTTTTTAATTAACTATATATCGATTGGCCCGCCAAATTGGAGTCGTTGTCGAGCATATCAATATCGCCTCAATCTGTGCGCGTGAAATTTTAAAATTTTGCCGATCGATAACTCCAGCCAATATGTGTGTCGATCTTAGCTATTTCAGTTGTCTCGAATGTCCTGATGCTGTTCATTTCACAAACGGAGGCCATTTCAACAATTTGGGTTTTTAGTCAATACACGTCGAGCGGGTTTCATGCGGCGTGGCGCTCTTTTGCTTTTGAAACTCACTGTGTGCGGTTGACTTGACCCTGACACTAGTATTGAGGTCAACAAATGATTTTATAAGCATCCATGTCCAACTTGTCACAAATCACATCACATAAAAAAAATTTGCCAATAGGAAATGTGATTTTACATATATTTGAGACAAGGACATTAATTCCCTTGTAGATACCATTGCTTTTTTAAGGTTGCATCTTCTTTGCGATTTTCGATTGAAGATCCTTAAACTACACTACTAGAGATTATATTTTATGCATCCACTATCCACCAGAAGATCGAAGAACTTATTGACTAATATTGTTGGAAAAATAGCACAACATTTGGAGGCCACTGACTATCGGGGAGCTAATAACACCTTTTCATATACTAAGAATTCTCCTTAGTCACTTGAAACATCTTCAACTTTGGCAGCGCTGAGGGGTGATATAGGTTGGTTTCCATCATCTTGTTTCCCTGATTTGGACTTTCGTCAAATCAATGATTAGGTTGAAAACTATGAAAACACTTAGACGAACTTGCTTTTCTGTAGATTTTGTCTAGATTGTATCAAACCCTTGTTTGTTTTTTCAGCTTCGGGAACTGTTGACATACCTAAAGGGGGATTAATCGTGCGGGAACCTTGAGAACATCCTTGATATTAAAGACAAAGCATTTGCTTGTAATTAGAGGGAAGAAAATGCCCACTTAATAATTGTTTCATCCTTTGGGAGCTCATTATATGGCTCCACCCTTCTCGACGACGTGATTGTTTCAATTGAAGGCACCATCCCCTTTGAGCTTGCAGGCTACATATTTAACCTGTCACTTGTGAGGGATTTTCTTTTTTCCGTCAAGAAAATCCTCAATGTACTTCTCATCAAAGAATGGTATATCAATTTTTACTTGAAATCTCAAAGTGGTTTCTCTTGACTCTGTTGCAGTATTGGTTTATGGTTCAACTATAATGTTCAATATCCAAATTAGATTCAGAATAAGTGGAGTGTCAGCGGGGATAACAAACTCAGTCATAATCAAGAAACTTTATATGAGTCGGTAGATTAGGTCTTTGGGAACACTATAGATCCCTATTTACCACTGCAACTTTTCTAGGTATTGGTATGATTGTTGGGTTCGCTAGTATGGTGCTAAAGAGAGTGCCGTGCCCTTGAACACTGAAGCTCTCTTTGAATTTCAATAATAAATTTCTGGAAGTTGGTCTTGAAAACCTCTAGCCTCAGTTTGAGCATTAATTGGCCTTCACGCTGGGATGTTGCGATCATTATCGCCAATTTGACTCTTACTGTCACCAGCATGAATGATCTTTGATACCAATATGGCATAGTAGCCTGTAAGGAGAAGAAGAACTAACAGAACAGAGGAGAATAATCTTTTTGTTTCTAATCCCTTTAGGAAATCAATATATCAATAATCCTCCACTATCATTCAATTAGGATACTTATATACGAGTTCCACAAGCTACTAGAGGAAAAAAAACAACTAAACTAGGCTATATGTTAATAACAGTGGTTAATGCTCTACTAATATAAGCAAACTAGGGAAAAACTAGAAATAGAGACTTGATAAAGTTTTGATGAGTTGCATCAGCAGTACTATTGTGTATAGGTCACCGTTATTTTATAATAGTTATTTGAATGAATTACTAGAGTTGTATCTGCAAGAAAGCTCATGTTTTTATGCCTTTTATGTATATTTTATATTATCATCTACAACTGTGCTGAACAAATTTATGCATCTATCCTAGTAATATCAATTGCAGTGATTTATTTTGTATTTTTCTCTTCCTGCACATTCATATTTATGAAGAACAAGCTTTCTGATTTCAATATTTAAAGGATGTTTGTTTGTAATAGTGACCAGGCATCTCACTTCTTTGTATCCATTATTTGAGAAAGGTGAATGCCGTTATTGATTAGTCTTTGGTTTAATCATTATAAACTATGTTAGACGCAATAGGTTTGTTCAGTATCAACGAACTAGTCTTTTAAGTTATGAGTCACTCTCTCCCAGTGATATTTTCTTATGCTAGGGATGCTGCAACACTATATATTTGGAATATGTAATAGCTGTGATTTGGCGTATAGCTATTAATGTTAACTAATCAACCTTTGGAAAACATTTTCCTCTTTGAATTGGAGTGAGCTTTCTTCCTTTATTTTTGACATACTTTCTCACTTTATCATATTGTTTTTAGGATTGGAGTTCATGCACCGTGGGGTGTAAGTTTGGATTTCTGGCTAACAAAATACCTGATGCCATATTTGGACTATCCTCAAATCCTGCAACAGCAACTGTTCACCGGTCCATGGAATCTTCTCAATACTATGTGGAAAATGATATTGATCATGCACGACGGTGGGTAAGCACGATTTAATTGCTTTCCTTTTCTATGCTCTTCTTTATAGGGGGTGGCCAACCTTTAACAAAAAATAACTCCAAAATGAAATAGCTAAACTATTTGGTTCAGTTTGACTTGAGTTTGATTTGTGACTTTTATAAATTGATGAATTTGTTTTGATTTAGATTTAAGGTTTTAGAAAATAAAAATATTTGAATCCAACCAAACTATGCTAGCATGGTATTTTTTTATCTTTATAATAAAAAAACAAATCGTCAGTCTTAATTTATTACCTATAAAATATGTTTTCCACTTGTGATAGTTCTGAACAATAATAAGAATTATAGAACGATAAAATTAAGAAGATGTAATGTCGTACTTTATTCCATTTGCCGTTAATATTAAATAGTGTAATATAATTACAGAGATGAGTAAGGGTCACTGATACAAGAAAGGTAATTTCACAATTGCGATCAAGATTAGATGGATAGTTTTGATCCCAGGGTTGACAAGAGCTGAAGGAGGAAGCGGCTGCTATAAATCGAATTACACAGTGGTAATGAGTATATGAATGGCAGTCCAGATAACGACCATTATGCTGAGTGATGGTTCTTGTTTGGTAGCTTATCATTTGATATCATCTTCCCGCAGGTTGACAATTCATTCATGAATGTTCAACTTGCTTCTTAAGGTAATGATTTGAGTTGTTGTAAGAGATTTGGTAAACAAATCAACAATTTGGTCCTGAGTTGCTATATGATGTAAAATTACATCTTTTGATTTCATGCAATTGCTTATGAAGTGATAATCTATCTTGATGTGCTTGGTTCTGATGTAAAATACTGAATTGTTTCCAAGAACAAGAGCGAAGATGTTGCCGCATTAGAGTGTAGTATGTTGATCGGTGGGGGACGTGAAAGTCATGAGGTTGATGACATAACCATATGATATATGTGGCAGCCATAGCAAGAGCTCTGTACTTCATTTTTTGTGGAGGACCTAGCCACCATCATTTGTTTCTTGACGTAGAAGGAGATTAGAGTGGTGCCTAGGAAGGCCCAATAGACAAATGTTGAGTTTCAGTTAGTAGGATCGCCTTTCCAATCCAAGTCAGAGTAAGCGTAAGTGTAAATTATCTCTTTAAATGGGAAGCCCGAGTTGCATTGCCCCTTTAATATATTTGTAACCTTTTGAGGAGCTAAAAATGAATGTTAAGCAACTTGTGATGTATTGGTAAATGTAGTTGATTGCAATGAAGATGCCGGGTCTTGTATCGTCAAGTATTGTAGTATTTGGTGGGATTAGAAATGCTGTTGTATGATTTTTGGTGCTGGGAGTTTTGATCGAAATATGATTAATGACATATTTGCAGTTTGACATATCGGATCTATGGAGTATTTCACCGGCATATTTAGCTTGACTAAGATGACATCTTGTTGATGTTTGGTGAATTTGAATGCTAAGAAAGTATGAAATGGAATCTAGATTTTTCATAATGACTATTTGGTGGAGATTGTTGAGCAGTTTGTGGATGGTGGCAAGATTGCTTCCTGTAAGCAATGTATCGTTTACGTAGACAAGAAAATAGGTGTAGTCATTTATGGAGAATTAGGGATGGGTCTGCCTTACTTGTATGAAACATGAGTTGATGTAGGTGGGAGGGGAGAGTGGAAAACTTTTGATTTAGTAGATGTGCTTTCATAAGAAGTTATACGTGATTTGGTTTTTGAGGATCTACAAATCCAGGTGTTTCGGTCATATGGATTGTTTATTGTAATTTGACATGCTGAAATGCATTAGATATTTCCAATTGCATAATTGGCCAATCATGCGTTGAGGGAATTATAAGTAGAACATGAATGGTAGACATTTGCGCCTGTGGGCTCCAAAAATTCGGCCCCGGCCTCCCCCATGTTTTTCTGGGGAGTTTTAACGAATTAAGTTCTGGGGTAAATTTTGGAAGACAAATGAGTTTGTAGATAATACACTACTCGGAGATTTCGCCCTTATTTTGCGAGGACTTTATGATCTGAGTTTTGGTTTCCTATAGGCGCAAGCCCCTATAGTTAATTACCCCTCCCGATCATGAGAGAGAACATTCGATTAAGGCTAGTCGTCAATCAGATATGTAGAAAATATGTGTTATTTGGCATATAGTAGCAGCATGAGCATAGGTTTTGGCAATTTGAAGATTTGATATTTAAAATTGAAAATTTCACCATCTTGCACTTAAAGCGGATGGTGGGGGAATGGATGATGGACCCGATCAAGATCCTATGGTTCCATCGTCCCGGGCCATCGTAGTCCCTGGTCTACTTAGTCAGAGGAGGTAGTTGACCCAACCTGATAGAAGGATCCTTGTCGGCAGCCATGGGTTGCTTCGTCCAAGGGTACCTTGTAGACCTAGGGGAAGTATTTGCCTAAGGGGACAAATTTGAATCAACCTTAGCTGACAGAGGGCTTTTTGCCTTATCAATCATATGCTATTGATTCATATCTCAAGGATTTGATGCCACTAAGGAACGTATTAGCTCTGGCCATAACCGCTATCTCGTGGTGCCATTTGGCGGCAAAACCACTAGGTTTAGAGGGATTGTTTGAGAATGGATCTTAGTGATATTTTTGACTAGGCACTAGCTCTATGTGAGCTGAAGTAGTTTTCAACTTGTCCACCTCGGCAAACTATTGCGGAGAGTGGATGATAAGTGGTTGATGGTTGGATTTCAATTTTAAATATTTTTTGATTTTAGAATTTTTGAAGATTTGGATTATGTGGGAATTTGGGTTTTGATAGGCATTTGAGTGAAACTTTGGAAATATGGAATTAACCCCTCCGGTTGAGATCTACATTCAACACGGCCATCATCGGGGTATTTAAAAAGAGGAATTTTATTCATGGATTAAACCTTGTCGACTCTATCGAGCTGTTGACAAAGGATCGGGTTTTGTAGGCTTTGTGTCTTTGTAAATGAGTTTCTTTTGTTATAAACATTGAAGGCCTAATATGAACTATAAAACAAAATATCTTGGTCAGCGCCGCGACCGTATATTTATTTTATGGTTTGAGCCGTGTCGACTCCTATCTACCTGCATAGAAGGATCGGGCTCGAACTTGGGTTTATTCTCTGACCCGCGTAACATCTCTGGACGTCACGTGTGTACTAATAACATGCTCGCCGGGGCCCATGTGGGTATATAGTATATCCCCTTATGTGTACCTATGTGTATACATATTACAGTGCATGTGTGGGAGATATTTTAGATATTTCGGTTGTGCGGGCAACTGACATTTTAATGTGCACAACATCCCATTTGAGAGTTTGAACACGCCTTCTGTCCACTTGTATGAGTGTTGTGGATCCGGTGGCGTTCCGTAGCAACTTGTGGATTGAGTTGTTTGCTGCTTTGTACATGTAGACTGTCGTGTACTACATTTTGCTTTCTGCAGGTAGTTTATTATAGTGCACTAACGAATCTCCTGCTTTTGTTGTTGGATGCTACCATCTATTGCAGCTCCCTTGTATCTTTCTTATGGATAGGGTATTAAGTGTACGACGGGTTTCCTACAGTGACTTGTAGGAGCTTGCTTTTGTTGTAGTCCCTTGATATTTTTTGCTTATGGTTGACACACTGGGCATACAACTGGTTTTCTATGACATCTTGTAGAGATTTACATTTGATTTGTTGTGTATCAGCCGGTATTTGCTTGCAGATGGAATGTAGTGCACATGACGAGTCTCCTACGACCCTGTAAATATTTTGCACTTTACTATGTATCATCTGCTCTTGCTTATAGGGAGCCGAGTGTATTAGCTTAATACTGAATGATTGTCGACAGTAGATATGTTACTGCATTTGCTTGACACTGGATTGTTATTGATTATAGAAGTGTCATAGCATATTGATCGATATGATTTGCTGGGGTTCTGTGTATTTGCTTATGGCTGGACAGTAGTTGATTGTGAGGATAAAGTACACTTGCTTGTACTTTGTCATTAACGACGATGTGTGGTCACATTCACTGTTGACTCATTTCCTTAACGCTTTCAAATTCCTTCAAGTAGACCCACGGGATAACTTGACATGAACGCTACAGGTTCTATGTTGCTTGCACCATTCCTTTAGTGAATCAACATATTCATCAGGAGCCTTTCTAATGGGCTAATATATTCACTGTATGTTGCCTATGACCACTCATGGTGAACTCCCTTGCATTATGGATAAACCACCATATTGTGAATTCTTTAATTCATGCTAGTAGGTGAGCCACATTCATTAGATGCTCCTTTTCACATGTATATGCAACATACATATCCCTTATAAGATAGTCAGCATTGATGATGTGCATGATATCTTCTCTATGGTTTCCTTAACATTTATTTGCAGATATGTTGCATTCATTATATATCCTTGAAATCATTGCAATTATCCCTAAATCAATCAATTGCATGAGTTGCATGCTCATTTGTGAGAGAATGGTGTTTGCAGGTCCTTTTGCATGTGTTCTTTTGCAATTCGTTCAAATCTAAGTTTGCAAGTCTTTGTCATCCGATATGAATTAAGTTCATGTCCTTTGCAATTTGTTCAAATCCCCTGTTGTCCTTTTGAGTTCGAGTCCTTGTCTTTTTTAGACAAAATTTCGGCAGCCTCCCGGCGTCTCCCCCGTTGAGGAAAAAATTACAGGAAACTGGGCCTTCCCACCACGCTATGAAAAGCGTGTATGGTAGGTATCCTCGGACACCGCGGTCATATTTTCTTAGTCTCCCACCACGCTACGAAAAGCGTGTATGAGTCTTCAAATGTACCTGTTTGAAAACACAGTTATTTTCCTGCGAGCGGGTATTTATGAATATCCTCTTCTCGTCATAGGCATCGCACCGGGTTCCCATCCCACCACGCTACAAAAAGCCTGTATAGGCGGTTTGCCGGTGCGCCGCGAACGTCGAAAAAGAGATTTTAGGTGATCACCCACTTCGTCGTAGGCGCCGCACCGGGTTCCCTTCCCACCATGCTACGAAAAACGTGTATAGGCGATTTGCCGGTGCGCCACGAACGACAAAATGAGCTCTCGAAGTGATTACCCGATTCGTCGAGAGCACTGCGACGAACACCCTCCCACCACGCTATGAAAAGCATGTATAAGTGGTCGTTTTGTCGCGCTACGAACGACGAAATGAGCTCTTGAAGTGATCACCCAATTCGTCGAGAGCACTGCGACGAACTCCCTCCCACCACGCTACGAAAAGCGTGTATAGGTGGTCGTTTTGTCGCGTTATGAACGACGAAATGAGCTCTCAAAGTTTGCAAAATTCTTCTTTCCTTTCTCCTCTTTTTTGTCGCTTTTCTTTCTTTTCTCCTTTTTTTTTACTCTTTTCTCTTTTTTTTTCTTTTTTTTTGAATCTTTCTTTTCTCTCTTTTTTTTCTTTTTTTTTTTTTAAACAGTAATGATACACATAACAATATATAAAAAAATTAATTAATGATGCTAATAATGGTAATCAACAATGCTAATAATACTAATTAATAACACCATTAATTATATCATTAAACAAAAACTGACCCTAATAACTGGAAATAAAAATAAAATGAAAGATGATGAAATTTAATGTTTTGATGCTGATAGACTCTTGAAGTGGTGGCTTAAGTGGAATGGGTTTGTTATGTAGAGGAAAAGGAAATGGGTTGAGGGATTTTATGTTTGGCTGTAGTGAAATTTTGGGCTGCAGTTTGGAGGACATATTGAAGTGTGGTAGGCTAGTTTGTTTGAGTACAGAATGGGTTGAATTGGGGTTTGAGAGGTCTAAAGATGGCAAGGCGATGCGGGCTGATTTGAGCTACTTTTGTACGCCAAGAGATGGGTTTTGGATTTATAGTGGGCTGCATAATATAGCATCACAGCGACAAATTATTTGGTTGGAAGTCAATCCTCATATATACACATGTAGCAATTAGTAGCAGACATAGCTAATGATATTGATTGACACAAATTATTCACATGAGATACTAAACAGCAATTTATACAAGATAGTGATCTGGTTGAGAAAACATGATGAGGATCTCAACGTAAATAGAAATATCCAAACTAATTTATCACTAATGGTCATAAAATAAAAATAAAAAATAAATAAACGAAAAGCAAAAGGCGGCATGGAAAGGAATATTTGCATGAGTGCTATTGGAGGTGGGAAAGCTAATATCATGCTTTTTTTAAAATAAAACAAAGAAAAAGTTGCTATCTTCTTTTATATAAAATAATGTATATATTGTAGATCCTCACGTGGCAGGAGCAGTAAGGCAAGTTAGGTGGAGAAAAAGAGAGCTTGAAGCTGCAGTTTCATGTGGGAAATGATCAGAGGGTGCAGTAATTTTTTTTTGGCTTGAAGTGGCTTGCGAATAGGTATATAGAAGGTAAGAGGTGGACGTCGTTTGGCGTTCAAAGGCCTGGAGGACTAATCTTCTACGGCTTGAAGAGTGATAGGCTGAGGTGGTGAGCTTGGCTTGAGGTCTCGTTTTGAGGTGTGGGGATCCAACAGAGAGGAGGCGGGCTGCTGTATGCTTCATGTGTAAGGAAAGAGAGGATTTGGGCGGAGGGTCGTGAGGTAGGAGGTTGTGAGCAAGACCTGTAGTAGGAGTTTTGTGCGTTAAAAAAAAAGAATCCGCCGAAGCTTGTTCTATTCCAATTTAACGACGAAGCTACGGGAACGGATCAAGGTGGCAAGCCATTTCGACATCAATAAGCGGGATATCCAGGATTCAAAGCAGAAGATTTGCACAGAGACTACGAGGTATGCAATTAATATGATTGGATTTTTCATTTGACTTGCAAAATTTTTTTTATTAGTATTAATATTAATACCTGTTATCATCATTCCTCTGTTTGAAATGACGACAAAGTATCAGTCAATTAAAATAGCTTCGAATTGCATGCTGTTTCTCGACTTGTGTGTATTCTGCCTCGAAATTCGCGTGTATTTCACCTCGTAATGCGTGTCAATCCCACAAAAAATGTAATTAAACAAATTAATAGTGCATTTAGGGTTTTGACAATGTTCCGGTCGCAATGATGCAGTCCGATTCTTGATCGAACATCATTTGGGCGACGACGAGGTCTAATTTTCCTCAAAATGCACGTTGTTGTATTCGAATCGCCTCAGGATTCGTGCCACCATCTCGGATGATCCAAATTGATTAAATAAAATGTATATTTTTAATGTCGACGGCGTTCAGAACGCAACGAAATAGTTCGTTCTGTGATCGGACGCCATGCTGTCTCCGTAGAGGCTAATTTTCTCGATATGCGCGTCCTTGTATTACATTGAGATTGCCCCGAGATACATGTTGACCTCCACGCACGTCTTTGATTTGATCAAATTGAATGTCATCCTTAGGTGTTCGTAAGTATTTGGGATGTTCCAGACATATTGACGAAGTCTGTTTATCGATTCGACGTCGTTTGATCAGCGTCGCGATTTAATTTTGGGCGTCGGTCGTCTCTTTTGACCGATTTCATCTGATTGGACTGCGAGGGGCCTCGATTAACAGAATTCAATATTCTGATCGCAATGCCGCTGTCCGTTTGGCATTCGGAGGTCATTTGACCCTTTAAGTGATGCGTCACGCCAACCCGCGCACTGCTTGATTCGCCATTTTCGTCCCTTTTGCGCGTAGTTTGAGTTGTATGGGTCAACAACGCCACACTGAAAGTTTTGTGTTAGTATATCCCATGTACTTGCCTATAGCCTTGAGAAACCTACCTGATAATTGGACATGGTGGGAGATGTACATTTTCCTTGTGTTTGTTTCAACATATTTGTATCCTTTATATTTTGTGGCGTAGCAAAGAAAGACACGTTTTGGATCTTGTTATGAGTTTTTATGGAGATTGAGGTTGCAACCATGGGTAACATATACAACAAATGGCTTTAGGGTGTGTATATGCAAGGGGCCTATTGTATAGGAGTTGATATGGTGATTTATGATTAATGGTGGATTTGAAAGTTTATTTATGGATAGGCTGTAGCTATGAGAGTGTCAAAACAAATGGTGATTGGTAAATTAGAATCAAACATCAAAGTTCAGACTGTTTCAATTATATGTTGATGTTTGCATTCAACTATGCCATTTTGTTCAGACATGTATGAAATATTGTATTGGTCGACAATACCTCATTGGGCTAGATGGTTTTGAATATTTTTATTTGTGTATTTGCCACCACCATCAGGATAAAGTATTCTGATGGATGTGTTGTGTTGGTTTTCAGTCATATTCTTGAAATGTATGAATTGGTTGTTGTTTTGGATATATATTTTATAGAATAAACCCTACAAAAATGAGAGAAATTTTCTACAAACAAAACATTGTATTGATATCCTTGATTTGAGATAATCGGGGAAGGACCTCTTACATCATTGTGATTGAATTCTAAATGAGAACTAGTAGTAGTAGATATAGAAAAGGAAGTTTATGACTTTTTGCAATAGAATATGAAGAGCAGTGTGCTGATTTTAGCTTGGTAGCTTGAATTTTCAGATGAGTATGGAGTTATTGTTGAATTGAAATTAGGGGTGACCCAGATGTTGATGCTAGATTGAGAATTTAGGTTGAGTCGATAGAAGAGCGAGGTGGTTAGACTTGATGAGTGGAGCTTGCGACAGATTAATTGGGTAGATATTGTGGTGGTTGGGTTAATAAAGAAGAGCCCGATTGGTTGTATTTGATATCCAGAGCTATCAAAAGAGATTGCACAAGGATTATCATGTTAGCACACTAAGACTAGTGATAAGCACACCGTGAGGACCACCATCTACATCTGCCACTGGCTCAGCTCCACGGCACCTGTCAGTGCCATCTGACCACCTGCAGCACAACACACATTCTCTAACTAATTGTCCTCTCTCCATCTATATATACAAACACCTGTAAAATGAGCTACAGTAACTTCATATTATTAAAATAAATTTTGTCTGCATCTTCTTCTCTTCTCTGCTTTGTTTCTCTCTGCTTTTCAACTCTATCATGGTATCAGAGCATTCGCGTAATTGCATTCTCCCTATCATCGAATGGCTGACCAAGACTCCGCTTCGTCACTCCCTGCCAACTCCAACCTCTCCACCTCCATGGCCGACTTCACCGTCCCACCTCCTCTCAAATTTATCATGTCCACCCTCAAGCACATCGTCACTACCCAACTTACTAATGACAACTACGCCATTTGGCGTCTGCAAATTTTCCAACACTTCTCCACTAACGGCTTCGACGGCTATCTCACCGGAGCACAGATTCATCCACTAGAACCCTCTCCTACTTCTCCTAATGCAAATTATCACCTTTGGTGTTTAATCAACCGCAACTTGATATCCGCCATCTTCTCTACAATATCACCGTCGGTACTATCCTATTTGCTTTATCTTTCTACTGCACATGATATCTGGCTTACACTGTAACAGAGGCTTCAACCCACAAACCGCTCCCGTGTCATTCAGCTCAAGAACAAGCTTCACCATATCCAAATGCGCGATTGCTCCATGACTCAGTACCTAGCCCAGATTAAAGCCCTTGTCGATAACATTGCTGTAGCTGGCTCGCACATTGACACTAAGGACATCATTCTCTACATCTTAAATGGCCTTCCCTCCGCCTACAGCTCCTTCAAAACAGCAATCCGCACATTCTTGAACCCCATTAGTCTTGATGTCCTCTATTATCTACTGTACAGTGAGGAAATCAACCTTTAGACCGAACACCTGAAGGACACCACCCAGACATCAGATACCACTGCCCTCTTCACCACTCGTTTTGGCCCAGCACGCAGATGTTCCACCGCAACTACTCCGACTTGTTTCTCTCGCAGTTGCAGAACCTCACCTCGTCCGTCTCCGGCAAGTTGTTTTGATCCAATAGTTGACAAAAGCTGGAGAAAGAGGTTGCTGTAAATCGAGTTATAGTGGCAATGAATATATGAAATGGAAGTCTAGGTTGGACCTGAACCTGACCTGTTAATCCGTTTTGACACCCCTAGTCTATGGTCAGCAGACATTGGTGAAGAATTGCAATTACTGAGAGGCATGTTGTGAAGGTCACAGTTATGGAGAATTGTGAGCTCATCTAGTCAATGTTAGGTGTGAGATGGTGGTGGCTACTTGTCACATTGGGTGATTGTGTGAGCAGTTAGCATGGGTTGCGCAATTGAGGACTGCAATAGCAAGGTCTTTTAGGGCGAGGCATAGCAAGATGGTTAGTAGTTCTGTTGTTCTTTACAGTAGGAATTGGTGAGAAACTGCAATCACTTGGAGGCATATAGTGGAGACCACAGTGGGGGCAGAGACATTAGTAGCTGTGTGGAGCTGTTTGAAGCCATAATGTGATGAATGCATCGGTTGTTATGGAACTGAAGGAAGAGACCGGAGCTCTGGTGGCCAGCAACAATTTGTGGAACAAGTGCGGTTGAGGACTGCTATAGCAAAGGTTTTCAAGGTTAGGCATTGAAAAAAGGTTGCTAGTTCTACAGCTCTGACCAGCAGGTGATGGCAAGAAATTGCAGTTTTGTGAGATATGTAATGGATGTAGAGACTGCTTGCTATGTGAGACTACCTGAGGCTATAATGTGACCTCTTGTGGGCTCTGAAAATTCGCGCCTTGGCCTCTCCGTGGAGCCCTTCCTTTCTTTCTTCTTTCGGGTCGTCTAGAAGAGTTTTAATAATTAAGTTTTGAGGTAAATTTTTAGAAGGCAGATTGGATTGTGAATAAGACTACCCAAAGATTTCGCCCTCATTTTGTGTGGACTTCATGATATGAGTTCTGGTTTCCTATAGATGCAAGCCCCTATAGTTAATTACCCCTCTCGGTAACGAGAGAGAACTTTCGATTAAGGCTAGTCGTCAAACAGATACATAGAGATACATGATATCTGGTGTATAGTAGCAGCTGGTTTGGTATGTGAAAATTTAATATTTAAAATTGAAATTTCACCATCTTATACTTAAAGAGAATGGTGGGGGAACCCTGGTTCCGTTGTTTTGGGCCATCGTGGTCCCTGGTTCCGTTGTTTTGGGCCATCGTGGTCCCTGGTCTACTTAGAGGAGGTACAGAAGGATCATTGTCAGCAGCCATGGGTTGCCTCGTCCAAGGATAACTTGTAGACTTGGGGTGAATATTTGTCTAAATGGATAAATTTGAATCCACATTAGCTAACAGAGGGCTTTGTGCCTTATCGATTATATCCTATTGATTCATATCTCAAGGATTTGATGCCATTGGGGAACATACGGGCTCTGATCATGACCGTAATATAATGATGTCATTTTGCGGCAAAATCACCCGGTCAGAGGGTCTCGGTCATAACCGTTTACCTGTGGTGACATTTAGCGGCAAAATCCACGGTGTGGTGCCGTTTGGCGGCGAACCACCTGTTAGAGGATGCGTGCCACGTTCTTACTGGCAAGAGACAGATTAAGAATGAATCATAGTGATATTCTCGACTAGATATTAGCTCTTTATGAGTTGAAGTAATTTTCATATTTGTCCACCTTGGCAAACCGTTGCAGAGGGTAGATGGGTATTTGTGTTTTAAGTATTTGATGATTAATTTTAAATTTAAATATCTTAGGTTCTGATATTTTTGAAAATTTGGATTTTATGGGCATTTGGAGGTATTTTCTATATATTTGAAATTAACCCCTTCGATTAAGATCTACGTTCAACATGGCCATCATCAAAATTTTTATGGGCATTTGGAAGGCATTTTTAAATATTTGGAATTAACCCCTCCAGTTGAGATCTACGTTCAACACAACCATCATCGGAGTTTATGGGTATCTTCATTTTGTTGGTTGAATCTTGTCAACTCAGTCTCATTTGATGGAGGATTGGGTTCGAATCTAAATTCGTTTCTTAACCCACGTGTGTACTTACAACACGCTCGTCAGGGCCCATACTGGTATATACTGTTGAATACATTTTGCACGATGTATTTATAGGATTGTTATATGTATGCACGATATTGCTAGAATGAAGCCCTCTGTATATTGCAAATCCATATGGGAGGATACTTTGGAATGTAATTGCAATGTCAAATAACATGCTTGAATGAAACCCCCTGCATCCTGCCAATGCATGCTAGAGGTCATTTTAAATTATGATTGTAATGTAAAATGCTACACTTAAATGAAACTTTCTGCATCCTAACGTTACTTGCATGAGGTCATTTTAACATGCAATTATAATGTCAGATGATATACTTGAATGAAATCATCGGCATCCTACAGATGCTCGTGAAAGGTTATTTTGAAATGCAACAGCGATGTTAGGTGATATGCTGGAATGAAACCCTCGGCATCTTACAAATACATGCCGGAGGTTATTTCGGGATGGAGTAGTAATGTCAAACGACATGCTACAATGAAATCCTCGGCATCTTGCAAATGCATGCCGAAGGTCACTTTGAAATATACTTGCAATGTCGGATGACATGCTTGCATAATGTATTCTGCAAGTTATGATACGTGCATATGCAACATATTAGCATGTAAATGCAATACACTTGTTACAACTAAATGCATCTCGTGATGCTTGATAACATGTTTAAATGAATTATCATGCATGTTGCAATTCATATATGAGAGGCATTTTAAAATATTTGCATGCAGTGCAAAGGGGTTTTTTTATGCTTATCGACTATTCAAATAACCACTATTAATAAATGCACCGAATTTCATTTAGGAATCTCCAAACGCCTTCTGCCTGCTTGCATGAACGTTATAGTTCCGATAGCATAGCTTAGCAATACACTTTCATTCAGCTTCACTTGCAAGGCCTTGTATTTATAGAAAGGTTTGAAGAAGCCGTTGAAGTGGGAAGCCGATACATTGAGAAGGCTTGGGGACTTTTGCATGACTTGAATTACCCCACTTTCTGGGTCATTAAAGCACCCTTAGATATCATGAGAACTTTCATAATTCCCTTTGCCAACGAGGTGTTTAGCTTCCAAGCACACTTTGATTCAGGCCACATTTAGAACCTATCTACCATTCCGAATAGCCATAGAATACTTCATTGTTTTGATACATGCTCCCTTTTCCATTCTTCGAGAGATCAGATCTTCAAGTCATCTAGTTCTCGCTTAAACTAGATGAGGACATTTAAATTGCATGAAGCCCTTTTATGATAGATATAGTATCATAATCTGATGAGACCAGAAGCTTGGCTGATGTGTTATTAGATTTCTATGTCCCCGCTTTATCACAAGGTAGTCTCTCCTCGAAGCACGAACAGGACAAAAAACACCGGATAGTTTTTAGCATCCCAATGACATTCTATCATCTGATATGCATATGGGATGTGGAAGCTTCTCCTATAGTCCTTGTCATGGCAATCGAGAGTAGCTTTCCTCAATTTGGAGTTGCAATTTTTAATGGTGCATAAGTAGGATATTAGGTTGTGAAGCTTGATCTCCAGATCTTCATTTGAACAATACAACATTTCTCCAGAAACCTCAGTATTTCTGAATAGATGTTAGAATGAGACATTTCTCTCTTTTTTTTTCTTCACAAGTAGGATATTAGAATTTGACATATGCTAAGAAAGGTAGAAGTAGACCTAAAAAGACTTGGTTAGAAAATATTAGAAATGATCTTTCTTTATTAGATTTAAATGAGAATTTGACTTTTAACAGGACACAATGGAGAAAAAGGATTCATGTAGCCGACCCCATGTAGTGGGATAAAGGCTTGATGTTTGTTGACTTACACTCTACAGCCAAAAGAAATAAAAAAAATACATTACCTGTAAATCTCTGTGAAGCCGGCTGCCCATCCCGAATCCCTGCTAAAATCCCGCCTAATCAGCTACTGCTACAGTCCTATCTCTGCAACGGCGCCGAAGATGTCGTATCACGCGTGCCTTGCCTCGACCCCCTCTCTCGTTCGCGTCAATATAAGGAAGACGGAGACCCCTCCAGTTCCATTCGCAAAAAAACTTCCCGCAAGACTCTCGACGCCAAGTCCCCCCTCCTCTCTTATTCGCAAGCTCCAACTCATCTCCCTCTCCCACTGTGTGCTCCGATCGAAGCCATCCCGATCTGCAGACCCGACGCCTCTCTTCCACACCCCCATAGCCGCAGAAATCCCAACCCCTATCCGACATCCCTAGAGTAGTCGTGAGCCATCTCCCTCTCTACCAGAACCCGACACTAGCAGACACTCTCCTCCGTTTGCTCCAGTCGAATCCACCCTACCCGACGCCTCCAACATCAAATCCCGCCTCCTCATACGACCCCTGTCCGTCGCTCTCTGTTCCGTCGAGAGAGAGAGAGAGAGAGAGAGAGAGAGAGAGAGAGAGAGAGAGAGAGAGCTTTCTCTCTAACCTGCCGAAGCCAAGGCCCCCACCGAACTCCTCCTCCCGTTGGCCTAAGTTCCTGCAGCCGAATCCCCTTCAGCCGATTCCTTCAACAGGCCGCAAGCTCCACTCTGCCCGATCCCCTTTAGTTACTTAGGTATATATTCATTATGGTTATTAGTTGTATTAATTACTAATACTATAGTTGCTATTATTATTACTATACTTTATATATGCATATACCTATTTGTAATATATATATATATATATATATACATGCATTTATTTAAAAAAAGGGGGAGGAGGAATGTTTCAAAAAAAAAAATAGAAGAAAGCAAAAAAATGAGAAAAAAAAAAAAAAAGAAATGCAAAAAAAAAAAAAAGAAGAGAGAATGATTCTCTCCTCTTCCCTCGATCTGCGCGCCAACCACCGCCGGTCGCCAAGGTATAAACATCTAACCCTAAAACTCCGAGAGCCCGCCTCGAGGTTCGCAGCGCGACAAAACGACCACCTATACACGCTTTTCTTAGCGTGGTGGGAGGAAGTGCGTCGCGAGGCTTGCAACGAATCGGGTAATCACTTCGAGAGTTCATTTCGTTGTCCGCGACGTACCGGCAAACCGCCTATACACGCTTTTCGTAGCGTGGTGGGAAGGGAACCCGGTGCGGCGCCTACGACGAAGCGGGTAATCACCTCAAAATCCTATCCTCGGCGTTCGTGTCGGGCCGGCAAACCGCCTATACACGCTTTTCTTAGCGTGGTGGGAAGGGAACCCGGTGCAACACCTACGGCGAGGCGGGTAAGCCCTATACACGCTTTTCTTAGCGTGGTGGGGATAATTTTAAGTACCCGTACGCGGCTTTGTACCTGCGGGGAAACAACTGCTCTTTTCTTGTAACAGGTACATGTAGAAGACCCATACACGCTTTTCTTAGCGTGGTGGGGATTGAAGACTTTACACGGCCGCGGTGTCCTCGAAAGAGGGCACCTACCATACACGCTTTTCTTAGCGTGGTGGGAAAGGCCCAGTTTTCCGTAATTTCCCCTAAACGGGGGAGATGCCGGAATGCTGCCGAAATTTCGGGTGAACAGAAGACCGCATTTGGACATAATTTGGACTTAAAAGAATAAAAGGACTTGAACCTCATTTAGAACTTGAATTTAAACATGAAAGGGACTAAAGCTCAAAGATGAATCAATTAACAAAAGTCTTAAATAAAAGAAAGGTTGAACTTGATTGATCACAAAGGCTTGAACCAATCTTAAGACTTCAAAAGACTTGAACAAAACTTTGGTTACAGAGAATTTGAGTGGGACCTCAGAAGACTTTAAACTTTGACTTGAACTTGATTTGAGTTTGAACTCAGGAAGATCACATGAACTCAAACGGAACTTGAACTTGAACAAAGTGTGGACCACAAAGGACCATGTCTGAATTCAAAATTGGATTCAGGCTGAACATCGACTTCGTTTCAAGCTACAATGACTGAACTAGAGTTTGAATTTGAACCAAAGGTTTGAACTAAATAGAACGACAAGGAAACTTACAGAAGTCCTGAATTTAATCAAATGACGAGGATCTGGATTAGAACTTGAGTCAGACAAGGAACCTAAATCCATTACAGAAGACTTGAATTTCTATTCAGATTTCGACCAGATCTTGATCCCAAAATTGAATCTATTTTGAGCCTGAATCTGCATCGAACAATAGGGTACTCGACATCAAACAAACAAAATTTAGCATGGATTTAAAAAGAACTAAGAGCAAGGAGCTTCAACCGGATTTGAACAAACCAAACAAGAGATTAAACCTTCGAGGGCTATAGAAGATTTGAATGAATATAGGAAACATATACCAGGTTTCAACTCAAGCATGAACTAGACTTGGGCTCAAATCTATATAAATGATAGAACTTGAATAACATGCAAGGGAACTCAAATGACAAGAACAACGAATAGTTACGGAATGCACTCCTATATACATCATTGAAATCCATGATACAAGCAACAGTTCGCCTGTAGATTGAAGATGATGTCATTGTCAGTTGATAGTAGAAGATTAGTCCCTTGCAAACAAGTCCAATCAATAACCACCAACGAATGATGAAGATGGATATGATGCCAGTGTGATGACCCTTCTACAAGTACGTCCAGGAGATTATAGTGAACACGATCATCGCCTATGAGCAGGGACGGACGATATTACATGTTCGTAGATAATAACAACGGGTATATCGAATCCCCTGTGGATATGAATACACACATCTATAAATATTCTGAAGAGATATGCCACATGCAACAATCCATCTACCGATGACAACGGATAACGTGCAATAGATGTTAAAGCCTCTTTGCAGTTAACAATTATCCAAAGTTAGTACGCAGGACGAATATGCCTATAGCAGCGGTGATTGAGACGCTGCAAGTATGATAGTTATGAAGACAAATCAATACTGCGGTAAAGAGATGTTTGAGTAAATTCGAACTAAACTTCCTGGTGTTCCGAAATCTCTCCTTGATCTTATACTTGGGAAGGAAACAGTCCTGATATTGACGAACACTGGAAATGATAAGAGCATCCAAATACCTCAGTTTATCTTAAAGGATACCAGTCACTGATTTTGAAGTGCAAAACATCAGTAGACATACAGTCATCTAAGATTCGAAAGATTGATCCTTTATTGAAGCCAACAGCAGCGGATAATAATGATAACATAATCAAGGAATTGTCCACTAATTCCTATGCGATGATCAAGGAGTTGTCCCACTAATTTCTATACGAATTTCTGGAGAATAGAAAATCAGATCAGATCATTATGGAGTGAATGAATCTTAGCTCAACTGGGTCCTGGGCATTAAGTTGGATAAGATCATTGAGATTTGCAAGTTTCTTGATGAAGCATCTAACATTCCTCCTACGAACAAATATTAAAATGTTGCGACAAATACGAGCCCCTACGAGCTGCTGTAGGAGACCCTCTATAAATACAAATCATCGTCTCCAAATAAATGCAGAAAACCATCATCAAATACGAACTCCCGCAAGCTACTGCAGAAGACTTTTATACATCTAATATTACGCCACCGGATCCGCAACCTTCATGCAAGCGGACAGAAGGCGTGTACAAATATTCCAAGAATACCCCCACACGTGTGCACTTTAATTTGTATACACATAGGTACACTAAAAGGGGAAAATATAATCATGAACCCGCATGGGCCCCGGCGAGCGTGTTATTGGTACACACGTGACGTCTAGGGATGCTGCGCGGGTCAATAGATTTGAACCCGATCCTCCTATGCAAGCAGATAGGAGTAGACAATGTTCAATAAATAATTATAAAATACCCCCAAACACCTGCATGGGCCCTGGCGAGCGTGTTATTGGTACACACGTGACGTCTAGGGATGCTGCGCGGGTTAATAAGTGAATTCAAGTTCGAGCCCGATCCTCCTATACAGGTAGACAGGAGTCGACACGGCTCGAACCATTAAATAAATATGCAGTCGTGAGATCGACTGAGATATTTACCTCATACTTTCATATTAAGCCTTCAAGGTCTATAATCAAGTGAATTCACTTACAAAAGGCTCAAAGCCTACGAAACCCGATCCTCTATCGGCCAGTAGATAGAGTCGACAGGGTCCAATCAATAAAATATAAATGACCCCATACGCCCCGATGATGGCCGTGTTGAATGCATATCTCAACCGGAGGGGTCTATCCCAAATGATTCAAAGCGCCATCCCACAAATACTCAAAACTCCAAAACTCCACAAAAATTCCCAAAATCCTAAACTCCGAAAATATTTAAAACTGAAATCCAATCATCAACCACATAAAGCAAATCCATCCACCCTCCGCAACAGTTTGCCGAGGTGGATAAATTAAAATTTACTTCAGCTCACAAAGAGCCAATGCCTAGTCGAAAATATCACTAGGATCCATTCTCAAACAATCTCCTGCCAGCAAGGACGTGGTACGAGTCCTCTAACCGGCAGTTTCGCCGTCAAATGGCACTGCAGGATAAACGGTTATGACTCGGGGCCCTCTGAACCAAGTGGTCGCCGCTAAATGACACCATTATATTATGGTTATGGCCAGAGCCCGTATGCTCCCTAATGGCATCAAATCCTTGAGATATGAATCAATAGGATATGATCAATAGGGCACAAAGCCCTCTGTTAGCTAAGGTGAATTCAAATTTGTCCCCTTAGGCAAATATTCACCCCTGGTCTACAAGGTACCCTTGGACGAAGCAACCCATGGCTGCCGACAAGGATCCTTCTGTCAGGTTGGGTCGACTACCTCCTCTGACTAAGTAGACCAGGGACCACGATGGCCCGGGACGACGGAACCATGGGATCTTGATCGGGTCCATCATCCATTCCCCCACCATCCGCTTTAAGTGCAAGATGGTGAAATTTCAATTTTAAATATTAAATCTTCAAACTTTCCTATACCTTAAACCCATGCTGTTACTATATGCCAGATCCACGTATCCTTACGTATCTGATTGACGACTAGCCTTAATCGAAAGTTCTCTCTCGTTGTCGGGAGGGGTAATTAACTATAGGGGCTTGCGCCTATAGGAAACCAGAACTCAGATCATAAAGTCCTCGCAAAATGAGGGCGAAATCTCTGGGTAGTGTCTAATCTACAATACTCATCTGCCTTCCAAAATTTACCCCGGAACTTAGTTTGTTAAAACTCCCCCCGAAGAAAGCACAAAAGTCGGGCGGAGGCCGGGGCCGAATTTTCGGAGCCCACAGATTTCTGGCGACTCCGCTGGGGAATGGTTTCTCTTTCCATCTTTGGCTAGTCATCTCAGTACTATCGTAGCAGTCAAATCAACGCAGATTTAAAATTTTGAATCTCTCAAAATGATCATTCAGTG
The DNA here is from genome assembly GCA_019925795.1 of Dendrobium chrysotoxum. Classification (NCBI taxonomy): domain Eukaryota; kingdom Viridiplantae; phylum Streptophyta; class Magnoliopsida; order Asparagales; family Orchidaceae; genus Dendrobium; species Dendrobium chrysotoxum. Next base: position 3,664,967 of record CM034310.1, read on the forward strand.
AATCAAAATTTTGAATTTTCAAAATTATCGTTAAAACAAATTTATCAGGATAACGTATTTAGCAGTATTTTAAATTTATATTATTTGAATTTGCTCGCTAATGTTATCTATTTTTGTTTTCTATTCTGTGCAAGTCTCTGCATTTTTGAAAGGGTGGGGTGATGTATCAAATTTTGATCACTAACCCTTACCTTTCATTTATGCAGATGGATCTACAGAACACACCTATGACTGTCCAGCTGGGACAAGGAGCCAGGATTCAACTGGCGAACGCTATCATTGAGACAGGGAATGCTGGAGCTACCATCCAGTTTGGTAGCATTGACTTCCCTGCTGTTGTTGAAAGGGCCACCGCCATTCCTACGAATGGCAGAAATATTGAAGGGCCCGCCAGGAGGCCACACTCTGCTGGAACTACCACTCGTCGTGTGCACCTGCCAGCACAACGACATGCTGCTGCTGAAAATCCTCGTGAGAGGATTTCTGTCTTTGAACGGCTGTCGCAGCCAGAAATCCCGGCCACCAAGAGGGTTGTAGCCGGAGGAAGGATCTCCGTGGTGACGACAAACACCACACATCTGCCAACCGGGTTACTTGCACCCGCGAAGAATACTTCTGAAGCTTCCTCATCTGGAGGAAAACTGACTAGGAGACAGAGGAGGAAACTGAATGCTGAGCTCCGGGCTCAGCAACAATTCTCAACTCATCCCTCAAATCTGTCGGCCCAAGAGCCCGAAGCGACCATTCCTACCCGAAACGGATTTGCAAATCTGAAGTGGGTAAAGAGGAACAGCTCTACTGGGGAGCTGAAGAAATCTTTCTGGGACCGACAGCCTGAAGTCCCACCTCCTCAAAAGAAGAAGGAGCCTGAAACTCTCTCAGCTCGAGTCTACAGAGTCCTGAAGACCGTGAAGGAGAGAGGACTGAAAAAGAGAAGGTACCAGCGGCCACTGACGGTCGAAGCAAGAAGAATTCCACCAAGAGAGCGTCTGTCTCTTGCTGTGGAGAGAAAGGAAAGAAAACAAACCCCACGCGGTGAACATCGGGGTGTGACACCTGAACCACACATTCAGGGATCCACCGCCGAAAGGTCCCGGTGGAAGGGAAAACAAATCTGGAGGCCAAGGCCTCGCAGAGAAGAAAAGAACGAAAGAAAGACTGATCTGGGCGTGACATCTGGTACTGCTTCCCGGAGATCCGCCCTCAGTTACAAACAACGTCAAAAGTGGGTCCAAAAGAAGGCCCACGATGACGCTCCTCCCAACGGTAGACACCTTGGAGAATCCTCCAGGGGATCCCGTCGCTCACCAACTCCTCCCAAGGAAGAGTCTAACTTCGACCGTAGCCCACGGGTCGAAGAGATCTTCCTGCCTAACCAAGAACCGGAGATCCAGTGGCGCCGCCGCTCGGAGATCCGAGTACTAGAAGAAGGAGAAGAAGATACGGGAGAAGAAAATATTGAAGGATACATGGAAGGAAATCTAGAAGAAAATATGGAATACATAGAAGAAGACTTGGAAGAGGTAAATAACACCTTGGACATGGAAGTGGTCTACATGGTGAGACACATCAATGTCGAAGAGGAGGCCTACTACGACGATGATGAAGATGATGATCGTTGGCAACCACCGCCTAGACAAGTATATCGGCGACGCCATGAAGCCGGGTCCACCACTGGCAGAGGTGTCCATTCCCAAGAAGAGCGAGAAGAGGCTGAGGATAATCCCTTTGCTGACGAGAACGTCACGCTCGCAGAAATGCAGAGACAAATGAAACGTCAAATGAGGGCCAAGGATAGGGAAATCTCTCAGTTGCATGAGAAAATGACAGAGATGATGACCCAAATGACGGCAATGATGCAGATCATGCAGAGAAATGCTGCAGTTGGTTCTATGCCCAATCCTCCCCCTGATCCTCCAAACTTCCAAGTGCCGCAAGTCTCAGGAGTACGGGACACTCCTGAAGGTGGCCACGAGGCTCAGAATACCACTCGTCAGCCTACTCCGCAGAATATCGCAAGTACCTCCGAGCCTGTGACTGCTGCACAGCTTGAAGGGATCATTACAGAAAGGATCAGGGCTATTATAGCTATTGATCAGGCAGAGAAGCTAGTGGGTAAAGGTCGCCCGTACCCGGCAGAGTATGATCAGGTGCCATACCCGAAGGGATATTCTGTGCCAAAATTCAATACTTTTGATGGCAACAAAAATCCCAGACAGCACCTGGCACAGTTCAAAGCCACCTGCGGGAATACTGGAGGGAATGATGCTCTACTCTTCCGACAATTCGTTAGCAGTTTGACAGCAGCTGCTTTCGAATGGTACGCCGAACTACCAAATGACTCTGTAAAGACATTTGCAGAGTTAGAGAATATGTTCGTGAAGAGATTTGCCAGTGCGACCGAGAAGATAACGATCGCTGATCTTGCTCTGAATAAGAGAAAGAAGGAAGAATCAGTGACCAAATACATCACTCGCTGGCGTAATTTGAGTATGAAATGTGAACAACAGCTTGAGGAGGAGCATGCCGTACAGTTGTTAATGGGAAACATTGATGACAAAATGCAACCATTCCTGTGCATGGCTACTATCACCACATTTCAGGACCTGCTGGACAGAGTGGCCAAGTTTGAGAAATTGAACTTGTCAAAATCAGAAAATTATTCTGATAAGCCTAAGAAGACTAAAGCTTCAGGTGCTAGAAGAGGTGAGGCTGATTCCATATTTTTCTCCAGAGCCGATAAGGAGAAGCAGATGACGTATAACGTAGACAAAGGCAAGCAGCCGATGCTATATCAAGAAAAGCCTAAGCAAGTCTACAACCCTAACCCCCAGCCGAAGCTGATACTCGGGGGTAATGATAAACCACGAAATTATCAGGGCGGTGGAGAACGCCCGAGGCAAACAACGGGAACTGGTGATCGAACGTTCCCCTCCCTCAAAGACAAAATGAATAAGGAATATTCATTCAAGAGGGAAAGTGTCGCCAAGTTATTTCGACAAGCATTGAAAGCGGGTTTAGAACTGCCAGAGTGCAAGAGACCCGAGGAGTCAAGACATAGTGGCGACCCAAACTACTGCCCATATCATCGGGTGATGAGTCATCCAATCGAAGATTGCTATGTCTTTAAAGATTGGCTTGAAAGAAAATATCGAAGAGGAGAGCTCACATTGTCCGATAATGTGCTGACTCACCCCAGAAAAGAGTCAACTCGGGTAGTTACGACTTCTTCTGTACCCCCGATTGAAGAAAGGAAAAAAGGGAAGAAGCCGATTCCAGAAGAACAGTGGGAGACTGCGGTCTCTAAGAAAACTGTGAAAATGCTGAAACAGCTTGAAGGAGTTCCGGGTGTAAAATGGAAATCTCCTACGGAGCCAGTGTTAAATCTGAAGGCACTACCTGTGGCACAAGCGTCTGCTTCTAAACAGTTTCCTAACCAAGCGGGCCCTTCAAAGTCTGGAAAGAAAAAGTCCTCCAAGAAGAAGACAAAACTGAAGAAACCCAAGGAAAAGAAAACAGCAACCTAAAGGGTTATAGATAGTCTGGATGAATACTACCAGACCGCGAGGCGTCCTGTTAAGCTTGCCGACTTTATGTCAGAGCTCAAGATTGACGAAGCAGAGGAAGCTGACGAGGACCCTCTTCCCACGGAAGTTTGTCGGGTCATTTCAGTAACGCCAATAACTCCGACAAAAGAAAAATATGTCAGAGAGATGATCATTGAGACCTGTCTGGCAACATCGTCAATGGACTACAGTTCAGAGGAGGATCTGTATTTTCCAAGGACAGATGAATCTGATCCCGATATAGCGTCGCAGATAGGACATGTAAATCTGGGAGGTGATTCTGAGTCAACGAATGAATCCCTAGACGCGACGATGGCTGACTCTGAAGAAGAAATCCCATTAAATGAGTCTGATCCAGAAGAGATCGCTCAAGTGCAGTTGAGAAGTGGCAAGATACTACCACCTCCGCCAAAGAAAGGAATATCCAATAAGGATAAGGGAAAAGAGATAGTTGTCAACGAAGACATTATCTCCGAGGATCCCAAGAAGAAATATACTCCAGTTAAGGGAATAGATTATAATATCTTATCCCATCTGAGGAAGATCCCTGCCCAGCTCAGCATATACGATGCTCTGGTGATGTCCAAGGATCTTCGGGAGACTTTGATTCAGGCTCTCAAAGACCCCGAAAGATATGAGGCGTACTTCGCTGAGTGCAACCTGACTGAGGTCCTGCAAGCTCGAAATGAACCGTTCATCACTTTTACTGAGGACGACATGATGCTTGGGACGGCAGACCACAATCGACCTCTGTATGTTACCGCAGAGAGTGACGATCTGGTAATCAGTCGAATTTTGATCGACCCTGGATCCTCCATCAACCTCATGAGCTTAAAAGCGCTAAGTTCGTTGTGCCTCAACGTAGAGCACCTCGGGCCAGATAAGCTTATGGTACATGGTTTTAACGAAAAAGGGCAGAAAACCCTTGGATCGTTTATGCTACCTCTTGTATTTGGAGAATTCCATACAGAAGCTAAATTTCATGTGATTGATGCGGACACTTCATTCAAGGCGCTCCTGGGTCGCCCCTGGTTGCATGAGTATGGCATCGTCCCATCAACACTACACCAGTGCATGAAGTACCTTAGGGATGGGGAAGAATTCAGGATCTCTGGTGATATTCAGCCCTTTGCAGTCCATGAAGCGACAGTCTATGAAGATGCGCAGTATTTCATGCCTAAAAAGCCGAGGCTGTCAAACTCTCTAAAGGCTCAAGCATCTAACCCAAAGAGTGCAAAGCAACCTGAACAGAAAGGTGAGAGGAAGCAGGTGGGGAGAAAGAAGGCAACGCCGACTCTTCCCAAAGAAGCTACCACTTCCACTTCTAAAGAAAGGAAACGTGTACCTCACCTTGGGAGCGACACAGATGAAGAGGATGTCACCTCTACAAAATCCCAGAAGGTATGCCATTCGATGGACGAATGGAGTAGGGAGGTCGCATATTCAAATGATGATTATGACTACGACTCTATCTACATGAACACGGTGCAAGAGGTATTCTCTAGAAGAATAGGTAGCCTGTCAATCTCAGATAGCGTGCTCGTAGTCACTCGTATTCCCCTACAGTATTTTAAAGAAATAATTCAACGAGATGTGCATAAAGTTGAAGAACTTGTAACCCTTTATCTGCCTCCAATCAGAAAGGGGATCGAGTCAGGGAATATATTCTACTCCGTAGGAAAGGACGAAGAAGTGAATCGTGATTGGGACCATGTCTTCATCGATTCTGAAGAATTACTACCTACGAGGATACCTAGGTTTAATACCAAAGGCATTCAAAGAATGTTGCGAAAGTGGATCAATGTTCCCACCCCCAAGCGACAACTTCGTATGTGCCTAAGTCTCTGGTATGGAAGGAATCCACGTCCAATGCGGCGGAAGGAAATGAATGCATACAAAGGTATTGGATTCGTCAGGCGAAAATGCATCCGGAAGGAGACTTGCCGAGCCATCACTTGCAGGGAAGTTGAATCCAATGATGTTCCTGATGAAGAGGTCTATGAAGTTGATGATTACGATGATCAGCCTCTAGAGGCCAAGCCTGCACCAGAAGAGCTTGAAGATGGTGGACAGGCAACCACTATGGACGAACTAAAAGAAGTCAACTTGGGAACCGAGGATGACCCTCGCCCAACATTCATTAGTTCCCTTCTGCCAGAAGATCAAGTGGAAGAGATAAAAGAACTCCTCTGTGAATTCAGGGATTGCTTTGCCTGGACATATGCTGAGATGCCCGGCTTATCCCCTGACGTAGCAGTTCACAGGTTGGCAATCAAACCAGATGTGACACCAGTCAAACAAGCTCCAAGGAGAATGAGATTGGAGATTAAAGAGCAGGTGATCACAGAGACGAAAAAGCTCATGGAAGCGGGCTTCATCCGCGAAGAGAAATACGCCGACTGGATTGCCAATATTGTCCCTGTGAAGAAAAAGAATGGTCAGATACGCATCTGTATCGACTTTCGGGACCTCAACAAGGCGTGTCCAAAAGATGACTTTCCGCTTCCTGTATCTGAACTCCTGGTAGACAACACGTCAAACTATGACATGTTCTCGTTTATGGATGGATCATCAGGATACAACCAGATCAAGATGGCGCCCGAAGATGAAAAGCATACGTCATTCAGAACGCCCATCGGTATTTTCTGCTACACGGTCATGCCCTTCGGCTTGAAGAACGCTGGTGCCACTTACCAACGGGCAATGACCCATATCTTTGATGAATTAATACATCAGAAGGTCGAATGCTATGTAGACGACTTGGTCGTTAAGAGCATAAATCGAAAGGATCACTTAAATGACCTGAGGGTTATATTTGAAAGAATCAGGAAGTTCGACCTAAAGATGAATCCCCTTAAGTGTGCTTTCGGGGTCTCCTCCGGCAAATTTCTTGGCTATGTCGTTCGTCATCGAGGCATAGAAGTCGATCCCAACAAAATCAAGGCGATTATTGAGATGCCACCGCCAAGAAGCCTTCGTCAACTCCGTTCCTTGCAAGGGCAACTGGCTTTCATTCGACGATTCATATCGAATCTGTCGGGTAGGTGCCAACCATTTTCCAAACTAATGAAGAAGGATGTCCGATTCAAGTGGGATGAAGAATGTCAGGAAGCATTTGACAGTATCAAGAGATACTTGTTGAATCCACCCATTCTCGCAGCGCCAATTCCGGGGAAGCCTCTTATACTGTATACGGCAGCACTAGAAGAGTCCCTCGGAGCGTTATTGGCTCAGCACAATGAGGAAGGAAAAGAAAATGCACTCTACTACATCAGTCGGAGATTAATCGGAGCAGAAGTACGATATTCTCCAATTGAGAAACATTGTCTGGCGTTGATCTTTGCAGTCCAGAAGCTCCGCCACTATATGCTCTCCCACAAAATCACCTTGATATCAAGGATCGATCCGCTGAAGTTCTTGATGACAAGACCAGCGTTGACAGGTCGTTTGGCAAGGTGGGCAGTACTATTACTGCAATTTGATATAGTGTACATGCCACAGAAAGCAGTAAAGGGACAAGCTTTGGCAGATTTCCTCGCCGCACATCCAATCCCAGCTGACTCTCCGCTCAATGATGATTTGCCAGATGAACAAATCATGCAAGTTGATGAAGAAGAGGTACCATTTTGGGAGATGTACTTTGATGGGGCATCGTCTATCAAGTCTCCCAAACCTCCAAATCTTGCAAAGGCCCAAGCTGGCATCGGTCTAGTCTTTATAGAACCCGAGGGAGGTATCATGAGATTCTCGTTCAGTCTAACTGAACCTCGGACCAATAATGAAGCTGAATACGAAGCTCTAATAGCAGGACTAGAGATTGCAATTGATGTCCAAATCACAGATCTCCAAATCTTCGGCGATTCTCAACTTGTGATAAATCAAGTTCTGGGCATTTACAAGATTTGCAAACTTGAATTGGCCCACTACCACCGACGAGCTCTTCAGCTTCTAAAACAAATACCAAATGTTAAGATAACTCAAGTTCCTCGAGGACAGAATGCAAAAGCAGATTGTCTAGCTAAACTGGCCAAGGAGCTTGCATATGAAGATAAGAGGCCACCTATATTCATTGCGGTTGAAAATCGCCGGGTCTTAGAGCCAGCAACCCTACAATTCCCGCAGGCAGAGGGAATACCAGGTTCAAGCCAACAGGATGCAGCTCCGGTTGATCCTCAACCTCCCCAACAAATCACTGTTAAAAATCAACCAGGGGAACGTCCAGCAGTAAAAAGACGAAGAACTGGTAGATTCTCAGAGTCGTGGTTAGATTGCCTAGATGTTGAAGTCGAAGACGATTGGAGGCAACCATTCGTCGACTATTTCAAAGAAAGCAAACTTCCAACAGATAAATCTCTGGCTGCACAAATTAGAAAAAGAGCATTGCGATACGCGTTTGTCAATAATACGCTATATCGGCGAGCTTTTGATCAAATGTGGCTAAGGTGCCTAGGGACTAAGGAAGCTGATAAAGTGGTGATAGAAGTTCACGAAGGACTCTGTGGAGCACACCAGTCAGGTCCCAAGATGGCCGCTAAAATTAAAAGAATGGGTTATTACTGGCCTACGATGGTGAGAGATTGTATCAACCACGCTAAGAAGTGTCACGAATGTCAGATTCACGGTGATGTCATTCATCAACCGCCAAATCCACTGCATCCAACAATTGCATCCTGGCCATTTGAATGTTGGGGCACAGACATAATTGGGCCAATAGATCCGCCATCTTCGGCAGGGCACCGCTTTATACTGGCAGCAACAGACTATTTTTCTAAGTGGGCAGAAGCGGCACCATTCAGGGAAGTTACGTCCGAGCACGTGATCAACTTCTTTACCCACAACGTCGTCTACAGATTCGGTGTACCACGCCGCGTGATCTCAGACAATGGCACAGCATTCAAGAGTACAAAAATCTACAAGTTCGTAGATCGTCATAAGATTGACTGGCGGTACTCGTCTATATATAACCCAAGAGCCAATGGTTTGGCTGAGGCCTTCAACAAGACGCTGGTAAAATTATTGAAGAAGATCCTCACCAAGAATAAAAGAGAATGGCATACAAAGATGGCAGAAGCATTGTGGGCGTATCGTACGACCTACAAAACACCAACCAAAGCCACTCCGTACTCATTAGTGTTTGGGGCTGAAGCCGTCTTGCCGCTAGAAGTTGAACTACCGTCTCTTCGGGTCGCTATCCAGAATGAGCTTACTCAAGAGCAGAATGCTCGCCTAAGAATTGAGGAGCTCGATGCACTCGACGAAGTCAGGCTGCAAGCCCAACAGAACTTAGAAATCTACCGAGGAAGGATGGCAAAATCATTCGATCGGATGGTGCGCCCTCGATCCTTTCAAGAAGGGGAATTGGTCCTGGTGCTGAGAAGACCAATCATCCCACACCGAAGAATTGGTGGCAAGTTTGTGTCCAACTGGGAAGGCCCATTCGTCATCGAGAAGGCGTACCAAGGAGGAGCCTACCAGCTTATCGATCTGCACGGTCAGAGGCCTATGCCGCCGATCAACGGTCGACATCTGAAGAAGTACCATACATAAGATTGCCCGAAGAAGTGTTATATTATTATGTATTTCATGCATATCTATATACACTTTACATTTTTACATTTTGAAATTCTCTTGTGTTCCAAGAATGCATTTCAAAATTTCCCTGCAGGACAGGGGGCATTTTAAATATTTATTTGGGTCGACATCGTGCTACACGCCGAGATCCCCAAATAAATATTTAAAATCACAAAATTTCAAATTTACTCCATTATGAAATGTCCCTGCGAGACAGGGGGCATTTTAAATATTTATTCGGGTCGACATCGCGCTGCATGCCGAGATCCCCGAATAAATATTTAAAATCACCAACACAAATATTCTTTTATACTGAAGAATACAACAAATTCTTTTCAAAGTATGTGCAGGTGGTTTTTTCAAAAGATCGAGACACCACCTTCTCCAACGTACCAAGATTTCAAAGGTCAGAAAGAGACTTTTACAACTACACACTCTAACAAATTGAGCCAGAACAACCTGAAGTCTTTCAGCAGCCTGAAGCTTAAGGTCCGAGTGGGTGTAAGAGGTCGGATCCAACACGCCCAAATATGGCCGGATCGCTGGCAGCTCCGTCTACTCAACACGCCATAAGAAAGGCCGTAGTAGCGGAACCCTCACTTCGTCAACCCGTCAGTAGGGACTGTAGGAAGTACGAAGGCAAATTTGACTCGACAAGTTCAAGTGATCGTAGTCTATCAAATTCTCCTAATCGACCGGAGAATCAAAGTTCCAGTAGGAAGAAGGAATCTCGAGCAACTACCAAATTCGCGTAGGCTCTAAATCTTCAACCACGAAGGAAGACTCCAAATCTATCAACTTCAGCAAAATCAGCATTAGGAAGCACATTTCCCCTAGCTCAAGTCTGAAGCCTGAATGGGTGTAAGAGGTCGGATCCAACAAGCCCAAATATGGCCGGATCGCTGGCAGCTCCATCTACTCAACAAGCCATAAGAAAGGCCGTAGTAGAGGAACCCCCATCTCAGCAACCAGAGGACGAAGAGCTGTCAAATCCCAGCTCTCCCGATCTGATGAACTCAAGTGACTTAGATTAAAGTCTCCTCAAGTGGTTAAGGGTCAAGATACTACCCAAGTTTGGTACTATCAACTGAATCCAAAGCCTGTAAATCCTTCAATAAATCCATAAAGCACAAAGCTAGGATCGAAGGAATTTTTCTTCAACAAGTCCACCAAAGCACAAAGCAAAGGACCGAAGAGATTATCCCAGAGTTCATGAAAAGCCTAAGGCTGAACTAAGAGGATTCTGTCATCAACAAGTCCGTTATGCATAAAGCTCTGGACCGATGACTTTTCGCCAACGACCTAATACAATCCTAAAAGGGTTTAGGTCACCGGCAACCACTCCTTCATCAAGCCCGCCAAAGCTAGAAGCAAAGGGCAGAAGGTACAAAATCACCTGACAAGTCAGTAAAGACAAATCAGGTAATTCTCCACCAAATGTCCGCAGCACAAAGCACAGGGCAGGAGAAATCAAGATTTCATAGCTCAAGCCAAAGCTATAAAAAGAGGTATCCTGAATGACATCTACAAATGTCCCTAGAGACTGGGGGTATTTTAAATATTTATTTGGGTCGACATCGCGCTGCGTGCCGATATCCACAAATAAATATTTAAAATTTCTTGCCAGAATACAGTTAGAGGAGGGAAGAATAGAAGATCCTCCATAAACTGAATGTACTATCAGCAAAAAGTATAATCTGAGCAAGATACAATCAGTAAAAGTGATAGAAATATCACATCTACACATGATGACGACAAAAGAAGAATGCAGGGAGTGGCAATGTTATCTACTAACATCGACCTACAAACTGATGCTCTAGAGACCTGAGTACAAAGTGCTCTGTCACTATCCCACGGATCTCTACCTGACCAAGAGCAAATATATCAACTATACTGAAGATTACAAGTGCATCTAAAGATCCACGAAGACACAGAGATAAACTCTTGAAGATCTACAGAACAAGAATCTTAGTGTGACATCCAAGCAAATCTTTGGAGATCCACTAAGCAAGATTCTTAGTGTGACATCCAAGCAATCTTTTGGAGATCCACTAAATGAAAACCTTTGTGTGACATCTAGAGCAAAATATCTAGAGATCCATAGAGTCAATCAGCATACAACAAACGTGATTTGCTCTAGACGCATACCACATTTGTTGGGGGGCATTTGTTGACTTACACTCTACAGCCAAAAGAAATAAAAAAAATACATTACCTGTAAATCTCTGTGAAGCCGGCTGCCCATCCCGAATCCCTGCTAAAATCCCGCCTAATCAGCTACTGCTACAGTCCTATCTCTGCAACGGCGCCGAAGATGTCGTATCACGCGTGCCTTGCCTCGACCCCCTCTCTCGTTCGCGTCAATATAAGGAAGACGGAGACCCCTCCAGTTCCATTCGCAAAAAAACTTCCCGCAAGACTCTCGACGCCAAGTCCCCCCTCCTCTCTTATTCGCAAGCTCCAACTCATCTCCCTCTCCCACTGTGTGCTCCGATCGAAGCCATCCCGATCTGCAGACCCGACGCCTCTCTTCCACACCCCCATAGCCGCAGAAATCCCAACCCCTATCCGACATCCCTAGAGTAGTCGTGAGCCATCTCCCTCTCTACCAGAACCCGACACTAGCAGACACTCTCCTCCGTTTGCTCCAGTCGAATCCACCCTACCCGACGCCTCCAACATCAAATCCCGCCTCCTCATACGACCCCTGTCCGTCGCTCTCTGTTACGGAGAGAGAGAGAGAGAGAGAGAGAGAGAGAGAGAGAGAGAGAGAGAGAGAGAGAGCTTTCTCTCTAACCTGCCGAAGCCAAGGCCCCCACCGAACTCCTCCTCCCGTTGGCCTAAGTTCCTGCAGCCGAATCCCCTTCAGCCGATTCCTTCAACAGGCCGCAAGCTCCACTCTGCCCGATCCCCTTTAGTTACTTAGGTATATATTCATTATGGTTATTAGTTGTATTAATTACTAATACTATAGTTGCTATTATTATTACTATACTTTATATATGCATATACCTATTTGTAATATATATATATATATATACATGCATTTATTTAAAAAAAGGGGGAGGAGGAATGTTTCAAAAAAAAAAATAGAAGAAAGCAAAAAATGAGAAAAGAAAAAAAAAAGAAATGCAAAAAAAAAAAAAAGAAGAGAGAATGATTCTCTCCTCTTCCCTCGATCTGCGCGCCAACCACCGCCGGTCGCCAAGGTATAAACATCTAACCCTAAAACTCCGAGAGCCCGCCTCGAGGTTCGCAGCGCGACAAAACGGCCACCTATACACGCTTTTCTTAGCGTGGTGGGAGGAAGTGCGTCGCGAGGCTTGCAACGAATCGGGTAATCACTTCGAGAGTTCATTTCGTTGTCCGCGACGTACCGGCAAACCGCCTATACACGCTTTTCGTAGCGTGGTGGGAAGGGAACCCGGTGCGGCGCCTACGACGAAGCGGGTAATCACCTCAAAATCCTATCCTCGGCGTTCGTGTCGGGCCGGCAAACCGCCTATACACGCTTTTCTTAGCGTGGTGGGAAGGGAACCCGGTGCAACACCTACGGCGAGGCGGGTAAGCCCTATACACGCTTTTCTTAGCGTGGTGGGGATAATTTTAAGTACCCGTACGCGGCTTTGTACCTGCGGGGAAACAACTGCTCTTTTCTTGTAACAGGTACATGTAGAAGACCCATACACGCTTTTCTTAGCGTGGTGGGGATTGAAGACTTTACACGGCCGCGGTGTCCTCGAATGAGGGCACCTACCATACACGCTTTTCTTAGCGTGGTGGGAAAGGCCCAGTTTTCCGTAATTTCCCCTAAACGGGGGAGATGCCGGAATGCTGCCGAAATTTCGGGTGAACAGAAGACCGCATTTGGACATAATTTGGACTTAAAAGAATAAAAGGACTTGAACCTCATTTAGAACTTGAATTTAAACATGAAAGGGACTAAAGCTCAAAGATGAATCAATTAACAAAAGTCTTAAATAAAAGAAAGGTTGAACTTGATTGATCACAAAGGCTTGAACCAATCTTAAGACTTCAAAAGACTTGAACAAAACTTTGGTTACAGAGAATTTGAGTGGGACCTCAGAAGACTTTAAACTTTGACTTGAACTTGATTTGAGTTTGAACTCAGGAAGATCACATGAACTCAAACGGAACTTGAACTTGAACAAAGTGTGGACCACAAAGGACCATGTCTGAATTCAAAATTGGATTCAGGCTGAACATCGACTTCGTTTCAAGCTACAATGACTGAACTAGAGTTTGAATTTGAACCAAAGGTTTGAACTAAATAGAACGACAAGGAAACTTACAGAAGTCCTGAATTTAATCAAATGACGAGGATCTGGATTAGAACTTGAGTCAGACAAGGAACCTAAATCCATTACAGAAGACTTGAATTTCTATTCAGATTTCGACCAGATCTTGATCCCAAAATTGAATCTATTTTGAGCCTGAATCTGCATCGAACAATAGGGTACTCGACATCAAACAAACAAAATTTAGCATGGATTTAAAAAGAACTAAGAGCAAGGAGCTTCAACCGGATTTGAACAAACCAAACAAGAGATTAAACCTTCGAGGGCTATAGAAGATTTGAATGAATATAGGAAACATATACCAGGTTTCAACTCAAGCATGAACTAGACTTGGGCTCAAATCTATATAAATGATAGAACTTGAATAACATGCAAGGGAACTCAAATGACAAGAACAACGAATAGTTACGGAATGCACTCCTATATACATCATTGAAATCCATGATACAAGCAACAGTTCGCCTGTAGATTGAAGATGATGTCATTGTCAGTTGATAGTAGAAGATTAGTCCCTTGCAAACAAGTCCAATCAATAACCACCAACGAATGATGAAGATGGATATGATGCCAGTGTGATGACCCTTCTACAAGTACGTCCAGGAGATTATAGTGAACACGATCATCGCCTATGAGCAGGGACGGACGATATTACATGTTCGTAGATAATAACAACGGGTATATCGAATCCCCTGTGGATATGAATACACACATCTATAAATATTCTGAAGAGATATGCCACATGCAACAATCCATCTACCGATGACAACGGATAACGTGCAATAGATGTTAAAGCCTCTTTGCAGTTAACAATTATCCAAAGTTAGTACGCAGGACGAATATGCCTATAGCAGCGGTGATTGAGACGCTGCAAGTATGATAGTTATGAAGACAAATCAATACTGCGGTAAAGAGATGTTTGAGTAAATTCGAACTAAACTTCCTGGTGTTCCGAAATCTCTCCTTGATCTTATACTTGGGAAGGAAACAGTCCTGATATTGACGAACACTGGAAATGATAAGAGCATCCAAATACCTCAGTTTATCTTAAAGGATACCAGTCACTGATTTTGAAGTGCAAAACATCAGTAGACATACAGTCATCTAAGATTCGAAAGATTGATCCTTTATTGAAGCCAACAGCAGCGGATAATAATGATAACATAATCAAGGAATTGTCCACTAATTCCTATGCGATGATCAAGGAGTTGTCCCACTAATTTCTATACGAATTTCTGGAGAATAGAAAATCAGATCAGATCATTATGGAGTGAATGAATCTTAGCTCAACTGGGTCCTGGGCATTAAGTTGGATAAGATCATTGAGATTTGCAAGTTTCTTGATGAAGCATCTAACATTCCTCCTACGAACAAATATTAAAATGTTGCGACAAATACGAGCCCCTACGAGCTGCTGTAGGAGACCCTCTATAAATACAAATCATCGTCTCCAAATAAATGCAGAAAACCATCATCAAATACGAACTCCCGCAAGCTACTGCAGAAGACTTTTATACATCTAATATTACGCCACCGGATCCGCAACCTTCATGCAAGCGGACAGAAGGCGTGTACAAATATTCCAAGAATACCCCCACACGTGTGCACTTTAATTTGTATACACATAGGTACACTAAAAGGGGAAAATATAATCATGAACCCGCATGGGCCCCGGCGAGCGTGTTATTGGTACACACGTGACGTCTAGGGATGCTGCGCGGGTCAATAGATTTGAACCCGATCCTCCTATGCAAGCAGATAGGAGTAGACAATGTTCAATAAATAATTATAAAATACCCCCAAACACCTGCATGGGCCCTGGCGAGCGTGTTATTGGTACACACGTGACGTCTAGGGATGCTGCGCGGGTTAATAAGTGAATTCAAGTTCGAGCCCGATCCTCCTATACAGGTAGACAGGAGTCGACACGGCTCGAACCATTAAATAAATATGCAGTCGTGAGATCGACTGAGATATTTACCTCATACTTTCATATTAAGCCTTCAAGGTCTATAATCAAGTGAATTCACTTACAAAAGGCTCAAAGCCTACGAAACCCGATCCTCTATCGGCCAGTAGATAGAGTCGACAGGGTCCAATCAATAAAATATAAATGACCCCATACGCCCCGATGATGGCCGTGTTGAATGCATATCTCAACCGGAGGGGTCTATCCCAAATGATTCAAAGCGTCATCCCACAAATACTCAAAACTCCAAAACTCCACAAAAATTCCCAAAATCCTAAACTCCGAAAATATTTAAAACTGAAATCCAATCATCAACCACATAAAGCAAATCCATCCACCCTCCGCAACAGTTTGCCGAGGTGGATAAATTAAAATTTACTTCAGCTCACAAAGAGCCAATGCCTAGTCGAAAATATCACTAGGATCCATTCTCAAACAATCTCCTGCCAGCAAGGACGTGGTACGAGTCCTCTAACCGGCAGTTTCGCCGTCAAATGGCACTGCAGGATAAACGGTTATGACTCGGGGCCCTCTGAACCAAGTGGTCGCCGCTAAATGGCACCATTATATTATGGTTATGGCCAGAGCCCGTATGCTCCCTAATGGCATCAAATCCTTGAGATATGAATCAATAGGATATGATCAATAGGGCACAAAGCCCTCTGTTAGCTAAGGTGAATTCAAATTTGTCCCCTTAGGCAAATATTCACCCCTGGTCTACAAGGTACCCTTGGACGAAGCAACCCATGGCTGCCGACAAGGATCCTTCTGTCAGGTTGGGTCGACTACCTCCTCTGACTAAGTAGACCAGGGACCACGATGGCCCGGGACGACGGAACCATGGGATCTTGATCGGGTCCATCATCCATTCCCCCACCATCCGCTTTAAGTGCAAGATGGTGAAATTTCAATTTTAAATATTAAATCTTCAAACTTTCCTATACCTTAAACCCATGCTGTTACTATATGCCAGATCCACGTATCCTTACGTATCTGATTGACGACTAGCCTTAATCGAAAGTTCTCTCTCGTTGTCGGGAGGGGTAATTAACTATAGGGGCTTGCGCCTATAGGAAACCAGAACTCAGATCATAAAGTCCTCGCAAAATGAGGGCGAAATCTCTGGGTAGTGTCTAATCTACAATACTCATCTGCCTTCCAAAATTTACCCCGGAACTTAGTTTGTTAAAACTCCCCCCGAAGAAAGCACAAAAGTCGGGCGGAGGCCGGGGCCGAATTTTCGGAGCCCACAATGTTGTTGTTATTGTTGTAAGTAGGATATTAGAATGCGACAGTTGTATCTATCACTTGTCAGTACCTTGTGACGAGTGCTGTACAAGCTCTGTTTGTAAGGCAGCAACATTGGTTGATCCAAAATATTCAAGCAGGCCGAGCAGTTGAGCTTCAACTCCATCTTCTTCAGATGAGTCATCTGCTATTCTTCACAAGTGATACTACAGATCACTTGCCACTTTCTCTAGCAAGATGCTGCGTACATCGTCAGTTCTCTAACGCTACTTGTAAGTACTTGCATTTATTATAGCTCTTCTATATCTGCTCGTCGGTAGCATTTGGTATGTGTGATGGGTCCCCTACAGTAACTCGTAGGTGCTTATATCTGTTGCAAGTTAACCGTCTTTTCTTGCAGGTTATTGGTGTTATTGCTAAGGGCTTGATTTTTGTTGGCTGTATGACCTTCTTGGCATTTGTTGTGTGCTGCATTTGCATGCCTGTATAGGGTATAATCATCTACACATATTAACTGGCAAATTGCTACATCTGTTGTCGTCATTCATAAGAGGATCAATGCACTTATTCACCAGCTGACTGCAGTTGAGAGTAAGTAGGGTTGTACATTCATCTGTATGTTGGCGTCAACTGCTAAACGACATTGCATTCATTTCTACTTGCAAATATGATCATTGTATGCATCACAAGCTCCCCGCTATCATTTGCAGGCAAGTTGTACTGAATGCATATCTTCTACTGCTGTTCATAGGTAGGTTGCTATAACACAATGGATCATCTGCCATTATTTGCACGTGTTGCTATGGATTATTTCACTTACTACATGCAAGATGTTGTGCACACTACAAATTCTTCAACGCTGCTTGTAGATGGTTGATGCATTTACTTGGTATTGGATCACTGTTGATTGTATGAATGCTTTGACATCTATTATATGTTGCACGCACATATATACAGGGGGGAGGGCATTATCATTTGCAAACAGGCTTAGTTGTTCATCTGCATGTTGAAGTGGGCTACCAGTTGAGCTACATTCATCACTGGGTTCTTTTGGTGCATGCTAGCTAGCAAGTAGCTGCTCAATGCACATCCGTGCTTTCTGCTTGCAGGATAGTCTTGTACATTGATTTGTTAGATCTTTTCTTGCAAGGGGTCAATGTATTTGCATGATTGTTGGCTGTATGGATGATTTAATATCTGCTGCATATTGTTCGTCGTCATCTGTAGATGGACTATTGTGCACAGCATATCTCTCATAATTACTAGTACGAGTCCCTGTTCACAACGTGCTTCTGATTTCAGCTTGCATATGTATTGTAACATCATAGATCCCCTACTTATGAATCCACTGCAATCTTCTTAAATGTGCTTGTAGGAGAGTCGTTATACTAGTGTCATATCCAGCTTGCATATGAACCATCACTTCGTAGGTTTTCTACTTGTACATTTACTGCAATCCCCTTTAATGTACTTGCATCATGCCTACCATCCTCATTCACCGGTAGCATAGTGCGCTTGTTTGCAGTAGCATCAGTTGTATGCAAGCTGTTGATGTTGACTGCAAGGCATTGTTATATTCATCGCCTGTTGCCCTTATGTGAGCTGTTGTGCACATGCCAGGTCTTTTACCATTAATTGCAAGTGCCACCATTTCAATCTACAGGTTGTCGGTTGCTTACATAACAAGCCTTCTATTGTTGCATATTGGAGGTACTTATATCTTTTCCAGTTGACTATCGTTGCTTGCAAGTACAGTGCATTCAACTACATGGGAACTGTTGTAGGAGTCTGTTACATTCATCATGCATCAATCAGCATCATTTGCTGTGTCTCATATATTTACATGTATTGATGATTGATATCTGTTTGTAATTGTTTAGATGCTATAAATTAATTATCATTCATTGTCTGTGTGCATCGAGGTCTTGTTCATCATGATTCCCTTGTTCATTAATGCGTGAATTATCATTTAGCATGGGTATTATTAATTTAATTGTGCATTTTAACATTTCAAGATGCATTTCCCTGTTGTTCAATTGCATTGTCATGTTCCATGTTGTTCAATTTGAATCAGGTCCTCTGTAATTTGCTCAAGTCATGTGCATCTCACTCTGAATTTTGGCAGCACCTCGGTATATCCCCCTTTTGGGGGAAATTTGGGGAGTCATAGCCTTCCCGCCATGTCAAAAAAGACGTGCACGATCGGTGTCGTATGACACCACAGTCATAGTTTTCAATCCCACCATGCCAAAAAAGCCGTGCATGGATCTTCAGGGGTACTTGTTTGAAAATGCACAATTCTTTCCCCACTTGCTCTGAGGCTCGTACACGGGTACTTAGATTTTGCCCCGCCACGTTAAGAAAAGAGCGCACAAGGATTATCTGCCTCATCGCAAGCACTGCAACAAGCTTCCTCCCACTTTGCTAAGAAAAGCGCGCATGGTTGCTTGGTTGCCGCTCTGCAAGCGCCGAGGATAGGATTTGGAACATTAAACCTTGTGCAGGGGTGACGACGGTGCTGATGTCGATGGCTGTGTCGAGGTCTAGGACGGTGATGTCGGCCGAGGGCACGTAAGAACAAGATTTTTTTTTCATTTTCTTTCTCTTTTTTTTTTGAATAATGAAAATAATTATAATTAACAATAATTATTAATCAATAATAATTATAATAGCATGATTATCATAATTAACAAAATAGGGTTTATGCAGGATTTGAGCAGGATTTAGGGAACTGTTAAATCTCACAGCAAGTTAAATCTTCTGTTTCTCTTTTCTCGTAAATCTCGTTTAGGGATTTACTAAACAGGATTTAGGGAACTGTTAAATCTCACAGCAAGTTAAATCTTCTTTTTTCCTCTTTTTCCGTAAATCTTGGATTTACCAAATTTTTTGATTCGGCGGATTTACGGGATTTGGCCAAAGAAACGCGCGAAAGGAAGAAAGATATTTACCTTCGCAATGAGCTAGCTCCCATCACTACTCCGATCTAGCAAAAGAATGTTGTTTAAGGCAGCGTGAGGTGCGGCTAAGGCTTCGACAAGGTAAGGAAGAGGAAGCGGGATTTTGCTGCTGGAATGGAGAAGATTCAGGTGGAGGTATGAGACGTGGATGCTCGACTATGAGGGGTAGAGCTCCGCTTGCAATTGGCTAGGAGGATGAGGTCTGGTCGATTGCAAGGAGGTTGGCGGTCTGTTGGAAGTCGGAAGGAAGAGAGGGAGCTTGCGATCGAGTGCGGGAAGGAAGAAACGGAGTCTCCTTTCCTCTTCGTTTTAATGAGGCGACAGAGGCAGACGATCGAGGAGATCGTGTGGAGCACGATGTCAACATGCCTAGTTCGTGCCCGGATGTGCGGAGGTCGTGGGTTGACGTGCAGATTGCAGCATTGAACAGGTATCTGACATTTTTATTTTTATTTTTGGCTTTCATATACGGGTCAACACCCCTGCAATGGTTGTACGGGAAAAAAGAGAAGAACCTGGGGATCTGGTAACTAGCAGCACTTACGGTTGTGTAGGTGGGATTACAGATTCGGTGGATACTTGTCACATGGAGCACCTGTTTAAGCAGCTAGCGTGTGTTGAGGATTGCCAATGTAAGGTGTAAGGGTTGGGCGCCAAAAAAAAAATGTTAATAGTCCTGCAGCTCTGGTGAGGAAAATTTGAGCTTTGGGCAGTGAGGCGTTCTCTGCTTTGATGTCTCTGTGAGTGTGCAACAACCGGTTAACGCTTAACAGTTCAACCTGTGATCAAGGCCAGCAGTGTCCATGCAGTGGAAGTTTTGTCAAGAGTGACGGCGGGCAGTTGGCCATTTGGTTCTAGAAACCACCCTTCAAGTAGAGAAGAGGAGGAATTCTATTTTTTTCCCTCTTTATTCTTATGGGGTTAAAAGTTTTTTTTTTTTTTTAAATTTATTTTCCATTTCCAATTAGTTTATTAAGTTTTCTTGACCGCTATTTATTTGTGAAATGTGCGCATTGATTTAAGAATTTTATAGAAATTGATTGTTCTTATGCATTGGTGATAGGAGAGGGTACAGTATCATAATGACAACCAGTCTCTCGTCAGATGTTCCAGTCGGCTATTTTTCATGGGCTGAATATGATATAATGGCACCGATGCAACCCAAGACTGCAGGAGGGCTTGCAGCTGCCTTCATTTCAAATTGTGGTGCACATAATTTCCGTTTGCAGGCACTTGAAATGCTGGAGAAGTTGGGTATAAAAATAGATTCATATGGAGGCTGCCATCGAAATCATGATGGTAATGGTATGTGTAGACTTTGAGCCACTCGGCTTCCAGATTCACAAGTCATTTTTTTAAAATGAAATTTGAACCTACGTTTATTTCAAGCCCAAAAACCAGGAAAGCAGTTACGTATATATTCTTGTACGATACAGTGAACAAGAAAACAACCAAGTGTTTGTGGCCTCCCTAATGTCCGTTATAATCAACCCAGGCCATACCTGTATGAAATTTTACTAACTTGTTTTTAATTTCTGTCTTTGTTGAGGCATGAAAGAAGCACGTATTAGAAAGTTCGATTTTATCTGATTTGCTGTTGAACACCAGTTAATATAAACATACGGTTATTGACAGGTTCATGCTTTAACTGTCTTCTGTCAGTCATCCTATCCTAATTTGAACTTATCCGTTTTCTACTCCATTCTATGATTTTTAACTGCAAATTAGGCCGTGGTCTGAAAATCATACAAATATATCTCCATCTACTCATGGCTGTTTTGGAACAGTGAATAAGGTGGAAACTCTGAAGCGGTACAAGTTCAGCTTGGCCTTTGAAAATTCCAATGAGGATGACTATGTCACAGAAAAATTCTTCCAGTCCCTTGTTGCTGGTATGCTTTGCAATGCTTAATCAGCTTGATTGTATGTTCATCTTTTTGTAAATCCCGTGCAGCATGAGTTTTCTGTTGATTTATATTACTGGATTTCTTTATGTGAAAGATGCTATATTATGAGGCTTGGTTTCTTCCAATTAAATTCTCTCTATTTTCTAAAGCATTGTTTTGTTTTCTTTCTTTCTTTCTATAATTTTGCAGGAGCAATACCAGTTGTTGTTGGTGCTCCGAACATTCAAGACTTTGCCCCGTCTCCTAATTCTATTTTGCATATTAAAGAACTTGGTGATGTGACCTCAGTTGCTGAAACTATGAAATACCTTGCGGCAAACCCTACTGCTTATAATAAGACATTGAGGTAATGTTATTTTTTTTTGTATTTTCCGTAGCCATCTTAATCTTAAGCTTTACATTTTACTGAGCAACTTGCCCTTTTAAGTGTAACTTAGATTTATGCTAGTATTACCATGGCATCCCTTATCGCAGATGCCCTCGCTTACTCTTGCACTTCCCATGCTCTTCCTCATTGTCATTGGTACCCTAACCATTATTACTTATTGTTAGACATGGAGTTAATTCATTCATTTGTGGAAAGAGATCTTCATCAAGAGTGGAAAAAATTTGTTATTTTATTTTAATTGAAGGCAGCATGACAACAACTGCATGGTTCCCAACAATTTCCAAATGGGCTTGGCTGATTTGTGTAAGCATAGTAACATATATGGAACACCTTCTCTCCATCCACCTCTCATGAATGTTTCAATACAAGAAAGGAAAGTATGAGTGGTGATTTAAAGTCTATGATCCAACTAATCTTATTTTCAAATAATTTGTGAAGAGAATCAATTAGTTAAGGAGTCAAATATGAAATTCAAAAGGCCATGAATTCTTGAAGTGATCACCCCCCCTCCCTCCATGAAATTTTTTTGAAAGGTTATAAATAAGATGTCAATTATAATAGAAATCAGACTTGGTTGATGGAGTATTGCTTGTATGCAATGTAATATGCAGAACTTGGTGGCTCTCTCTTTTGTCAAGATTCTAGCGAGTCTTCAATAAAAAATATTTTTATGATCTTACATATTATTTTTATGAATGATATCCACCACATCTTCTCTATTGATATCTTTTTTATGTTTTCATGGGTAACTCTCCTTTCATCTTCATTATTTTTAGTACCATCATCAATTTTCATTGTATCAACTCTCTCTCCTATTCTCATGGACTTCTCATTCATTAATACTTATTATGACACCACAAAATTTTTTTTGTGGCAAGCAATCGGTGCTGCTATATTCATTCAATAACTCAACAGTTTTTGTGCATGGATCTTTTTTTTTCTGCTCTTCTTTTCACTTTGCCTAATTTTCAACAAACATTTTCTATCAAATTTTAATAGCTTTATAATATTCATGAACGGTTGATGCACTTTTGCCTTACAGTTGGAAGTTTGATGGCCCTACTGATTCGTTCAAGGCTCTTGTAGACATGGCAGCTGTGCATTCATCTTGCAGGCTGTGTGTTCATATAGCAACCAGCATACACGAGAAGGAAGAGGCCTCATCAGCCAGATTTCAGAAGCGACCATGCAAATGTAACAGTAAGATGGGCACCTTATACCATTTATATGTGAGGGAGAGAGGCCGGTTCAACATGGAATCTATTTTCCTCAGGTACATATTGCACTTTTCATATTTGATTTCTATTTTTATTATCCAGATTGCAATTTTTTATTTAGTTCACTTGTAAATTTAAACTTTTAAATCATTTTGCTTCTTTATGAATTTGATTTTAAATTTTTAAATAAATAGAGAAGTTGCCTCCATTAATTTCCCACTTGCACAAGTAAGGTTTTGTTTGGGACAACTTTCTTACTAATTTTAAAAGCAGCTTTCTAAAAAGCTGGTTTTGAAAGCAGAAAAAACAGCTGTAGCATAAAATTCAAGCATGAAAAAGCATTTGTTTTTGCTTTTTTGCTCATATTATTAATTATTATTGGATGAATTTGGCAGTTCTCAGCATTTGACCTTAGAAGCATTAGAGTTTGCTGTGCTGACAAAATTCAAGTCGCTGAATCACGTACCTATCTGGAAAAGCGAGAGGCCAGAGAGTTTAAGGGGAGGAGATGAACTAAGAGTACATAGAATATATCCAGTTGGTCTTTCTCAAAGGCAAGCTCTGTACAGCTTCAGCTTTGAGAGTAGCTCTGCACTACGGAAGCACATTGAGACTCACCCTTGCAGCAAGTTCGAAGTCATTTTTGTATGAGCATATTATCTGTCATTATTATTTTGGAATATATATATATATATATATATATTGCATTCAAAATTTTATCATTTATATATTTAACATTTAAATTTCATAATTTATATAAAACAAACCGCTGCGAATGTCACGAGGAAGTCTAAAGAGATCTCACTGGAAGGAGCTTTAACTCTCTCTCCCTCTCTCTCTCATCGGTTGGGACGAAGCTCCCATCGCTGCCCATGTTCCATCTCCAACTCTAGAGGATTAAAAGATGAGAAAGTTGAGACGAGATATTGTTGGGGTAGGATTGATAATACGTGTGAAGGTGGATGAAGAGATCAATGGTGTGGGAAGGGCGATGAGATTAGCGGCGTGTGAAAGATAACGAAGAGGGTGAGTGTAGGTGTTGTTTTTATGTTTTTTTTTTTTGAAGTTTTGAGTGGTTGTATAAATGTTGAAGTTTAAGTGTTAAATATGTAAATGGTAGAATTTTGGGTTCTACTTATGTAAGATCTTCCCACTTTTTTTCTTTTTTATCATCTTGAAATTTGAGTGTAAAAATATGAAGAGGTTGCTTATGTATTTATTTATCTAATACTCCAGCAAAATATATGCATAAAAGATTCTATTTCATTTTAAATAATTTAATATTAGTGATATTTTTTATGAGATTTAAATATTTGATGTTATATAAATAATATAAATATTTTGTATACAACATTAAGCCTCTTATCTCACTATGAGGGGTTGATTACATGAATTTTTTTCTCTATTGTGTATTTAATTCTAATAAAAATTGATCATTTCTAATATTTTTTAGTCAATTTTTTTTATGTTTATCTCTATCTTTTTTAACATAGGTCAAATCTAGTACATCTAATCTCTCTAATCTTATTTTCCATTGGTGTTACTCTTAACATTTTCACTTATACCGCATTCTGTCTTTAAGAGTAAAGCTACTCTTCCACCTGAGCATTTTCATCTCTGCAGATTTAATTTTATGCTTCTCTTCTAATGGCTAATACTCTGCATCATAAAGTATTGCAGGTCTCACAACCATTTTATAGGTTTAGATATGGACAAGTTTTGAATTCAATATTTTGATTATAATTCTTAGAGTTTTTATCAATTAAATAGCTTTTCACATCACCATTTATGAATTTGGCCTTCACTCAGCTAATCAAGTGGGCTTTCATTTTCCAGGTTTGCATAGAGCATCGTAAGTTTCTCTCTCACAACTAAGGGCTGATTTGATTGCTTGTAAATAGAAAATATATTTTAAAAATAATTTACTTATTTTAACTGTGAAAACGATGAAATTTTCACTTTGAGAGTTAAAAAAATTTGGGGTGGTGGAAATTAATATTAGTCTATAAGTATCTTTTTTTTTTCCAAACGAAGTTGCTAAATCAATTCCTAGAGAGATTATTCTATGAGGTGTCTGAATGCATCCGGACACGTCATGTCACCTAACGGATTGTGCATTGGTAACGCGTCACTTCTTGATTGGCTTTCGGACATGTCCAAATACCGCATGTAATAATTTTTCCAATTCCTGAGGATATTTGATGAAAGCTAAGCTCGCATTTCCATTGAGTAGGCACAAATAGTGGTGAGATGATCTGCCGGATTTATTAGATAAAGTGAAGTAGCTTTGGATAGGAATAGAGGTGTACATGAGTCGAGTCAGCTCCTTAAGTATGCTTGAATTGAACTTGCTAATAAGCTTGCAAGTTGAGCTTACAAGTCACGAACTCGAGCTCGATTGCAAATACTAAATGAGCTCAAGTTAAAATTTGATTGAACTCGATCGTTAGCTTACGGGTCGTGGTCAAGCTGAATAAATTAAATATTATGAATTGTTATTAATTTTTTACATATTAAACAAAACTATGCATTTAAAAGAGTTGTATGGCTGTCAAAATTTAGCCATCAATAAAAATTTTTTTGCAATAAATGTATACACAACCTGGGAATAATAATAAAATAAATATGATAACACATTATTGCAATTATTGAGATTCAGATGACAGGTGGATATTAATTTTATAAATATGCAACAATTTCAAAACAAAATTACCATTCAAATAACAAAAAAGCTATAATATCTTATCTAAAATTTTAATCAAAATAAATTTCAAAGTCATTGAATTTACTTTAAAAAAAAATATAAGTGCATCATAAAATTTGATTAATTCTTCATCAATTACATTCATCTCATCTCAAAATAACTACAATAATTTTAAGACTCATCATAATCAAAATTTGATAAAAATATTCCGACCCAAATTATTTTCATTCAAATCTACCCAACAAGCAAAATCCTTAACAAATGCTAAACTAAGCATTTCATAAAGAGATACAAGGCTTCCCCTCAGGAGCCCACATTAAAAAAAAAAAAAAAATCACTAGAAGCATCTCATGCGTGTTTATTCTGTAGAAGACAAAGGCTCTTCTTCCCTTTTACAACCACTTGCCCTCATCTCACTTTGACCAAATAATTAGAAGCTGGAAATATTAGAAGATTCCAGAAGAAACCAGAAGCCACAAATGACCTTATAGAAACTTCAGCTTGAGGTTCCAGGAGTGGTTAGAAGAGTTTTGGCCACATAGATTTGTTTCATTTTAGAAGATCCAATATTCCTATTAGAGCTGTTGGTGTTCCCATATTTTCCATGAAATGTATTTCTTCTGCCATATTGGCTACCAGAACTTATCTTCTGAGAAGAAGAGCCTCCAGGATCATCAGTCTTTCCAATTGCAGAATTAGGAAGAATGCCTTTTGAATCATTTTGTATACTGGTTGTTGAATGATTTCTTGAAGAAGACCGGATGGTCTGTGCATTGATTGAGTTGGAAGATGAGGATTCGACGAGACTGAGTTCGTCCGGCAGATCAACCGCGGTGGAATGATGCAGATCGGAGGGCATGCTTTGGAGCTGTTCGGGCGCCGTTGAGTGTCGAAGAGAACTGGGAGAATGAGGGTGCGGGATGGGTGGCCATTGTTGGGCTGGAACTGGTATCTCTGCAGATGACTGGATTGGATGATAAAAGAAAGTTGCTTCAATACTCAGAGAGAAATGGAAAACATATATAAATAACATTAACAATTCTACATGAATAAGAAATTAAATTTTTAGAGCCAAGACTTACAAGTGATCAGGAAATTGCTTCAATAGTCAGTGATAAATGAGGAAAAAAAATGAATAGCATCAGCAACGACAGTGTTGCTATAATCCTTCCACAACGAAAATGATATTGCAAAACACCTCCTTAAACCAAAGAAAGCAACTCCCTATGGAACAAGATTATACCATTTTATGATATCCTGATGAGTTAAATTACTATTATATATTTACCAGGATATAGCCACTATCATCACAATGAATGGCTGAGTAGCTATGAAATAATTTTAGGTATTTCAAATCTTAATAATTCAAAATAAGTGATTATATCCTTTCAAATAAATAGTAATTTTACTATATTAATCCCATCTCTACATATATAGCACGAGAAAAAGATCAAAATAATCCCTCAACTCTTTGTGAGGACTAATTTGTCCCTCAACTCTTTAAAAAGGGGCTTTTTTAGTACTATCATCAAATTTTGAGGTTAATAGTGTTAAATCAAGAGGTATTCTAATCATTTTTAATTAAATTATTTATTAAATATAATTTTTAAGTAATAGTATTTTTTTTAAAAAAATATATTAAATATTTCTTTAATTAAAAATTTATTAATAATTTTAGTTTTAATTTCAAAAATTATTAATAATTCAAGTTTTAATTTAGGATCATTATAAACTAGAATTATTAATAAATTCTTTTATTAAAGAAATATTTAATAATTTTTTAAAATAATATTACTTGAAAATTATATTTAATAAATAATTTAATTAAAAAGTGACCAAAATACCATTTGATTTAACACCATTAACCCCAAAATTTGATGTTATGACCAAAAATGTACCTTCTTAAAGAGTTAAGGGACCAAATTAATCCCTTAAAAAAATTGGGGACTATTTTGGTCCCTCACAAAGAGTTGAGAGACCATTTTGATCCTTTTCTCAATATAGCACATATAGATCATTAAGATTCTATTCCTGTAGATATGAAAAACTAATTTCAACTTGTGAAAGATAACCATTCAATTATATATTGAAATATATAACACAAGTAAATCTACTATTCTATATTAAATTGGCCTTTTTTTCCTCAACATTATGTTGAAACATCCTAAACATGCATGCCTTATTAATCTAATTTCAAAAATCGGGTAGAAAAGTAAGAGTATGCTAAGGAAAACGAGGCTAGAAAATATAAGCTGATTGTTACTTTTTTTTTAATACATGATGTCAATTAGGACTGAACCCACAAAACAATTCGAACTTGCTGAAGTAAAATATATAAAGCTCTAAGTTATATTTGGATAGTATGATTTTTTACTGAAGAAGGGAGTATGTGATGATTTGACTTAAAAAATTAAATTAATTAAACAATTAGATGTAAATAAAGTGAGTGCTTAAATATTGCTAACAGAATCACTATGGGTAGCTACTAGCTACTAGTGTGATTCCAAGATGGTTTACATGGGTAGCTATAATATTTGGTTTACAAGGTGGGATGGCTACATATTATAGTTAGAGTTTTAAAATGCATGTATTTTCAGTAATCCTGACAAAACTTAGAATATGGAGTTGTTCAGAACTTATATGCAGATAAAAATTAAAATGATTCCTAAATTTTTTAAGTTTATTCAATTGAGTCCTGAACTTCTCAATTGTTCAATTTGATTCTTCAACTCATCAAATTTGAACTAAATTGATCCTAACCTCAATTTTGCCATATTATTAACAGAAACTGATGGAGGGAAGCTTTATAACTTTTTAAGATCAATCTCATTACATAAGACCAACTCAAATTAATGATATTGATTATAAAAGGTCCAAAATGCCATCGGCTTTCCTCCAATTTTCATCCAAATAGACAACAAAGTTGATAGTAGGACCAATTGATTCAAATTTGATGAGTTGAGTAACTAAATTGAACATATGAAAAATCAAGTAATAAAATGAACACTCTAAAAAAAATTCTACTGATCATTTACTCAAGGAGCATATAAAGCAGATTTGTTAGGTTCAAATAAATGCTTCCCACGTATTTAGAGGGGAAAAAAAAAACATACCTGGAAGGGCCTAAGATTGAACAGAGTAAACGGTGAAGTCACTTGCATGACTGCTGATCCAGTAGACAAATGCTGAATTGAAGTAGGCACATGGGCTGCATTTTGCTGTCCAAAAACAACGTTTAGATTGCTGGTATCAGCCTTGCTCACATTCACTGTAGCAGTACCATCTGAGCCGTGTGTCCAGTCAGTCTGCTTTCCAGTAGGTAGGTAAGCACCGCCCATATAACTAAGGCCGACTTGACCTAATTGCCCAACAGGAGCAAAATGATTGTAAAATACCATTGGAGGATGACCATGAACGCCAGATAGCCCAGTAGGGGAACTCATAAATGGAGCAGGAAACCCTGCTGGTGATCCATAGAATGATGATTCAACACCAGAATGGCATTGTGGCCACGTTCCAGTTGGCCCTGAAAGAAAAGTTGGATTTTGTTGTTGCTGTGCCAGAGTTCCAGAGGAATCATCCTGGGATCTGAATGCAAATATGGGTCCACCTAGCATGGAGTTTGAATCAAAGAAAGGAAAAGGAGAAGGTTGTGGCCCAGCCATATGGGAAAGCATGGGACGAGATGAGTGAAGAGTCGGTAAAGGAGGCCACAATGAGAGCGGTGCATCCACAGATAGATCTGCCGGAAGAGTGACAATCAATGACTCTTCACTTGCTGATTGGCCAGTTGTACTCGTGCAGCTAGTCACACCTGCCATAAGCATAGCAATTCATAAGAATTTAGGGCTTAGGTTTATCCAATGCAGGAATAAGAAAAATACCTGGACAACTTAGTCCTTTGGTTCCAATACCAGAAATGGAGCTTGTGCCTAACGTAGAAACAGTTATTTCATCATTAGTAATTACAGCAACAGCAACAGCAGAAGCAGCAGCTTCTGCTTCAGCCTCAGTGTCATCCAGGTGCGTACAAGACCCAGTAGGGCACTTTTCGCCATCAAAAATTTTACTATCACTATGATCAGTCGCAGTTAAGTGATGAATAATTGATGAATTCAGTATAACCGAGCCAGGAGGCCATATGCCACTTGGGGCAGGCTGGCTGAAAGGAGGCAGCGGTGGGGATGACATGACAGCACCTAACGTCAGTAAATCTGCTGTCAGACTGCTTAAAAATCACGTCAAAATGTTTTCAAAGGCATCAATAAAATACTCACCAAACTGAATTCTCTCCTCATCAAATGGGAAGTTCGGCAGGTTCTCAGAGGAAAACGATGATTTGTCCTTGATCATAGTAGTTGTTGCGTGCTTGTTATCATCTGGAGAAACTTTAGCAAGTCCAATTGGATTACATTGCACAGGATTCGAGGACTCATCAAGTTGAGACTGGTTAGAGGTAACTGCCTGGGAGATGAGTCACTTTCAGGGAATGCCAAACTGAAGAATTTAATGTGTATAAATTTTATATAACCATACAAAACTATGCATAGATGAAATCCAAATGAGCTTTGTAATGGAAAGCTAGCCGCAGATCCTTTAGCAGGCAATGATGTGTGGATTCAATCATGAAAGTACTGCACACAACATCAATCAACTTCCAGCAATTAAATAATAATGTTATAAGCAGGATACCTAATAATATAATTTTGCAGGATAGACGATGTGCCAACCCATTTCAAGTAGTCATAGAGAAGCAGCTTAACCGTGCAAGACCACAAAAATATGTTCACCAAATCATAAAAAATGTTTCCAGTATTAGAGTTAATCTATGATGCACTGACACTTCTCCTCAAAGAGGCATGCAGTGTCCGGACACGCAAAAAATGTGTCCAATAAAAAAAATATTAAATACAAATTGGACACGCATGTCCTACAAGCGTCTCAACTATTTTATGAATTTTTTAAACATAATTTCTTGTAGTTAAAATTTTTATTTATTTAAAATATAAAACTAAATTTCTTAATTCATATCCATAACACCAAATCAATCACCGGCACTCAACACCCCATTCATTGAATATTCTCATTTTCATTTCTCTAAAGCGGGTCACGGCTTTGGTTTCACAACAATACCCGATATCATCTAAACATTGATGTTTGACGTCGTTACAACATCGATATTTCAAAACCATCTCAATATCAAAGTCTAACATTGTCTTGACATTGATGCTCAACGCTAGCAATTTCTATACCTACAACTTGACAGCTCATCTTTGTCTAACGTCTTCTTAACGTCGAAGACAGACGCCCTTTTGACATTGACACCCAATACTTATTGCATAACATTAATGTCCAAGTCTCGACAACACTGTCATCTCCTCTCTCAATGCCTAATACACGATATCGACGTCCAACTCTCGACATTCTAATATTAATCATTTTAATCACAAATTCTACTTAAATGACTTATTATTTTTAAATTATTTTTAATATTATACTTATTCAATTTTTATACAACGTTTTTAAAATATAAAAATTATAATACCGTGTCTAACCCGTGTTCGTGTCATATATTTTCAATAATTGATGTGTCTCGTGTACGTGTTATATCCGTGTCGCCGTGTCCGTGTCTACGCATCATAGGGGTTAATAGAAACTAAAGAAAATAGCAAGTGCAATTTGTACGGGGAAGATGTGTTGGACAGGAGAGGTGAAATGGAATGTACCTTTAAAAAAAAAAGACACCTTTAAAGCTGGAGAATCATCAAATACACCCAACCTAGCTCTGATAACCATAAAATTAACTTTTGATATTGACAAAGTTGCTCGTTATGTGAGAATAAATTGACAAAAACCTAGGACTAAGAAAATAATCTAATATTATTTCCAGTTTTTAAAATATTTTAGGAATTATTTTGATTTTATTTTATTTTATTATTATAATTAATGTTAATTCAAATTAGATGATATGACATCAAGAGTTATCCAGGTTAGAATTCAAATTAGTTTTTTTTTTAAGTTTTTAACTCTATTTCTATAAAAAAGGGTGGCGCAAATATGAACATTTATGCTCATCAGCATGCAAATCATGCACATTGACGCTGTTTTAGTTGTTTAAATTTTTGCATTCAACTATATTTCACTGTAAACCTATGAGGATGAGAAGTGCTCTCTAATGTGTTTTTATTCCCTTGGTCAATTTTAGTTGACTACTTAGACTGCAAGTAAGTCACTTCAGCTCCCAGCAGATTCCCTAATTCAATAGTTTTCAATTCCTTGTTTTAACACAAGTTTCAGCCTCTGTTTCTTAAAAGATTCTGAGCTATTATCAACAAGTACAACACCAAGTTATTGCAATGCTTGCTTGACAGCTTGATCGTACATGTAATGAACTTCAAAGAAAGCCCTTACATTTTCATATTCATTGATGGACCACTCTAATTAAAATTTGCAACAAGTGTGCTCATCATACAGGTATGACTCAAGTATGTGTTTGGACATTGAGGACCTGAGTTTTATGATTACCTCCCAGGTTAGAATTTGCAATAATGGAACTGTTCATCAGAGAGAGGATGTTTTTCTGGAGTGTTCAAGTTGTGCCAATAAACGCCTACACTAGTTTAAGTAAATGCACTTTATATTTTGTATTTTACTAGTAATTTTTTCAAGTGTCATAATATTTACTGCCAATTAAACTTTCAAAGTGAGCTAAGGAGCCTTAATTTCATCGCCTGATAGTCCTTAGCAGAATAGATCGGTTAGACTAGGGAAGAATTTGGAACCTTATCTTATGTAGCATGATCAATTGTGACCAACAAGAACGACCCAAGTTCTTGGTGAAATAGATCGAGGAAGACCTGATAGTCCCAATTTATGTCCCGTGATCAACAATGACAAGACCTAGGCATTAGGTAGGTTCAGTCAAGTTTCAGATGGGTCATCTTGGATCAATGGCTTGAAAAACATTAATGAAGCTCAACTCAATCTAATAGCCAGGCTAGGATCTTTGATTCATACCTAGATTTGATCGAGTTAGGCACAGTCAGATCAACTCAAGCCAATTAAAGTATAATAAAAGAATCACCGGACATTGAGACGTGGGAGGCGTGCATTACAATTTATGCATTAGTAATGGATTTCTATTAAGCCACTTTAAGGGCCTGTTTGGCAACCAGCAGAATTTAACTATTTAGGATTTAGTAATTCCTGTAAATCTTGGATTTAATAAATCCTAGAGCTGTTAATTCTGAAAATTGTTTGGCAAGTTAAGTGATGAATCCTGTTAAATCCTGTGGAGCTATTTGGCAATGTAATCCAGGATTTAAGCCGGTTAGTTCATTTAAAAATTAAATGTATTATATTTTTAATTTAATTTACGTATTAAGTAAGAGTTATTTATTAATTTCAATCAATAAGTTATAATGATAAATAATATATTTAGAAATTAACTTAATTATCAAATAATTTAACTAATAATTTAATTACTAAATATAGTACTAAGTATCAAATTACTTATTTAGTTGTTAATTTAATAAGTATTTGATATCTAATTAATTAGTTCATTATTTTTTGAATTAATTAATCATTTAACTAATACTCCTACTAAAAATTTCATTAATTATTTAAGTGTTACTTAATTAGTTTTAATGATATTTTAATTAAGCTAATTATATTAAATTTTAATTACTAACTATAAAAATAATTATTTAATTAAGCTAGTTTAAATTATTTATTTATACTACTAATTATTTAATTAATCTAATTAATTATTAATATTTTAAATTATATTAACTAAGCTAAATTAGATTTATTTCTAATTTGGATGGTAGGGCATTTAGGTTTGAGTTTTAAATTTAATTTATATTTTCAGTACAAATTACCTATTAATTTTAATTTTAATTATCGTCAATAAATTATAATTACAAAAATAATATAATTAAAAAAATAGTTTAATTATGAAATTACTTATTAATTTTAATTTTAATTATCATTAATAACTAACAATTATAAATAATATAATTAAAATTTAAATTAATTATCAGTTTGAGTAATTAATTAATTATAAAGTATATTAAATTTTTGATTAATTTTAATTAAATTAGTTGAACTGGTTTAATTAATTTCTATGATACTTCTCTGTCAACATAATGGCCGGTGATTTCAAGAATTTTTGCTCTGTTTGTTGTAGCCGTAGGCCTAGGGTTTGTTTTTCCTCTTCTCCAGCTATTCGTAGCTGTTCGACTTTGCCTGCTTCGAGCGTGAGTAAAGTTTTGAATGAGTCTATAAAAGACTTCTTCGCCTCCTTCAACAACATTCCTTCCTGCGGGGTTGGAAGTCACAACAGCTCGCCGTTCTTTTGTTGGATTAGAAGTAACAATAACAACGGGAGGGAGGGAACTCGTTGCGAAGATAACCATTTTATCCCATTCGTGCGTTTCTTCGGCCAAAATCCCATAAATCCGTCGAACTCCCAAATTTAGTAAATCCAAATTTACCACAAATACGTGGTAACGGTGGATTTATTATGCCGTAAGATTTATGCCGAGTCGAAATCCTATTTTGCAGGATTTACGCTAAATCCTACGTAAATCTTGTTTCCAAACAGCCCCTAAATGTTGGGCAAATATTTAAATTGATTTTTTATCGGGCCTTTTAAAAAATAACTTATCAAGTTATTATAAATAAATCAAACCCTAAAAGTTTTATAGCATTCATATTTAATCAACAACTTGGAGCCAAGTGGGAGCAACTAGTGACGGTTTCCTTCAAGCAAAGTAGCACTCGGGTCGACTATATTTACGATACATTTTTTTCTTGATCTTCTTCCTTCACAATAGCTAGTTTCACCCCAAGAACAAGTTAAGTTTTCTTTTTCATTTGTTTCAGCTTCATATTCCACGCCTGCATGTTTCCTCCTCCCCCTCCTAACCTTCAATGGCAGCCAGTGACCTGATTTATTCTTCCTAGCCCACTTCCATGGCAACAACATTTTTTTTCCTCTTCTCATTCTTCTTCACTAGGCATATCATTTACAGCAAGAGATTTTTTAATTAAATTTTTTGTTGAAAATTAATCCTATCTAAAATATAATTGATAATTGAGAATAATAAATAGTATACCTATTTTTGTGCAGCAGCGTGTACGAAGTGTAACTAGTAAACTCTAATAATTAATTATTTGAATTTTAAATCTTTTGATTTATCAAATAAAGTAATGTTTTTTTTTCTTTCTTATAGATTTTAGACTTCCGAAATAATGGTGAAATATTGAACTAAAAAAAGAACATGCTTTGGAAATATGGGGTTCAAGTTGAAATTGAAGCAGACAAGGCAAAATAAGGCAACGTTTATAAAAATGTAATTTTGCAGAAAAATTATCAAAAGTGTTAAAAATCAACATTACATCTCACTTAAATTCATAAAAAAGTTAAATGAAAGACCTCTAATTATCTTAAGCATTTACATCTTTGAACCATCAACAATACATTGATGAAATGATAGATGATGGTTCATATTTGGTGTTTAAGATGTAAATTCATATTCTACCGGAGATACTAGTTGTGGCCTCGTGGTGATGTTTCCTCCTTAAGAGGAACACGTAGTCCCATGGATCGATTTGTTTTTGAAGTGGAACTTGATGATAAAGATCCACCAGTTTCTGGAAAAGAACCATGAAATTTGGATTTTTTTTTTTTAAAATGGGGTTGCATATAACATGGTGAGGAGTCCATTATTCCATAATAAGATGTTCTATTGAAAAATCCTTCCATTCATAACCTTTGAACATGGGTTTTGAAAGAGAAAGTAAATACTACTAAGAAGTAAGGAAAACACGGGCACAAATAGGAGCTTAAATAATATCAAATGGTTGCTTAGACATAAGATTAAATTTCCATTAATTTTTTTTATCAACAGTTCCAGTGGTATAATATATTTGAAATGTATTGATGCATGTGAGCACATCAAAGATGCAGATTGGTTGTTCAAAATAGTAGATGATATTTTTGAAATATCTAAGAAGAACAAGACACTAAATATTAATAGATAATGCAAGTGCAAATAAAAAGGTACAAAGGATGCCGATGGAAAAAGAGGAAACATTTTTATTGGAGTCCTTACGCAGCCTATCTAAATTGGAATCTTCAAAAAGTTTGAGACTTTTCGCAACATTAAAAAGCTTCCACTAAAGCCCAAAAAAGTATGCATTCATCAACAAACTTACTAGGGTAGAAAGTTTGATGATAAAGTTTACATATAGAGAAATTTTGAGACCACCTGTTACAAGTTTTGCCACAACTTAATTAACTTTTAAAACATCTATGGAATGAGGAATAAATTAGAAGCCATGTTTACTTCTCAAAAATGGAACAATAGTTCCGTGTGCCAAAATCTGTGAAGGAAAACAAG
Organism: Dendrobium chrysotoxum; assembly: GCA_019925795.1. NCBI lineage: Eukaryota > Viridiplantae > Streptophyta > Magnoliopsida > Asparagales > Orchidaceae > Dendrobium > Dendrobium chrysotoxum. The sequence goes on from CM034310.1 coordinate 3,701,219, forward strand.
TAAAGGACTTTATAGAATAGTTAAAAAGAAATTCTAACAGCAGCTATTTCGCTTCAATCCTTCTTTCTACATCAACAATACTACTATAGATGCAAATAACAGCATGATGATTAAGGTACAAAGTATAATACACAGCAGAAAACAGAGGCATACTCAATAAAGATTCAGCATTTACCTGCTGATTCAAGTGAACAGTTCCCCAAGTACCTAAAGGTACTGAAGCCTTATCAAGAGCAATAATATTGTTACCAAAGGACAAGCTAGGCTCAACATTCCCTCTATCATTAGCTATGGCTAAATCAGACCCCGCACGACTGGACCTGTAGAAGATAATGTGAGCATAGCTAGAAAAGAAATAATTTCAACGGAAATAATTCTAACAGAGCATTACTTCAGACTATTGAAGTTTGAATCATAATCAGCAGAGTTCACATCACGGCTGCCAATTGCTGCTATTGTCTGGCATATCATGCTTGTAGTAGTTAACTTTGGGCCCTCCGGATCAGATGATGGCCTTCTATGTGAAATGGCAGGAACAGAATGAACATTTTTTGCAGCACCACCATCTGTCAAAGTAGTAACCATCTCTGATTTATAGGAGATTCCATTACTTGAAAGAGTAGCACGATGCCTGTGAGGTACCTGTTAGCAAAGCAACATGTTAAGTTACTGAAGATGTATTGGTTATACCAACAGATAACTTAAGTTGCCTGGTTAAAAATAGATTCCGTATAAGCAGTGTAGTTCATTACTTTTGTGGCCTTATGCTTGGAAATGGTTTCTCTCTCCCTCTGCCCTCGCCGTTCATTTGATATCTTCTTTTTAGACCGTACCTCAACAAAGCCATCACCATCAGAAGAAGCTTCAATTCCAGGCTGATTAAAAACCCTGACAATGCCACTGCGCAAAGGAGCATCAATATCATCCTCTGGAAGCCCGTTTATGTTAAAATTTCCTTTGCCCCCATGAAAATTGGTAGAAGCAGACATGCTGGTCTGCAGAGTTTCTCTCTTATTGTCTAGTTTCATATTGCTAATCACACCCATAACTTGTGCATCAGAAAGGGCTGCTTCTTCATTCATCAGCTTTGTTGATTTACTTATAACAGCACCCTTCTTGCCCACATTTCTTAAGGGAATCCCCACAGGATCGTTACCAGAATTGGGCTTCCAATTGTAGCTACTTTGTTTAAAACCCTCTGTGCATTGCATTTGCCTTGCTCCACTCTCCTTAACTCTATATTCAGTTCCCTGAATATGCCTCTGAACCTTTCTTTGAGGTCGATTTGCATTTACATATGAGGTTTCAGTCCTTGCAAAGGACGAAAGGGAACCAGCATTTCTTACATTGTAAGTTAATCTGCTCCCTCTAATTTCAGACATAGTTCCAGGAGCTTTCAGCCCAGCCAAAGATTTTCTAGCAGAAGAAAATGAATCAAAATTTGATCTGCCTCGTGTCCGTTTAGAATAAACCATGGATCTAAAGTTCTTATTTGAAATAGCATCAGGATATCCTGAATGGGAAATCAAGTTTTGAAAATCTTTCTTCTCATCAGAAACAGCTGAAGCTATCCGTCTCTTTGAATTAATAACATCATCCCTTGGTATATCCAACAATGCAGTAGGCTGTTCAGAATCCAAATTACTTTGAGATGGGTTAGTGATCCCTGGAGAACAAACAGGCTGCTTATCTGCTGAATAGGAAGAATGTCGTTTGTCCAAGCCCTTTGTTGAAGTAGGATCTTGACTCACTTGGTTCTTTGAGGAGCTTCCAGAAGGATGATGTGCGTAGGAAAAGGTCTGCGCAGATATTGGCAGCACACTTTGAGAGGTGGGTGGTGCGTATACTATCTGACCAAATTGCAAAAATGGAGGATGTGGAGGATTTACATGGGTAAAAGAATCAATCTGTGAATTTAAAGGAAGTGGCATCTGAATTGAACCAATTTGAATAGTGGGAAGAGGAGAGGGTATCAATGGAGGACTAGAAAATAGTCCAAACTGAAGCTTAGCAGGCACATCACTCTGGCCAAAAGAGGTGTGAACTGAGGCTGTAAGTGATGATGTTGAAGACAATGGTAAACGTGATACAGCTGCAATAGGATTTTGACCTGAGTTTTTAGACGCTCTGATGCCATCAGTGGGATGATCAGCAGTTGTTACTAGACCGAAAATCATATCTTTCTGCTCCTTAACAGCTTCTTCTACAATTTCAGAAGAGGCATTCAAAATTTTATCGGGTATCTTCTCTTCTGATTGCAAACAAACTGCCCTGCTATCAGCAAAAATATGCTCTGCAGTGGAATCACTGTCATGTCCCGCATTTGTACTCGTCTTTTCATTGAATTCAGAATCCTTGTTAAACAAATAATGACCAGAAGTTCCTAATTGAACATTACTTTCAATGCCATAAGAAGCATGACCTATTTCCATTGGTTTTTCAACAACTACATTCAGGGCTTCAAGCTTATTTTTCATTTGAATCTCCCAAGTATCATTTTCATGTGCCCCATTATCTTCCTGGTTACTATCAGAACCCTCATCATGATCTTCTTCTTGCATTTCCTCATTGTCCTCAATAGCCCATTCATCATCTTCCCCATGACAAAAAGGTATAACCTCTAATTCAATTTTCCCAACATCCAATTCTGGTATCATGGATTTGCCCTCAGAGAAGGTCATATTTTCCTCTTCAGCAGAAATTGTTATAGCTGGGGAACCTCCGCAATCATCAAATTCATCATTCGAAAGTTGGGTAGGTGAACTAGGGGGATTAGAGACTGAGAGAGAGGACTGAGAGTCATATCTTGGGCTACTTTTTTCCTCTGTTTGCAACAAAGATTGAGCAGGTTCTTCCATCAATTCAGGCATTCTGGGTTGTACTCCGGGTTCTATGATTCTTTGATGATAACTACAATCATACACACTCTGCACATTGGATTCTTCGTTTCTGCCTGTTTGGTTGATTCGTGCATCACTGGGAACTGAAAATGATGAATTAGGGCCTGTTGATGCAGCTCCAAGGGGCTTGTTATGAATAGAGGATGATATGGATGGAGGCGGGGGCACGCGAGGCTGCCTTATGGTATGGCGAACCCTACTAAATGAGGCTAGGTCATCCACCTCACTGTTCTGGAAAGATCTTTCTGAATAAGGGCCAAGCTGGCTTCCATCAAAATGACCATGGTCCCATCCACTAAACATGGCATCAATATTGGATCTCCCATTAAATTGATCACAATCCCTGTTTATATCCCAGCTATGAGCAATTTGAGCCTGATCACCTGACATTCCTCTCTTAAAAGATGTTGCAACTGACTTTGGCCCGTAAATGCCCTGGAATTGTTTCCTGTGAGCGCTTCTGTTAGAAGAATATCCATCCTGCCGTCCAGATAGATGACCACTATCTTGATCTTGGGATTTAATAATTGAATTGCTGTCATTGTTCCAGTTATTTTCTGTCTTTCCATGTTGATAAAATGAATGGTTCTCAACACTTGAAGTGTGAGACCTAAACCCTGATTCAGATAAGCTATTCATACTGGGTGAATCCAATGAGGGAGAGCTGCTAATGTGTTCCGCTATTGTTTCAGTTTTCTCACTTCTAGAAAGATCAGAATCCCTCACAGAATTTTTTTCCTTCATCCTATCATTGGCATTAGCTTCAGTCTGCCTACTTGCAATCCTGGCCTCCAATTCTAATAGCTTTTGCCTAGCAGCTTCTTTTCTTCTTTCTTCCTCCATAAGAATCTTCTTCTTCTCCTCCTCTCTTGCAATCCGTAGCTCCTCCGCTCTCCTTGCAGCTTCCAACTTCTCTTGCTCGGCTCTCCAGGCAGCCTCCCTTGCCTCTTCTTCAAGCAACCGCCTCCTCTGTTCCTCCTCGCGGACTATTCTCTCCCTCTCTTCAGCTTCTCTACGAGCAACCTCCATTAGTCTAGTTTGTTCTTCCATCACTCGCTGCCTCTCCTGCTCTTGTTGCCTTTGAACCCTTTCAAGCTCGGCTTCAAATGATTCCCTTGCAGGATCAAAGAGATCAGCATGCTTTACAGCTTCTTTCCTTTTTCTGAGCACTTTACCCTTCAAATCCAACATGACATCACTAGAAAAAGTATCCTTCCCACCCCAACTGGCATTCTCAGTATATGATCTCCCAACATTTGACATTAACTTTTCTTTAGTGAAACTCTGTGTTGAATCATATGTAGAAAGACCTTTAATCCTTGGAGACATATGGCCCTTAGAGATCTTAGAGTTATTAAAAAGTTTCCCTCTTTGCCAAACTTCGGCCCTGTCAATAGAACCTTCAGTAACTACTCCAGTACCAATGCCCATACCGGAGCCAAATTCTTTTCTGTCTCCAAAAGGCAATCGATCATGGCTGCCTTCTTTACCAGTTCCTCTACTCATAGCTGAATTCCTAGGACCAAAATGATCCTTATCAACGTGCAACTGATGGGCAGTCAGAATTTCTCTGTTTGGCTCAACCGTTATCCTCCAAGAGTTAAAATTACGATCTTCCTTTCTGAAGGCCAAGAACTCCTTCCCATATGGATCGCCTCTGCCTGAATCCTTCGACAAAGAACTACTACGAGGTTCAACATCCGGAAACACACGGCCATCATAATGATCAACATGATTCCTGTCTCGTTCATCATCATCCCAATCAGATGCGCGCCTCAGTTTCACAACTGGGAGAGCACCAGGGTAAGTACCACCCTCCTGCCTTGATTGCTCAAAATAATCCGAGACACGATTTGATCCTCCATCACTGCCCTGGTTATTCTTCATAGTCGGAGGTGACGATCTCAACTTTGGATTCATATCAACTACAGACGGCAGCTCAGCTTTCCCTGCCCACACATCAGAGTTCTCGTTAGCTTGCTTCTGCTTCTGCTTTGAGAAATATGTAGATGTTGCCATAAGAGAAGGAAAATCCTCCCCTTTCAATATCACAGTTTTCTCCGTAAAACCTTGCGGCTGAGCGCTGCTACTAAAACTTCGTTGCTCAACCGTAGACAAAGTTCTTGAACCGCCATCTTTATCACTAAAATCTGAAATAGGCGGAGTAGGCTTGGTCCAGCTCATAGAAGAGCTGTTCCCAATCCCCAGCCCAGATCCTCCATGGCCTGACGAGGGCTTTGACAAAGCTGGATCGAGACGCTCGTGCTCCTTTCTTAGTGAAGGCAGGTTCACGGGGGGCGGAACAGCCAGCCTCGGCGGAGGCTTAAGCGCGCTGGCCCCTGAGGAGCTCCGAGGCCTGGAGAGAACCACCATCCCACCGCCGCTACCAGCGGAGCGCGGACGGCCATTTCCATAACCGGCAGCGGTTGACGACGAAGACGATTTACCGTAGGATTTGTTGAGATTAACCGAAAGAAATTTGCTGTGATGGGCCATAAACAATAAGACCTCCCAGAAACCAAAACGACATGAAACTTCTCGATCACCTCGCCGCGCACAATAGGAAAAAAAGAGAGGATCTCACGGCCGATGGCTAGGATTAGGGTTTCTGCGTTCCCGCGTCGACCAAGGAGAGAAAGGGGAAGAGGTCTGAGCGGTGAAGGAAGGTAAAATTGCCGTCGATCCTAGCGATGTCGGCGAACGTTCTTACTACGACGGTGCTTTAGGGTTCAGGCGCGGCAGAGGAGCGAAAGCGGGAGTCTCTGACCTGAGAGAATCCCGGCTCGAAGGAAGAAGAGGAAATGGTTGAGTTCTCTCGTGAAATACTGCAAGCGGTAAATTGGGAATAAATAAATTTCAGCCGTCCATTATTTTTTTTTGTCGTATTTGTGTGGCTGAATAATTTGATTGATTTTAATAAATGTCGTGCTAATTAAACCTATTAAAAATACTAATTAATTAAACATTAAGTAACATAATAATAAGTGTATCGATTAATGATTAGAATTTTGGTGTGAAACTTAATTAAGATTTGTATAAATTAAATTAAGGTAAATTTAAATTAACTATTATATAATTAGTTTTGTTAAATTTAGTAATAGATTAATATAGTTGTTTGAAATTAAAGTTTAAGTTAATTAATATGTGAATAAAGTTTTATGCTAAGAAATATTTTTTTGTTATTTTATATAATGGAGAGTTATGTTAGACCGAAAATAATTATTCAAAATATATATTTATTAGATTAATGTACATATTATGTTAACTTGAAATTAACTCAAGTAAAAGAAATAAAAAAAAACCTAAGTATTAAATTAGGAGTTGGAATAATTTATGGTATGTAAACTGAAAATTAATTGATGTGTAATTGAATTTGTTCGATTAATTTGTAAATAATAATGTTAAATTGCAATTACTTTATGAAGAATATATGTAAATTAAGTTAAAGCTTAATTTAGGCATTCAAATTACTCAAGTAATAAAAGATATTTGAACATAATCATACCATACGATCTAAGTATCGTACTGTATGATCAGTATATTGTATTTGAACTGATCGTACTATGACTCATCTGTCATATCCAACAAATTGAAATTTCTTGAACTAATCATACTGTACGATACCCGATCGTACTATGCGAATAGAAATGGCTAACTTGAATTTTAGGGTTAATTTGAGCCTTTGTTTAAATATCATCCCTAATTCATCATAGGATTCTTTTGTCACGTTTTTTGAGGGAGAGCTTCTATAAGAAGGGTTTGAAGAGGGAGAATTACTTTGGAGAGAGACTTATGTGAGGTCTTGAGGGAGAAGATTCTTGTGGGATAAGAGAGTGTGTGAGAGGGATTTCTACACACGATTGTTCGGTGATCTTGCACCTTCTTCCAAGGTCAATGTCTTTGCTTGAGGGAAACTCCGGGAAGTATCTCATCATGGTAAGGATTTGGTAACTTCGCTACATTGGGAAGGTGAAAGGGATTTGGCTTCTCCATCGCACCGAGGAGGTGAAAGGGATTTGGCTACTCCGTCATACCGGAAAGGTAAAACGGATTCGATTACTCCGCTGCACCGAGGAGGTGGAAGTGATTTGTAAGGGCTTTTCCGGCTTGCTATGGGGGAAAAAGGAGAGTCACTATTATAAATGCAATACTTAAAGTGGAGGACTCTAGGGAGTGAATGTAGGTTAAGGTTGACTGAACCACTTTAAATCTCTAGTGAGTTTGTTCTTTTGTTTACCTTTACTTTTTTGTATTTTTATTTCTTGCACCTTGTTTATTGCATATTTGTGATTTGTGAGTTCTTTGTTTTGCAAATTGAATATCTTATTTTTGTTAAAAAAGAAAAAAACAACAAAAAATTTCAAAAATTAAAAACTGAAAAAAAATTCTTCTTTACAAGTATTGCTCAAAGTCAAAATAAAGTTTTTGTTTAGATTAGTGTTGTGGAATTATTGGTTAAATCATAAACTTTTCAAATGGATATTTTTTAAAAGGAATTTTATAAGCACCAATTCACCCCTCCCCCCTCCCTCACCCCCCCCCCCCCCCCCCCCGCCCTTTTGTGTGCATTTTTAGTCTAAGTTAGTCTAACAACCCACATTTGTACATTCAGGTTCGAGGAATCCCAACAAAAGATTTATTTGATGCAGCAAGCGCATGGTTGCAAAAGTGTATGGCTAGGTCTTCTAATACTTCATTAGAGTTGAAGGTGAGGGCGAGCGATATTTTTAGATGTTACATGCATGAATGGATGGAGGATAGTGACAATTTACTTTTGAACTTGTATGATAAAGCTATGAGGATAAACAACTTTAAATCAGAAAATTTCTTCAGTGGTTGAGGTTGGATATATCTGAAGCATAAGTTTTTGGAGCACAATCATCATGTGGTTGGCCTTAACTTTCTGCATATGTGTTACCTTGAGTTACGACGTGAAAGAGAAGGTGGTCATTCAGGTGATGTTTAAAAGGTACCACTAGACCTTAGTCATGTTATTCTCTATCATCCCTAGTTTTTAGATTAGGAAAGTTTCATTTTGGACTTTTATACAAATCAAATGAAGGAGTTATTACCAGGAGGCAAGAGAATGAAGTATTTCAATAGAGCAAATTGATAAGACCTTCAGTTTGAGTTTGAGTTTCACTTCAAGTGTTGTACAACTCAAAGCCAACTCCGAACTCATTTGGGTACCTTGGTTAAAAAAAATTAGCATTATGTCCTCTTTATGTCATTTGTACTTTTTATGTTTAGAATTTTTATGATACTAATAGTTTTTTCTTATCTTGTACTATTTATAAAGTTAAGTTTGTGTACGTTTATCGTAAATTTTGGTCTTGAATTTTTTTTTGGTACTATGCTTATATTAAATATTTATATATGATAATATATAGTATATGTTATGATTTGGGTGAATCGATTTGTTCATGTGAATTCTAATCTAAGTTTATATTTTTGATGATTACAAAAGCTTATTGTTTGTCTAATTCATCTTCTAACATATATTTGAGTTTTTGTTGTGTGTACTAAAATATTTTTTAGGAAATTCACACTCTAGATTGCTGAAGACTTCAAGATCACTTGTCCACTGTAAATGAAGTCTGTAAATTTTTTATTTTCTTGAGTCTGAGAGAGTGTGGTTGTAAGTTGGATAACTGTGCACACACACACAATGGGGGAGTAAAAAGTTTAAAATTTTCAAACTGATCGTACAGTACGATTTAATATCGTACGGGACGATCTGTAGAATTTGTCCTCCAGAAAGAACTCATATGCCAAGAAAATTTTTCTAAGGCATATTCGTACAGTACGAATACTATTCGTACATGAGTTTTTGCTGTACGAACTGCTCAAAATTGGGTTCGTCCAAGGGTTCGTACGGGACTAACAGTTCGGACGAAGCGCTCTGTTCGATTCATCCAAGGGTTCGTACGGGACGATATGTTCGTACGAAGCTCTCTGTTTAATTCGTCTAAGGGTTCGTACGGGATGATATGTTCGTATGAAGCTCTCTATTCGAATCATCCAAGTGTTCGTACGGGACGAACTAATCGAATGAAGCGCTCTGTTCGTTTCATCCAAGGGTTTGTATGGGATGATATGTTCGTACGAAGCTCTCTGTTCGAATAGTCCAAGTGTTCGTACGGGATGAACTGATCGGACGAAGCGCTCTGTTCGATTCGTCCAAGGGTTCGTACGGGATGATATGTTCGTACGAAGCTCTCTATTCGAATCGTCTCATTGTTCGTACGGGACGGATCGTTAAATATTTTGAACTATTCGTACAGTACGATCGTCGATCGTATGGGTCGATTGACACGGATTAAACTTGAAAATTCAGTTTTTGGACGATTTTTCCTGTCCCAAGTATAAAAATGACTCAAAACTGACTGAAGAAAAAAATCCTTCTGCGAAAATTCTTTTGGGAAGTGAAAGGAGAGTGATAGGGAGAGTGTTTGGGAGTGAGCATTGAGAGATCTTTCAAGAGAGAATTGTGAGGGGATTCACAAGGTTATCCAATTGAGAGGATTTCTTTTACTTGTTCTTCAAGCATCTTCCTAGTTCCTTGAAGACTTTTGCAAGAGCATTGTTCGAGAGGATTCCAGTTTTCTGTCGCACTTGGAGAGTGAAAAGGACGATGGTTCTCTGCCGTACTTGGAGGGTGAAAAAGATGACAGTTCTCTGCCACACTTGGAGAGTAAAAAGGATGACGGTTCTCTGCCGCACCGGGGTTGGTGGAAGAGAGTTTGTAAAGGCTTCTCCGCCTTGCTGTGGGGGCAAAAGGAGAGACACTTGAGTTTAGTGCAATACCTAGAGAAGGAGTCTCTAGGGAGTGGATGTAGGTCGTGTTTGACCGAACCACTATAAATTCTAATGTTTTCTGTTCATTGTTTATTTTCTGTATTTTTATTTTTCCACAGTTTATTTTCTTTGTGGTTGAATTTCTGTGTTTAACAAAAGAGCAAAAATTATCTCTGTTCGTACAGTACGAAGTTATATCGTACTGTACGATTAGCTTTAAAATTTTTCCAAAATATCAAGAGTAATTTTTAAAAGGACCAATTCACCCCCTCTCTTGGTTAGCCTAGGGACATGAGCAATAGGTCTAACAACCTATTCACACTCTCAGTATATTAAATAGGCAATGATATAATATGTAAATAGAAATATATTATTTTATTAATTTCACAAATTCAAAATACAATAACTCTGAATTCATTAAATATTTATGTTATAAGAGTTTAATAAAACCCATACAACCACAATACATACATGTGAACTAGGATTTTCTTCGGCATAAAATGACATCAATGCCCAGGGGTATATCTTGTAGATGATCGTCGAGATCTTTATGAAGATGCTGGCAAACCCAATGGAGCCATCCAATCTGGAATATACATACCATGTGAGATGTATGGGTCTGCTTATTATGTCTGGTTGACTTCTTAGAGTTTCCAAATGTATGCTGAATGGGCTAAAAAATTTAAAGATGGTCACACAGCATGAATCTACTCCCCATACCACTGAAGGTCCAACCACCTCAAAGTTCAATGGCATGGGATCACCTCTAAAGCCCACATACATAGAATGCCTTAGAGCCTAAAATTGTTAACACACACATTAGTAGAAGTCATTCTCCTTGGAGCATTTAAAATCGATCTCCTTGACCCCTAAGTATGGGTCTGACATCTGTATGGTCACTAAGCAGGGGAGGATTAATGCACATATGTATCAAATGCATCATAATCAATATACACTGATTTGTCAACCATGTCTACTAACTCGACAACATCATGTATCACATGTTTCATTGAGCTTGCATTCTTCCCTTGACCATCTGTCAATGGCTAGATGATCTCCCGACTGTGTACATAGTGGTTCACATGTTAAGAAGATTATAATTGGTGTGAGGGCCTCAAAATTCTTATTATAAGAACCATCCCCATGTCTTGTTTTTCTCTCCCTTGACAATCACAAATGCTAGTGGATATAAACCACCATTTTTGTTAATATCGATGGTAGCAAGGAGGGTCCCCCTATACTTAGAACAGGTCGGAAGAATATCTAGCCTGTAATGCTAGGCCTAAAAGCCAAAAACAAACTTTTGAATCATGAATTTTTAGTAAATTGGATATTATAAACTAGTCATAGCTTGGTAATTATAAGAACCTCCATTAAATGATACAGTGATTGTAAAAACTCCTCTTAGTTACAAAAAACAAATTGTATAACCTTCCTCTGTGTATCTCAAGTCATCACATATGACACCTTAATATCAAATTTCATCTCCATACAAGCAATGATCTCACTAGGCTTTATGTCAAGTTATCGACAAAGTATAATCTTGATATAGAAATAAAAAATCTTGGAAGTGCAGTTGTGGTGACATGTCAATAGAACCAATTATGTACATATGTGTGGATGGCCACTTAAAGAGATTTTCCAAAGGCCACATAGCCACTTGCTCCTAGTAGCATGAAGGCGCCATAAGCATGGGCATTACAATTGTCATGATAGGCACAAATTAAAAGTTCGATGGAGAATGTTAAGCCTCATTAAACTATCCCTAGGTACGTCAGGAGGGGGGAGGGGTGAATTGGTTATTTTAAAAAAAATTTTAATACAAAATAATTATTTTAAGATTTTTTAATAACTTAAAATAAATAATGTTATCAACCGATGCGGAAGTAAATTAACAAAATAAAAATATAACAACAGTGATGACGAGTTACTTAAATCAATATATCATCAAACAAAAATTCTTTCCATCATGTAAATTTCAAGAAAAATAAATCGCAAAAAAGTAAAATGCAGAAAGTAAAAATCAGAATGAACATACTAGAATTTTATAGTGATTCGGTCAAACAATGACCTACATCCACTCCCTGGAGTCCTTTATGAGTATTGCACTAAAATTTTAGTGTCTCTCCTTTAGCCCCCACAACTAGGCCGAGAAGCCCTTATAATCTTTTCACCAATCCAGTACGGTGGAAATTCTTAACCTCTTTTTCACCCTCCTAGTGAAGGCAGAGAATTTTAACCTTTTTTTTCACCCTCCTGGTGAAGATAGAGAACCTAGCAATCCTTTTTCACCCTCCCCTTGAAGGCAAAGAACATGAAAGATCTTCAAACTTAAGTTTTTCTTCCCAGAGCTACCTAAGAAACCAAGCAAGATACTCAGAGAAAATAAGGTAGAAGCTTGCTCGGAGCAACCATGTGGAATCCCCTCACACTTCTTCTTCCTCAACACACAACCTCTCCTTTCTCCTTCCCAAAGCTCTTAAAGATCTCTCTCAAAAGCTCTCTCTCCAGAAAACCCAACAACCAAAAGATTCGGAACAAGTCTATTAAGAGAGCTTAAATTTAAGGCTTAACAAAAACCCTAATAATTCAATTCTATAGATATTGATAGTACAGTACTATCACAGATCATATAGTGCCATCATTACAAATAGCCCTATTAGTATTGTATGAAGAACAAGATGTTGTACGATCTGTTCAAGTATAGTATAGAAGATTCGTATTTGAACTGATTGTCCAGTACGAATGGTTCAATCGAATTGGATGATCGTCCCAGATGATTGATGGCGATTAATTATCATTTGTGCAATAATCTAGTCATACAGTGCAATTGGTCTAATCAAACAGTACGATCTGACTGGATCAATTAATCCAAATTTGATCTCTTAGTTATAGGATTAAATTAAGCAATATTTGATTATATTATATAGTACGATGGGTATAGTATGGTATGATTATTACAAAATTTGAATTTTAAAATATTGCCTAATATATAATTGGCTGCTGTGGGCTCCGAAAATTCCATTGATATGCTCCTGACCTCTCCGCGCCATTGATCTTTTTTTCCTTATTTGATTTTTATGTGATGGTGGAGAGTTTTAACGAGTTTAGGTTCTGGGTGAATTTTTAGAAGGCAGATTGGGTTTTAGATAAGACACTACCCAAATATTTCGTCCTCATTTTATGAGGACTTTATGATATGAGTTCTTGTTTCCTATAGGCGCAAAGCCCCTATAGTTAATTACCCTCTTGATAACAAGAGAGAACTTTCGATTAAGGCTAGTTATTAAAGAGGTCGCATAGCTTATAAATCTAATATACAATAGCAACAATTTTAGGGTTTAAATTTGAGATTTGAATTTATCAAAATAATTTAGAAATTATCACCATGAACTTAAAACTGATGGTGGGGAAAATGAAGATGAGCCCGATCAAGATCCCATGGTTTCGTCATCCCGGGCTGTCATGATCCCTGGTCCACTTAGTCAGAGGAGGTAGTCGACCTAACCTGATAGAAGGCACTTTATCGACAGCCATGGGTTGCTTCGTCTAAGAATACCTTATAGACCTAGGTTGGTGTTTGTTTGAGGGGATATATCAGAATCCACCTTAGCTGATAGAGGACTTTATGCCTATTAAATATACCCTATGATTCATAACTCAAGGGTTTGACACCGTTAGGAAACATACAGGCTTTGGCCATGATCGTAATATAATGGTGCCATTTTACGGCAAAATCACCCGATCAGAGGGCACGTGCCACGTCCCTGCTGGAAAGAGACTATTTGAGGATGAACCTTAGTGATGCACTTGACACGCATTCACTCTTTGTGAGTCGAGGATAATTTCAAATTTATTACCCCCAACAAACGATTTCGAGAGGTGGATGATTTTTAGTTTTAAGTTTTTAAGTGATATATTTCATTTCATACATTTAGTCTTTTATTTGGTTTTGAGATTTAACCCCTCCACTTGAGATTTCCTGTCAATGCGGCCATCATCGGCGTGAAGTTTGAGGTCATCTATATTTTCGTAGGAATTTAGGAGGCATTTTATAATTCAAGTCAGGTCAACTCTGGTCCTTTCAAGGAAGAGGGTGAGACTTGAATACTTGACCCACGCAGCATTCTCGGACATTAGCTTTTGTAACATTATTGTATTTGTCGGAGCACATGCAGGTTGTAGTATTTGACCCTGTGCAGCATTCTCGGACGTTAGCATTCGTAGCTTCAACACGTTCGTCGGAGCATATGTAGGGGTTTGCATTTCAGTTTAGGGATTTATATCTAATACATAAGGGAGATTTTTTAAAAATATTTAAATATGATCCATTTGTGAGAGTGATTTTATTTAAAAAATGCCCAAAACTTTATTTAAGGGCCTACAAACGCCTTATGTCCAATTGTATAAGTATGTTACGGATCCGGTGGCATTATATGTTATTTACTACTTCTTGCAGAAAAGATGTTGTGTATTGATGAATATCCTATTGTTGCTCGTATATGCTTGCATTTGTTATAGGCTTGTTGCTTTTATTTGCAAGAAATGTGTCACACTTGCTACAATCTTCTTCTTCATCTTTGTAGAGATCCACGTAAGGTGTGACACTTATTACAAAGGTCCTATACACATTTGCAGGCGACATTTATTCTTAACAGATTAATTGACATTACATGCATATAAATTTAGTGTGTCTACTTGCATATCAATATTAACTGTCAAATGAGTTGCATTCAACACTAACTTCTTTATGTGTGTTGACTAGTGAGTTATCACGTTCATTACACATTGATCTTGTGTTCATAGGAGACTATCGAACATATGTTAGGAAACCATTGAACATATATCAAGGGTATCTTGTGGCCCATAGGTGATTGCTTATGTGATAATGGGTGATATTGTTACCTATCACTAAAGCTATAAGATCCTTTTCTTTCTATCAATGTAACCTAAGTTACTTGCAGCAGATGATATTGTAAGTTTGGTTTGACAACTTGATTCAATAGTAATCCTCACATTTCCTTCATATTGTGCAAACGTACTTATCAATGTCAAGTCAACGTCTCTTTGACATCGAACTTTCTAAGATGGGATTGAAAAGTTTTAGAGAAGTATGAGATGGAATAATTGTACTAGCATTCGAATATTCACCATTCAAAATGTTAAATATACATTCATCAATCTTCATATCAGCAAAAGTCCCTTTATATTGATTGATGTATACATTTCTTCAAGGAAGACACTCATTATCAGATATCCCTCTTAAATTGAAATATACATTAGATTGGTTTTGAATTAATATAGACTTTCCCAAATCCATCCTTGTGTATAGTATCATCTGTTAAGACTTTTCATCAAGTGATATCTCCATAAATTATAATTCCATAAATATCCTGATCAAGTTGTCCAACTGGTGGTCTTTGTATATGGTTTATCCATGTAATTACCATCATTTATGATTTAAAAGTGGCCCGAGTAATTTTACCATTTCTTTGAGCATGAGACCCTTACGAAAAGCTTAATTTATATGCACCACATATCAAGTTGATTTCAAATCAAGTCCCAAATCATAAATTTTTTATTTTTTTTATAGAATTTCATTTTTATTTAATTATGCGAGGTCCTTCATTAGTTTTTATTTTGGCAGCCTTCCGGCGTCCCCTCCCCGGCGCCGTGAGGTAAGGAGGGCATTTGCCCTTTTAATCTACCCGGCTAAAAAGATAATCGACGGCCGAGGTCTTCGGTGCTTGTTGATAATTGTTGATTGCCGATGCTCGATTGAAGATCCTTTTCCTTCCTTTTTTTATTACAATAATTGATTAAATGAATGAATTAAAATTAAATTTTGATTTAATGTTTAATTAATTAATTAATTCTAAATTAAATCAATGCACGTTTCTCCAATCTTTCAAAATTTTGGCTAAGTCCCGAATTTTTGAGAAAATTTCGGTAGCCTCCTGGCATCCCCTCCCCGGTGCCGGGAGGTAAGGAGGGCATTTGCCCTTTTAATCCGCCCAGCCGGAAATATAATCGATGGCCTAGGGCTTCGGGATTTTGTTGGGTCCCGGAATTGGTCTTCAGAAGCTTTGATTGCCGACGATTATCGATTACTGGTTGCCGATTGTGATTTGTTGCTGATCCGTTTCTTTTTTTTTCTTTTTTTATTATTATATATAGAGTATTATATAGTTATATATAATAATAATAATAATAATAATAATTATTATAATTATATAATATTATATAATATATATATAATATTATATATATATATATATATATATATATATATATATATATATATATATAACAGAGGAGGAGGGAACCCAATCGGGAAGAAGAGGTGAACGGGAGCAGGTCACAGGGTCTCGGTTAGTCTTGGTAGGCGGGCTTCAGGCGACTAGTCAAGCGAGTTAGCAGTGGGTCCGAGCAGATGAGGTGGATACAGATGGAAGCCCGGCTGTTCCCTATGGCTGTGTTTAAGCAGATCGAGGAGGTTGGGTTCGGCCGTATGGGAGGAAACAAATAAGTTCGGTGCTTGGCTTCGAGTCTGAGGTGACGGTGAAGAGCAAGATGATTAGGGTCACCTCTGTGAGTCAATGATGAAGAGAGGAGGCCGATTGTGGCTAGGGCACAGGAGTCCTAAGGTCGGCTAAGGCTTCGGCGTAAGTTGGGTGCCGGCGTCGGAGAGATCGAGAGGTAAGTTCCTTTTCCTTGCTTATAATTTTCTCCCAGTTTTGAGAGTTTCTGTGTGCGCGTAAACCTCCGAATGAGGGAGGGAGTTATTTTTGTGTCGTGAGTGCAGCAGTTAGAGTGATCTTGGGATCGTGGGGGTTTTATGTATGCTGAGTCGTGGGTTAGGTCATGGGATTTGGATGAAGTGTCGGTTTGGCCGACAGTTATAGGTCAATAAATGCCCCTCAACAAACATGATATGTGCCTTGTAGCAGATCATGTTTGTTGCAAGCTAGTTGACTCTACAAATCTCTAAAATTAGAGTTTTGATGTTACATAGAGGGTCTTTCAGAAATCCCTGATTTATCTTCTCGATTTGTCAGGAATTAACATTTCTTCTACCATAGCTTTGTGCTTTCATAGGCTTGGTGAAGAATCCATATCAGTGACCTATACATGTTAGATTTGTATTAGGTCAGTAGTAAATAGTCATCAGTCCAAGACTTTATGTATGATGGACTTTGATGATCACAATATTCCCTTAGTTCAGCCTATAGCTTTATAAGAACTACAGAATGGCCTCTTTGGTTCTGGGCCTTGTGCTTTGTCGGACATGCTGAAAAAGTAGAGCTCCTTCAATCTTAGCTTTGTGCTTGATAGATTTATTGAAGGAAATGCCTCTAACTTGATAAAAGTTTTAATTGTGGCTTGGTGCCTTTAAGTTAATTGAGAATCTTCTTCTGGATTTTTCCTCAATCCTTTTGTTAGTTGAGAAAATCTTCTAAATTTGAACTATTTTGATTTGTTAAGCTTGATAAATACTAAACTTGATAGTATTTGTCATTGGGCTAACAAAACAAGTGCTTTCTTACTACGGCCTCTTATCATAGCTTGTTGAGTAGGTAAAGTTGTCAGTGACTCGGCCGTATATAGGCTTGTTGAGATGAAAATTATACCTGTTTGAGCACTGGACTTGTATTATAACAGCTTATACTTATCAAATTTGTTTTGTTGAAGTTATATGACCAAAATTCTTTTCATCTGAACTCCAAAATTTTGGCAACTTTGAAGATGAATCTTCACTTTGTAATGATCGCATATTTGTTTGCTTGAAGGCACTAGCTTCTGCCCTGTATTTATGTAGTGGTGGCTTCATGAATGATTTTAAATATTCATTTGGGAATCGATGTTAACCCAAATAAATATTTAAAATGCCCATTGTCTTAAGGGGAACTTTTAACTGTCATCAGAATTTTGGTATTTTTAAATTTAAAAATGCCCCTGTCTTGTAGGAGAATTTTTTAAAGACATCTTAGAAATATATACCTTTTTATAAGGGAATAATCTTTAGCTTGCTTTCTTAAGAATGATATTTCTTCAGATATCTCCCGTTAATCGGGGGCATAGGTCGTCGACCTTTCATATCAATGAGTTGATAGGCTTCTCCTTGGTACACCTTCTCAATGACAAAAGGGCCTTCCCAATTTGGTTTAAATTTACCACCAATTCTTCGGTGCGGGATAATTGGTCTTCTCAGCACCAGGACCAATTATCCTTCTTGAAATGCTCGAGGGCATTCTATACGGTTGAAAAATTTTATCATTTTTACTTGATAAATTTTTAAATTCTTTTGAGCTTAGAGCCTGACTTCTTCCTGTACATCGAGCTCTTCCATCTGTAGGCGAGCAATTTGTTCTTTCGTGAGGTCATACTGAATGGCTACCCGAAGTGACAGCAATTCAACTTTAAGATGCAACACAGCTTCATCTCCAAACACTAATGCATAAGGAGTTACTTTCGTTGGTGTCTTGTATATAATATGATATGCCCATAATGCTTCTGCCATCTTAGTATGCCACTCTCCTTTATTCTTAGTAAGAATTTTCTTGAGTAGCTTTACTAGTATTTTATTGAAGGCTTCTGCCAATCCATTTGCTCTTGGATTATAAATCGATGAATATCTCCAATTGATTTTATGTTGCTCAACAAATTTATAAATTTTAGTACTTTTGAAAGCTGAACTATTGTCTGAGATTATGCGACATGGTAAACCAAATTTGTAGACAATATTATGAGTAAAGAAGTTGATCACATGATTACCAATGACTTCTTTGAATGAAGCTGCTTCGAACCATTTGGAAAAATAGTCTATTGCAGCTAATATAAAATGGTGTCCAGTAAATGATGGTGGATAAATTAGCCCTATTACATATGTCCCCTAGCATTCAAAAGGCCAGGATGCTATAGTAGGATGTAAGGGATTTGGTGGCTGATGTATAATATTACCAAGAATTTGACATTCATGACATATATCTGCATGATTTGGTGTAGTCCTTTACTATTGATGACCAATAATAACCCATTATTTTAATTTTAATGGCCATTTTAGGGCCTGATTGATATGCACCACATAGTCCTTCATGAACTTTAGAGATAACTTTATCAGCTTCATCTCTCCCTAAACATCGTAGCCACATTTGATTGACTGATCTTCGATATAGTGTGTTATTAACAAATGCATATCGCAATGCTCTCTTTTTTATCTGTGTAGCTAATGATTTATCTATCAAGAGTTTGCTTTCTCTAAAGTAATCGATGAAAGGTTTCCTCGAGTCATTTTGCTCTTCAACCTCTAGGATTCAAGCCAGGATTCAGAGGCTCTACCAAATTTTCTTCTTGTAAACATTGGAGGTTTATCTATTTGATTTTCCAGAATAATTTATTGGGGAGGTTGAGGAACAACTGAAGTTGTATCCTGCTGGCTTGAATTTGGTGACCCCACTGCCTGCGGTGAACACAGAATTGCTGGCTCTAGTGCTCGACGAGTGTTGACACTGATTAATACAGGTTCGTCATTCATACTTGCCATTTCTTTAGCTAGTTTCGCTAAAGAATGTGCTTTACTATTATGAGCTCAAGATACTTGAATCAATGTAACATTCGTAATTTATTTCATGAGCTCAAGAACTCGCCTATAATAGTAAATTAACATGATTCTACCAATTTTATAAATGCCCAATACTTGATTTATAATGAGTTGAGAATCACCAAAAATTCTGAGATTTTGAATTTCCATCAAAATGGCGATCTCGAGACCCACAATCAAAGCTTCATATTCTGCTTCATTGTTGGTTCTGGGTTCAGTTAAACTAAATGAAAATCTCATTATCCCTCCATTATGTGTTATGAAGATAAGACTAACACCAGCTCCAGCTTTGGGGAGGTTCGGAGGTTGAGTAGGTTTAATTGACGATGCACCATTAAAATATATTTCCCATATTATTAATTTCTCTTCTTCTTGAATAAATAAGATTTGTTCATCAGGCAGATCGTCATTAGGCGGTGAATCTGTAGGAACGGGATGTGCGGTAAGAAAATTTGCTAAGACTTCCCCTTTCACTACCTTTTATGAAATGCATGTGATATCAAGCTGCAAAAGTATCACTGCCCATCTAGTAAGGTGGCCTGTCATTGCTGGTCTTGTCATCAAGAATTTCAGCAGATCGATTTTTTATATCAGTGTGATTTTATGGGATAGCATATAGTGGCAGAGTTTTTGAACTGAGAAAATTAGCGCCAGACAATATTTCTCAATTGGAGAGTAACGTATCTATGCTCCAATTAATCTTTGACTTATGTATTAGAATACATTTTCTTTTCCTTCTTTGTTGTGCTGAGCTATGCCCTAAGTGACTCTTCCAATGCTGCGGTGTATAGGATAAGAGGCTTCCATGGAATTGGTGTTGCAAGAATAGGCGGGCTTAACAGATATCTCTTAATATTATCAAAAGCTTCTTGGCATTCATCATCCCATTTAAAATGAACCTCTTTTTTCATTAATTTTGCAAATGGTTGACATCTACCTGATAAATTTGAGATAAACTACCGTATAAATGCAAGTTATCCTTATAAAGAATAAAGTTGACGGAGACTTTTTGGAGGCAGCATTTATATAATTGCCTTAACTTTGTTGGGATCAACCTCAATCCCTCTATGCCATACCACATACCCAAGAAACTTTCTTGAGAAAACTCCAAAATTACACTTGAGTGGGTTCATTTTGAGACTAAATTTTTTGATCCTTTCGAATACAATTCTCAAATCTTCAAAGTGATCTTTTCAATCTATACTTTTGATAACAAGATCATCCACATAGCATTCAATCTTTTGGTGGATGAGCTTGTTAAATATATGTGTCATAACCCTTTAGTATGTAGCCCCTACATTCTTCAAGCCAAAGGGTATAACTATGTAGCAGAATATGCCGATGGGAGTCCTGAAAGACGTATGCTTTTCATCTTCAGGTGCCATTTTGATTTGATTATATCCTGATGATCCATCCATAAATGAGAATATGTCATAATTGGATCTATTGTCAACTAACAATTCTGATATTGGAAGTGGAAAGTCATTTTTTGGACATGCCTTATTCAAGTCCTGATAATCAATGTATATGCGAATTTGACCATTTTTCTTCTTTACTGGGACAATATTGACTATCCAATTAGCATATTTTTCTTCTCAAAATGAAGCCTGCTTCAATAAGCTTCTTAGTTTTTACAATTACCTGCTCTTCGATTTCTAGTCTCATTTGCCTCGGAGCTTGCTTAACAGGTATTGCCCCTAGTTTGATGGCTAATTTATGAACAACTATATCAGGGGATAAGCCTGGAATTTCATCGTATGTCCAAGTAAAGTAATCCTTGAATTCACTGAGTAATGCTTTCATCTTTTTAACTTTATTCTTGGAGAGAAGAGCACTGATAAAGGTTGGGCAAGGGTCCTCATCAGTTCCCAAGTTTATTTCTTTTAGCTCATATATGGTAGCAGCTTGTCCACCATCTTCCAGTTCTTCTGGTGCAAGTTTAGCTTCCATATCTTGTTCTTCATTCCCATATATATCTTCAATAGTCAGACATTTATCCACCATCACATAACATATATTTTTTCTGAGTATGTTATACCGTGATAAATCCAAGGCCTTTTATTGTTGCAAATCTGGTTTTAATGATGACAAACATGTTATCTATTGTGTTTTGCTTGGCTAACCCATTTCAGGCACAAAAGATCACGAGCAACTCAAGCCAACTCAAGATCGGGTCCAAGTGTGTCCAATGTACTATTTTTCTCTTTCTTGAGTCAATTGTAATGTAACTGATCTCCCAGCTAAGTAACCTTGCACACACACAGTCAGGGGGAGAGCTTGAGTGAATTAGAGTTTCTGTTCATTTTTTGTTCAGATCATCCTGGACGATATTCACATCGTCCTGGACTATCAAGTAAAAATAGAAACCCTAATTAGGGCGACAAAGTTAAGTGTGTCTGATTAAGCAAATCATCCTAGACGATCTTTGGATCGTATGGGATGATATGCTCAAATAAAAAATTCTCAGCCACCAGATCAAGTTAGGCAAGTTTTTATTTTTAGATATTTGGTCTGATCATCCCGGATGATATGTGTATCGTCCTGGACGATCCAGTACAATCATGCCTAAATTAATCTGGTAATTAAGGAAAGCAATTTATATTTGATTGATACGATCATATCATGTTGGATGATCGCAGGATCGTCCCGGACGATCATGATCGTCTAGTGCATTTCAGCTGAACAATCCGAACTGTGTACAGGATGATTTGGGCATTTTTTGAACTAATTATACAGGACGATCTCCTTATCATCCCGGACGATCAAGTCATTTTTTGGTCGTCCAACACAACTTTCTTTGGATGACCCGAGCTATCTTCTAGACGATATTCCTCGATTTACACTAATCATCCCGGACTATCGCAGGATCGTACGGGACGATATGAATAATTTTTCCTACTGATCGTCCAGAAGAGCCAGATCGTCCAGGCTGATGCAGCTGATTTTGAACTGATCGTACAGGACTATCTATCGATCGTCCTGGACGATCTTGGCATACTAGTTGAGATTTAGGGCAAATTTTGAGCCCTCCTATAAAAGATATTTTTGTTTCAACAAGAAAAATCTTTTGTCACTTTTCTTTCCAGAGAAACCCTAGAGAGAGAGAGAGAGGATCTTATGAGGGGGAGTTCGTGAGGGGTTCAGGAAGGTTGCTCCAAGCAGGGATCAGATTCTTCTTCTCCGCTCGTCATCTTTCATTGTGTCGGTGTTCTTTGGGAGAGGATAGTCGGCAAGAAGATCCTAGGTTCTCTGCCTGCTTCAGGAGGAAGCAAAAGGACGTTGGGTTCTCTGCCTCACCGTGTGGTGGAAAGGAGGTTCTTGTACAGGCTTCTCCACCTTGCTGTGGGAGCAAAAGGAGAGACACTTTGAGTTAGTGCAATACCCGGAGGGGAGGCTCCAGGGAGTGGACGTAGGTCAAGTTGACCGAACCACTATAAAATCCGGTGTGTTCATTCTAATTACTTTCTGCACTTTTATTTTTTTGTGATTAACTGCTTGGGTGAAATTGTGTTCGATCTTTTCGTTTGATTGTTTTGTTCATTTCCGCTGTAAATCATCGAAAAGATTTTCATTGTTGCTCCCAAATTTTTAAGTAACCAATTCACCCCCCCTCTTGGTTAGCCTCAGGACTAGTTCATCAGGGCTTAACATCCCTATCGAACTTTCAAGTGGTATCAAAGCGGGATTCAAAATTTAAGTTTAAAAACTTTTGAATTTGATCCATGGCTAACTTTGGTAATCGTAATACTGCTGAAGGTTATTCAATCACATGACCGCCATTGTTTGATAATATTCCTTTTGATTTTTGGAAAACTCGCATGTCCACTTTTCTTCAATCGATTGATTATCGCATGTGGATGTTAGTTAAGGATGGATACGAACCACCTTTTAGATTGATTAACAATATGAAAACTGAACTGCCATTTACTGATTGGACTTTTGATGATCGTGATTTAGCACAATTAAATGCCAAATATTTGAATTGTTTTTTCTGTGTTTTAAAATTTGAGGATTACATGCGTGTCTCTATATGTACAACTGGTAAGGAAATCTGGGATAGATTATGCATCACGTATGAAGGTACAACTAAAGTCAAACAGTCTAGATTAAATATTTTGCTGCATGACTATGAACTATTTCGCATGAAACCTACTGAAACCATTTCTGAAATGTACCCTAGGTTCACTCAAATCGTTACTTCTTTGCATGCCTTAGGTAGAGAACCTACAAACTATGAAAGAGTGAACAAAATTCTTAGTTGTCTGCCTTCTTCATATGATGCTAAGATAACTACAATCACTGAGGCTAAAGATTTAAATACTTACTCTATTGATAGCTTACTTGGATCACTTATTGCTTATGAGCAAGGGGTGAACCAAAGATAGCTTGATGCAGGTGAGAAGAAGAAGGAGAAAACAGTGGCATTGAAGGCCAACGATAGTGATTCTTACTCTTGCGGGTCTGATAGCAATGACATGGCCTTGATCATAAGGTAATTCAAAAGCTTTCTAAGGAAGAAACACAAGAACTTTCAGAAGTGGAACAAGGGTAAGTCTAGTAAGAATTTTAAAGGTTCATCTGATACTATCTGTTTTGAATGCAGGAAGCCTGGGCATATTAAGGCTGATTATCTTACACTTAAAGCTCATCCAAGCAAGAAGAAGGGTGAGGAGAAACACAAGTTCAGAAAGGACAAGAAGCGGATTTAGAAGGTGTTCTGGGTAGACTCTGCATCCGACTCATCTGAGACTTAAGCTGAAGAGGAGGAAACAAATTTATGTCTGATGGTTGATGATCACCCTGGTCAGTCGGACCAGGAAGAGGTATGTGAGCTTACTTACGATCAATTACTTGAAGTATCTGAAAAAATTCATGCATCGTGTAGGAAGCTTAAGAAAACCCATGCTAACTTGAAACTAGATTATTTGACTTTGCAAATAGAGCATGATGTGTTGATTAAGGATCATTCCACTGTTGATAGCAATCACATGTCTTTTCTTGATGAGTTTGATGAATTGAATAAAAAAAATTTTAATTTAGTTACTATGCATGATTCATTGAAAACCACTCATATTGATTTGGAAAGAGCTTTTAAAGAATTAGATACCATAACATGTGAAGTAGAAAGTAGCAATGGTGCTTTAAAATTTGAAATTGCAAGTTTAACTAAAAAGAATGAATTTTTGAAAGTGAAAATCAGTTCTTTTGAGAAAAACCAAAAACCACCCACTTTTGCACAATTTTATGCACCACCGCCTTTGGAAAAATCTGTTGCAAATTCATCAAAGCGTGTTTCATATACACCTAGGAGGAGGCACTATCACTCTCATAGATTAGTAAAACCTTTTCCTGGTGTTAGATGTTATTCATGTGGCATGTTAGGACACATTTTCCACACCTGCATGGTTCACCGTAGTACACATTGGGTGTGGAGGCCCAAACTGCCTGTTTCACAGCACAGCACGCATGCATTGCATTCTTCTTTTCATAAGAATTGGGTCCCTTAGATTGACGTTTGATATTTTTGTAGGTGTGCTCTCACACAAGACCTCATGAGAGCATATGGTACCTGAACAGCAAATGTTCTAGACACATGACTGGAGATGCAAATCAGTTCATTTCACTGGAGGCCAGGGCTGGAGGCAAGGTTACACTTGGAGATAACACCACCAGGAGGGTGGTAGTCTCAAGTATAATTGGTAATTCAAAGAATTTTATGATTGATAATATTTTGCTTGTAGATGGACTGAAACATAACTTGCTGAGCATTAGTCAACTTTGTGACAGAGGATACAGTATCAAATTCCTGCCCACTAGCTGCATTTAAGCTTAAATGATAAAGTTATTTTGCAGGGGCAAAGGATCAACAATGTCTACAAGCTGGATGTAAGTTGCATTAAATCTGAGAATTCAATTTGCTTAAAAACTGCTGCTGATGAGTCTTGGTTGTGGCATAGGAGATTGTGTCATGCCAGTATGAAAACCCTTAGGAGAGTCACCCAAAAGGACTTAGTTAGAGGTGTGCCCAAGCTTAAGTTCACTAAGGATCACCTGTGTGATGCCTGTCAGTTAGAAAAGCAAGTCCAATCCTCTTTTCACTCTGTTAAGGACATTAGCACCTCTAGACCTTTAGAAGTTCTTCATATGGACCTCTTTGGACCCATTAGCACTGCCAGCTTAGGGGGGAAAGTTTATGGATTTGTGATTGTAGATGACTACTCGAGGTTCACTTGGATTATATTTCTGTCACACAAATCTGAGTCATTTGATGAGTTTAAGTCTTTCTCCACTTGGATTCAGAGGAAGTTAGGTTGTGAGATCTTGACTATTCATAGTGATCATGGTGGAGAGTTTGAAAATGTGAATTTTAGAAGTTTTTGTGAGGAGCAAGGGATTAGTCACACTTTTTCAGCTCCTAGGACCCCTCAGCAGAACGGGGTAGCTGAAAGGAAGAACATGACCTTAGTGGAAGCCGCTAGAGCCATGCTTGCCGAGTATTCACTTCCAAAATACTTCTGGGCTGAAGCAGTGAACACTGCCTGTTATGTGCTGAATAGGGTGAATGTGAGATCAAAACTGAACAAGACACCTTATGAGATCATTAAGGGTATAACTCCAAACCTGTCCCACCTCCATGTCTTTGGCTGTAAGGTTTTTATTCTAAACAATGGGAAATCACCCTTAGGAAAGTTTGACCCCAAATCTGATGAAGGAGTGTTCTTAGGCTATTCTAGTGTGGGGAAATCCTTTAGGGTGTTCAATAAAAGAACTTTGGTGGTGGAAGAGACAACTCATGTGGCGTTTAATGAATCTGATCCTAAGGTGAATAGAATTGAGGAAGAAGAAGAGGTAGAGGAAATTACCCAAGGGGTTGGAAATACAAATATGGAGGAGAGGGTAGAACCTTAAACTATACTGCCTAGAGATTGGAGATATTCTTCGAGTCATCCTAAAGAACTGATCTTAGGAGACCCTTCTGAAGGTGTTAGGACTAGGCATGGACTTAGGAAGGAAGTAAACCATTCTGCCTTTATCTCAATGACTGAACCCACCAACATCAATCAACCTCTTTTAGATGAGTTTTGGATCTTAGTTATGCAAGAAGAATTGAATCAATTTATAAGGAATGATGTTTGGGAGTTAGTAGAAAGACCTAGAAATCAAAGTATTGTGGGAACTAAGTGGGTCTTTAAGAATAAGATGAATGATTCTGGTGTGGTGGTGAGAAATAAGGCAAGATTGGTGGCTAAGGGGTATAATCAGATTGAAGGGATTAATTTTGAGGAGACCTTTGCCCTTGTAGCTAGATTGGAAGCCATTAGAGTGCTACTAGCCTTTGCATGTTATAAGAGATTTAAGCTGTTTCAAATGGATGTCAAGAGTGCCTTTTTAAATGGGATAATAAAAGAGGATATTTTTGTAGAACAACCCTCAGGTTTTGAGAGTTTCTAATATCCAAATCATATTTATAAATTAAAAAAGGCCTTGTATGGATTGAAACAGGCACCCAGAGCTTGGTATGAGAGGCTTAACACATTCCTGTTAGAAAGAGAGTTTGTTAAGGAGAGCGTAGACACCACCTTTTTTCTGAGGAGAATAGGGGATGACTTACTCATTGTTCAGATCTATGTTGATGATATAATTTTTAGATCTTCTGATAAGTATTTATGTGATGAGTTTTCTAAGATAATGAGTAAGGAGTTTGAGATGAGTATGATGGGAGAATTGTCCTACTTTTTGGGGTTTAGCATAAGGCAATTGGATGATGAAACTTTTCTCAATCAATCTAAATATACTAAGGACATTATGAAGAAATATGAAATGGACAAAGCCAAGCCAATCAATACTCCCATGAGCTCCTCTGTTCAGTTAGATAAGGATTCAAGTGGAAAATTAATTGATCAGAAGAAATATAGAGGAAGAATTGGATCACTGCTGTACTTGACTGCTAGCCGACCTGATATCATATTTAGTGTCTGTCTTTGTGCTAGGTTTCAGGCTGATCCTAAAGAGTCCCACCTGACTGCTGTTAAGAGAGTTCTTAGATATCTTTTAGGGACCCCAAACCTAGGAATTTGGTACCCTAGGCACAACACCTCTTTTGAGATCATTGGATATTCTAATTCTGACTTTGCAGGGTGTAGGGTGGATAGAAAGAGCACTTCTAGAACTTTTCAATTCATAGGATAGTATCTAGTCTCTTGGTCCAGTAGAAAATATAACTCAGTTGCACTTTCCACTGCTGAAGCTGAGTACATTGCCTTAGGAAGTTGTGTGGCCCAAGTTCTTTGGTTAAGGCAACAAGTTTTGGATTTAGGTTTACCTGTTGGCACAATTTCTATTCTGTGTGATAATATGAGTGCCATTTGCATCTCTAAGAATCCAATCCAACATTCTAGGACCAAACACATTGATATAAGGCATCACTTCATTAGGGACCATGTTACAAAAGAGGATATTGAGCTACATCATATAGCAACTGAAAATCAGCTGGCTGACATATTCACTAAACCACTGGCCTTTGACTCATTCAGCATTTTGAGAACCAGATTAGGAATGATTGATATAAATGCTTGATTTTGATGATTGCTGATTTCTGATTATTTTGATTGTTATTCTATTTTTTGTTAGTTAGTTTTTGATTTGATTATTTACTTTTAGTTGGTTTTATTTCTTCTGCTGATTTCTGTTTTAGCCTTGTTGTTAGTTTGATTTGAGCATTTACTTTGATGTGATTTTCTACCTATTTTTATTCACTGGTTCATCTCTTGCACTTACTATTTTATGCTTTTCAAAATCTGATCACTGCTCACTACTTCTGATAATCTAAATTTCTGACTGGGAGTTTTATCTTATTTTTATTTGGAAGCTGGTAAGCAGTGATTGATTCCATAGGATCTGTTAAAGGGAAAAAATATTGATGGTTATTTCTCTTCCTCTAACTCCTTTGCTGGTGTATTATTTCTTTTGGATAAATATCCTCTTCAAAATTAAAATTTTAGTTTTTGAAATAGAGATTTATTTTATCTTCCTACAGTAATCTACCTCATATCAATAGTGTTTTCAAAATCTTGAGTCATTATTTTGATTTTTTAAACCAAGTGATTGTACTTATCATATGACGTATAGTTTTGTTTGATTGAAAAAAATATAGTTTTGAAAAGGTGTTTATTTCTTTGGGAAATATTTAATTTCTGGAATTTAAATTTTATAATCGAACACTTATTATGAATGATATATCACCTCAAAAGGTGAACATATCATTCCCTAATAGGTTCCGATTACAAATCTTGATTTATCTTGATTATCGTAGTCAAACTCAAGGAGAAACAACATATGATCCGGAAGAATCAAAATGATGTTTAATCCATTGTTTAACTATAATAATTCAGATAAGAGATCATTAATTTCATAATTAAAATTATGATTGTAATTGATATATCTATCCGAAGAAAAAAGATATCAATCACTATCGATAGTTTAAATATAACGATAATGATCATTAGGTTTGAATTTTCCAAAGATAATTAATTAAGGGTTTTGAAAAAGCTTGATTTTGAAATCAGGTCTAGGTTTCTAAATCTCCTATGAGCGCAAGCCCTCGTAGTTAATTACATCGTAGGAAACCAGAAAATTTCCTACGAATACTCTCGATTAAAATAGCGATACGAATTTTACTTAAGATTTCAAAGATCGATATCAAAGAAGGTTAAGGACTTAAATTTTCAAGTGGGATTGGTCCAAGGTTGAGCAGTTCTTTCTGGACTCAAAGGAAGAAGAGTAGGAGGTGCTTTAAGATTCTGAATCACTTCAAAAACACCTCAAACTATCCTAAGTGTTGGGCTTGAATTAGATTGAAAGATATTTTAATGTTTAAGTGGTCAATTTTATTAGAAGGTGGGAATTAGATTCCCGGAAGATTGAGGTCTTAAGATGGGACATCTGCCTCAGAACCTAGGTCTAAAATTGGATACTGAAAACCAGTGACCCAGAACCTAGCTAATGCAATGCAATCCTGGACTTATCCCGACCTGGATTGGGGAGCCAGCTAAACCACCTAAATGCTTTTTAAAAACCATGAGTCAAAGTCTTTTAAATGTAGAGTGGTTAGGGACATTGATTAAGATTGGTTTAAAGAATTGAGGTCGATATCTAGAGCAGATCCTAATTGACCCCTTAACATATGTTGGGTTAAATGGTTAAGCTAGAAATGCAATTAAAGATTTAGACTCAATTTTTAATTTGTTACTAATGCGATGCATGCTAGTTGACTCGATGAAATGCTTAAATCAAAATGAAGCAGTTTTAAAATAGGCTTTAAAATAGGGTTTATCCTAGAGATTGCACAACATCCCCTTGGACAGAACAGCACCCTAATAGGTCAGGTGGTCTGCCAGAACCCGCAGGCGGGGATGTGCCTAACAAGATAGAGAAAAGTTAATATGAATGCATGAAAAACTCCCGGCGAGTCCGGGCTTACTTCTTAAGAGCGTTAGAGTTTCTATCTGAGCTTAATTTTTTTAAATTTTGTTTAAATAGAAATAGTTAATGACCGTACCCTCATGAGCCTCCGATCGAGTTCCAGGCTAAATCAAAATCGACATGCAAGAGCGCCAAATAAACTACTAAAAGCATGCGGGTCCTTAATCGCAATCAATACATCAATTAAATCAATTAAATAATTAAATCAATTAAATAAATATTCAAAATGAAAGTCCATGTGGCAAGTGCCACTTAATTATACAACCCAGGGTCTGCAGGAAAGTAAAGTGGCCGGGTACCACTGACTACAACCCGGATTCTACTCCTAAGACTCAAGTGACTTTGAGATTTGAGATTCTTCTCGTTCTTCACTTCTTCGTCTCCTTAGAACTCCTTGGATCGTCGGGTCTGGATATCCAAATGAAAAGAAACTCCCCCCCGAATAGGGTTGTTATCTTTTCTCTTTGGATATTTAAACTTCATCTTAATTTGAATCTCCAAATGGATAGGAACTCTCCCCTAAGGGATGTTCCTTCCTCTTTGGATTCCAAATTGGATGTTTAAACATCTCAATCTCAAAGTACTTTAAATTTACAACTCAATTTACATTCAAATTACATCAATTAAAAAATTAAAAATCTAGACTCAACAACCTGCAGGGTTATCCTAATAATCAACAGTTTATATTTGACATCCCAAGCAGTTATATATTTGAAATTAAAATACTCAATCACAGCCACACTTGGTCATGCTCTTTTTGATTTAAAGGGGGACTTAAGCAATTTTCTGGAGCACCTGTGTAATTTAATAATTATAATTTTGCCCCCTTTAATTTATGCCCTGTATGAGCATGGCCACCTGCATAAAATTGAATTAGTACAAATCGTCCCTAGCCTAGGGGTAGATCTAATCGTACAATCAATCACATCACAGAGTGCAGTAAATAAATAAACAAACACATCAATTCTACTACTAGCAAACATCATGCAGTAAAAGCTCGAAAACCTGGCACACAGCAGAAAAGTAAACACCGGCCTAGCCTAAGACTAGAGTTGGTTGTCCTAGCAAATCATCTAAAGTGTGTGAGGTAGGCTGTGTGGCTTTGATATGTCCTAAATAGGGTACTTGATTGAAGTTGTTTAAAGTTCTGGTTGGTTCGAAGGCTTGAGGGAGATTATAATTGAAGTTTAAGTCTTAATGATTTAAAGTTGATTTTAAAATTGATTTAAATTGTTTATTGGATACCACCTTTGTTGCACACCGAGGCCATGAAGTTTATTTCACCTTCCTTGGGGCTAATTTAATAGCCTCGTAGGCCTGGGTTACCCAGTGGTACCCGATATAATTAAGTGATTTGAGTTTGATTAATGTTTGAAAGTTGATTAAATTTTAATTAGAATTGATTGATTGCTGGTTTTAATGTTGAATTAATGTTTTCTGGAATTTTGAATGATTTATTGAATTTTGGTATTTTCTGGATTATTTTAATGATTTAATTCAAGGGTCAAAAGTTGACTTTTTGATTTAAAGGGTTTTCTAGAAAGTTAATATTTTATTAAAATACTAGACCTTAATACGATCAGTTAGACAGTAGGTATGCTGAAATTGGATTTTTCTAGATTTTATTATGAAGGTTTGAAGTTTTGACTTGATTTGAACTAAGTTTGACCAAAAGTTGACTTTTTCAAATTTGATTGATTTCTGGAAACTTAACATTTTTAACAGATATTAGAGCTTAAGATGAGTTGTATGCCTTTGAGTTTGCTCAATTTGGAGTTCATTTGAATTAGTTATGAATTTTTGAAGTTTTGAGTATTTATTGAATTTTTGAAATTGTTTAATTAGAGACCCTTTTTGTGATTTGGATCCAAATGGCCTCCAAACTTCTTGAAATCAACTCCAAAGGTCAAGAATGACCTAAGGAGTGATTTCCAAGTGTTTGGAAATTTTTTGGAATTTTTAATTATTTTTTAATTAATTAAATTAATTAAATTTTAGATTTCAATTAAACTTAAATTAAACTCAATTTTGAAGTCCAGTCAAGGGGATTTTATTTTTCATTGATTAAGGGTTCAATTCTGGTCAGTTTGAGGTATTATGTGTAATTTTTGAATTAAAAAATAATTTATTACATTTTTTGGAAGGTTTAAGGGCTTAATTAAGGTTTAAGTTTGATTAGGTTAATTAATGGACTTAATGATTTCAAAATTCAGTGAGAATTTTTCTTGAGGCTGTATGTGTCACTAAGTTTGAATGTTCAAAGTTTCAAGTCAATTGGAAATGTATCCTAATTATTGAAATTTTTCTAAGTTCTCTAAACTTAGGTCCTTAATTATTATCCTTAATGATGTCACTAGATTTAAATGGGTTTGAATCAAAGTTTCTAACCCTTGGACATACATGTAAACATATCACAGCAATAATGTGTCCTAATGCTAAGCATATAAAGAATTATGAATTTTTAAATTTATGGGTCCAAAATGAACCCATACATTTGAAAATTCAATTCATAGAAATTCTGGTCAAAACATGACCCAAGAAAATTAGGGTAGGTTAAGGATTCCCCCTAATATATGCCATCCAAATTTGAGGTCAATTTGATCATGGGATTTTGAGAAATGTGAGAAAAATGAAAAATTATCATCTCTATTTTTCTCTAAACTCAATGATTAAAATTGTTTCAAATTATTTTTAAAATAAAGTAGACGTCAAGAGCTTTCCAACAAGCCCAAGAACACCCAATTTGGATTAAAAATGAATTTTCTATGAATTTTTAAAGTTTTGAGCATTTAAAATGAATTTTAAATTCATTTTTAATTAATTTAACTGCCGGCCAATCATTGGAATGACGGCGGCGGCGCCTTTCCTCGTACTTGACACGTGGCACACTCTGATTGAGCCACTTGCCACGTCAGCAAGGATATCGGGCCGTCCGATCCGCACCCGATCGGATGGACGAACCAAATTTTGCCACGTCACCGGGCTGTATGGCCAAACGGCGCAGGTTCGAATCCCGCCAGCTACAACATACGGTCCAGCTTGATCTGCACCGTCCGATCGCAATACATACGCGATCGGACGGTCCAGATCGCTCCCGAAATCTTAGTTCAAAATAAACTAGAATTTTAAATGCTCATAACTTTCGATCCGACCGTTCAAATTTCATGAAATTTGAAACATAGGATCTAGATACCCTACTCTTTCAATCCATGGAGTTTCAAAGCTCCATGCATTGGGATTTGGGAGAAATCAATGTTTGATCATAAAACTTAAAATGACGATAACGTAAAATCTAGCCGTCGGATTTTAACGATCTCAGGCTCGTTGGAAAGCTGCTAATATCCTCTTCAACTTTGTAGAAGATGTCGAAACCTAGATCTGGCTGGATTTGAAGTTATTTGTGTATTTCCTGATTCTATCTCTAGATCCTCTCTCTTCACTAATGAGGGCTTTGGAGGCTAGATTTTGATGGGGAGAAGCATGGGGGAGCTATAGGGATTATTGGAGAAGCTCTCAGAGAAGCTTAGAAAGCTTGAGGAGTTCTGGAGGAGAAAATTTAGGTGAGAGAGTGTTAGCATGGAGAATGAGCTTAATTTGAGGGTTTTAAACCTATTCAATCATCTCCAGGCCAAATGGATGGCTGTGATGACTTGGAGAGCTCTTCAGATGTTGCCATCTGTCCAAGAGATTGTTAGGAGCAGATGGGAGAGCACATGGAAAGGACAAGCCACATGTAAAGTGACTTTGGTCCCCACCTTAGTGTGTAGGAATGACCCAAACCATTGGATCCCCATCCAAGGGCTGGAATACACCCTAAGAAGGTTCTGGACTCTCTCTAAGCAGCTGGAGAGGTTGGGATTAGAGGGGATTAATCTTAAGGAGGGATTTTGACCAAGTTTGACTTGTCCAAAACCTCATTTTGACTGTTTGACCAGTCAAAGTCCAGGTGGACTGCTGAGGTGGCAATGAGGGAAGTATTAAGCTGCTGGAATGACAAGTTGAAGAGAGTTTGAGACTTAAGGATTGAGATTTGAAGGAATAGAAAGGGTTTTAAGGTAGTTTGACCAAGTTTAAATATGTTGACTTGGTCAAAATGACCATGACTTGGCTCATGGTGCATTTGGAAAGATTTAAGGCATTAATTGGAATGATTTGAAAGCTTGAAAAGGATTCAAAAGGTCATTTGAATTAAAATGACCTATTTAGGCCCTTAATGGGTCTAATGGGTCAACTAGGTTGACTTGGTCAACCAGGTTGACCCAGGGTCTAGGAATGGGCTTGACAGGTTTGATTGGATATATGGAGTCTAGTGAAGGTATTTTGAAGGATTAGAATGGGCATCTGGGTCAAATGACCTATTTAGGCCCTTAAGAGGTGTTTTGGTCAACTAGGGTTGACTTGGTCAACCAGTTTGACCCAGGGTTAGGGATTGGGTCCAACCAGTTCAGAATGATATTCTGAGTCTGCTGGTGGTGGTCTCAAAGTCTGGAAAGGTCATTTGGTCAAAATGACCTATTTGGGCCCTTAATGGGCCTTTTAGGTCAACCCTGGTTGACTTGGTCAACCAGGTGGGTCCAGGGTCTGGAAATGGGTTCAACAGATTTGAAATAACATTTGGAGACCAATGGAGGTGGTCCCAAGGTCTGGGGGGTCATTTGGTCAAAATGACATGTTTTGACCCTAAAGGGGCCTTCTAGGTCAACTAGGTTGACTTGGTCAACCAGGTTGACCCAGGGGCTAGTTCTGGGTTCAATGGGTTTGGTTTGACATTTGAAATTTTCTGGAAGTGACTGCATTTGATTTGGAGGTCATTTGGTTCAAGTGACCAGTTACACCCCACAGGGGTATTTTGGTCATTTTGACCCCTGATCAACTGGGGGTCAAATTGAATCCAACAAAATGCAGTTTAAGGCTCAATGGGTCATAATCAAGGGTCTGGAGGTAATTGGAGACTTTGGAGAAAGCTCCAGGGTCAAAACCCACTGGGTGGTAGGTCCAGTGGCATAGACTGTAAATATTTGAAGGTTTTACAGCCTTTAGATTTCAATTCTGTTTCCGGGGTTAGAGACCTCAGAATGAGCTCAAATTTAGAGGATTGCCTTTAGAGACATATCACATCAGTGTGGAACTGACAGATCCTGAATCAGAGGTCATTTGATAGGGTTTTAAAATGTTCAAAGATTTGTTGGAAAAGGCTTTCAGGACTTAGACCTTTGGCCTTAGAATTTGATCTGGATTTCTGGTTTTAAGCTGGATTTTGAGTTTGAATGATAGGGTTTGAATTAAGTCTAGATTGAATTGAAGCTTGGATTGATCTAGAAGAATCTTAGGATTTAGAATAGGTCCTGGAGTCCAGATCAGCTTAAAGGAATCCTAGGGTCTAGAATAGATCCTAGGGACTGGAGTCTGGGAAGATCCTAGAATCTAGAGGTCCTAGGGAAATCCTAGGATCTGGGGTCTGGAAGAATCCTATAATCTAGAAGAATCCTAAGATCTAGGAATCCTAAGATTCAAGATCTAGAAGGATCTTAGGATCTAGAGTAGATCCTAAAGTTTGATTTCTAGGAAGATCTTAGGGTTTGGAAGTCCTAGGGCCTGGGATCTAGAATAGTCTTAGGATCTAGAAGAATCCTAAGCTCTAGATAGATCTAGGAGAATCCTAGGGTCTAAGAGGATCATATGATCTAGAGTCAGGTAGAATCCTAGGGTCTAGAATAGATCCTAGGGTCTGAAGTCTAGGAGAATACTAGAATCTAGATTTGTCTTAAATTGTATTGATCTGGGGTCAGGATTGATTTAAATTTGGATTGATCTTAAAGTCTGGATTGATCTAAGATCAGATTGATCCTAGGGCTAAGATTGATCCTAAGGATTGGAAAGATCCTAAGGTCTGGGTTGGTCCTACTGAGCACATACAAAAATGAGGTCAACAAGTTTTTATTTTGTGAATTACTCTTCCTTATTGTGGAGAGAGTCTCCTATGTCTTGAAGATAATTTCACAGTTGAGACTCTTTAAAGATTATGAAAAGAAGAAAGCTTACAAAAGATGCGCAGTGCACCAAATCAATTGAAAAAAAGACACAAAATGAGCACAAAGCTGAAAAGATGTGAAATATCGCCAACTAAAAGATACACAAAGTGTATCAAAAATACAAAGATGTGCAAAGCGCCAAATAAATTGAAAAAGAGGCACAAAATGAGCCCAACCAAGCTTTCTTTCCTTTCAGATCGTTAAAGGTCTTAGAAAAATCCGTCCGCCACTTAATACTTTCAAAAGCTTGTGTTTGAAAATCATGATTTCTGATTTGTTACTTTGTAACACTATTATATCAGATATTTTTTTGGAACGAGGCTTGAAAGGATCTCTTTTCGAATCTAATTTCTTTTCTTCTGAATTGGATTTTTATTTTGAAAGAGATTTGCATCGATAAGGTGCCCGAGGTGGGAGTTACGAAAGTCGATTTTTCCAACTTTTTCTAGATTTCAGCACTGTCAATCGTCTTCTTATTGGTTTTTGGATCTAAAATCAAAGAAAAATTCTGATTTACTAGAGAAGCTTGATAAAAAAAAATGTTGCTTTAGTGTTCTATTTTGTAGTTATTTTCTTTTCTGCTTTGTACTGATGTTTCAGTGTTTCTGTTTACCCTCCTCCTTTTTATGATGTCAAAAGGGGGAGTCAGTTGTAGTCGTTTCTGTTTTTGTTATGTGTTATATTTTCTGTATTGCTTTGATTGTTAAATAAAAATTTAAAAAAAATTTGTTTTTCGCTCTCCTAGTTCTTGTATTTTTAAACTACTGAACATATATTTGCCATCATCAAAATGGGGAAGATTTTTGCAAATCTGGTTTTGATGATGACAAATATGTTGTCTATTATGTTTTGCTTGGCTAACCCGTTTCAGGCACAAAAGATCACGAGCAACTCAAGCCAACTCAAGATCGGGTCCAAGTGTGTCCAATGTACTGTTTTTCTCTTTCTTGAGTCAATTATAATGTAACTGATCCCCCAGCTAAGTAACCTTGCACACACACACTCAAGGGGAGAGCTTGAGTGAATTAGAGTTTCTGTTCATTCTTTGTTCAGATCGTCCTGGATGATATTCACATCGTCCTGGACGATTAAGTAAAAACAGAAACCCTAATTAGGGTGACAAAATTAAGTGTGTCTGATTAAGCAGATCATCCTGGACGATCTTTGGATCGTACGGGACGATATGCTCAAATCAGAAATTCTCAGCCGCAAGATCAAGTTAGGCAAATTTTTATTTTTAGATATTTAGTCTGATCATCCCGGACGATCCAGTACAATCATATTTAAATTAATCTGGTAATTAAGGAAAGTAATTTATATTTGATTGATACGATCATATCATCCTGGACGATCGCTGGATCGTCCCGGACGATCATGATCGTCTAGTGCATTTCAGCTGTACGACCCAAACTGTGTACAGGACGATTTGGGCACTTTTTGAACTAATCGTACAGGACAATCACCTTATCGTCCTGGACGATCAAGTCATTTTTTGGTCGTCCAACATAACTTTCTCTGGATGACCCGAGCTGTCTTCTGGACGATATTCCTTGATTTACACTAATCGTCCCGGACGATCGCAGGATCGTACGGGACGATATGAATAATTTTTCCTACTGATCGTCTAGAAGAGCCAGATCGTCCAGGCTGATGCAGCTGATTTTGAACTGATCGTACAGGACTATCTATCGATCGTCATGGATAATCTTGGCCGACCAGTTGAGATTTAGGGCAAATTTTGAGCCCTCATATAAAAGATATTTTTCTTTTAACAAGAAAAATCTTTTGCCACTTTCCTTTCTAGAGAAACCCTAGAGAGAGAGAGAGAGGATCTTGTGAGGGGGAGTTTGTGAGGGGTTCATGAAGGTTGCTCCAAACAAGGATCAGAGTCTTCTTCTCCGCTCGTCGTCTTTCGTCGTTTCGGTGTTCTTTGGGAGAGGATTATCGACAAGAAGATCCTAGGTTCTCTGCCTGCTTCAGGAGGAAGCAAAAGGACGTTGGGTTCTCTGCCTCACCGTGTGGTGGAAAGGAGGTTCTTGTACAGGCTTCTCCGCCTTGCTGTGGGAGCAAAAGGAGAGACACTTTGAGTTAGTGCAATACCTGGAGGGGAGGCTCCGGGGAGTGGACGTAGGTCAAGTTGACCGAACCACTATAAAATCCGGTATGTTCATTCTAATTACTTTCTACATTTTTATTTTTCTGTGATTAACTACTTGGGTGAAATTGTGTTCGATCTTTTCGTTTGATTGTTTTGTTCGTTTTCGCTGTAAATCATCGAAAAGATTTTCATTGTTGCTCTCAAATTTTTAAATAACCAATTCACCCCCCCTCTTGGTTAGCCTCGGGACTAGTTCATCAGGGCTTAACATTCCTATCGAACTTTCATTTGTATCACAACTGCCCATTTTTGATAATTCTTGACACCACATTCTTTAAAAGAAAAGTGCTCGTCGCCAAGTAACCTTATCATGAACTCCAGCTTTTCGTAACATTTGATGAATTTTTTAGGGAAAGTATTTGGGCATTTTATAAGAATTATCTTTGTATCTTCATTTAAATTTCCAAGCCCATCGATATTCTCTTCTTAATACTCTCTAAATTTATAAAACAAGCTTCTCGGTCTGCTACTTCTGCATAGGGGAGGTATATAAAATATTTTAAGCTCTTTAACATTATGAACCTCACAGGATATGATTTCTCTAAAATATTATGGAGGGATCAAGGTAACTACAAAAGTATTTTCCTTTGGCTTTTCTTTATTCAAAGCCTTATAGATTTCAGAGACATCATCATCTTCCTCCGTGTCACTTCCCAAATAGAGTACAACTTTATTTAGTTTAGACAATATATTAGCCCTTTTAAGAAGATTTGGTGTAACACTCTTTCTTACTGTCTACTTTTTTTTAACTTCTTTAGGTTATTTTGTACTCCTTGAGATTGATGCCTTAGCTTCAGAAGATTTTATCAGCTTTACTTCATTTGGAATGAAGTATTTTGATCATCATAAATTTTTACCTTGTGGACTGCAAAGGGTTGTATGTCCCTAGAGATTCAAAACTCTTCTCCATCCTTTAGATATTTCATGCATTGGTGCATAGTTGATGGAACCAGACCATTCTTGTGGAGCCAAGGTCTATCCAAGAGTGCCTTGAATGAAATGTCTGCATCGATAATATGAAATTTGGCTTCCGTACATAATTCTCCAAATTTTAGGGGAAGAACAAATGACCTTATAGTTTTTTGCACTTTCTCGTTAAAGCCGTACACCATAAGTTTATCTGGCCCGAGATGTTAAATATCCAAGGATAATGATTTTAGTGTGTGCAAATTCATGAGATTTATTAACGACCCAGGGTTAATAAGGATTCTCTTTATTATAATGCCATCACTTTTTATTGAGACATATAAAGGATGATTATGTTTCATAGTCTCCAACATGAGATCTTTTTCAGAGAACATGACAACAGGTTCATTTCTGGCATGAAGAATTTCGCTCAAACATCATATCTCTCTAGATTCTTAAGAGCATATATTAAAGTTTCTCAAAGATCTTTTGACATTAGGAGAGCTTTATAGATATTGAGTTGTGCTAGGATTTTTATCAAATGGGAAATGACATTATATTCTATCCCTTTATTTATATCATATTTCTTTTTATGATCTTTAGGGGTGATTTCTTCATTGATGACTATATCTTTTCCCTTATCTATGCTTGATAATACCTTTTTTAATGGTGATGGCAACACTTTACCACTTCTTAACTGTACTTGAGCCACCTCATTCGACTCAGTCTCTTCTAATGTTATTTTTGTTGAATGTTCATAGTCTTCATTCAAATTTACACGCTGTATTTGCGAAGTTATTTGTTGACTTGAGTCGTCATCACTTGGAAAACACAACTCTTCTTCTGAGTTATAATTTGCTTGTAGCACCATCAAATATGACTCAGATGTCATTTTATCATTCATTTTTGTAGGAGACATTATTATCTGACCCCCTATCATGATCTTCAAAAGAGTTTCTTTGGCATGCATTTGATGTCACTAAGATAACTCGACATCTTTCTATATGGAGTGATTCTTCATCTTCTTGTTCATCATCTTCCACTTCTGATTGGTCTATTTGAAGTTCAGACATAAAATCTGTAAGTGTTATAGGTCGTCTCGCTGGTTGATGATAATCTTCTAAATTTTTTATGATCTTTTGAAGTACAGACCTCTTCTTCTCCTGCTTACTGTGCTTATTTGAGTTACTGGACTTCTTGGAGGATGCCTTATAGAACCACTTCATATTAGGACGCCTCTAAGTTAATGACCTGGAAGTGGATGCACTTGAATTTTGATTTTTTTTTAAATTTAAGTACTGGTTCCATAGAGGATTTCCATTTTATACTAGGGACTCCTTCCAGTTGTTTGATCATCTTAATTATTTTCTTGGAGATTGCAGTCTGCAATTCATCTTTTTCTGGCATCATTTTTATCTTCATTTTATCTTCTTCTTTAATTGGGGGTATAAAAGAAGTCATAATCACCTTCACAGACTCTATTTTTGGGTGGACTAAAATGCTATTTGATAGCATGAATTTACCATCTCTATATTTCTTTCAAGCCAATCTTTGAAGATATAATAAGCTTCAATAGGGTGGCTGATAACCCGGTGATGCAGGCAATAACTTAGATTATTATTCTGATCAGCTTCTTCTGGTCTTTTACACCCTAGTAATTCAAGACTAGTGTTAAGTGCTTGTTTGAATAATTTTGCCACACTTTTCCTTTTAAAAGAATATTCTCTATTCATTTTTTCTTTAAGGGATGTGATTCGATCACCGATTCTTGGCTTTAAATATTCTCCTCTATTACGAAAAGTCTGAGACCTGTCATTTCCTCCTAATATTAATTTTGGCTGGGGCTTAGTATACTATTTTCCTTTATCATCTTTAGGAGTAGACTATTTTTCTTTATCAATCTTTAAAGATGATGTAGAATAGATCTCATCTCTTCTAGTATCCACAACTTTATTTCTTCGAGGCATATCTGAATAATTTTTAGACTTAGATAAATTTAACTTTTCAAACTTAGCTACTCTGCTAGTAGCTCCTAATAAGTGTTAATTGGGGCCATGCATAGAAATTGTAACATCTTATCATCGATGTTTCCCAGTAGCAGTTGAACAGCATGCACCTCTTTTAACTGTTAGTCACATTTCATACTCATGTTGCACCAACGAGTGATATACTTTGTCACTGACTCACCCTTTTTTCATTTCTCTAAGGCAAGGTCAGCGATAGTAGTCTTCTCAATAGCACTAGCAAATCTTTTCACCAACATATTTTCTAGTTCTACAAATATCTTGAAAGAGTCATTAGGAAGTTCAGTGTACCATTCAAAAGCAGTCATAGTCAAATTACTAATGAATTGGCGGAAGAGTAGAGCACAACGCCCCCAGTATTTCCATAAGTTACTTTAAACTGAGCCAAGTGTTGTTTAGAATTGTCGATGCCATTAAAAGTGTTAAACTTAGGCACTAAATAGCCTTTAGGATAGGGCACTTGATCATACTCGACCAGATATGGGCGACCCATACTCACAAACTTCTCTACCTACTCTGAGGTAATGACAGCTTTAATCTTTTCATTGATAATTGATTCTAGCTATGGAGTCATCACCAGCTCAGATATACTTGCAACTATTGATGAGTTTGTAGATGAATAGGTTGGTCAGCCTCATTTCCTCCTTCAAGCGTGGTTCAAATTCCAGATACTTGAGGCATTGGGTCTGTTAGCAAACTAGTAGGAATACTTTTCGATATCTGCTAATTAACTAGCTGACTCGATGTATGACGATCCATTAGTTAGCAGGTGCAGGATTAGTAATGATGTTCTTTTGCATTAACTGCATCATTACAATCATCTGTGCTATCATTTCTATCATCTTGTTGTTTAGATCTGATATCTCCTTATCTTTTTCTTTCATTTGACATTTCAAACGCCTTTGTACTTGATCATCATTTTGTACATTACATGAGGGGATTTTTTCTTCTTCTGACTACTCATCCTGAGCTTGATCTTCTTGAGAGATTGTTATTTTAGAAGAGGTAGGCCCTGCTTCGTTGCATCATCGGTAGCTATATATTTGATGTGGCTCATCACCGTGCCCCACCATATATACTAGCTCAACCTCCATAGTGTCTTCATCTTCAACATCTTCTTGTACTTGAATTTCAGAGGGACGCTTCCAATAGATTTGTTGCTCTACATATGGTATAGGAACTTCTTCAATTGGAGGAGTATGATCAAAATTGACCTTCTTCCGTAGAGATAGAGTTGACTTACAATAGGATTCCTTGGAAGATTCTCCAAGGTGTCGATTATTGCAAATAATAATAGGAACCTTTTCCTTTGGTACCTATTATTGACTATTTTTATTAAAGGCGGATCTCTGGGAAGTTGCACCAGATGTCATGCCTATATTAGCTTTCTTTTGCGGTAATCTTCTTTCAGGAGGTCTCAGCCTCCAAATTTCTTTACCCTTCCACCGGGATCTTTTATCAGTGGATTCCTAAACACGCGGTCCAGGTTTCACGCTCTAATGTTAACCTGGTGGATTTGATCTTGATTTCTCTTGAGTTACCATGGCAGCTAGTAATTCTCTTTATGGGATCCTCCTGGCCTTGAATGTCAATGGCTTTTGATATTTCTTCTTTATCAAGCCATTTTCTTTCGCAATTTTTAGAACTCTGTGTACCCTAGCAGATAGAGTTTCGTGCTTCTTCTTTTAAGAAGCATGAGCTTGTTGTTGTTCCTAGAATGATTATTTAAATTTGCTAGTAAAACTATTCCTCTTCACCCATTTTAGATTTGCAAACTTATTATGGGTGGGAACGTTAACTTCTGGCTCTAATATTGGCAGCATAGAAGGATGCACTGGTAGTGGTTGTCGAGCTCGCAACTTTGCATTCAACTTTCTCCTTTTCCTTCTTGTGAGCCTTCCTCTAGATGAGGAGGCTTCAGTCTTATCCTTCCTGGGGGCAGATAACCCAGTTTACAGAGTGGTGGCCCTGGTAGGTACCATAGATATTCTTCATTCAGCTATGACCCTCTTGGTGGCTGGGGCCTTACGCT
This sequence comes from Dendrobium chrysotoxum, assembly GCA_019925795.1. Classification (NCBI taxonomy): domain Eukaryota; kingdom Viridiplantae; phylum Streptophyta; class Magnoliopsida; order Asparagales; family Orchidaceae; genus Dendrobium; species Dendrobium chrysotoxum. The sequence goes on from CM034310.1 coordinate 3,744,152, forward strand.
GTGATAGCATCTCGAAAATTGATGTCTTATTTTATTAAACTGCTTTAGCAGTAGTAGTTTTAGCATCTTGTGGCTATTACACAGAATAAGTATGTCGTGCATAAGTTTCAGCAGAATCAGGCCTCATAGAATGGCCTTGTACAGTCATGCTATGAATAGGTATGATGACAGCCATTGCAGTAGCTGCTGAGAACTCTGAGCTACCAAATTGGATAGTGGCTTCAGAGTCTCCAGTGTTCATGATAGTATTCGCGAGTTGAATGCTAGCGCCTCATCTCAGTTAGACAGTCAAGGGATTATTCTGTAGTTCCATTCTGCACAAAAGAAAGGTAAGGATTAGTAGTCAAAAATTGATACATCACCCTACACTTTAAGAGTGCAGAGACTAGATAGAATGAAATTATATATATATATATATATATATATATATATATATATATATATATATATATATATATATATATATATATATATAGTAAATTTTATTTGATTAGATTATTTCAAAACCCTAATTTTAACAAAATTATTAAAATTTTAACAACTTTGTTGCTATTGCAGTTTATGTATATCTAGCCAAAGATGGAAAGAGAAACCAGTCCCTAACGGAGTCACTAGAAATCTGTGGGCTCCAAAAATTCCATTGATATGCTCTCACCTCTCCATGCCATTGATCTTTTTTTCCTTATTTGATTTTTATGTGATGGCAGAGAGTTTTAACGAGTTTAGGTTCCGGGTGAATTTTCAGAAGGTAGATTGGTTTTAGATAAGACACTACCCAAAGATTTCACCCTCATTTTGTGAGGACTTTATGATCTGAGTTCTAGTTTCCTATAGGCACAAGCCCCTATAGTTAATTGTCCCTCCTGATAATAAGAGAGAACATTCGATTAAGGCTAGTTATTAAAGAGGTCGCATAGCTCATAAATCTAATGTATAATAGCAACAATTTTAGGGTTTAAATTTGAGATTTGAATTTATCACCATAATTTAGAAATTATCATCACGATCTTAAAACTTATGGTGGGGGGAATGAAGATGAGCCCGATCAAGATCTCATGGTTTCGTTGTCCCTGGCTATCCCTGGTCTACTTAGTCAGAGGGGGTAGTCGACCCAACCTGATAGAAGGCACCTTGTCGGCAGCCATGAGTTGCTTTATCCAAGAATACCTTGTAGACCTGGGTTTGTGTTTATCTAAGGGGATATTTCAGAATCCATCTTACCTGATAAAGGGCTTTATGCCTATCGAATATATCCTATGATTCATAACTCAAGGGTTTGATACTGTTAGGGAACATACTGGCTTTGGCCATGATCGTAATATAATGGTGCCATTTTGTAACAAAACCACCTGATTAGAGGGCACGTGCCATATTCTTACTGGCAAGAGACTATTTGAGGATGAACCTTAGCGATGCACCCGACACGCATTCGCTCTTTGTGAGCTGAGGTTAATTTCAAATTTATCACTCCCAACAAACGGTTACGGGAGATGGATGAGCTTTAGTTTTAAGTTTTTAAGTGATATATTTCATTTCATGAATTCAGCCTTTTATTTGGTTTTGAGATTTAACCCCTCCGGTTGAGATTTCCTGTCAATGCGGCCATCATCGGGGTGAAGTTTAAGGTCATCTGTATTTTTGTAGGAATTTGGGAGGCATTTTATGATTTAAGTCAGGTCAACTCCGATCATTTCAAGGAGGAGGGTGAGACTTGAATACTTGACCCGCACAGCATTCTCGGATATTGGCTTTTATAACTTTATTGCATTTGTCGGAGCACATGCGGGCTGTAGCATTTGACCCTATACAACATTCTCGGATGTTAGTATTTGTAACTTTAACACGTTCGTCAGAGCACATGCAGGGGGTTACATTTTAGTTTAGGGAGTCATATTTAATACATAAGGGGGATTTTTTTAAAATATTTAAATATGATCTATTTGCGAGAGTGATTTTATTTAGAAATTGCCCAAAACTTTATTTAAGGGTCTACGAACGCCTTTTGTCCACTTGTGTAAGTATGTTATGGATATGTTGGCATTATATGTTATTTACTACTTCTTGTAGATAAGATGTTGTGTACTGATGAATCTCCTGTTGTTGCTCGTAGATGCTTGCATTTGTTATAGGCTTGTTGCTTTTGTTTGCAAGAAGTGTGTCACACTTGCTGCAACCTTCTTCTTGATCTTTGCAGAGATCCACATAGGGTGTGACACTTATTATTAAGGTCCTATACAGACTTGCAGGCGACATTTATTCTTAACACATTAATTAACATTACATGCATTTAAATTTAGTGTGTCTACTTGCATATCAATATTAACTGTCAAATAAGTTGCATTCACCACTAACTTCTTTATGTGTGTTAACTAGTGAGTTATCACGTTCATTACACATTGATCTTGTGTTTGTTGGAGTAGATATTAATTTATTTAAATAGCTCTTATTTTAACTATTTTAATTAATAATTATATTAAATTTTTTAAAACATCAAATGTTTTATATTAATTTATTTCAAATAATTATATAATTTTTTTAAATATAATAATTCAGAATTAAGATAATTTATTATATTTATCTTTATATTTTAAGTAATTTTAAATAATTTTAAAACTCTTAAGTATTTTTGTTAAATATTTATTAACATTGATTATTTTCTTAATAATAATAATAATAATAATAATAATAAAACATTTCTTTAAAACTAGAAATTTATTTATTTTTATTATTCAATTGTAAATTAAATTTAAATAATAAAGATATATTTTAATATTTTAAATAATTTTCTTTTTTATTAATTATAAATATTTAAATATCTAATTACTATTTAATTAGATTAAATCTAATTTATTTTATATTTTTATAAAACTATTTTTCTAAAATTATTTTAAAATTTCAGAGAACTTTTAATCTTTAATTAAATTAAATTAAATAAATATTTTTAAATATTAATTTTTTTAATTTATTTTAAGATCTATTTTAAATATACCAGACTTTAAAAATTCATATTAAATTCATTTTAAATCCTAAAATTATGTATAATACCTCATATTTTTTAGAAAATTATGTAGTTTTATTTAAAATTATTTTTAGGTATTAAAGCTTATTTTTATGATTTATTTATTTATTACTTAATTATCTTCCATATTTAAATATTATTAAATTAAATAATATATTAATTATTTTTTAATTAAAAATTATTTTTAAACCCTCCCCTTAGGTGGTCAGTGGATCTCTCAAACATATACATTGTATTATTTTTAAGTAATTATTTTTATTTTCAAACTTATATATTTATGTTTTAATATATATATGTATTTAAAAAATATTTTAAAAAATATATATATATTTAAATCCCTCAAATTTGGGAGATCCACTTTACGAAATTTTAAACATAGGTTATGTGTGTGAATAGCATTCATGGGTGAAGGATTAGTGGATGATTGGACTCCAATCATTCACTAATCGTATCGATAATCATGCTTAATCATTTGTTTAGTTATCTTTTACATGTGTAGGATGCACGAGCACTTAGCTTAGGCTCTCCTAGCTCTAAAAACTTGGTGTATTATGTTTGTTGCAAATCTGGTTTTGATGATGACAAACATGTTTCCAGTGTGTTTTGCTTGGCTAACCCGTTTCAGGCACAAAAGATCACGAGCCACTCAAGCCAACTCAAGATCGGGTCCAAGTGTGTCCAATGTACTGCTTTTCTTTTTCTTGAGTCAATTGTAATGTAACTGATCCCCCAGCTAAGTAACCTTGCACACACACACTCAGGGGGAGAGCTTGAGTGAATTAGAGTTTCTGTTCATTTTTTGTTCAGATCGTCCTGGACGATATTCACATCATCCTGGACGATCAGGTAAAAATAGAAACCCTAATTAGGGCGACTAAGTTAAGAGGGTCTGATTAAGCAGATCGTCCTGGACGATCTTTGGATCGTACGGGATGATATGCTCAAATCAGAAATTCTCAGCCGCTAGATCAAGTTAGGCAAGTTTTTATTTTAAGTTATTTGGTCTGATCGTCCCAGACGATTCGTGTATCGTCCTAGACGATTCAGTACAATCATGCCTAATTTAATCTGGTAATTAAGGAAAATAATTTATTTTTGATTGATATGATCATATTGTCCTGGACGATCATGATCGCCTAGTGCATTTCAGCTGTACGACCCGAACTATGCTCAGGATGATTTTGGCACTTTTTGAACTAATCGTACAGGATGATATCCCGATCGTCCTGGACGATCAAGTAATTTTTTAGTCGTCCAGCACAAGTTTCTCTGGGCGATCCGAACTATCTTCTGGACGATATTCCTCGATTTGCACTAATAGTCCCGGATGATCGCAGGATCGTACGGGACGATATGAACAATTTTTTCTACTGATTGTCCAGAAGAGCCAGATCGTCCAAACTGAAACAGCTGATTTTGAACTGATCGTACAGGACGATCTATAGATCGTCCTGGATGATATTGGCCGACTAGTTGAGATTTAGGGCAAATTTTAAGCCCTCCTATAAAAGATATTTTTCTTCCAACAAGAAATTTTTTTTGCCACTTTCCTTCCCAGAGAAACCCTAGAGAGAGAGAGTTTGGGAGAGAGAGAGAGAGGATCTTGTGAGGGGGAGTTAGTGAGGGATTCACTAAGGTTGCTCCAAGTACGGATCAGAGTCATCTTCTCCGCTCGTCGTCTTTCGTCTAGTTGGTGTTCGTTGTGGGAGGATCGTTCGCAAGAAGATCTGGGGTTCTCTGCCCGCTTCAGGTGGAAGCAAAAAGAGGTCAGGTTCTCTGCTTCACCGTGTGGTGAAAAGGAGGTTTTGTACAGGCTTCTCCGCCTTTCTGTGGGAGCAAAAGGAGAGACACTTTTTGTTTAGTGCAATACCCAGAGGGGAGGCTCCGGGGAGTAGACGTAAGTCAAGTTGACCGAACCACTATAAAATCTGGTTTGCTTTTTTGATTCTATTATGCACTTTACTTTTCTGATATTAACTGCTTGGGTGAATATCTGTGATTGATCTTTTCATTCTTGTTTACTTATTTCCACTGCAAAGTATCGAAATGATTTTTCTATTCCTCGTGAAATTTTTAAATAACCAATTCACCCCCCCTCTTAGTTAGCCTCAGGACTAGTTCACTAGGGCTTAACATTCCTATCGAACTTTCAAGTGGTATCAGAGCGGGATTCAAAATTTAGGTTTAAAAACTTTTGAATTTGATCCATGGCTAACTGTAGTAATCGTAATACTGTTGAAGGTTATTCTATTACAAGACCACCGTTGTTTGATAATATTCCTTTTGATTTTTGGAAAACACACATGTCTACTTTTCTTCAATCGATTGACTATCGCATGTGGATGTTAGTTAAGGATGGATACGAACCACCTTTTAGATTGATTACCAATGTGAAAACTGAATTGCCCTTTGCTGATTGGACGTTTGATGATCGTGATTTAGCACAGTTAAATACAAAATGCTTGAACTGTTTCTTTTGTGCTTTAAAATATGAAGACTATATGCGTGTTTCTTCTTGTACAACGGGTAAAGAAATCTGGGATAGGTTGTGTATAATATATGAAGGTACAACTGAAGTCAAACAGTCTAGGTTAAACATCTTGTTACATGATTACGAACTTTTTTGCATGAAATCTAGTGAGACGATTTCAGAAATATACACAAGGCTCACTCAAATCGTTACCTCTCTGCATGCTCTAGGAAGAGAACTAATTAATTACGAAAGAGTGAACAAAATTCTTAGATGTTTGCCTGCTTCTTACGATGCTAAGATTACTACGATCATAGAATCTAAAGATTTAAATACTTACTCTATTGACAGCTTACTTGGATCACTCATTGCTTACGAGCAAGGGGTGAACCAAAGATAACTTGATGCAGGAGAACGAAAGAAGGAGAAGACAGTGGCGCTAAAGGCCAAAGATTCAGATGCTAGCACTTCCAGGTCTGATAACGATGATGTTTCCTTAATCACAAGGCAATTCAAGAGCTTTCTAAGAAAGAAGAATAAGAATTTTCAAAAGTGGAATAAAGGTAAGACCAGTAGAAACTTTAAAGGTTCATCTGAATCTGTTTATTTTGAATGCAGGAAGCCTGGACACATAAAGGCGGATTATCCTACACTCAAGGCTCACCCAAGCAAGGAGAAGGGTGAGGAGAAACCAAAGTTCAGAAAGGACAAGAAGCAAATTCAGAAGGCGTTCTGGGCAGACGCTGCATCCGACTCTTCTGAGACTGAAGCTGAAGAGGAGGAAACAAATCTATGTCTGATGGCGGATGATCACCCTGGTCAGTCGGACCATGAAGAGGTATGTGAGCTTACTTACGAACAATTATTTGAAGTATCTAAAAAAGAGGCACAAAATGAGTCCAACCAAGCTTTCCTTCCTTTCTGATCGTTAAAGGTCTTAGAAAAATCCGTGTGCCGCTTAATACTTTTAAAAGCTTGTGTTTAAAAATCCTGGTTTCTGATTTTTTACTTTGTAACACTATTATATCAGATATTTTTCTGGAACGAGGCTTGAAAGGATCTCTTTTCAAATATAATTTCTTTTCTTCTGAATCAAATTTTTGTTTTGAAAGAGGTTTGCATCTATAAGGTGCCCGGGGTCGGAGTTACGAAAGTTATTTTTTCCAATCTTCTCTGGATTTCAGTGCTGTCAATCATCTTCTTATTGGTTTTTGGATCTAAAATCAAGAAAAAATTCTGATTTACTCGAGCAGCTTGATCAAAAAAAAATCGTTACTTTTATGTATATTTGTTGTGAGTTTTATTCGTTTTTGTTTTATTTTGATTTCATGGTTGTATTTTTGGGATCCTGATCTGTCATCTTCATCCTCCATCTTTTTCTATTTTCTTCACATCATCCTGGACGATACCCCGATCGTCCTGGACGATCCTCTTCATCCTGGACGATCCAAACATCGTCCTGGATGATTCATTCAAAATCATCCCCACACTGCTCCTACTGCTGAAAAAACTCCAATTATTAGTGATCGTCCTAGACAATCCTTACATCATCCTAGACGATGTGATCCATATCTTGCAGATCTGATCAAACGGCTGATATTGCACCAATTATTGGGCATCGTCCTGGACGTTCCACCTAATCATCCTGGACGATCCACGTGTCAGCCGCTAGACGATTGAAATTCGGCCCGTCCGACACACTTATTGCACATCGTCAGGGACGATCCACCGAATCGTCCTGGACGATACCTTTTCGTCAACGATCGTCCAGCCTGACTCCTCGGGATGATCGCCTGTGTCTAATCATCCTGGACGATCAGACCACCTTTTTGACCAATCGTCCAGGCCTTAATAATTGCACCGATCGTTCTGGACGATCTCATGATCGTACGGGATGATCTGGCCAAGATCTATTTAAACAGTCATTTTCTTGAGGATTTTCCACGCTCTTTCTCCTTCTACTTTCCTTCACTTTTGATTCCTAATGGCTGGTGGAAAACGCTCGCGGCAAAAGGGTGCAAGCTCCTCCCGGGGGCCTGTTGATCATCGCTTCCCCAATGTAGCCGATCAGGCTGCCTACGAGCGCTATTGTGAAGTGGGGATCACACCGTCGAAAATAGTAAATTCCTACACTCTCACTTATCCTATTCTTGACCTCTTCGCAAACACCTCCCTCACCTTCATCATGACTATCGCCTTTCCTTTTAGCACGAAACTTCTTCGTGTTTTCTTTGCAAATTTATGTATTTCGGCTGATTATTCCACCCTCCGCTCATATATAAATCAGCATCCCATCAAACTCACTTACCAGGACTTTCATAACCTTCTCCAACTTTCTGTCACTGGCGATAAACTCCACACGCTTATCACCGACCCTGACTATGATTGGAGTGTCGCCAATCATTTTCTTCACAATACAAATGCCCCATATCATGACAATGCTTGCACTACACTTCTTAAGGACACCCGGACAATTCAACATATCCTTCGTTCCTCCATCATTCCAAAGGCGGGGGATCGAATTCACATCACCCCACTACTGTCCTTGACCACATACTACATCCTGGCCCATAGGGAATTTAATGCCACTTACCTTATTATCTGGTACCTTGAGCACCTCACCACTATTCAGGATCCAGGTCATCACCGTCGTCCCAATCTAGCCTTAGGACATATCATTGCCTATGCCCTAGAAACCAAATATGACCTGCAGTATCCCGCAGCTCCAAATGTCCCTCCTTCCTTCTTCACCAATAATTCCTTCCATGTCCTACACAGCACCTGACTATATCCGGAGCCCACCCCGGATGTTTAGGAGGAAGAGGAAGAGGCTATTCCAGTTCCTGCTGCACCTGAGGCACCTGCTCCCCTTCGCATTACCTCTCCCTTTGACCACCTGGTGCAGTGCTTTGATTAGTGGGAGGCCAGATTTGACACCTATGTGGTTTCCCAGGAGCAGCAGCACGCCGAGGACATCCAGCGCTTCACTGACTACGCTGCGCAGCAGCAACAGCAGCATGACCAGGATATTGCCTGGATTAGAGCCCATTTTCAAGCCATTCACCACTACTTTAACCCACCATAGCCACCTCCTTCTTCTGATCAGGATCCGCCTCCGTTCTAGTTTTCTGTTTTTGTCGGTGTTTTCTTTTCTGTTATGTACTGATGTTTTAGTATTTCTGTTTACCCTCCTCCTTTTTGTGATGTCAAAAGGGGGAGTCAGTTGTAGTCGTTTTTATTTTTGTTATGTGTTATGTTTCCTGTGTTGATTTAGTTGTTAAATAAAAATTTGAAAAAATATTTATTTTTCGATCTCCTAGTTATTTTTTATTTTTAAACTACTGTACAAATATTTGCCATCATAAAAAAGGGGGAGATTGTTGCAAATCTGGTTTTGATGATGATAAACATGTTTCCAGTGTATTTTGCTTGGCTAACCCGTTTCAGGCACAAAAGATTACGAGCCACTCAAGCCAACTCAAGATCGGGTCCAAGTGTGTCCAATGTACTGTTTTTCTTTTTCTTGAGTCAATTGTAATGTAACTGATCCCCCAGCTAAGTAACCTTGCACACACACACTCAGGGGGAGAGCTTGAGTGAATTAGACTTTCTGTTCATTTTTTGTTCAGATCGTCCTGGACGATCAGGTAAAAATAGAAACCCTAATTAGGGCGACTAAGTTAAGAGGGTCTGATTAAGCAGATCGTCGTGGACGGTCTTTGGATCGTACGGGACGATATGCTCAAATAAAAAATTCTCAGCCGCCAGATCAAGTTAGGCAAGTTTTTATTTTAAGTTATTTGGTCTGATCGTCCCGGGCGATACGTTCCTGGATGATTCAGTACAATCATGCCTAATTTAATCTAGTAATTAAGGAAAGTAATTTATTTTTGATTGATACGATCATATCATCCTGGACGATCATGATCGTCTAGTGCATTTCAGCTGTACGACCCGAACTATGCTCAGGACAATTTTGACACTTTTTGAACTAATCGTACATGACGATATCCCGATCGTCCTGGACGATCAAGTAATTTTTTAGTCATCCAGCACAAGTTTCTCTGGACGACCCGAACTGTCTTCTGGACGATATTCCTCGATTTGCCCTAATCGTCCCGGACGATCGCAGGATCGTACGGGACGATATGAACAATTTTTTCTACTGATCGTCCAGAAGAGCCAGATCGTCCCGGCTGAAACAGCTGATTTTGAACTGATCGTACAGGACGATCTATAGATCGTCCTTGACGATATTGGCCGACCAGTTGAGATTTAGGGTAAATTTTAAGCCCTCCTATAAAAGATATTTTTCTTCCAACAAGAAAAATCTTTTGCCACTTTCCTTCCCAGAGAAACCCTAGAGAGAGAGAGAGGATTTTGTATGGGGGAGTTAGTGAGGGATTCACTAATGTTGCTCCAAGCACGGATCAGAGTCATCTTCTCCGCTCGTCGTCTTTCGTCTAGTTGATGTTCGTTGTGGGAGGATCGTTCGCAAGAAGATCTGGGGTTCTCTGCTCGCTTCAGGTGGAGGCAAAAGGAGGTCGGGTTCTCTGCCTCACCGTGTGGTGAAAAGGAGATTTTGTACATGCTTCTCCGCCTTACTGTGGGAGCAAAAGGAGAGACACTTTTTGTTTAGTGCAAAACCCAGAGGAGAGACTCCGAGGAGTGGACGTAGGTCAAGTTGACCGAACCACTATAAAATCTGGTTTTCTTTTCTGATTCTATTCTGCACTTTACTTTTCTGATATTAACTGCTTGGGTGAATATCTGTGATTGATCTTTTCGTTCTTGTTTACTTGTTTCCGCTATAAAGTATCGAAAAGATTTTTCTGTTCCTCATGAGATTTTTAAATAACCAATTCACCCCCCCTCTTGGTTAGCCTCGGGACTAGTTCACTAGGGCTTAACATCCCTATTAAACTTTCAATGTTTTTATGTATATCCCTTTATGTTATCGCAAGGGTTAGCCTTGAACACTTGATTTTAGCCTATTTAACTTAGTGAGACCCTAAGGACAATAATTAAGGACTCGTCTAGCGGACCTAGAGAAATTTTAGGAGCTAAGATAAACCTCAGAATGACTTGAAACTTGAAACACTTAAACTTAGTGACATCCTAAACCCCCTGGAATTTTCTAGAAATTTTTAGGACTCTTTAATCCCCTTAATTAACAAACCCCAATTTCCCTTTAACTAAGACCCGATAACTTCAGAAAATTCTAATAAATTTAAATTAATTCAAAAAATTACCCATAATATATATCAAACTTTTCAGAATTCAGTTCTTAATCTTAAAATATTAAAAACTCCTTAATTGGACTTCAATATAAACCTTAATTTAATTTTAACTAAAAATTATACTTCTAATTAAATTAAGTAATTAAAAATTATTAAAAATTCTAAATTTTTTCCAAACACTTGGGAACTTTTCCTTAGGTTACTCCTAATCTTTGGAGGTGATTCCAATAGGTTTGGAGCTGATTTGGATCAAAACTCCTAAAATAACCCTTAATTAAGTAATTTTAATAATTCATTAATTGCCCGAAACTTCTAAAAATCATAACTTTGTCCAGAAAACTCCAAATCCAGCAAACTCAAAGTCTAATTACTCCCACTACAGGAAAGTCACAAATTTCTAGCCAAATTCTAAATTTTCGGCGGATTTCAAAAATTTTCCGCAAATTTTTAACAAAAATGTCTTCGACGGTAAATCGAGCGTCGGAAAATTTTTCCGTCGAACAAAATCTGTCAAAAATTTTTTTCCGTCGGACAAAATCTGCCAGAAATTTTCTCCAACGAAAAAGATCCGTCGGAATAAATTAAACAGTTAAAAAAAAAAGCTCAGGTGAGCCCGCTCCAGCGCAACCCAATAGGCCACCTAGGTGAGGTCTAATATTTAATAAAAATACTAGAACTCCAAAACTTAGCCTGCTTTTAAAAGTCGCCTTCAGACCCCTTTGACTTAGCGGATATGATGACCTTGGACCTTCTAAAATCCATTAAATCAACCTAAATTTCATAAAACATTACCCTAAGCATTAAGTTAACCTCCCAACTTAATAATAAATCATTTAATACACCTTTTCTTTTAATCTATAAATAACTAAATCAACTTAATCAACCCCGATTACTACTGGATAACCTAGGCCTACGAGGCTGTTAACTTAGCCCCAAGAAAGGTAAAATAAATTTCATGGCCTCAGTGAGAAACAACGGTAGTAATCACTTAACCACTAAAATATATCTAATTCAAACTTTAACACATTAATGTTTAAACTCAAACAAAAAATTCTCCCTTTGACCTTCAACCAACTAGATCACATGCAACTTTAACTAAACCCCTTAAATAGGATACATCCAAACCACACAGCCTTGTTACACACATATAGAATTATTCGCTAGGGCACCACTTCTTGCTCTAGGCTAGGCTGGTGTTTACTTTACTACTATGTGCCAGATTTTTTGAGATTTTATTGCATAGTGCGATTGAAGATTGATTAATATATTTGTTTACTTTTACTACACTCTGTGAATTGATGTGATGGACGGTAGGTTACCCATAGGTTAGGAACGATCTTTGATACTAACAATGTCTTCTGCAGGTGACCATGCTTATGTATCGCTAATAAAGGGGGGGGGTAAAATTTGTAAATAAATTTTATATACATGCGCTTTAGCCGCTTAACCCCCCAAAATAAATGAGGGCTAAAATAAATCATAAATATAATTGCTACAGGTGCTCCAACTGCTTAACCCTCAAATAAATAAAGAGTATGGCCAAGTGTGGCTAGCATGAGTATTTTATTTTCATATATAACTACTTGGGTTATTTTATATTAACTGTTTAGAATAATCATACATGAGAGTCTAGATTTTCTTTTTAACGATGTAATTTGATGTAATTTGTAAAAATACCAAATTGTGAAAGTCTTCAAAAGTGGAGCATTTCAAATACTAGGAACCTAAAGAGAAAAAGAAAGGCCTTTATAGGGAATCTCTTATTCATTTGGGTACCCTTCTGGAGGGCGAACCTTACAAAGATCAAAGGGAGCCGATCCGAAGGAAGATGATCCATATAAAGACATTGAAGATGAAGACTTGAAGATGAAATGCCTTACTTTTAAGACTTGTATCATTTAGTAGGATCAGAATCTAGGTTATAGTCAGTGGTGCCCGGCCACGTTACTTTTCTGCAGACCCTGGGTTGTAATAAAAGGCAGTTGGCTTATGGACATTTATTTGATTAATTTGATTATTTAATGTCTTTAATTTAAATTGACTGCAATTAGATTTTGCCTGCTTTTCTTAGTTTCTTGGCGTTTATGTGCCCCTTTTATTTTAGCTTGGATTCGATCGGAGGCTCGTAAGGGTATGCCTATAATTTTTCTACTTAAACTTAATTAAAAATTTTAAGATAACATAGAAATTCTAATGCTCTTAAGAAGTAAGCCCAGGATCGCCAAGAGTTTGCTTAGCATATTTGTTGCATTATTCTTTCCATTTGTTAGGCTACTCCCCGCCTGCGGGTTTTGACAGACCACTTGGCTTATGAGGGTGCAGATCTGTCAAGGAGAGCCTATGTACTCTAGGATAAAACTTATTTTTAAGCTTTTTTAAAACTGCTTCATATATATTTTAAGCATTTAATCAAGTTGATCAACATGCATTATATTAGAAATTAATTTAAATGTCTGTTTAAAATTTTAACTGCATTTGTCTTACCATCTTCACCTAACTTAAATCAAGGGACCATTTTGGACAATCTCAAGATGTCGGTCCCACTTCTCAAAAAAAAAAAAAAAAAAAACTTTAAGCCTCTATACCACTCTTTCATAATAATGACTGGACTCATGGTTTTAAATCGACTAGGAGGTTAGCTGGCTCCCTAATTTAGGCCGGGGTAAGTCTAGGTTTTGCACTACATTAACTAGGACACATGTGTTAGTGTTGTAGAATACTAAACCCACTTTAGACTTAGGGTTTAAGGCTACTACTCTTGGTGTCTCATAGTGTGCCTCATAGGTGGGTAAGTCTTCTATCTTTCAGAGACTATAAATCCTGCTTATCAGTGTCACATGAATAACACCACCTCCATCTTTCTCAATTATATATTCTGAGTATTGGTTTATTTTTTCTCCAATTTTTCCTCATTATCCTAATCCCTCCAGGTGTTGATGTGAGCCGTGTCTGTTGACTAAGCTAAGTTAAACTTTTCCTCCCATTTGAGTAGGAACTTCCTAGTCTCCTCCTTATATGCGAATCTCATTTGAGAGAATAATATAGAGTCCTTAATCGAGAGTCTTCTCAGACCCCAGCTTAAGATGTAATTAACCATGGGGGATTGCGCTCATGGAAAACTAAATCCCCCAATAAAATAAACTTCACTCGAGTTGATGTATCAGGTGAGGGAAACCTCGTGACTCTGATCAGGTCATGTATATTATTACCCATCGAGGTGCGTAGGTGAGAGCTGCTATCCTTAATGGTTAATCATATGTATAATCTAATTAGCCCTTCTATTAGCCCACTTACAAAGAGTGCAGAGGCTTGTGATCATTTTAACCTACGGGATGGTGCGGTCATACCCTCTCTATTTGTCCCCGCACGGCAATGTCCTTTCAGAGGTCCACAGATTTTTGGTGATCATGGTGGGATATATTTCTCTCTCAATCTTTAGATTATAAATTATTCTTTCTTATGTGTACTCTAGGTTTGGTACTCCTTAGATTAGGCCCATCCTACTCTTAGTTAGGGTCCTTCCTAGTTAGGTTCATTTCTTCTTAGCTAGGGTTCTCCCTAGTTTGTTTCCCTTCCTTCCAGCCTACTGGGTCATCCTGTCTCTTATCTATCGTGATATCAATTCTCTCTAATCATTTCAAATTTCTTCTGTTCTTTTATTGGCAAGTAGTGCCATGACTTCCTTTGTTCATTCTGTGACTTTCTCCTTCAGTTCAGATGCACAGGTGATACTTCCTGAGTCCCTACTATAGTCCTCCTGCAGGAGGAATCACTTTTAGTTCCTTCAATGACTTGACCTTTGTCGCTTTTGGCAGGCTGACCCCTGCTAAGGCTGCCACATTTTCTCCTCGCTAGAGGAGAGGTCACATAGCCATACACCAGTTTGGACATCCACTTGCTTGACGGATAGCTCGGGCACCTGTTCATCCCACTCGTATTTGTAAGTAGCCAGTGTACCCTATGATTAGGCAGCCAATGCCTAGACCACTCCCTGTTCAGCATACTCATCCAGCGGTCAGGCGACCAGAGCCTACCGTACCAGTTGTCAGACTGTTCTGGCCCCTCAGTACCAACAGGCAGTAGTTACCACTTTGGTTATTCTAGTAGAGGTGGATCGTGTTAGGGTTCCCCCTCCTTCTTCCTCTAGGAAGAGGGGTGCCCAGATTGAGGCTCCTTCTCCTTCTTCTCATCGGGTTTCTATTTTTGTTCGGCTCTCTCACCCTGAGACCATCAAGCAGACCCCAGCACTTCCTGTACCAGTAGCTCCTATACCCCTAGTCCCTCAGGCAATGGGTTTAGACTTAGCCTCATCCTCCACCTCTGTCCTTGGGAGAAGGGCCTAGATGAATAGAAATTAAAGACTTCGTTTAGCTGCATCTGAGGCAGCCAGGCATTAGATGGTAGATTATATGGCCTAGTAGGAGCCATTTCAGCCTAGGGTGGTCTCCTTGTAGTGGGAGCCATGCCCACTTCTAGTCACACTGACCTCGGTGGTCATAGTTATACATGAGATAAAAGTTGTCCAGGGAGGATGCTTCTCTCCTTTGATATATAGTGGTGATGAGGAGGACGTCACTAGCATCGTGGTGGCTCCTCCTATTACTAATTCTCTTTCACGTGTTAGGGTTCCCAAGGATGATGTTGCTCGAACCCTCACTCAGAAGATTTAAAGTATTATCTGCTTAGTGTAGGGTAGAGGTCATGTCAGTAAGGAGAAGTTACTCCACTAGATCTCTCAGGCATGTGTTCAGTTGTAGAGACAGTCTTTGAGGCAATGGTATCGGTGGCAGAGAGGACAACCACCATGATAACCAGTCAGTTTAGTTCCTTCAGTTAGATTGCAAATGATTGCTCCTGCTATTAGATTACACCCACGTCATTATGAATGGAGACAGCAGTTAGAGCCTATTAGACCTCAAATCAATTCAGTTGTGGCAGCACCTCAACAGTCAGTTGCCCTTATTAGATCCCACCGTAGCAGGTGGGTATGGAGACGACGATAGGCAGAGTCTCCTGTCGAGGTAGTACAGTTGGTTGAGATAGTTGGACAGTTGGAGACAGTTGCTTCATCAGGATCAGAGGGAATCCTGATGATTTGTGACACAGTGATAGATATAGATATTGTGGTTCCTCCCGATGGTTCACCTATCCGGGTAGAGGCAGTTCTAGTTCCTAGCCTCCATAGGGTCTCTTCCCCTATGGGTTTGTATATAAAAGCCTTTTTTCAGACTCTATCTGAGGATGACACACTCAAGGAGTCAAATGGAGATATACCAGTGCACCGAGTGTGTGTGATTACTTGATGAGGCCACTCGGATGAGCAAAGAGAGCCAGATGATGATGATGACTAGGGAGAGGCTAAAGTAGGTGGATTTCCCCGATCAGTTAAGACAGATGCCTTAGTTTTATAATTATTGACTCATATGGCAGAGATGGTCAGAGCCATGACAATGATGACTGCTCAGTTGATAGCCTTAGGGGCCATGCCCCAAGTTATGGGAATAGGAACTCCCACTATGTGCAAGGATGAGCCAATAGTACCACCTGCGGTAGCACTAGACCCTATAGGAGTGGATAGGATCCAGAGAGTAGTTCCAGTGGCACCTACAATAGTTACTTCCAGTACCCCAGTCCAGAGTTAGTAAGTACAGTTGTCAGCAGTGTAGATTTAAGATTTGATAGCACAGAATGTAGAGCAAGCCATTTCCTCCAGGAAGTTTGGAGAGATAGTTAGCAGGGGGACTTTACCCAGTTGAGTACGAGTAGGAGCCTTACCCCCTTGTTTTGTCCCTCAATGATTCAGAGTTTTTAATGGGTTTAAAAATCTAAGGCAGCATGTGGCTTAGTACCGGGCCATATGTTGTAACATAAAAGGGAATGAAGCTTTGATGTTGAGGCTCTTCATTAGCAGTTTAGTTGGGGTGGACTTCGAGTGGTACTCCAACCTCCCGAATGATTCAGTCCATACTTTTACAGAGTTAAAGCAACTATTTATGCAGAGATTTATCACTATTGAGTACTGGGTTACCGTTGGAGAGTTAGTTATAGCCAGGCAGCATTCCTGTGAGACTTTGCCAGATTACATAGTCAGATGGAGGAACCTCAGTTTACAGTATGAGCCTCAATTGTACGAGCAGCACGTAGTTAAGATTCTATTAAAGAACATAAATGGTCCCATAACTCCTTACTTAAAGGGTTTCAACATTAGAACCTTCCAGAAGTTATTGACGAAGGTGGTTAATTTATAAGACACTATACCCGATGTAGTCCCTCTGAAGGTTGAGAGTCAACCTTCACGTATATCTTAGTGGAAGGAGTCTTTAGGGGCACCTCTACATAGGAGAGGGGAGGTACATAGTACTTATGAGCCATAAGCTAAGGGCAAGAAGCCCATAGTCAATGACAGTCAGAGTGATAGTCAAAGCAGTAACAGTAGATCACCCCGTGGTTTTAAGGGAGAGTGGCAGCTAGCACTCTCTTGAAAGCAGTAGTAGTTGATTAGACAGATAGTTCAGAGTTTAGAGGTAGTTGAGAGGAGGCCTTCCCAGGCTAAGTCGATGGTTGCCAGCCTAGTGACTTCGCAGTTCCTTTTTCTTCTTCTTCTATTATAGTGCCGACTGAACAAATTTCTTTTTCTACTTTATGTAATAAGAAAATATATGAAAGAGAAAAGATTGTTATAACTTCAGAGGGAAAGACAGGACCCCTTCCAGTGCTTAAGTTGAAGGATTTCATTCTCCATTTGATTGAAGATAAAATAATAGAAGAGGATGATTCTGACTACTTTTGGTGTTCTGTTCCTTCTAATTTTGCCTCTTATAGCACTCACTTTTTTAATATTTTATTTATTTCTTGTAATGCTAATGATTCTATATGTGATGATGAGTCTAAGTGTGAGGAAGAGCCTGTGTTCACTATTCCAGAGGGTGGTTATTACATGGATTTAGGAGATGAATTCGAAAACCCACTTCAGTCACTCTTCTTAGAGCCAACATAAGCCATCACCACTAAACCAAGTGAATCTCTTATTGAGGATGACTCAATACAGAAAGTTCACCTGCGTTCAGGGAAGATCCTTCCACCTATGATGGCTAAAAATACAAAAGAAAAAGATAAAAATATTATTACCCTTCCTCCCAAGAGCAGTTTAAGGAGAAAAAAAAGGCCCTCAGCTGGAGGTTTATTATAATGTGTTGGCTCACTTAAGAAAAATTTCTTCCCTCTATAGTGTCTACGATGATTTAATGTTATCTCCTGACCTGAGAGAGACCTTGGTGAAAGTACTACTAGAGTCAGAGTCCTATCAAGCTTTCTTCACTTTTGAACTTATTGGGGATGCATGTTATTTGAGAGAGATACCATGCATTACCTTTTTAGATCGTGATCTTCTCTTAGGGACTTCTGAGTACAATCGTCCCTTATATGTCATCACTGAAGTCAATGGTTATGAGTTGAACAAGTCCTCATTGACCAGGGAGCTTCAGTTAACATCCTAAGCTTTGAGACTTTAAAGAGCCTCTCCATAGGTCATTTGAAGCTTACTTTCATATGTTGAAAGGCTTTAATGACCAAGGACAGCGCGCTGTAGGGTCTATCACCCTGCCTTTGAAGTTTGAAAATTTCCTAACTGAGGTAAAGTTTTATGTGATTGAAATTGGTACTTTATACAGGGCTCTCTTAGGAAGGCCTTGGATTCATGAATACAAAATGGTGCCCTCTACCTTGCACCAATGTATGAAGTATATGAGAAATGATGTGGAGTATTCCATTCTTGGAGATACTCAACCTTTCGTCGTGCACGAGGTCTCTATTTACGATAATGCCGAGTATTATATACCTCGAAAGACTTATAGACCTCCTCCTGTCCAGTCACCAGTGATACCTACTAGTATTATACAGGGTCCTATGCAGTCACCTGCACAGAGTCTTATACAACTACTAGTACAGAGTCCATCACAGGTTGGTATTGAGGCAGATATTTTTATTGCAAGTTTTGATAGATCTCCTTTCCAATTTGCAGTTGGGCATGATGTTCCCCCTAGTAGAGGTAGGGGAGGGCGAGGTAGAGGTAGAGGTAGAGGTAGAGAGTCTGCTCACCCCACGAGAAACTTTGACATTCAAATTCCTCCTCCCACGCATCTTCACACTTCTTCATTGACTGCCAAGTCTGACTCCTTTGATGAAGAGATAATTGATGTGCCTCATCATTCAGTTCCATCGCTAGCCTCAGGTTTCACCAATTATAGTTCACTTCTTACCTTTCATAGGTACTTGATACCCGAGGGTGGTTTAATTATTGATAGTAGCTCAAATGAGGTAGTAGACACGTGATGTCAGACTACTACCAAACACTCTTTTTCCCATCAGATGTATGAAATAAGAGTCAAAGATCTTTCATTACTCCTTCCAATAGTGTTGGTGGCTCCCTACAGACTAACAAGCATTATGTACCTCCACTATACAAACCCTTCATGTCACCACGATCTAGTAAATATGCCTCCTTATCTCATAGTATAGGTGCCTCACTGGGTCTTGAGAGTTAGGGTCCTGCAGAGACCGCTATGGATAAAGAGGTCACACATGTCCATCATTACTTTTCTCCTTTTATGGAAGGCTGTGTAGAGCGGGGTGCCGTTCCATCGACTTGGTCCGATGAATGAGCTCTACACCAAGCCCATATTTGGTGGACTGATGTGCTTCAAACCCAGCAAGGCTTAGGTTATATTGAGAAGTCTCAATCCACCCATGCTAATGTTTGTGCTATCTCTCATTCATATCAAGTTGTTTCTCTTACTGATGAAGAAGACCCGAATGATGTTAAAGACATGGTCCTTGATGCTCTATGTGAGTTTGAAGATGGCACCACATCTGTCATGGACGAACTGTGAGGTTAACTTAGGCACTAAATCAAATCCTAGGCCTATATTTTATAGTGCATTATTATCTGACTCAAAGGCTCAAAAATACATCAAGTTACTATTAGAATTTAGATACTATTTTGCCTGGAATTACACTGAGATGCATGGTCTAAATCCAGAGGTAACAGTCCATAAGTTAGCAATCAAGCTTGATGCAGTCCCTATTAAATAATCACCTCGTCAGATGAGATTGGAGATCAAACAACAGGTGATCACTAAGACTAAGAAGTTTATAGAAGCTGGATTCATCCATGAAGAGAAGTATCCTACTTGGCTCGCCAACATAGTTCCAGTCTAGAAGAAGAGTGGGCAGATCCGTGTCTACATTAATTTCTGTAATTTGAATAAGGCATGCCCTAAAGATGATTTCTCTTTTCCTATCCTCGAGCTTATGGTGGATATAGCTTTATTCCATGATATTTTCTCCTTCATGGATGGTTCATCTAGTTACAATCAGATAAATATGGACCCTAAGGAGGAGAAGTTCACTGCATTTCATACACTGATAGGTATATTTTATTACAAGGTGATGCCCTTCGGCCTCAAGAATGCCTAGGCCACCTCTTAACATATTATGACTGTCATCTTTGATGAGATGATACACGAGTAAGTTGAATGCTATGTGGATGATCTGGTGGTCAAAAGTAAGGTTCGTAGAGATCACTTTCGAGATCTACGAATTATTTTTGAGTACCTGTGCAAATATGATTTAAAGATGAATCCTTTAAAATTCGCATTCGATGTTAGTGTTGAAAAATTCCTAGGGTTTATAGTTCATTACTGTGGCATTAAGATTGATCCTTCTATGATCAAAGCTATAGTAGACTTAAAGCCTCCTAAGAGTCTTACCCAATTGAGATCTTTTTAAGGTAAGCTTATTTTCTTACAGAGATTTATGTCCAATCTTTCTAGTAGATATCATCCCTTCGTTGCCCTCATAAAGAAGGATGCTCATTTTCATTAGGATGAGTATTGTAAGGAGGCCTTTGAAAGTATAAAGCACTACCTGATGAACCCCCCTATTTTAGCTGCACCCATTCCAGGGAGGCCATTAATTCTATAGACTATGGCCTTCGATAAGTCGTTGGGTGCACTTTTGGCTCAAGAGAATGAGGAAGGCAAGGAAAATGCCTTGAACTACCTCAGCAGATGATTGATACCTACAGAGCTAAAATATCCAGCAATAGAAAAGCAATATTTAGCATTGATCTTTATAGTGCAGAAGCTTAGACATTATATACTTTCGTATAAGGTTAACTTGATCTCTCGAGTCACCCCTTTACAGTATTTGATGACCCGTCTAACCCTTTCAAGTTATTTAGCAAGCTGGTCTATGATCTTACTATAGTTTATATTACTTTTATCCCTCAGCGGGCCGTCAAAAGACAGGCTCTAGTTGATTTTTTTGCTACTCACCCGATCCCTGCGGATTCTCCACTCAATGATGATCTACCAGATGAACTAATCATGAGTGTGGATGGATAGGAGTCCCCTATCTGGGAGTTCTAATTTGACGGTGCATTATCCATTAAATTTTTACATCCAAATGAAACTCCCATAATTAGGATAGGTTTGGGCCTTATTTTTATATCCCCTAAAGGTCACACTCTCAGATACTCCTACAGTCTTTCAGAACCTCATACTAATAATAAAGCTGACTATGAAGCTCTGATTTTGGGACTTGAGTTAACCATTTAGATGAAGATTATGCGGGTGAAAATCTTTGGCGACTCCAAACTAATCATAAATTAAGTAGTTGGAGTCTTCAAAGTACTTAAGCCTGAGCTCCTATCCTATCACAATAAAGCAATGAAGCTCTTATATTTAATCCCTGAAGTAACCTTGGCTAAAATCCCTCGATCTATAAATAGTAAAGGAGATGCCTTAGCTAAGTTAGCGAAAGAACTGGCTGACCCAATTGGAAACCCACTATCCATTATTATCCAGTATCGTCAAGCTATGTGCCTTGTAGAATTGTCTTATCCCGATTAGATCCTCATAGTGTTCGCTATTGAGGAAGAGTTAGATTGGAGAATTCCCTTTATCTAATATTTGAAGCATGTCATGCTTCTAAATGATCGATCTCCTGCCACTCAAATTAGGGAGAGAGCTCTATAATTCACATATGTAAATGACACCTTGTATCGATACTCTTTTAACCAAATATGGTTGCTTTGCCTCAATAATGAGGAGGCTCGTAAGGTTATGGATACATGAAGGTCTTTGTAGTGCTCACCAGTCTAGACCAAAAATGAAAGGCAGAATTAAACACCTTGGTTACTATTAGCCAACCATGATCCGTGATTGTATGGAGCATACTAGAAAGTACCACCAGTGCTATATTCATGGCATAGTAATTCACCAACCCTCTAATTCACTGCACCCTACTTGTCGTCTTCGCCATTTAAAGGTTGGGGCACGGATGTAATGGGTCCTATTGACCCTTCTTCCTCTAAGGGTCATATGTTCATTTTAACTGCCACTGATTACTTCTCTAAGTGGGCGAAAGTTGTCCCACTTAAGGAAGTCAAATCAAAGGATGTGATGCATTTTTTTCATGATCACATTATTTATCACTTTGGTGTTCCACGTCGTATCATTTTTGATAACGGTCTGTCATTTAGAAGCACTAAAATTACCAGATTTATCTAACGCCATAATATTAATTGATAATACTCCTCAATCTACTACCCTAAAGTCAATGGCTTGACAGAAGTATTTAATAAAACTCTCGTACAATTGATAAGAAAAATTAATATTATAAATAAGCGAGAGTGGCATGATAGATTACCCGATATATTATGAGCATACAGGACTACATATTGTACTCCTACTCAGTTTACCCCATATGCTTTGGCCTTTGGGGTTGAAGCTGAAAGTTTATGAGGGGTGTTAAACCCCAAAAAATTAGTCCCAAGGCTAACCAAGAGAGGGGGTGAATTGGATATTTAAAAACCTCTTTAAGAAAAAGAAAATTTTTTATATCATGCAGTGGAAACAAATTAAATCAACAATAAAAAGATAAATTAGAGATTTTACTCAAACAATTAATCGTAATAAAATAAAGTGCAGAAAATAATAAGAAAGAACACACCAGATTTATAGTGGTTCGGTCTAACTTGACCTACGTCAACTCCTCGAAGGCACCCTCCGAGTGTTGCACTAAACTTTTAGTGACTCTCCTTTAGCCCCCATAGCTAGGCGGAGAAGCCCTTACAAAATCACCTCCACCTTCCCTAGTGCGGTGGAGTGGCCGAGTCTTTTAACACAAAAGTGATCTTCTTCTTCCCAAAACTTTCCTCGAGATAACCCTTGAATCCAATAGTACTTAGATGCAAGCTTGTTGAAGCAACCGTTTGAAACCCCCTCACACTCCTTCAAAAATCCCCCTTCCAAGGCTCTTCTCACTCTCAAACTCCACCCTTTCCACTCTCCCTTTCAAGCTCTCTTTTCAAGTTTTCTCCAGAAGAAATGAAGCCTCAATGGCTGCCAAAGACACTTTCAAAGTCTTTGGCAAGCCTTAAATAAAGGGCTTTAAAAACCCTTCCAAATCAGTTTTGGCGGAAAAGATCATCCAGGACGATCGCAGGATCGTCTAGGATGATGTGCACATAAAAAGGGCTTCAAAAAACCCTAAAAACTCAATTCTATCACCAAATATCATCCAGGATGATAGCAGGATCGTCCAGGATGATGTACAGAATTTGACCTGATATTCCTGAATGATATCAGGATAATTTAGGATGATTAGAACAAATTTTGAGCAAATCGTTCAGTATGATATATAGATCATCCAAGTGATCAGAATATCAAATTATGCATATTTGATTAAATAATCACAGGATTAATTTAGGCAATATTATCATAGATCATCCAGTACGATATGGATCATCCTGGATGATTAGAACAAAAATTGAAACTTGCAATCTTGCCTGAATTATTATGGCGACTAGGGTTTTGAGATTGCATTAGATCGTCCAGGATGATATAAATCATCTAGGATGATTAGTTCATAAATTAAACTTTTAATTTTGGCTCAATCTCACTCCCGTGAGTGTGTGTGCGCATGATCATCAAGCTAGCAAACAACTTTACAAGACTCAACTCAAGAAATCAAAAATTACATCAATGAATATTACAGACTCTTTATAGCATAACCTGTTCTACCCAATCTTGAGCTCTGATTCTTCGTTGGATGGTGCATGGTGTTCCTGAAGTGTTAATATACACACAAACAAGTATAGAATGAAAGTACTATGAGACATAAAGATGTGAGCCATAATATTTGTTATCATCAAAAATATAAACTCATGAGTTCGAGTCGTAACAATCTCCCCCTTTTTGATGATGGTGAACATTATTGGTGAATTTACAAACTAAAAGTATTTTCTCCTAATCTCCCCCTCACTAAGATAAAAATTTTAAAAATAGGGAAAAATATAAATTTCTTTCTTTTTAATTTTTTTTAACAAAACACATAAATTAAAATAAATAATTAAATAAAAAAGATAAACTAAATAAATACAATAAAAAATAGTATGTTCAAACATAAATATAATAGTATGTTCTCCTCCTTTGACAATATTAAAAAGAAAAGGAGCATAGAAAAATAAAATAGAGAAAATAGACTAAAAGATCAAAACGGTCCCTGATCTGGTGAAAAAGTTTTAGAAGAATTAGTTTAAAATATCAAAATTTTCTTGGAATGAGAAAGATACCTTTTGATTTTATTCAAAAACTTAGTAAGGCATGTATTGACCACACATAATCTTAGAAAGGTTAGAGAATCAAAAATTGTTAATCCAAACTCAGGTTCCTTAAGGGCTAAAAAACTTTTTAAAGCAAATATCTAAATCAAGGAACGAATTAGGGAAGGAAACAATATTCTTTTCAAAACTGCTTGCATGAAATATATCTAATAGAATATTAATGCAAAAAGGTGAATCTAAAGTCATGATTTTTGAACTCGAGTATCGAAAATATCAATAGATATAAGGATTTTTTTAAGATTTAAGAAGTACAAGAAAAAGTAAGTTAACTCATTGTAGGCTCATTTTATGCCTCTTTATTATTTTTTGGCGCACTTTGTGCATCTTTTGATACACTTTCTGTATCTTTTTAATTTGACGACATTGCGTATCTTTTGATTTTTTATTTTGGCGATATTGCATATTTTTTCAGCTTTGGGCTTATTTTGTGTCTCTTTTCTTTTACAAATATTCTTTCTTTTTGCAAATTTAAGGACTAAAACAAACCCAATCTAGAGATAAAAACGAACAACTTGATTAAAAAAATAATGAAATGGATTCAACAACTTCCAAAAAATTCCTATGAGATAGAAAAAATGTGGGGAGATGAAAAGAGTTTAATTTCAAGATTTAATTTATAATTTGATGAAGATTTTGAATCAAAAGTGAAATAGCCTTATTAAAGAAATGAGATAGAGAGACAAAATCATGAGTTTTTTTTTGATTGATTTTTAGAGAAGTTAACCATAACTTATATAAAATTTCAAAAAAAAAAGGAGGTAAAATTTTTATTTTTAGGAAAAAATAATCTTTTGAAAAGTGATTTGATTTTCAAAAGCGTAAACTAAATAAAAATATGATATGTGAGTGCTGATCAGAGAAATTTGATAATTATGTAGAAACAAATAAAATAAATGATTGAAAAAATAAAATAAAAAGAAATAAAAAGAAAATTTAAAAAATAACATAAAAAGTAAAAATATTCACACGAATAAAACAAACACAAACACACAAGCAAAACTTTAATCCACATTATCTCACTCCTAGTCTGATGATTCCGAAGCTAGGTCAGCGTAGGAGATTTTTTGCTTTGCATTATTTGTCCTTATTATAATTTATTTGGCTTTACCCTTTTCCTTTTTAAGAAGGGTTTTTAAGTTTGGGCACTAATTTTTCATATGTCCAAATTTTCCTACATCCAAAGCAAATAATATTAGAAAAAATCTTAACATTCTTATATTTTTTATGTTTGTTTCACTTTTGTTGATGTTGATGCTTATGCTTTAGTAGACTTTTCAATTTATTTATTATTAATGCTAACTCCTTGATTTGATCATCTTTTTAGTCGCTTTTATCCATATCTTCAGCTTTCAGTACTATAGTTTCACCTGCATCCAAAAGCTTTTGACCTAAACCTTACTCGTAGGCAATGATTGAGCCAATCAAATTATCAATAAAATATTCATTTAACTTTTGGATTCACAAATGACAATAACTTTGGCATCAAAATTATCAAGTAGGCAATGCAGAATTTTATTGAGCTTTTTAAAGTTTGAAATTTTTTTACCTAAAGCATGTAATGATGTCATAATTTGAGTAAACCTAGTATACATGTTTAAAATTATCTCATAAAATTTTAAACTAAAAAGTTCATAATCATGCATTAGAATATTCAACTTAGATTTCTTAACTTCACTAGTTCCTTCATATGTAATACACAATTTATCCCAAATTTATTTTCATGTTGTACATGTAGATATTATCATGCAATCATCAAAATTTAAAGCACAGAAAAAATAATTCAAATATTTAGCATTTAATTGAGCATTAATCTGATCTACTCTATTCCATTTAGAAAAAGGAATATCAATTTAATTCCATCTATAATACATGATGGTATAGAATAACCAGTTTGAATCATATGTCACATGTGATAATCTATTGGTTTCCAGAAAGTGGACATACAGATTTTTCAAAAATCAAAAGTAATATTTTTAAATAAAGGTGATCGGGTGATTGAATATCCTTTCACAACATAATGATTTCTAAAATTATCCATGGATTAAAATTCAAAAGTTTTCCAAAACTTGATTTTATGAATCCCGCTCTTATACCACTTAAAAGTTTGTGAGGGGTGTTAAACCCTAAAGAATTAGTCCCAAGGCTAATCAAGAGAGGGGGTGAATTAGATATTTAAAAACTTCTTTAAGAAAAGAAAAATCTTTTTATATCTTGCAGCGAAATTGAATTAAATCAATAATAAAAAGATAAATCAGATATTTTATCCAAGTAGTTAATCGTAGTAAAATAAAGTGCAAAAAATAATCAAAAAGAACACACCAGATTTATAGTGGTTCAGTCTAACTTGACCTCATCCACTCCCTAGAGGCACCCTCTGAGTATTGCACTAAACCTTTAGTGACTCTTTTTTAGCCCCCACAGCTAGGTGGAGAAGCCCTTATAAAATCACATCTACCTTCCCCGGTGCGGCGGAGTAACTGGGTCCTTTGACACTAAAGAGATCTTCTTCTTCCCAAAACTTCCCTCAAGATGACCCTTGAATCTGATGGTACTTAGGTGCAAGCTTGCTTGAGTAACCATATGAAACCCCATCACACTCCCTCGAAAGTCTCCCTTTTAAGGCTCTTCTCCATCTTTAACTCTACCCTTTCCACTCTCCATTTCAAGCTCTCTCTTCAAGTTTTCTTCAGAAGAAATGAAGCCTCAATGGTGGCCAAAGACACTTTTAAAGTCATTGACAAGCCTTAAATAAAGGGCTTTAAAAACCCTTCCAAATCAATTTTGGCGGTAAAGATCGTTCAGGCTGATCGCAGGATCGTCTAGGATGATATACTCATAAAGAGGGCTTCAAAAAAACCCTAAAAACTTAATCCTACTACCAAATATTATCCAGGATAATCGCAGGATCGTCTAGGATGATGTACAAAATTTGACCTGATAGTCCTGGACGATCTCAGGATAGTCCAATAAGATTAGTACAAATTTTGAACAAATCATCCAGTACAATATACAGATCATCTAAGATGAATAGAATATTAAATTATGCATATTTGATTGAATAATCATAGGATTAATTTAGGCAACATTATCATAGATCATCCAGTATGATATGGATCCTCTTAGATGATTAGACCAAAAATTGAAACTTGAAATCTTACCAGAATTATTATGGCAGCTAGGGTTTTGAGATCTTATTGGATCGTCCAGGATAATATAAATTATCTAGGATGATTAGTTCAAAAATTAAACTTCTAGTTTTGGTTCAATCTCACTCCCCTAAGTGTGTGTGTGTGCATGATCACCAAGCTAGCAACACCTTTATAGGGCTCAACTCAAGAAATCAAAAATTACATCAATGAATATTATAGTCACTTTACAGCATAACCTGTTCTACCCAATCTTGAGCTCTGATTCTTTATTGAATGGTGCATGATATTCTTGAAATATTAGTATACACACAAACAAGTATAGAATCAAAGTACTAGGCGACATAAAGATGTGAGCCATAATGTCTGTTATCATCAAAAATATAAACTCGTGAGTTTGAGTCGTAACAATCTTTCCCTTTTTGATGATGACAAACATTACTGGTGAATTTATAAACTAAAAGTATTTTCTCCTAATCTCCCCCTCACTAAGATAAAAAATTTAAAATAGGGGAAAATATAAATTTTTTTCTTTTTATTTTTTTAAACAAAACACATAAAATAAAATAAATAACTAAATAAAAAAGATAAACTAAACAAATACAATAAAAAAATAGTTCGTTCAAACATAAATATAAAAGTATGTTCTCCCCCTTTGACATTATCAAAAAGAAGAGGAGCATAGAAAAATAAAATAGAGAAAATAAACTAAAAGATCAAAATAGTTCTTGATCTAGTGAAAAAGTTTTAGAAGAATCAGTTTGAAATATCAAAATTTTCTTGGAATGAGAAAGTTACCTCTTGATTTTATTTAAAAACTTGGTATGGCATATATTGACCACGCATAATCTCAGAAAGGTTGGAGAATCAGAAATTATTAATCCAAACTCAGGTTTCTTAAGGGCTAAAAATTTTTTTAAAGCAAATATCTAAATCAAGGAACAAATTAGAGAAGGAAACAATAATCTTTTCAAAACTCCTTGCATAAAATATATCTAATAAAAAATTAATGCAAAAAGGTAAATCTAAAGTCATAATTTTCAAACTCAAGTATTGAAAATACCAATAGATAAAAGGGTTTTCTTAAGAATTAAAAAGTACAAGAAAGGTAAGCTAACTCATTGTGGGCTCATTTTGTGCATCTTTATTAGTTTTTGGTGCACTTTGTGCATCTTTTGATACACTTTGTGTATCTTTTTATTTTGGCAACATTACGCATATTTTGATTTTTCATTTTGGAGACATTGCACATCTTTTCAGCTTTAGGCTCATTTTGTGCCTCTTTTCTTTTACAAACATGCTTCCTTTCTGTAACTTTAAGGACTAAAGCAAAACTAATCTAGAGATAAAAAATGAATAACTTGATTAAGAAAATAATGAAATGGATTAAAAAACTTGTAAAAAATCCCTATGAGAAAGAGAAAATATGGGGAGTTTAAAAAAAAGTTCAATTTCAAGATCTAATTTATAATTTGATGAAAATTTTGAATCAAAAGAGAAATAACCTCATTAAAAAAATGAGATAGAGAAACAAAATCATGAGTTTCTTTCTTTTGACAGATTTTTAGAGAAGTCAACCACAACTTATATAAATTTTAAAAAAATAAGAGGTAAATTTTTCATTTTTAGGAAAAAATGATCTTTTGAAAAGTGATTTGACTTTCGAAAGCGTATACTAAACAAAAATGTGATATGTGTGTGCTCATTAGAGAAATTTGATAATTATATAAAAAAATAAAATAAATGATTGAAAAAATAAAATAAAAAGAATAAAAGAAAACTTAAAAAATAATAAAAAAAATAAAAATATTTACACAAATAAAACAAATATAAACACTTAAGTAAAACTTTAATCCACATCATCTTGCTCCTGGTCTGATGATTTCAAAACTAGGTCTGCACATGAGATTTTTTGCTTTGTATTATTTATCCTTATTACAATTTGCTTGGCTTTACCCTTTCCTTTTTAGGAAGGGTTTTTAAGTTTGGGCACTGATTTTTTATATGTCCAGGTTTCCTACATCCAAAATAAATAACATCAGAAGAAATCTTAACATTCTTACCTTTTTTACCTTTGTTTCACTTTTATTGATGTTGATGCTTGTGCTTTAGTAGACTTTTCAATTTATTTGTTATTGATGCTAACTCCTTGATTTGATCATCTTCTGAGTCGCTTTTATTCATGTCTTCAGCTTTCAGTACTATAGTTTCACATGCATCTAAAAGCTTTTGACCCAAATCTTGCTCGTAGGCAATGAGTGAGCCAATTAGATTATCAATAGAATATTCATTCAACTTTTTTGATTCGCAATTAACAACAACTTTGGCATCAAACTTATCAAGTAAGCAACGTAGAATTTTATTGACTTTTTCAAAGTTTGAAAATTTTTTACCTAAAGTATGTAATGATGTCATAATTTGAGTAAACCTAGTATTCATGTCTAAAATTATCTCATAAGGTTTCATGCTAAAAAGTTCATAATCAAGCATTATAATATTCAACTTAGATTACTTAACTTTACTAGTTTCTTCGTATATAATGCATAATTTATCCCAAATTTCTTTGCCAGTAGTACATGTAGATATTATAATATAATAATCAGAATTTAAAGCATAGAAAAAATAATTCAAATATTTAGCATTCAATTGCGTATTGATCTGATCTACTATGTTCCATTTAGAAAAAGGAATATCAATTTTGATTCCATCTATAATACGTGACGTACAGAAAAATCAGTTTGAATCATATGCTACAATCTATTGATTTCAAAAAAGTAGACATACGTATTTTCCAAAAATTAAAAGTAACATTTTCAAATAAAAATGATCAGGTGATTGAATATGCTTTCGCAACATAATGATTTCCAAATTAGCCATGGATCAAAATTCAAAAGATTTCCAAAACTTAATTTTATGAATCCCGCTTTAGTACCACTTGAAAGCTCGTGAGGGGTGTTAAACCCTAAAGAACTAGTCCAAAGGTTAACCAAGAGAGGGGGTGAATTGGATATTTAAAAACTTCTTTAAGGAAAAGAAAAAAAAAATTTATATCTTGTAGCGAAAATAAATTAAATCAATAATAAAAAGATAAATTAGAGATTTCACCTAAGCAGTTAATCACAATAAAATAAAGTGCAAAAAATAATTAAAAAGAACACACCAGATTTATAGTGGTTCAATCTAACTTGACCTACATCCACTCCCAGGAGGCACCCTCCGAGTATTGCACTAAACCTTTAGTGACTCTCCTTCAGCCTTCACAGCTTGGCGGAGAAGCCCTTATAAAATCACTTCCACCTTCCCCGATGAGGCGGAGTAGCCGTGTCCTTTGACACCCAAGAGATCTTTTTCTTCCCAAAACTTCCCTTGAGATGACCCTTGAATCCGATGGTACTAAGGTGTAAGCTTGCTGGAGCAACCGTGTGAAATCCCCTCACACTCCCTCAAAAATCCCCCTTCTAATTTTCTTCTCCCTCTCAAACTCCACCCTTTCCACTCTCCCTTTCAAGCTCTCTCTTGAAGTTTTCTCCAAAAGAAATGAAGCCTCAATGGCTGCCAAAGACACTTTCAAAGTCTTTGATAAGCTTTAAATAAAGGGGTTTAAAAACCCTTCCAAATCAGTTCTGGCGGTAAAGATCGTCCAGGACGATATGCTCATAGAGAGGGCTTCAGAAAACCCTAAAAACTCAATTCTGCCACCAAATATCATCCATGATGATGTGTAAAATTTGACCTGAGAGTCCTGGATGATCTCAAGATAGTCTAGGACCATCAGTACAAATTTTGAATAGATCATCTAATACGATATACAGATCATCCATGACGATCAGAATATCAAATTATGCATATTTGATTGAATAATCATAGGATTAATTTAGGCAACATTATCATAGATTGTCCAATATGATATGGATCATCCTGGATGATTAGACCAAAAAATAAAACTTAAAATCTTGCCTGAATTATTATGGCGGCTCGGGTTTTGAGATCGTATTGGATCATCCAGGACAATATAAATTATCCAAGATGATTAGTTCAGACATTAAACTTCTGATTTTGGCTTAATCTTACTCCCCTGAGTGTGTATGTGTATGATCACTAAGTTAGCAAACACCTTTATAGGACTCAACTCAAGAAATTAAAATTATGTCAATGAATATTATAGACTCTTTACATCATAACTTATTTTACCCAATCTTGAGCTCTGATTCTTTATTAGATGGTGCATGGTGTTCCTGAAATATTAGTGTGCACATAAACAAGTATAGAATGAAAGTACTAGGAGATATAAAGATGTGAGCCATAATGTTTGTTATCATAAAAAATATAAACTCGTGAGTTTGAGTCGTAATAGAAGCAGTCCTCCTACTCGAGGTCGAGCTCCCTTCGTTGCATGTAGCAGTTAGTCATAATCTTTCCCATGAAGATAATGCCCGACTATGGTTGGAAGAGCTTGATGGTTTAGAGGAGCTTTATTTATAAACTTATCAAAACCTCAAACTATACTAGGCCCATATGGCCCGATCACATAATCACCTTGTTCGACCCCGTGCTTTATGGGTTAGTGATCTAATTCCTATCTTGAGTAGGCCTATCATTTCACGTCGTCCCTAGAGTGGTAAGTTTGAGCCTATTTGGGAAGTCCCCTTTGCTATAGAGCAAGTATATGAAGGTGGTGCTTACCTACTTGTTAATGTAAATGGCGTTCATCTTATGCCTATCATCAATGGATATTACTTAAAAGGTATTATGCTTGAGTTCAACATGTCACGGGGGGAGTCTCGCTACTACTTGTAAATATCATTTTGTATATGTACCTCCTAAAGGATCCTTCTTACTTTTTGGTAGTCTATGTGGTCACGACAATTTATCCTCTACCACACGATGTTTGGTATGAAGAGTATAAGGCTATCCTTAAAGATGATACGCCGATATGCTGTATGGATGTTTGTGCTTATGTCTATGTACACCAATCACATTGGTGTTAGCGCAAAAAACCTTTAATCTGACTTCCCCTTTGTAGGGCTTAATTTCCCCTAGTTTCACTTGGCACCCCCAAAGGTGATCTGGGATATCAAAACCACTAGTTCAAACTTCTGTGTTTAGTGGGGTATTGGGTCTAGACCTAACCTGTGTTAGTTAGGTGTGGTGATGTTGATCCCCTATCCCTATATGGATTTCTTTTCTCTATCGGTTTTGCTATGATAGATGTAGTACCCAGTTCATTCATATGATTTGAATGTGGTTTAAGATATCAAAACCACAAATTTAGACCTTTAAGGGGTGTGATATTGGGCCCATACCAACCTATGTTAGTCAGGAATGGTAATATTGATCCACCACCCTAGCTCGAATTTCATTCATACATTAATTTTGTTATGATTATACTTCCCAGTTCATTCACATTAGTTGAATATGGTCTGGGTTATCAAAGCCAATGTTTCACTTCTTCATAAGATCCTATATCCTGTATAATCTCTCTCTCCCTAGTTTTATTAATGTGGTGAATATGGCCTGGGTTATCAAAGCCATTTATATCTCCCTCTCTTTATGTTCCAATCATCAGGGTGTATTTTCATACTAGGACTAGCTCATGAATATGGTAAACGTTCCCTCTACCACTGGTTGTCTTTGATAGTATGAGATGTGCCCGATATACGATTGTGAATAGATGATAAAAAGAAATATATATATAAAAGAAAATGGTGATAAAAAAAGAGGGAAGCTCTTGGTTGAGCAAGACCGGTTGCCCTTATCATAGGTGGAACCCAGCTTTACTCTCTAAGAGCTCAAGTTCCCCAAACTTCTATTTTCCTCTCCTTCGTAGCATCTCGGTGATTGCTTCAAGGATGAGTCTACACTTATTTTGTTATGATCCCTTATGATTATCGTTACCTTCATTAGTAATGTAGTGCATCTTGTCCAGAATGTTAACATCACTTCTTTATTTGGCTTGGATTTCTTTTCTGGGAAAGATCAGCCCCCTTTCTGCTCCTTTCCCATTCATATCCTACTCTCAGCTGCTAGAGTAGTTTTACAGATTCGTTGGAGTTATTTCCACTTCCCATAGGGTCCCACTAGTTGGTGTGGGTGTTACCGCTGTAAACTTTTAATTATTATTATTCTTATTTGTAGTTACTATCCTCGGTGGCGAGTATATTCCCTCACTACCTCGATTTGTTTCCTAGTAGTGGTGTAGTACACTTGGTCTCAGGTGTTAGTATTACTGCTTTGAGAGCTTTGATTTTCTAGTGGAAGAACAGCCCCCTTATTTTTTTTAGTGACCTATCCTCCCATTCATGCCCTACTCTTAGCTGTCAGAGTAGCCATATGGATGCATTAAGGTCACTTTCACTTCCCACAAGGTCCCACTAGTGTGTGTGGGTGTTACCACTGTGACCTTTTGGTGATTATTAACCCTATTCATAGTTGTTATCTTTGGTGGCGAGTGCGCCCCTTTGCTACCCTAGTTTTTCTCCCTGTTTGTGATGTAGTACATTGTGCCTTATATGTCACTGCCACCTCTTTTCAAGCTTTGATTTTCTAGCAAAAAATTAGCTCTCCAGTCCCCTATGCTACATACTTGCCCATTGAGACCTGACTCTTAGCTTCCAGAGAGATTCCATGGATGTGTTGATATTATTTTCACTTCCTACATGATCCTCATCAGTTACTATGGGTATATCACTGTAGTTCCTTAGTGGCCTTTTCTTTTCCTCAGTGCAGTTTTGCTCTTTGTAGCGAGTGTGTCCCCTCGCTACTTCGTTTATTTTTCCACTTGGGATGAGATTGCCCCTTTCGCACTTTACTGAGGGCGTACCTCTTCCTGTTATCCTTTGAGGCATTATTATGATGCTTCCCCTCTTTCATATGAGGTTAGGGTTGCCTAAGAGATTCCACCTGCATTTGGATACTCATGGCCATGATAATTTATCCTCTACCATGTGGAAACCAAAATGCTAGTTCAGGATTCCTTAGACAGCTTTTCCCTTGGAATTCTTCCACTTACTTTTCCTTGCTCCCTCACATCCCTACACAAATCTATGTCAAGATGGTGTTGAGGTGACTTTCACCTTCTATCCTATTATTGTGATATGGTCAGGCAGGTAGTTAGTTTACTTAATTGGTTGAGAGAGCCTGATAGAGTCCTTAGAAGGTATTCCTCACCACCCCATCACCCTGATTGTCCTGTTGTGATCAGGCAGGCATCAGCATTTGTGATTTCTTTATTTACTGTGGCCAGTCAAGTATTGAGTCACCCCATCCATTATTCTGATAAGATCAGGAGCATGCGGGATCCTTTCACCTTCTATTCTACTATTTTGATATGGATAAGCAGGTAGTTGGTTTACTTACTTACTTGGTTGAGAGAGCCTGATAGAGTCCTTAGGAGGCATTCCTCACCACCCCTTTACCCTGATTGTCCTGTTAAGACCATGTAGGCATTAGATTTCGTGACTTCTTCATTTGCTATGGTCGGACAAGTATTGAGTCACCCCCATCCACTATTCTGATAGGATCAGGAGGATGCGGGATCCTTTTACCTTCTATTATGCTATTCCAATATGGTCAAGAAGGTAGTTGGTTTACTTACTTACCCGATCGAGAGAGCCCAACAGAGTCCCTAGGAGGTATTCCTCACCACCCCTTTACCCTAATTTTCCTGTTGAGATCGGGGAGGTATCATATTTTATGGCTTCTTTATTTACTGTGGTCAGGCAAGCATTGAGTCACCCCCATCCACTATTTTGATAGGATCAGGAGGATACATGATCCTTTCACCTTCTATCTTGTTGTTCTAATATGGTCAGGTAGGTAGTTGGTTTACTTACTTACCCGATCGAGAGAGCCCAATAGAGTCCCTGGGAGGCATTCCTCACCACCCCTTTACCCTGATTATCCTGTTGAGACCAAGCAGGCATCAAATTTCATCGCTTCTTTATTTACTGTGGTCAGGCAAGCATTGAGTCACCCCCATCCACTATTTTGATAAGATTAGGAGGATGCATGATCCATTCACCTTCTATCCCGTTGTTTCGATATGATTAGGCAGGTAGTTGGTTTACTTACTTACCCGATCGAGAGAGCCCGATAGAGTCCCTGGGAGGCATTTCTCACCACCCCTTTATCCTGATTGTCCTGTTGAGATCAAGCAGGCATCAGATTTCGTGGCTTCTTTATTTATTATGGTCAAACAAGTATTGAGTCACTCCTATCCACTATTCTGATAGGATCAGGAGGATGCAGGATTCCTTCACCTTCTATTCTGCTATTTTGATTTGGTCAGGCAGGTAGTTGGTCCACTTTACCTTCACTTTCCCCCTCTATTCTGCCCTTGCAAAAGTAAGATAGATAGATGATTTACCCACCTTCCCTCTTTGATGATCTCTCATATGTTCTTTATTTCACTTTGATTGCACATTTGGTCAACGCTAACATGAGTAGTTCACTAGCTTGTTCACCGTCGTTGTTGGGGGTCCATTTGTTGACCTTATTTTCCACTAGACTTGGGTCAAAGAGTTTGACTTGGTCAAATTGACCAAGCTAGACCCTAAGACCACCTCCCTTGAGTCCAATGGATCAAACCTGGTCTGGTGAGCCCATACCCAAGCCCTGGTCAACCTGGTTGACCAGGTCAACCTAGGTTGACCCAAATTGACCCAAATGCTCTCCCTTTTAATTTAAAATAAAATCCAATCCTTCTTGGTTCATTCTCTCACCTCCCATGGACTCAGTGGGTCAAACCCAACCTATTGGACCTAGAACCATGCCTTGGGTCAACCCAGGTTGACCCATTTAGCCTTAATGGGTCCAAATCAATTTAAACTCAATTCCAATCCTTCTTGGGCTCACACCTCCCCTCCATTGGACCTACTTGACCAAGTCAACCCTTGACTTAGTTAACCCAAGCCCTAATTAGGTCAATTTGACCTATTTAAGTCCAATCAAGACCCATTTAATGGATTTTAAATGCTTCCTAATCCTCCCTAAAGCAAAACCATAGCCAAGGAGGGTTAATTCCCTCCTAATCAAACCCTAGATTAGATCTAGGCCGTCCACCTTAGGGTTAGGGCTATAAATAGGATTCTTAGGGTTCTCTAGGGGGACTTTTGACTCTTTCTCTCTACCTAAGCTCTCTAAGCCCTAACCTTTGCTTGTGTGAGCTCTCCGGATCCCCTTCTACCTTTCCCAAGCCAAACCTATTGTCAGAGACCCACTATTGGTGAGATCTCCGATGAATCGAGGCCAAAGCCCTTCCTAGATAATTTACCATTGATCTAGAGCATTTGAGATCACAATTTCTTCTACAATTAGGAGCATGGACAGTCTATAAGTGCAATAAGTCCAATATCTCTTGAATCCATCACGTATTTTGGGTAAAATCTCAAACCCTAGTTAGAAACACTTAGATTAATTTAACTTTTCAAATAGTGCATCTTAGACCATGATATTAGTCCCACATGAATACTCTTCACTCATACCATCTATGTTTAAAATTTCATTCGATTTGATCGAGCTGATCGATCAAACGAATTGAAAAATGTAACCTAGGGCTCTTCCATAATGTATCCTCGGCGTACGTTTCTGGACCATTAATCACGCGATCAACGGTCCAGATTTATTCATTTCACGGCCCATTCTAACCTCGGATTTGATCCCGCAGTTCCGCATCTCGTCTGGCGAGATCGGGACCCTTTATCTGAAACTGCGAAGGATCGGACGGCGGAGGAGCTCCACATATGTGGTTAAGTGCCGCGACATTGATTTCTGCGCCGCAGTAATCATTGCCAATGATTGTACGGTGGCGTAATCATCAGCAATGATTGCCAAAATGCATCGAACGGGCCAATTCAAGCTCGTAGCGTGTCTGACCGCCGCCGTGTCGTTGTCGCCATCTAATTTAAAATTTGTTTTATAATTAATTTTAAATCCTTTTTAAAATCAGATTTCTTTATATATTAATTTAAAATTATCTAAAAATCCAAAAAATATATATTTTATATCAAAATTTTCATAAGATTATTTCCTTTAATTTAAAATTAAAATTATTTTTAAGAATATATTATATATATTAATTTATTTAAATAGCTCTTATTTTAACTTTTAATTAATATTTGAATTAATAATTATTTTAAGAATATATTATATATATTAATTTATTTAAATAGCTCTTATTTTAACTTTTAATTAATATTTGAATTAATAATTATATTAAATGATTTATAACATTAAATGTTTTATATTAATTTATTTCAAATAATTACATAATTATTTTTAAAATATAATAATTTAGAATTAAGATAATTTATGTTATTTATCTTTATATTTAGGTAATTTTAAATAATTTTAAAACTCCTTAGTATTTATGTTAAATATTTATTAACTTTGATTATTTTCTTAATAATAATAGTAATAATAATAAAACATTTCTTTAAAACTAGAAATTAAATAATTATTTTTAAATATTAATTATTTTAAAATATTTTAAGATTTATTTTAAACACACCAAAATTTAAAAATTCATAATAAATTTATTTTAAATCCTAAAATTGTGTATAATATCTCATATTTTTTTGAAAATTATGTAATTTTATTTAAAATTATTTATAGATATTAAAGTGATTTTTCTAATCTATTTATTCATTACTTAATTATCTTCCATATTTAAATATTATTTAAATAAATAATATATTAATTATTTTTAAATTAAAAATTATTTTTAAACCGTCCCCTTAGGTGGTCAGTGGATCTCTTAGACATGTACATTGATTTATTTTTATTTTCATATTTATATATTTATGTTTTAATATATATATATATATATATATATATATATATATATATATATACTTTAAAATTATATATTTTTAAATCCCTCAATTTTGGGAGATCCACTTTACGAAATTTTAAACATAGGCTATGTGTGTAAATAACATTCATGGGAGAAGGATTAGTGGATGATTGGACTCCAATCATTCACTAATCATATCGATAATCATGCTTAATCATTTATTTAGTTGTCTTTTGTATGTGTAGGATGCACGAGCACTTAGCTTAAGCTCTCATAGCTCTAAAAACTTGGTGTGTTATATTTTTATGCATTTCTCTTTATGTTATCCTAAGGGTTAGTCTTGAACACTTGATTTAAGCCTATTTAACTTAGTGATACCCTAAGGACAATAATTAAGGACCCGTCTAGCGGACCTAGATAAATTTTAGGAGCTAAGATACACCTTAGAATGACTTGAAACTTGAAACACTTAAATTTAGTGAAATCCTAAACCTCCTGGAATTTTCTAGGAATTTTTAGGACTCTTTAGTCCCCCTAATTAATAAACCCTAATTTACTCTTTAACTAAGACCCGATAACTTCAAAAATTCTAATAAATTTAAATTAAATTCAAAAATTACCCATAATATTTCAAACTCTTCAAAATTCAGTCCTTAATCTCAAAAAATTAAAACCCTATTAATTGGACTTCAATATGAACCTTAATTTAATTTTAACTAAAAATCACTCTTCTAATTAAATTAAGTAATTAAAAATTATTAAAAATTCCAAAATTTTCCCAAACACTTGGGAACTCTTCCTTAGGTCATTCATGATCTTTGGAGATGATTCCAAGAGGTTTGAAGCTGATTTGGATCAAAACTCCTAAAACAGCCCTTAATTAAGCAATTTTAATAATTCATTAATTATTCGGAACTTCTAAAACTCATAACTTTGCCTAAAAAACTCCAAATCCAGCAAACTCAAAATCTAATTACTCCTTGTAAGGTCTAATATTTAATAAAATTACTAGAACCCCAAAATCTAGCCTGCTTCAAAAGTCACCTTCTGACCCCTTTGACTTAGCGGATAGGATGACCTTAGACCTTCTAAAATCCATTAAATCAACCTAAATTTCATAAAACATTACCTTAAGTCTTAAGTTAACCTCCCAACCTGATAATAAATCATTTAATATACCTTCTCTTTTAACCTCTAACTAATTAAATCAACTTAATCAACCCCGATTACTACTGGATAACTCAGGCTTACGAGGCTATTAACTTAGCCCCAAGGAAGGTGAAATAAACTTCATGACCTTGATGAGAAACGAAGGTAGTAATCACTTAACAACTAAAATATATCTAATTCAAGCTTTAACACATTAAGTTTTAAACTCAAACCAAAAATTCTCCCTTTAACCTTCAACCAACTAGATCACAAGCAACTTTAACTATACCCCTTATGTTGCAAATACGATTTTGATGATGACAAACATGTTTC
Source organism: Dendrobium chrysotoxum (assembly GCA_019925795.1). Lineage (NCBI taxonomy): Eukaryota > Viridiplantae > Streptophyta > Magnoliopsida > Asparagales > Orchidaceae > Dendrobium > Dendrobium chrysotoxum. Next base: position 3,783,988 of record CM034310.1, read on the forward strand.
TATTTTGTTTTACTTGGCTAACCCGTTTCAGGCACAAAAGATCACGAGCCACTTAAGCCAACTCAAGATCGGGTCCAAGTGTGTCCAATGTACTATTTTTCTTTTTCTTGAGTCAATTGTAATGTAACTGATCCCCCAGCTAAGTAACCTTGCACACACACACTCAGGGGGAGAGCTTGAGTGAATTAGAGTTTCTGTTCATTTTTGTTCAGATTGTCCTAGACGATATTCACATCGTCCTGGACGATCAGGTAAAAACAGAAACCCTAATTATGGCGACTAAGTTAAGAGGGTCTGATTAAGCCGATCATTCTAGACGATCTCTGGATCGTACGGGACGATATGCTCAAATAAAAAATTCTCAGCCGCTAGATCAAGTTAGGCAAGTTTTTATTTTAAGTTATTTGGTCTGATCATCCTGGATGATACGTGTATCGTCCTGGATGATTCAGTACAATTATGCATAATTTAATCTGGTAATTAAGGAAAGTAATTTATTTCTGATTTATACGATCATATCATCCTGGACGATCGCAGGATTGTCCCGGACGATCATGATCGTTTAGTGCATTTCAGCTGTACGACCCGAACTGTGTATAGGACTATTTGGGCACTTTTTAAACTAATCATACAGGACGATATCCCTATCGTTCTGGACGATCAAGTCATTTTTTTGTCGTCCAGCACAAGTTTTTCTGGACGACCCGAACTGTCTTCTGGATGATATTCCTCGATTTACACTAATAGTCCCGGACGATCGCAGGATAATACAGGACGATATGAACAATTTTTTCTACTGATCGTCCAGGCTGAAATAACTGATTTTGAACTAATCATACAGGACGATCTATCGATCGTCCTGGATAATCTATCGATCGTCCTGGATGATCTTGGCCGACCAGTTGAGATTTAGGGTAAATTTTAAGCCCTCCTATAAAAGAACTTTTTCTTAAAACAAGAAAAATGTTTTGCCACCTTCCTTCCCAGAGAAACCCTAGAGAGAGAGTTTGGGAGAGAGAGAGAAGATCTTGTGAGGGGGAGTTAGTGAGGGATTCACTAAGGTTGCTCCAAGCACGGATCAGAGTTGTCTTCTCCGCTCGTCGTCTTTCGTCTAGTTGGTGTTCGTCGTGGGAGGATCGTTCGCAAGAAGATCCGGGGTTCTTTGCCCGCTTCAGGTGGAAGCAAAAGGAGGTCGGGTTCTATGCCTCACCGTGTGGTGAAAATGAGGTATTGTACAGGCTTCTCCGCCTTGCTATGGGAGTAAAAGGAGAGACACTTTTTATTTAGTGCAATACCCGGAGGGGAGGCTCCAGGGAGTGGACATAGGTCAAGTTGACCGAACCACTATAAAATCTGGTTTGCTTTTCTGATTCAATTCTACACTTTACTTTTTTGATATTAACTGCTTGGGTGAATCTCTGTGATTGATCTTTTCATTATTGTTTACTTGTTTTCGCTGCAAAGTATCGAAAAGATTTTTCTGTTGTTCATGAAATTTTTAAATAACCAATTCACCCCCCCTCTTGGTTAGCCTCGGGACTAGTTCACTAGGGTTTAACATCCCTATCGAACTTTCAAATGGTATCAGAGCGGGATTCAAAATTTAGGTTTAAAAACTTTTGAATTTGATCCATGGCTAACTGTAACAATCGTAATACTGCTAAAGGTTATTCTATTACAAGACCACCGTTGTTTGATAATATTCCTTTTGATTTTTGGAAAACACGCATGTCTACTTTTCTTCAATCGATTGACTATCGCATGTGGATGTTAGTTAAGGATGGATACGAACCACCTTTCAGATTGATTAACAATGTGAAAACTGAATTGCCTTTTACTGATTGGACGTTTGATGATCATGATTTAGCACAGTTAAATGCAAAATGCTTGAACTGTTTCTTTTGTGCTTTAAAATCTGAAGACTATATGCGTGTTTCTACTTGTATAACGGGTAAAGAAATCTGGGATAGATTGCGTATAACATATGAAGGTACAACTGAGGTCAAACAGTCTAGGCTAAACATCTTGTTGCATGATTACGAATTTTTTTGCATGAAATCTAGTGAGACTATTTCAAAAATGTACACAAGATTCACTCAAATCGTTACCTCTTTGCATGCTCTAGGAAGAGAACTGACTAATTACGAAAGGGTGAATAAAATTCTTAGATGTTTACCTTCTTCATACGATGCTAAGATTACTGCAATCACTGAATCTAAAGATTTAAATACTTATTCTATTGACAGCTTACTTGGATCACTCATTGCTTATGAGCAAGGGGTGAACCAAAGACAACTTGATGCAGGTGAACAAAAGAAGGAGAAGAAAGTGGCACTAAAGGCCAAAGATTCAGATGATAGCACTTCCGGGTCTGATAGCGATGATGTTGCCTTGATCACAAGGCAGTTCAAGAGCTTTCTAAGAAAGAAGAATAAGAATTTTAACAAGTGGAACAAAGGTAAGACCAGTAGAAATTTTAAAGGTTCATCTGAATCTGTTTGTTTTGAATGTAGGAAGCCTGGACACATAAAGGCGGATTGTCCTACACTCAAGGCTCACCCAAGCAAGGAGAAGGGTGAGGAGAAACCAAAGTTCAGAAAGGATAAGAAGCGGATATAAAAGGCGTTCTGGGCAAACTCTGCATCCGACTCCTCTAAGACTGAAGCTGAAGAGGAGGAAATAAACTTGTGTCTGATGGCTGATGATCACCCTGGTCAGTCGGACCAGGAAGAGGTATGTGAGCTTACTTACGATCAATTATTTAAAGTATCTGAAAAAATTCATGCATCGTATAGGAAGCTTAAGAAAACCCATGCTAGTTTGAAACTGGATTATTTGACTTTGCAAAAAGAGCATGATGTGTTGATTAAGGATCATTCCACTATTGATAGCAATCACTTGTCTTTACTAGATGAGTTTGATGAACTGAATAGAAAGCATTCTGATTTAATTGTTGAGCATGATGCATTAAAAACATCGCATGTTGAATTAGAAGCTGCCTTTAAGAAATTGAAAGATATGGCATGTGATTTAGAAAGTAATGAAAGTGCGAGAACTTTTGAGATTGCTAATCTTAACAAGGAGAATAAATTTTTAAGAGTGAAAATTGATGCTTTTGAAAAGAACAAAAAACCACATACTTTTGAACAATTTTATGCACCACCGCCTTTTAAAAATCTGTTGCAAGTTCTTCAAAGCATGTTTCATACACTTCTAGGAAGAGGCACTATCACTCACGACGCTTAGTTAATCCTTTTCCTGGTGTTAGATGTTTTTCATGTGGCATGTTTGGACACATTTCCCACACCTGCACTGTTCACCGTAGTACACATTGGGTGTGGAGACCCAAACTGCCTGTTTCACAGCACAGGACGCATGCATTGCATTCTTTTCATAAGAAGGAACCCAAACCTGTTTGGGTTCCTAAGACTGACGTTTGATATTTTTGTAGGTGTGCTCTCACACAAGATCTCATGAGAGCATGTGGTACCTAGACAACGGATGTTCTAGACACATGACTGGAGATGTAAATCAGTTCATTTCGCTGGAGGCCAGAGCTTGAGGCAAGGTTACACTTGGAGATAATACCACCAGGAAGGTGGTAGGCTCAGGTATAATTGGTGATTCAAAGAATTTTATGATTGATAATGTTTTGCTTATATATGGACTTAAACATAACTTGCTGAGCATCAGTCAACTTTATGACAAGGGATACAACATCAAATTCCTACCCACTGGCTGTATTTTAAGCTTAAATGATGAAGTTGTTTTACAGGGGCAAAGGATCAACAACGTCTACAAGCTGGATGTAAGTTGCATTAAATCTGATAATTCAATTTGCTTAAAAACTGCTGCTAATGAGTCTTGGTTATGGCATAGGAGATTGTGTCATGCCAGTATGAAAACCCTTAGGAGAGTCACCTAGAAGGACTTAATTAGAGGTGTGCCCAAGCTTAAGTTCACTAAGGATCACCTGTGTGATGCCTGTCAGTTGGGGAAGCAAGTCCAGTCCTCATTTCACTCTGTTAAGGACATTAACACCGCTAGACCTTTAGAAGTTCTTCACATGGACCTCTTTGGACCCATTAGCACTGCCAGCTTAGGGGGGAGAGTCTATGGATTTATGATTGTAGATGATTATTCGAGGTTCACTTGGGTGAAATTTTTGTCACATAAATCTGAGTCATTTAATGAGTTTAGATCTTTCTCTACTTGGATTCAGAAGAAGTTAGAATGTGAGATTATTACCATCCATAGTAATCACGGAGGGGAGTTTGAAAATGAAATATTTGGAAGTTTTTGTGAGGATCAAGGGATTAGTCATAATTTTTCAGCTCCTAGGACCCCTCAGCAGAACGGGGTAGCTAAAAGGAAGAACAGGACCTTAGTGGAAGCCACTAGAGCCATGCTTGCTGAGTATTCACTTCCAAAATACTTTTGGGCTGAAGCGGAGAACACTGCCTGTTATGTGCTGAATAGGGTGAATGTGAGAGTCAAACTGAATAAGACACCTTATGAGATCATTAAGGGTAGAACTCCAAATCTGTCCCACCTTCATATCTTTGGCTGTAAGGTTTTCATTCTGAACAACGAGAAGTCACCCTTAGGAAAATTTGACCCAAAATTTGATGAAGGAGTGTTCTTAGGACATTCAAGTGTGGAGGAATCCTTTAGGGTTTTCAATAAGAGGATTTTGGTGGTGGAAGAAATAACCTATGTAGTGTTTGATGAATCTGATCCTAAGGAGTCTAGATCTGAAGTAGAAGATGAAGAGATTGTTGAGGTTACCCAAGGGGTTGGAAATACAAATCTGGAGGAAAGGGTAGAACCTCAAACCACTTTGCCTAGAGATTGGAGATATTCTTCGAGTCATCCTAAAGAACCGATCTTAGGAGACCCTTCTGAAGGTGTTAGGACTAGGCATGGACTTAGGAAGGAAGTAAACCATTCTGCCTTTATCTCAATGACTGAACCCACCAACATCAATCAATCCTTATCGGATGAGTTTTGGATTTTAGCTATGCAGGAAGAATTGAATCAATTTGTAAGGAATGATGTTTGGGAGTTAGTAGAAAGACCTAAAAATCAAAGTATTATGGGAACCAAGTGGGTCTTTAAGAATAAGATGAATGATTCTGGTGTGGTGGTGAGAAATAAGGCAAGATTGGTGGCTAAGGGGTATAATCAGATAGAAGGGATTGATTTTGAGGAAACTTTTGCCCTTGTAGCTAGATTGGAAGTCATTAGAGTGCTACTAGCCTTTGCTTGTTATAAGGGATTCAAGCTGTTTTAAATGGATGTTAAGAGTGCCTTTTTAAATGGGGTAATAAAAGAAGACGTTTTTGTAGAATAATCCCCAGGTTTTTAGAGTTCCCAATATCCAAATCATGTTTATAAATTAAAAAAGGCCTTATATGGATTGAAACAGACACCCAGAGCTTGGTATGAGAGGCTTAGCACATTCCTGTTAGAAAGAGAGTTTGTTAAGGGGAGCGTAGACACCACCCTTTTTCTGAGGAGAATAGGGGATGACTTACTCATTGTCCATATTTATGTTGATGATATCATTTTTGGATCTTCTGATAAATATTTATGTGATGAGTTTTCTAAAACAATGAGTAAGGAGTTTGAGATGAGTATGATGGGAGAATTGTCCTACTTTTTGGGATTTAGCATAAGGCAAACGGATGATGAAACCTTTCTCAATCAATCTAAATACACTAAGGACATTTTGAAGAAATATGAAATGGATAAAGCCAAGCCAATCAATACTCCCATGACCTCCTCAGTTCAGTTAGATAAGGATTCAAGTGGAAAATCTGTTGATTAGAAGAAGTATAGAGGAATAATAGGATCACTGCTTTACCTGACTGCTAGCCGACCTGATATCATGTTTAGTGTCTGTCTTTGTGCTAGGTTTCAGGCTGATCCTAAAGAGTCCCACCTGACTGCAGTTAAGAGAATTCTTACTAGGAATCTGGTACCCTAGGCACAACACCTCTTTTGAGATCATTGGATATTCTGATTCTGACTTTGCGGGGTGTAGGGTGGATAGAAAGAGCACCTCTGGAACTTGTCAATTCATAGGACATTCTCTAGTCTCCTAGTACAGTAAAAAATAGAACTCAGTTGCACTTTCCACTGCTGAAGCTGAGTACATTGCCTTAGGGAGTTGTGTGACCCAAGTTCTTTGGTTGAAGCAATAAGTCTTGGATTTAGGGTTACCTATTGGCATAATTTCTGTTATGTGTGATAATACTAGTGCCATCTGTATCTCTAAGAATCCAATCCAATATTCTAGGACCAAACACATTGATATAAGGCATCACTTCATTAGGGACCATGTTACAAAAGGGGACATTGAGCTACATCATGTAGCAACTGAAAATCAGTTGGCTGACATATTCACTAAACCACTAGCCTTTGACTCATTCAGCATTTTGAGAACCAGATTAGGAGTGATTGATATAAATGCTTGATTCTGATGACTGCTAATTTCTGATTGGTATTCTATTTTCTGTTAGTTAGTTTTTGGTTTGATTATTTGCTTTCAGTTGATTTTATTTCTTCTGCTGATTTCTGTTTTTAGCCTTACTATTAGTTTGATTTGAGCATTTACTTTGATATGATTTTCTACCTATTTTTTATGCACTGGTTCATATCTTGCACTTATTATTTTATGCTTTTTAAAATCTGATCACCGCTCACTACTTCTGATAATCTGAATTTCTGATTGGGAGTTTTACCTTGTTTTGATTTGGAAGCTGGTAAGCAGTGATTGATTCCACTAAATCTGTTAAAGGGAAGAAACATTGATGATTATTTCTCTTCCTCTAACTCCTTTACTAGTGTATAGTTTCTTTTGGATAAAAATTCTCTTCAAAATTAAAATGTTAGTTTTTGAAATAGAGATTATTTTATCTTCCTACAGTAATCTACCTCATATCAATAGTATTTTTTAAAGTCTTGAGTTATTAGTTTAATTTTCTAAACCAAGTGATTGCATTTATCATATGATGTATGGCTTTTATTTTATGAATCATTCTTCCTTACTGTGGAAGATAATTTCACAGCTGAGACTCTTTAATGATTATGAAAAAAAGGAAGCTTACAAAAGATGCGCAGTGCGCCAAATAAATTAAAAAAGAGGCATAAAATGAGCCCAAAGCTGAAAATATGCGAAAAATCGCCAACTAAAAGATACACAAAATGTATCAAAAATAAAGAGATGCGCAAAGCGCTAACTAAATTGAAAAAGAGGCACAAAATGAGCCCAACCAAGCTTTCTTTCCTTTCAGATCGTTAAAAGGTCTTAGAAAAATCCGTGTGCCGCTTAATACTTTCAAAAGCTTGTGTTTTGAAAATCCTGATTTCTAATTTTTTACTTTGTAACACTATTATATCAGATATTTTTTTGGAACGAGGCTTAAAAGGATCTCTTTTCAAATCTAATGTCTTTTCTTCTGAATCGGATTTGTGTTTTAAAAGAGGTTTGCATCGATAAGGTGCCCGGGGTCGGAGCTACGAAAATTGATTTTTCCAACCTTTTCTGGATTTCAGGGCTGTCAATCGTTTTCTTATTGGTTTTTGGATCTACAATCAAGGAAAAATTCTAATTTACTCGAGCAACTTGATCAAAAAAAATCATTGCTTTTATGTGTTTTTGCTGTGAGTTTTATTCATTTTTGTTTTATTTTAATTTTATAGTTGTATTTTCAGGATCCTGATCTGTCATCTTAATCGTCCATCTTTTTCTGTTTTCTTCACATCGTCCTGGACGATACCCCGATCATCTTGGACGATCCTCTTCGTCCTGGACAATCCAAACATCGTCTTGGATGATTCATTCAAAATCATCCCCACACTGCTCCTGCTGTTGAGAAACTCCAATTATTGGTGATCGTCCTAGACGATACTTACATCATCCTGGACGATATGATCCAAATCTTCCTGATCTGATCAAATGGCTGACATTGCTCCAATTATTGTCCATCGTCCTGGACGATCCACCCTATCGTCCCGGACGATCCACTTGTCAAGCCACTGGATGATTCGAATTCGGCCCGTCTGACATATTTATTGCATATCGTCCTGGACGATCCACCTAATCATCCTGGACGATACTTTTTGTCAACGGTCGTCCAGCCTGACTCCTCGGGACGATCGTCTGTATCTAATCATCCTGGATGATCTCTGATCATCCTGGACGATCAGACCGCCTTTTTGACCAATCATCCAGGCCGTAATAATTGCACCGATCGTCCTGGATGATCTCGCGATCGTCCTGGATGATCTCGCGATCGTACGGGACGATCAGACCAAGTCTATTTAAACAGCCAATTTTCATCCTTTCTTTCACACCTTCTCCCTCTACTTTCCTCCACTGTTGTTTCCTAATGGCTGGTGGCAAATGCTCGCGGCAAAAGGGTGCGAGTTCCTCCCGGGGACATGTCAATCCTCGCTTCCCAAATGCAGCCGATCAGGCTGCTTTCGAATGCTATCGTGACGTGGGGATCACGCACTCTAAAATTATAAATCCCCGCACTCTCACTTATCCCATTCTAGATCTGTTCGCACACACCTCCCTCACCTTCATCTTGACCTTAGCCTTTCCTTTTAATCTTGAACTCCTTCAGATTTTCTTTGCCAATTTGCACATTTTTGTGGACTATTCTACTCTTCGCTCATACGTCAATCAATGTCCCGTGGAACTAACCACCCATGATTTTCACAATATTCTTAACCTGTCTGTCACTGGCGATAAACTCCACACGCTTATCACCGATCCTGACTATGATTGGAGTGTCGCCAATCACTTCCTTCACAATACAAACGCACCCTATCATGACAACGCTTGCACTTCCCTTCTCAAGGACGCACAGACCATTCAGCACGTCCTTCGTTCCTCCATCATTCCAAAGGCGGGGGATCGAATTCACATTACCCCGCTCCTATCCTTGACCACCTACTACATCATGGCCCGTCGAGAGTTTAATGCCTCTGATCTGATTATCCGATACATAGAACACCTAACCACCATTAGAGATCCGGGTCACAGGCGTCGCCCAAATCTAGCTTTAGGTCATCTTATTCATTATGCCTTAGAGATAAAATATGACCTTCAGTATCCTGTCCCTCTTGATGTCCCTCCTTCCTTCTTCACAAACAACTCATTTCACGTCCTACACAGCACCCGACTACATCCGGAGCCCACCCTGGATGTTGAGGAGGAAGAGGAAGAGGCTATTCCAGTTCCTGCTGCACCAGAGGCACCTGCTCCCCTTCGCATTACCTCTCCCTTTGACCACCTGGTGCAGTGCTTCGATCAGTGGGAGGCCAGATTTGACTCCTATGTGGTTGCCTAGGAGCAGCGGCACGCCGAGGACATCCAGCGCTTCACTGACTTTGTTGCACAGCAGCAACAACAGCATGACCAGGACATTGCCTGGATTGGAGCCCACTTTTAGGCCATTCACCATTACTTCAACCCACCACCGCCACCTCCTTCTTCCGATCAGGATCCGCCTCAGTTTTAGTTTTTGTTGTGTAGTTGCTGTTTTTCTGTTTTGTTTGCACTACTTTGTTTTGTTATGCCTAGTTCTGTTGATTTTGTTTACCCTCCTTTTTGTGATGTCAAAAGGGGGAGTCAGTACTAGCGTTGTTCCTGTTATGTTCTGTACTTGTGGTTGTACTACTTTGATTGTTCAATGAAAATTAAAAATTAAAAAAAAAATTTCTTTTTGATCTCCTAGCTCTTGTATTTTTTTAAAACTACTGAACATAGGTTTGCCATCATCAAAAAGGGGGAGATTGTTGCAAATATGATTTTGATGATGACAAACATGTTTCTATTGTATTTTGCTTGGCTACCATTTCAGGCACAAAAGATCACGAGCCACTCAAGCCAACTCAAGATCGGGTCCAAGTGTGTCCAATGTACTATTTTTCTTTTTCTTGAGTCAATTGTAATGTAACTAATCCCCCAGCTAAGTAACATTGCACACACACACTCAGGGGGAGAGCTTGAGTGAATTAGAGTTTCTGTTCATTTTTGTTCAGATCATCCTGGACGATATTCATATCGTCCTGGATGATCAGGTAAAAACAGAAACTCTAATTAGGGTGACTAAGTTAAGAGGGTCTGATTAAGCCGATCGTCCTGGACGATCTCTGGATCGTACGGGACGATAAGCTCAAATCAGAAATTCTCAGCCACCAGATCAAGTTAGACAAGTTTTTATTGTATGTTATTTGGTCTGATCGTCCCGGACGATACATGTATCGTCCTGGATGATTCAGTACAATCATGCCTAATTTAATCTGGTAATTAAGGAAAGTAATTTATTTCTGATTGATACGATCATATCATTCTGGACGATCATGATCATCTAGTGCATTTTAACTGTACGACCCGAACTGTATATAGGACTATTTGGGCACTTTTTGAACTAATCGTACAGGACGATATCCCTATCATCCTGGACGATCAAGTCATTTTTTGGTCATCCAGCACAAGTTTCTCTGGACGACCCGAACTGTCTTCTGGACGATATTCCTCGATTTGCACTAATCGTCCCGGACAATCGCAGGATCGTACGGGACGATATGAACAATTTTTTCTACTGATCGTACAGAAGAGCTAGATCGTCCAGGCTGAAACAGCTGATTTTAAACTGATCGCACAGGATGATCTATCGATCGTCCTGGATGATCTTGGCCGACCAGTTGAGATTTAGGGCAAATTTTAAGCCCTCCTATAAAAGAACTTTTTCTTGAAACAAGAAAAATCTTTTGCCACCTTCCTTCCCATAGAAACCCTAGAGAGAGAGAAGATCTTGTGAGGGGGAGTTAGTGAGGGATTCACTAAGGTTGCTCCAAGCACGGATCAGAGTTATCTTCTCCGCTCGTCTTCTTTCGTCTAGTTGGTGTTCGTCGTGGGAGGATCGTTCGCAAGAAGATTCGGGGTTCTCTGCCCGCTTCAGGTGGAAGCAAAAGGAGGTCGGGTTCTCAGCCTCACTGTGTGGTGAAAAGGAGGTATTGTACAGGCTTCTCTGTCTTACTGTGGGAGCAAAATGAGAGACACTTTTTGTTTAGTGCAATACCCGGAGGGGAGGCTCCGGGGAGTGGACGTAGGTCAAGTTGACCGAACCACTATAAAATCTAGTTTGCTTTTATGATTCAGTTTTGTACTTTACTTTTTTGATATTAACTGCTTGGGTGAATCTTTGTGATTGATCTTTTTGTTATTGTTTACTTGTTTCTGCTGCAAAGTATCGAAAAGATTTTTCTGTTGTTCGTAAAATTTTTAAATAACCAATTCACCCCCCCTCTTGGTTAGCCTCAGGACTAGTTCACTAGAGCTTAACATCCCTATCGAACTTTCACCTTACATAGGATACATCCAAACCACACAGCCTTGTTACACACACATAGAATTATTTACTAGGGCACCACTTCTAGCTTTAAGCTAGGCCGGTATTTACTTTATTATTGTGTGCTAGATTTTTTGAGATTTTATTGCATGTTGTGATTAAAAATTGATTGATATGTTTGTTTACTTTTACTGCACTCTATGAAATGATGTGATGGGCCATAGGTTACCCATAGGTTAGAAACAATCTTTGATACTAACAATATCTTCTATAGGTAGCCATGCTCATGCAACATTAATAAAAGGGGGGGCTAAAATTTATAAATAAATTTTATATAAATATTTGCTACAGGTGCTTTAGCCGCTTAGCCTCCCAAAATAAATGAGGACTAAAATAAATCATAAATATAATTACGACAGGTGCTCTAATTGCTTAACCCTCAAATAAATAAAGAGCATGGCCAAGTGTGGCTGGCATGAATATTTTATTTTATATATAACTGCTTGGGTTATTTTATATTAACTACTTAGGATGACTATGTAGGAGAGTCTAGATTTTTTTTTTAATGATGTAATTTAATGTAATTTGTAAAAGTGTCGAGTTGTGAAAGTCTTTAAAAGTGGGGCATTTCAAATATTATGTACCTAAAGAGAAAAACAACGGCCCTTTATAGGGAATCTCTTATTCATTTCGGTACCCTTATAGAGGGCAAAACTTATGAAGACCAAAGGGAGTCGATCTGAAAGAAGACGATCCATATAAAGGCATTAAAGATGAAGACTTAAAAATGAAATGCCTTGCTTTTAAGACTTGCGTCATTCAATAGGATCAAAATCCGAGTTGTTGTTAGTGGTGTGTTTTGATTGAAAAATATTTATTTTGAAAAAGTGTTTAATTTTCTTTGGGAAATATTTAATTTCTGAAATTTAAATTTTATAATCGAACACTTATTATGAATGATATATCACCTCGAAAGGTGAACATATTGTTCCCTAATAGGTTCAGATTATAAATCTTGATTTATCCTGATTATCGTAGTCAAATTCAAGGAGAAACAACATATGATCCCGAAGAATCAGAATGATGTTTAATCCAATATTTAACTATAATAATCCAATAAAGAGATCATTAATTTCATAATCAAAGTTACAATAATAGTACGATATATCTTTCCAAAGAAAGATGATATCGTCTGTTATCGATCATTTGAAAATGACGATAATGATCGTTGAATTTTGAATTTCCCAAAGATAATTAATTGAGGATTTTGAAAAAGCTTGATTTTGAAATCAGGTCTGGGTTTCTAAATCTCCTACGAGCGCAAGCCCTCGTAGTTAATTACATCGTAGGAAACCAAAAAATTTCTTACGAATACTCTCGATTAAAATAGCGATACGAATTTTATTTAAGATTTCAAAGATTGATATCAAAGAAGGTTAAGGACTTGAATTTTCAAATGGGATTGGTTCAAGGTTGAACACTTATTTCTGGAGTCAAAGGAAGAAGAGTAGGAGGTGTCTTGAAATTTTAAATTACTTCAGAAACACCTCAACCTGTCCTAAGTGTTGGGCTAGAATTAGATTGAAAGATATTTTAATATTTAAGTGGTCAATTTTATTAGAAGGTGGGAATCAGATTCCCAGAAGATTGAGGTCTTAGGATTGAATATCTGCCTCAGAACCTAAGTCTAAAATGGGTACTGAGAATCAGTGACCCAGAACCTAGCTAATGCAATGCAATCCTGGACTTACCCCGGCCTGGATTGGGGAGCCAGCTAAACCACCTAAACGCTTTTAAAAAAACCATGAGTCAAAGTCTTTATGAAAGAGTGGTTGGAATATTGATTAAGATTGGTTTAAAGAATTGGGGTCGACATCTAGAGCAGATCCTAATTGACCCCTTAATATATGTTGGGTTAAATGCTTAAGCTAGAAATACAATTAAAGATTTAGACTCAGTTTTTAATTTGTATCTAATGCAATGCATGCTAGTTGACTCGATGAAATGCTTAAATCAAAATGTAGCAGTTTTAAAATCAGGTTTAAAAATAGATTTTATCCTAAAGATTGCACAACATCCCCTTGGACAGAACTGCACCCTAATAGGTCAGGTGGTCTGCCAGAACCCGCAGGCGGGGAGGTGCCTAACACGGATGAGAAAAGTCAATATGTATGCATGAAAAACTCCCGGCGAGTCCGGGCTTACTTCTTAAGAGCGTTAGAGTTTCTATCTGAGCTTAAAAATTTTAATTTTGTTTAAATAGAAAAAGTTAATGACCGTACCCTCACGAGCCTCCGATCGGGTTCCAGGCTAAATCAAAATCGACATGCAATAGCGCCAAATAAACTACTAAAAGCATGCGGGTCCTTAATCGCAATCAACATCAAGTAATCAAATCAACATTTAATTAAATTAATTAAATAAATGCTCAAACTGAAAGTCCATAGGCAAGTGCCCTTAATAATACAACCCAGGGTCTGCAGGAAAGTAAAGTGGCCGGGTACCACTGACTACAACCCGGATTCTAATCCTAAGACTCAAGTGACTTTGAGATTTGAGATTCTTCTCGTTCTTCACTTCTTCGTCTCCTTAGAACTCCTTGGATCGTCGGGTCTGGATATCCAAATGAAAAGAAACTCCCCCTGAATAGGGGTGTTATCTTTTCTCTTTGGATACTTGAACTTCATCCTAATTTGGATCTCCAAATGGATAGGAACTCTCCCCTAAGGGATGTTCCTTCCTCTTTGGATTCCAAATTGGATGTTTAAGTATCTCAATCTCAAATCACTTTAAACATTACAACTCAATTTAAATCAAATTACATCAAATTGAAATTAAAAATCTAGACTCAACAACCTGCAGGGTTATCCTAATAATCAGCAGTTTATATTTGACATCCCAAGCAGTTAATATATTGAAATTTAAAATACTCAATCACAGCCACGCTTGGCCATGCTCTTTTTGATTTAAAGGGGGACTTAAGCATTCTGGAGCACCTGTGTAATTCAATATTTATAATTTTTGCCCCCTTTAATTTATGCCCTATATGAGCATGGCCACCTGCATAAGATTGAATTAGTACAAATCGTTCCTAGCCTAGGGGTAGATCTAATCGCACAATCAATCATATCACAGAGTGCAGTAAATAAATAAACAGACACATCATTTCTACTATTAGCAAATAACATGCAGTAAAAACTCGAAAACCCGGCACACAGCAGAAAAGTAAACACCGGCCTAGCCTAAGACTAGAGTTGGTTGTCCTAGCAAACCATTTAAAGTGTGTGTAAAGGCTGTGTGGCTTTGATATGTTCTAAATAGGCAATTGATTGAAGTTGTTTGACATTCTGGTTGGTTGAAAGGCTTGAGGGATAATTTAATTGAATTTTAAGTCTTAATGATTTGAATTTGATTTTAAATTGATTTTAATTGTTGATTGGATACCACCTTTGTTTCACACCGAGGCCGTGAAGTTTATTTCACCTTCCTTGGGGCTAATTTAATAGCCTCGTAGGCCTGGGTTACCCAGTGGTACCTGATATAATTAAGTGATTTGAGTTTGATTAAGGTTTAAAGGTTGATTAATTTTTAATTAAGATTGGTTGGTTGCTGGTTTTAATTTTGAATTAATGTTTTCTGGAATTTTTGGAGATTTATTGAATTTTGGAATTTTTTTTGGATTATTTTAATGATTTAATTAAAGGGTCAAAAGTTGACTTTTTGATTTAAAGGGTTTTCTGGAAAGTTAATATTTTATTAAAATACTAGACCTTAATACGATCAGTTAGACAGTAAGTACACTGAAATTGGATTTTTCTACATTTTATTATGAAGGTTTGAAATTTTGACTTGATTTTGAACTAAGTTTGACCAAAAGTTGACTTTTTCAAAATTGATTGATTTCTGGAAACTTAACATTTTTAATAAATATTAGACCTTATTATGAGTTGTATGCCTTTGAGTTTGCTCAATTTGGAGTTCATTTGAATTAGTTATGAATTTTTGAAGTTTTGAATGTTTAATGAATTATTTAAATTGTTTAATTAAAGCCCTTTTTGTGGTTTGAATCCAAATGATCTCCAAACTCCTTGATATCAACTCCAAAGGTCAAGAATGACCTAAAGAGTGATCTCCAAGTGTTTGGAAATTTTCTGGAATTTTTAATTATTTTTAATTAATTAAATTAATTAAATTTCAGATTTCAATTAAACTTAAATTAAACTTAATTTTGAAGTCTAGTGAAGGGGCTTTTATTTTTCATTGATTAAGGGTTCAATTCTGGTCAGTTTGAGGTATTATTTGTAATTTTTGGATTTAAATTTGATTTATTATAATTTCTGGAAGGTTTAATGGCTTAATTAATGTTTCAAATTTGATTAAGTTGATTAAGTGGCTTAATGATTTCAAAATCCAGTGAGAAATTTTCCTAAGGCTGAGAGTGTCATTAAGTTCAAGTGGTTTGAGTTTCAAGTCAATTGGAATTATATCCTAATTAATGGAAATTTTCTAAATTCTCTAAGCAAAGTCCTTAATTGTTGTCCTTAAGGATGATACTAAGTTTAATTGGGTTTCAAATCAATGTTTCTAACCCTTGACTCAACATGCATGATAAATACACTCACAAACACAATCAATCCTAAATCTAAGAGAGCCTTAAACTAAGTGGTGTGTGTATGTCCTTAAACATGCATAGATTAATACTTAATTAAATGTAAATAATAACTAGATAAGTGAATGATTAGAACATAACCATTCACTAACACTCCCACAAGATTTCTATTCACACATTCAATCTATGTCTAAAATTTCATAGTAGATCTCTCAATCTAAAAGATTTAAGTATCTATATATCATCTTGAAAATAGTTTTTAAATATTTGATATATCTATAAATTTATATATACAAATATAAGTTTTTGAAATTAAAATACTTAAAGATATAATTAAAACAAATTCAACAACTAAATGAGAGATCTACTGGTTAACGAAGATTATTTGAAAATAAGTTTTTAATTTTTAAAATAATTGGTTTAATATTTAGTTGGACACTAATTAAATATTAAAATAATTAAATAATTAATAATAACTTAAAATTAATCAAAGTTTGATCTCTGAAATTAGTCTCAAGTTAAAGTACTCAATTTTCTGAAAATTTTGATATATTGTACTAATTTTTCTGATTTAAAATGAATTTCTTATGAATTTTTGAAGTTTAAATCAATTAAAAGGGATTTTTAAATAATTTTTAAATTAATTAATGATTAAAATAATTTTAAAATTAGTTGATTTAAATCTTAAGAATTTTCTGAAATTTTAAAATTATTTGTATATATGTATTATTTATTCAAAAATATTCAAACTATTAATTATTAATTAAGTATTAATTAGTAATTAAAAAAAAATTAATTAGTTCAAATACATGATATGGTATAAAATAGTTTAATTTTAAAATTAGAATATTTTAAAACAAATATTTAATTATTAAATATTGATTAAAATGATAAATTACTTAATATTAATTAAAATGTTGGGATTAGATATTAATTAAAACTATAGTCTTATTTAACATTAATTGAAAGTTTAAAATATTTTAATATTATCAAAAATATTAAATAATCTTATTATTAATTAAATTTGTAAGTCATTTAGTATTAATTAATATTGTAAACTATTTAATGTCAATTAAAATATTATATAATTTAATATTAATTAGAATTTTGAAATAATTTAATATCAATTAAAAGTATAAAATACTTTATATTAATTAAAATATTAAGTAATTTAATATTAATTTTTAAAATACTTTAATATTAATTAATAATATAAGGTATTTAATATTTAAAATATTAAATAATATAATTATAAATTGAAATCATAATATCATTTTAAAATTAATACTTAATGATTAATGTTTAATAATTAACATCCAAACAACATATTTAATATTAAAATGTTAATTATTAGTTTTTCTTTTATAATAATTAATACTTAATATTAATATATTTTAAAATATAATTATAAAATTGAATTAATAATAATTTCGAATTAAGAATGCTTAACATTTAAAATATATTAATATATAATATATATTATTTAAGATTAATATTTAATATTTATTTTAAAAGAAAATTAGGATTTAAAATGATTTAAAAAAAAAATTAAATCCTTTTAAACGAAAACGGCGGCAGGAATGACACGTGGCGGCCATTGATTGGCCGCTTATATCCGCGGCCAATCATTGGAAATGATTGCGCCGCCGCGCAATCATTTCCAATGATTGCCGCGGCGTGGATTTCCGCGGTAATCCACTTAAACACGTGGACAACAGATCGGGACCGTCTGATCTCGCGCGGTTTGAGATTGACGGTCCTGATTGGGTCGAACCGAGAGTTATCCCGCGAGATCGGTTGAGCGGGTTGATAGAACCGCGGAAAGGCTCGGTTTGGACCGTTGATCGAGTGATTAACGGTTCAGACAATGCATGCCTGAACCAATCTCGCGGAAATGCCCTAAAAGGCGTTTTTTGGTTCGTTTGAACGATCCGATTAACCAAATGAAATGAAATTTTAAACCCAAATATAATAAGTGAACAGAAATCGTGTGGGATCTCTTATTCGGCTTAAAATGGATTAAATCAAAAGCTATTTAACTATAAGCTAAGTGACCTAGGTCTAAGGTTTTTGAGCATTTTTACCGTGGAATCTTTGAACTCTTGATTTGGTTGAGCTTGTGGACTGTCCTCGTATAGATCTCCAATTGAAATCGTGACTCGAAATGCCTTGGATCGAGCTATGCAACCCTTGGATGAATCAAGCCTTAACTCGCCGGAATATGGTCGCCGGCGGGCTTTGACCGGTGGATCTTGGTTGGAAATATGAAGAGGAGGTAGTTTAGGGCTTATAGGAGCAGAGAGCTTGGCTAGAAAGTCTGGAATAGGTGAGAGAGAGCTAGGATGAGAGTGAGGGCTCTCCAAGGGGTTTTGCCCTATTCAATTCATTCCAAATTGAATCAGTGGCTGGGATGGGTTTGTTTGAGCTCTATGATGTTGCCAAGTGTCCCTAGGGTGGTTGGGAGCAGGAGGCAAGGACAAGGGAAGGACATCCTAGGTGTAAAGTGCCTTATTGTCCTCTTATGGACACATGGAACCTTGAGGGCTGTTGGATTTAAGTTCAATGGTTAGGATAGGCTCTAAGAACCTTCTAGAGTCTGATTTAACAGCTGGAATGGTTTAAGGGAAAAAAGGATTAGGCTTAAGATGGGTTTTGACCATCTTTGACCACTCTAAATCCTTATTTTGACTGTTTGACCAGTCCAAGGCCATTTGGACTGCTGAGGTGGCAAGGGAGTGATATTAGAAAGCTGTTTGGATA
This sequence comes from Dendrobium chrysotoxum, assembly GCA_019925795.1. Classification (NCBI taxonomy): domain Eukaryota; kingdom Viridiplantae; phylum Streptophyta; class Magnoliopsida; order Asparagales; family Orchidaceae; genus Dendrobium; species Dendrobium chrysotoxum. The sequence goes on from CM034310.1 coordinate 3,802,729, forward strand.
AGTTGAATAAGGTTGGAATAGTTTGAAATGGATTTAAGAAAATTTTTGACCACTTTTGACCCATTCAAAGGTCTATATTGACTGTTTGACTGGTCAAACAATCAACCTAAGCCTAAGTGGACATGGCCTAGGATTTAGACATTGAATACATGCATCTCAAAGCTTTAATATGATTTGCTTAAAGCTTGAAAGAGAGGGTTTGAAGTGATTTGACCAAGGATTAGGTTTGACCAAGTCAAACCTAAGATGATTTGACCTCAAATAGGTTTGAATAGATTTGACTTAAGTTTTGAGATGGGTTTGATAGCTTAGGGAATTTGATTGGATCAAATAGGTTGGAATAACCCATTTAAAGTTTTAAGGGATTTTGAGTCAACCTAGGTTGACTTAGTCAACTAGGTTGACCCAGGATCTGGGTTTGGGTTGAACCAATCTCAAGTGATATATAAAGTCTGGCAGGAGTGTTTTTAGGGGTCAAATAGGTCATTTGGGTCAAATGACCTATTTAGACCCTTAATGGGCTTAATGGGTCAACTGTGTTGACTTGGTCAACTAGGTTGACCTAGGGTCAGGTATTGAGTCCCACCAGTTCAGAATGACATTCTGAGTATGCTGGTGATAGTCTTAAAGTCTGGGGATATCATTTGGTCAAAATGACCTATTTGGGCCCTTAATGGGCCTTTTAGGTCAACCCTGGTTGACTTGGTCAACCAGTTGGGTCCATGGTCTGGAAATAGGTTCAACAGACTTAAAATAATATTTGGAGACCAATGGTGATGGTCCCAAGGTCTGGGGAGGTCATTTGGTCAAAATGACATGTTTGGGCCCTTAATGGGCCTTCTAGGTCAACTAGGTTGACTTGGTCAACCAGGTTGACCCAGGGGCTGGTTCTGGGTTCAATGGGTTTGGTTTGACATTTAAAACTTGCTGAAAGTGACTGCATTTGATTTAGAGGTCATTTGATCAAAGTGACTATTCACACCCCATAGGGGCATTTTAGCCATTTTGACCCCTGGTCAACTAGGGGTCAGATTGAGTCCAACAAAATGTAGTTTATTACTTAATGGGTCATAATCAAGGGTCTGGAGGTGATTGGAGGCTTTGGAGAAAGCTCCAGGGTCAAAATCCACTGGGTGGTAGGTCCAGTGGCATAGACTGTAAATATTTGAAGGTTTTACAGCCTTTGAATTTCAATTCAGTTTCTGGGGTTAGAGATCTCAGAATGAGCTCAAATTTGGAGGGTTATCTCTAGTGACATGTCACATCAGTGTGGAACTGACAGATCTTGAATCAGAGGTCATTTGATAGGGTTTTGAAATTTTCAAAGATTCATTGGAAAAAGCTTTTAGGACTTAGACCTTTAGCCTTAGGTTTAAACCTGAATCTCTGGATTTAAGCTGGATTTTGAGTTTGAATGATATGATTTGAGTTAAGCTTAGATTGAATTGAAGCTTGGATTGATTTAGAAGAATCCTAGGATTTAGAATAGGTCCTAGGGTCCAAATCAGCTTAAGGGAATCCTAGGGTCTAGAATAGATCCTAGGGACTGGAGTCTGGGGAGATCCTACAATCTAGAAGAATCCTAAGATCTAGGAATCCTAAGATCTAGGAATCCTAAGATTCAAGATCTAGAAGGATCTTAGGATCTAGAGTAGATCCTAAGGTTTGATTTCTAGGAGGATCTTAGGGTCTGGAAATCCTAGGGCCTGGAATCTAGAATAGTCTTAGGATCTAGAAGAATCCTAAGCTCTAGATAGATCTAGGAGAATCCTAAGGTCTAAGAGGATTATATGATATATAATCAGGTAGAATCCTAGGGTCTAGAATTGATCCTAGGGTCTGAAGTCTAGGAGAATCCTAGAATCTAGATTTATCTTAAATTGTATTGATCTGGGGTCAGGATTGATTTGAATTTGGATTGATCTTAAAGTTTGGATTGATCTAAGATCAGATTGATCCTGGGGTTAAGATTGATCCTAAGGATTAGAAAGATCCTAAGGTCTGGATTGGTCCTACTGAGCTCATACAAAAATGAGGTCAACAAATGGACCCCCAATATGTGTAATAGAATGTAGTTCTATTACACATATTGGTGTTGACCGAATAGAATGGTCAAGTCTGGGGTTTTGATCCTAAGGGAAAAATAAATTTATCCCTGGGGAATCAGAGTTTGAATAGATACTAGGGTAATGCTAGGAAAAGCATACTCTACCACTAGTGGGTCTGGTCCTAAGGGAAAGGAAGAATCTATCCCTAAAGGAGAAAGAAGTCTGGGTGATCCTATAAGAAGGAAGAATTCCTAGTTACAGAGGATCAAGTCTAGATTTGGTTCTAAGAGAAAATGAGATCATAGCCTTAGAAGTTTGAATTTGAAGTGATACTAGGGTAGTGCTGGGGACAACGTACTTTACCACTAGTAGATCTAGTCCTAGGAGAAGGAAGAAAACCTATCCCTAAGGAAAAGAAGGCCTGGATGATCGTATAGAAAGGAAGAACTCCTAACTATAGAAGATCAAGTTTGAATTTTGATACTAGGGTAGTGCCACAAGGGGCGTACTCTACCACTAGTAGATTTAATCCTAAGGAAGAGAAAGAATCCTATCCTTGAGGAGAAGAGAGTGTGATTTTGGAATTGAAATTGAATCCAGGACGGGGCCACAAGGGACTTATTCCATCACTGGGGAATTAAATCCCAAGAGAAGGAGAGTACTTATTCTTAAGAAAAGAGAACTGGATGATCTCATAGGAAGATAGTATTGCTTCCTATAGGAGACCAGACTCAAAGATTTGAATTTTGAAACCAGAGTGGTGCCACAGAAGGCGTTATCCATCACTAGTAGATCTACTCCTAAGGAGAGAAAGCACGACGACTCACGTCTGTCCTCAAGGAAAAGAAACTGGATGATCCTGTGAGAAGGAAGCATTGCTTCACACAAAATCGGATCTGGAATGATCGTATGTAAAGGAAACTTGCTTTACATAGAAGATCAGATCTGAATGATCTTGTATAGAGAAAACTTGCTCTATATAGAGGATCGAGTCTGGAATGATCATGTGCAGAGGAAACTTGCTCTACACAAAAGATCAGGTCTGGAATGATCGTGTATAGAGGAAACTTGCTCTATATAGAGGATCGAGTCTGGAATGATCATGTGCAGAGGAAACTTGCTCTACACAAAAGATCAGGTCTGGAATGATCGTGTATAGAGGAAACTTGCTCTATACAGAGGATCAAGTCTGGATGATCGTATATAGAGGAAACTTGCTCTATATAGAGGATCGGGTCTGGAGTGATCATATGTGAAGGAAACTTGCTTCACATAGAGGATCAGGTCTGGAATGATCGTGTATAGAGGAAACTTGCTCTATACAGAGGATCAAGTCTGGATGATCGTATATAGAGGAAACTTGCTCTATATAGAGGATCGGGTCTGGAGTGATCATATGTGAAGGAAACTTGCTTCACATAGAGGATCGAGTCAGGATGATCGTATATAGAGGAAACTTGCTCTATATAGAGGATCGGGTCTGGATTGATCATATGTGAAGGAAACTTGCTTCACATAGAGGATCGGGTCTGGAGTGATCATGTATAAAGGAAACTTGCTTTATACAGAGGATCGAGTCAGGGTGATCGTATATAGAGGAAACTTGCTCTATACCGTGGATCGAATTTGAATTCTAGAATTTGATATTTGAATGACGTTTGAACTTGAATTTGATTGAAGATTTTTGAATCTGAAGATGTTTGAATTTAAAACTTGATTTAATGAATTTTGAGTTTGAAAGGTTTTGAATTTGTGATGTATTTTGCATTTGATTTGAATTAGTTTTGAGTTTGAAAATTTTGAATTTGAAATTTGATTTTAATTGAGGTTGAATTTGATTTCGAATTTTGAATTTTGATTTTTGATTTTGAAAAACCTGGACAAAATTGAACTGAATAGATTTAAAATTTGAAAATTTTATTGATTCGAAATTCGAGCTACATCAAGCATAGTATTTTTTCAGGAATCGCCCGTTTACAGGAAGCATTGGGTGATTTCCTTTACAATCCACTAACTGATACGAGCCTCCTTCGTAAACTGTTTCTACTACGAAGGGTCCTTCCCAGGTTGGTTCAAACTTTCCACCGAGCTTTCGGTGGGCTAAGATAGGCCTCCGAAGAACCAAGACCAAGTCGCCTACTCGGAAGGTTCTAGGTCGCACTAACTTATCATGAGCTTGAACCATTCTGGCTTTATAAAGTTCTAGACTCTGCTGGGCTTGGAGACGACGTTCTTCAAGACCCTCAAGTTCTTCAAGTTGAAGTTGTGCATTCTGTTCTGTTGTGATCTGATTCTGGACTGCAGTTTTGAGTGAAGGGATTTGAATTTCCAGAGGGAGTACGGCCTCGGACCCATACACTAATGCAAACGGTGTGGATTGGGTCGGGGTTCGATATGTGGTCCTGTAGGCCCACAGAGCTTCCACCAACCTCTCATCCCACTGACGTTTATTGTCATCCAGGGTCTTTTTGATGATTTGTACAAGGGTTTTGTTGAAGGCCTCAGCCAATCCATTAGCTCGTGGGTAATAGATTGTTGAGTATCTCCAATCAATACCATGGCGACTTGCAAAGTTATTAATTTTTGTAGACTTGAAAGCGGACCCATTATCGGATATGATTCTGCGAGGCACGCCGAATCGATATACGATATGGTCACGAAAGAATTTCATTACATGATGTGATGTTACATTTCTTAGTGGTACTGCTTCTGCCCACTTTGAAAAGTAATCAGTCGCTGCTAAGATGAAGCGATGACCCCTTGAAGAAGGAGGGTCAATTGGCCCGACGATATCCGTGCCCCAACTTTCGAAGGGCCACGAGGCTATCGTAGGATGCAACACATTAGGCGGCTGATGTAAAACCACACCATGAACTTGGAATTGATGAAAACATTTTGCAATTTTCATGCAATCGTCAATCATCGTAGGCCAGTAGTAACCAAGTCTTTTGATTTTCATTTTCATCTTAGGACCCGATTGATGAGCACCGCATAGTCCAGCATGGACTTCGTTAACGATCTTCAGGGCCTCTCGTTTGTCTAAACAACGGAGCCACATCTGATCGAACGATCATCGGTATAACGTATCGTTGACTAGTGCATACGATAGGGCACGTTTCTTGATTTGATTGGCAAGAGACCTGTCGTGGGGAAGCTTGCCTTCTTGCAAATACTTGATTATTGGTTGTCTCCAATCTTTTTCTTCATCAACTGCTGAAGATGTAGAAAGGACCTGAGAGGATTGATTGTTGAGGTGTTCCATGTCTACAGGGGACAGGACTTGACGACCCTGAACTTCTATAGGGATGAAGTCTTCTTCTGGGCAAGCAAATTCCTTTGCAAGTTTTGCTAGGGCATCTGCCGAGGAATTGCTTCCACGAGGAACCCTATACATAGTTACAATGGGAATTTTCTCGAGTAGGTGCATTGTGTATTGGTGATATTTCAGGAGTTTAGGATTCAAAACCTTATAGGTCCCTGCAACTTGGTTGATCACCAGTTGAGAGTCACCATAGATCTTAATCTCTTTAATCTCCATTAGGATTGCAAGTTCCAAACCAGTTATCAAAGCTTCGTACTTAGCTTCGTTGTTCGTACAAGGTTCTGATAAATGGTAGGAAAAGTGCATCATTCCCTTATCCGGTGTTATGAAAACCAGACCGACTCCGGCTTTCCCAGGAATAGTGGATTGAGGTGTTTTGCCCCTTTGAGAGGACGCTGCACCATCAAAATACATTTCCCAGGTTTGAACATTGGATTCCTCAAAACTTATGATTTGCTCATCAGGTAAATCATCATTTAGAGGAGATTCTGCCGGTAGCGGGTGTGCCGCAAGGAAGTCGGTGACGGCCTGCCCTTTCACAGCACGCAGGGGAATGAAAGTGATTTCAAATTGTAACAATATCATAGACCAACGAGCTAGACGTCCTGACAACGTGGGCCGGGTCATAAGATATTGCAGGGGGTTGACACTGGAAATCAGACTAACCTGATGAGAAAGCATATAATATCTTAGTTTTTGTGCTGCAAAGACTAAGGCAAGGCAATGTTTCTCAATTGCAGGGTATCGGATTTCCGTTGGGAGTAATCTCCGACTCAGGTAATAGAGGGCATTCTCTTTCCCATCGTCATTGATTTGAGCTAGAAGAGCCCCAAGAGATTCATCAAGAGCTGCAGTGTAAAGGATTAAAGGTCTTCCCGGAATGGGGGCTGCCAAGACTGGTGGATTTGTCAGGTATTGTTTGATATTTTTAAAAGCATTTTGACATTTCTCGTCCCAAATGAATTTGGCATCCTTTTTAGCTAGGACAGAGAATGGTTGACATCTTCCAGAAAGATTAGAAATGAATCTTCTTATATACGCCAGCCTGCCCTGTAGAGATCTCAGTTGAGTGAGACTCTTAGGAGGCGGCATATTTAAGATAGCTTCAATTTTGGCAGGATCAATTTCGATTCCACGGTGCCTGACTACGAAACCTAAGAATTTCCCTGACGTGACGCCGAAAGCGCACTTCAAGGGATTCATTTTGAGGTCGTAGCGGCGTAACCGCTCGAAGACAGTTCTTAAATCATAAAGATGAGCCTCTTTCACTCTACTCTTGACAACTAAATCGTCGATGTAACATTCGACTTGATTATGTATTAAGTCATCAAAGATATGAGTCATGGCCCGCTGGTAGGTTGCACCAGTATTTTTGAGGCCAAAGGGCATCACTTTATAACAAAAGATCCCTATAGGACTTCTGAATGCAGTGTTTCTCTCGTCTTCTGGGGCCATCTTGATTTGATTATAACCAGACGAGCCATCCATAAAGGAGAAAACAACATGCGAGGAGGCAATGTCCACCATGAGTTCTGGGATTGGCAAAGGAAATTCATCCTAAGGACATGCCTTGTTCAAGTCTCTATAGTCAACACAGACCCGGATTTGACCATTTTTCTTTCGAACTGGCACAACGCTGGCTACCCAAGAAGGATATTGTTCTTCTTGAATAAATCCAGCCTCTACCAACTTCTTGACTTCAGAAACGACTTGTTGTTCGATCTCCAGACGCATACGTCGTGGAGCTTGCTTGACAGGAATGGCATCATGCCGGATTCCAAGTTTATGGACTGCTACGTCAGCGGACAACCCCGGCATTTCGTCGTATGTCCAGGCGAAGCAATCTTTAAACTCGGATAGAAGTTGAATTAGATCCTTAGACTCATCCTCACTCAACAAAGAACTTATGAAAGTGGGGCGAGGGTCATCCTCTGTTCCAAGGTTGATTTCTTTAAGTTCATCGACTGTTGATTTAATTTCTTCTTCGAATTCGGGGGGTGCATTCCGAACCTAAAGTTCATCAGAATCATCAAAAGTCTCCAAACAAAGTCCATCGAACGAATCAATGACTTCAGTAGGGACATTTTTAAATTCAGGACGACTAGTTATTATTAGACAAAATTCGTCATCGTCAAACGACCTAACGGTACTAAAGCCGATACCACTGGTCCAATGTTTATTGAATTTTGAATTCCAAAGACTTTCGTGGTATCTAGCCTGACCCTTAGTCCATTGACTCGGAGCAAAACCTTTAGAGATAAGAGACTTAACACCAGCAGGAAAGTAGCCAAAAGGTAATTCCATTAATTCATTGAAATTTGCCTCTTTGAGGATTACATCATCTTCATTCCTTGAGGAGGAAGAGCCAGGGAAGAACTTCTTGGCTTTCCTTACTTCTCCATCTAAGTTCGGAGCATCCTTAATTACTAACCCTGAGACCCTGTCAGCAGACAGTGGGGTTAAGGTTAAGGATTCAACCGTTCTATTAAGCTTTTCATACAAACTCAATTCAGGCTCGTCACTTTGAATATTTAATTTTGTATCCTCCTGGTCGCTATCCGATTCTAAAGTGAGATCAAACTTCAGAGGAGGATTGATTTTTGTATAGTCAAAAGCAAATCTGGCACCCCTTTTTCTTGAATCTTCATCAGAACTTGTTTCAAGTTCGACATAGATCGGGGAATTTCTTTTTTCAATTGAAGGGCGACCTCGACCGCGTGCTCTTTGGGCCATCCTCCCACCTCTTTGAGGTACAATATTTGGAGGCCTGAAGATTACACGCTCGACGTCGTCTTCACTACTTGAGATTTGTCTCTTTTGATTTTTGACTTTTTCTTTTCTCAATCTTTGAATTGCTTTTGAACCTTGACCTTCTGCCTTTTCCTCCTTGACGTTGATCTCTACCTTAGAACAGGTAGTGGACCCTTTAGGAACGTAGTACGTCGCATCCTCATAGATCCCGATCTCGTGAATAGAGAATGGTTGTAGATCACCCTTAATTTCAAACTCAATGCCATCTCGTTGGTACTTGATGCATTGATATAGGGTAGAAGGAACCATCCTATACTCATGGATCCAGGGTCTTCCTAGGAGTGCGTTAAAGGACGTTGCCGAATCAATTATATGAAATTTCGCTTCAGTTTTCAATTCTCCTATCTCTAGAAGAAGGGTAACTGAACCTAAAGCCTTCTCGCCCTTCTCATTGAACCCACGAAGCACTAACTTGTCAGTTGAGAGCTTGCTAGTATCAATTCTAAGGTATGCGAGAGTCTTTATGTTCATCACGTTGACCGATGCACCCGGGTCAACTAGAACTCTTGATAACTTAAACTTGCCCACATTTACTGTGATGTAAAGTGGACAATTGTGGTCGGCAGTTCCAAGGAGTAAATCTTCGTCAGAGAAGGTAACCCCAGGGATTTCCTTAAAGTACAAAGCTTCTTCCTCGGAAGTTGAGGCTAATTGAGCTAAGCAAATCTCTGGGTCAAGAAGCGCTTTAATTAGAGTCTCCCTCATCTCTTTTGAAAGGACAAGGGCATCATAAATGCTCAATTTGGCGGGCAACTTCCTAAGGTGAGCTAAGACATTGTAATCAACACTTGGAACATTAACATTGGGACCCGGTGAATTTGAAAGAATTGGAGTTGATCGTTGAGCGGGGGTTTGAATCGGATCATCAGAAACAACTTGTTTTCCTTTATCCTGAGGAGGTAGCCTAGGGGGTAAGACCTTCCCACCACGTAGTTGTACTCGCCCGACTTCATCGGAAGAACAAACTACAGGGGAGTCTACGCTCTCCTTGGGCGATTGATTGTCGTTATCTGAGCGAGAGTCCGAATCTGAAAAGTCTATCACGACAGGACTCCCTTGAAAGTTAATTTCAGGGGTTTCACTATCTGATAAGACATCAGATTCGTTTCTCTCTTGAAGAGTCAAATCTGGAGAGTTGAATATTTGAATTTCTTGATTGATCTCAACTTGTTCTTGATTATTTTCAACAGAAGAGTCATTTACATTTTCATTCTCAACATTAATCATCAAAATATGGGCAGAAGGATCAGACTTTTTATTTAATTTTCGACCCTTTGCCTTTGATGGGGCAAAGTAAAAGTCAGATAATTTCAGCGGTGACAGAGGTTTTGAGCCACCATCAACCACTTGTACAGATCTCTCATCAACAAATTTCCTCTCTACAGAAAGTTCACTCTTTTCATTTTTATTCAGTACAGAAGTTCCTAAAACTACTGGAGAGGAAACTGTCCCAACGTCCTCCTGCGAAGCCTCGAGGTCAACCTCCCAGATCGGATCCCGGGCTCTCGTCGGTAACTGTTGAGAAAGACGAAAAGATTTATTAATCGACTTTTTAAATGCCCGGGATAGTGCTATATCCCAACCATCTTCAATGGACAAAGAAGAGTTAGAATTCATACCTGAGATAGACTTGACAGACCCTTGATCCGGATCGACCAGGTACTCCTTTGGAATTATAATATTACCTTGACGGAAGTTCTTTTCTAGCCAATCTTTGAAGACGATGCAGTCTTCGATTGTGTGGCCTAACATGCGATGGTAGGGGCAAAAAGTTGGATCATCCTTCTTATTTGCCTCTTCCGGCTTCTTGGCCTCCGGCAATCGAAAATCTGGCTTCTTCTGAAGACTTTTAAAGATCTTTCTCACCGACTCCCTCTTAAATGGATATGTGCGAGCCAATCTCTCTTTAAAAGAAATCGGGTGAGAATCTCTTATGGGTTGAGAAGTTACCTGAAAAGGTGGAGATTTCTGAGTTTGTTATGTTGGAGAATTACTGGACTGAACATTCATTGGTTTCTTCCCCTTATCAACAGCTGAAACCATTGCTGTTCTCTTTTCAAAGGACTTCAATGGCTTGCTAGCTTTCTTTTCCTCAGTAGAATCCTTCAGGAATGGCATTTTGGAAGCCTCTTCCTGTAGATTACTAGCCTTATTCAAAAGTTTTTTAAAGGTTTTGATAGTGAAACCCTTCAGGAGAAAAGCAATAGGCCCATGGATGTTCTTTAAAAGAATCTCCACTGCATGTTGCTCTTGCAACTGGGGTTCACACTTCATCGAGAGATTTCGCCATCTCAAGATGTACTCAACCAAAGACTCTCCCGGTTTTTGTGTCTCGATGACGAGATCACCAACGGTTACACGCTGCTGAGCTCCTGAGAATCTCTTTAAGAATAGACTCTCGAGCTCTGTGAATGTTTTCACTGAACCATTAGATAGATCTGCGTACCACTCAAAAGCAATACCGGATAGACTACTCACAAACTGGCGAAAGAGTAGAGCATCTGACCCTCCTGCGTTGCAACAGCTCGCTCGGAAGTGGGCCAGGTGCTGTCTTGGATTTTTTAAACCACTAAAAACTTTGAATGAAGGTGGCACAAAGCCTTTAGGATAAGAAACTGAATCATATTCTTCAGGTAGGGTCTACCCTTTGGAATAGATACAATCCCTTGAGAATGGGCTAAGGCCTCCCTTACCTGGGTTTCGATCATCTGGCGGATATCTTTGTCGGCTGGAGAGATTGGGGAAGCAACCTCTGGAGTTCTAGGACTTGATTTTGTTTTCCTGCTGTGCTCACCCACTGTGTGTTGTAGGTTGCAACTGCTCGGATTGAGATTGCTGTGCCTTGATCATCTGATTTTGCATCTGTTCCATTCTGAGCATCATCTGTTCAATTTTATTTTCCAGACTCTTGATGTATTCATCTTTCACATTCAATTTAATTGATCCATCGGAGTCTGAATCTACTGCTGCAGAGGCTTCTTCTTTACCAGATCGGTGTCTTGAAGGCTCAGCATCTTTATTTGATGCTCTGGTCTCAACCACACAAATGTTCCCAGCTGAATCTTCTTCCATCAGATCATCTGCTTCTGGATCAAAGGCTTCAATTGCCTTGTTTTTAAGTATATCCCTTATTTCTTGTACCACCTCATCGACAGGTCTACCCTCAATTGATTCGAGGTCGATTGGTAGGTACCCCTTATAGTTAATCATCTCTTCAAATTCCTCATCTCCGAACTGGGTGAGGACCTCTTGAATTTTCAAGTCATCAGCAGTAGGTTCTGCCACTAACTGATCTAACATCTCTTGATCATCCTCAAGTTCTGTCCCCTCCCCTCCGACTGTCCCGGGGTCGGTAGTCGTGAGGGTGACATCCTCAATAGGGTGAGGGATATCTAACCTAACAGGTGACGAAGGAGTTTGACTTGTGAGAACTCCCACATAAATCTGAGGAGAATCCTCACATCCCTGAATAAGGAGTCGGGGGACCTTAACAGGTGACTGGATTGGTAACTGAACTGGTGACTGAACTGGTGTATCTCTAATCTGAATCCCAACAGTTCTGCTTATCTTCTTTGGCACATAAGGTTCATCCAAAAGTATGGGCCTCTTGCCCTTAACATCAACTGGTTGTAAGTCTTTGACAATTTCTTTTGATTTGGCTATCACAGGGGCCAACTTTGAGAGTCTTGAAGGGGGAACTGGAGGTCTACCACTGAGAGGGTGACTCCTACCAGACCCAGTTAAAACTATCTGCTCAGTTTTGGCAGTTGGGAGACGAGGCACCCAATGATATCCATCCACTAATACTGAGGCAACTGGTTGCTTAACAAACTTTTTATTTCTCCTCACTGGCTGAGGAGTCAGGTTTCTTGCTTCAGACTTTTCTTCCTTTAAAACTTCTTTCTCAAGCTTGTGTGAGATCACCCCCTTCAGGTGTCTCACATATTGTTCTTTGGTCTGACCTGTCTCAGCAGCACAGGTATGAATGATATTCCTTAACATCCTAGTCCTCAAAGTGTTCTTCTCCTTGGTGGTTCTCTTAACAGTGTAGTCGACTGGGCTAGGTGGAGAGCTAGCAATCCGCGTGATTCTCTCCTCCCCTGCAGCAGCTGCAAGGGGGTGAAAACGACTCCCTTTCAGGAGTGGAGAAGAGGCAGGGATAGGCAGCTCCTCAGCAGCCTCAGGCTCAACTAAACTCAGGGCTTTCTGTTCAGCTATCTTCCTTGACTTGGTGATTTTCTTCCTTATCCTTCTCAGGTAGTTCTTCCTAGCACTCTTAGTGCCAAACAGTACTGCAGAACTAGAAGACCCTTTCTCAACAGTAGATTTTACTTCAATTTTCTTGTCCTCACTCTGGACTGAGGGTGCAGAAGGTGTAAGGGTAGCACCTGCTGCCAGTTCCAACACTGGGGGAAGGTCACTCGTAGCTCCCACAGCTAGTTCCACTACTGGACCATTCTCGCCCTCAGCAGCGAGATTGATAATTGTTCCACCATTAACAGACAGTTTAAGAGTCTTGAAACCCATCCCAAACTGAATCGCACTGCTATGAATTAACTCTTCGACTTGGAGGTCTCGGTCAACAGAGAACAGAAGTTTCCCAGCCATTGCAAGAGATTGGATTGTCTGAAATTTGAAAGAGAAGATTTGAATCAAACTTTTGAATTCGAATTTTGACAAGAAATTTTCTATATTTTATCACATAAATCGAATTATGGGGACTATAATCCGATATATGGTGATAAAGTATAGATATCAATTTTAACTTGAAGAAAATTTGAATTTTTGTTGTATATGTTCAACTACAAGAGAATGTTGTAGAGAACGTATAACAACAATGGTCTGGATTTGATTTGAAAGGATTTGACGAGGGTTTGAAATTTTGAAGATTGAAAGATTTTTTTAACTATTTGGAACCAATAAGTCGGATTTGATTTCAACTTAATAGTTAACAAAATATCAAAGAAAGTCAAGGAGTTTTGACTTGACTCTCATATCCCACTGATCAGGCTAGGGATAAGATGTCAGAGGTTTGACTTGATAAAAAGACTAGATGATTAAATTTGAATCTGGAAATAGTACATGTTATACTACAAGAGAATATTGTAGTAGTACATGTGACAGTGAAAACTGATTTTGAATTGAAAGGGAATTTAAGTGACTCAAAAATCCGGCAGCATCTCCCCTTATTTTTGAAACTCGAGGTGTTGAATTTGCATTCAACAAGACAGTTTACAAACATTAGGGAAAATTTTACAGGAAGGAACTCGACTCTTTATATCTTATCAAAAATAAAATGTCAGAGTTCAAAGATTTGAACGATACTGAAAATAAGTGTTGAATTTGAATTGTCAATGTTCATCTACAAGAAGTACTGTAGAAGAACATTCGACATGTGACGATTAAAACTTGAAAAGAATTGAACGGATGTTTTTTTTGAATTTTTGAATTTTCGGCAGCACCTCCCCTTAATTTTGAAACTCGAGGTGTTGAATTTGCATTCAACTCGACGGTTTACAAATGTTAGGGAAGAGCTAGAGAAAACCACTTGACTCTTTACATTTCAAAAGAATGATTTAAAATGAAATGTCAAAGATTGATTTATCCAGATAAATTTGAATAAATATTGCATACATTAAGCTACAACAATTATTATAGAGAAATATATGGCAATGCATTTTGAACTTGATCGATCTTGAAAAGAGATTTGAAAATTTTTGAAAATTCGGCGGCATCTCCCCTTATTTTTGAAACTCGAAGTGTTGAACATATGTTCAACATAACGGTTTACAAACCTATAAGAGGGAGATTCTAAGAAATCAACCTGACTCTTTCATTCTGATGAGTGATTCAGAATGGAATGTCAAGGATTGAAATGACCGGAGATGTTGAAAATGCATTAACTATATACAACTACAATCATTGTTGTAGAATATATAGTTGCAATGATTATTATAACTTGAAAAGAGATGTTTGAAAAATTTTAAATTTCGGCAGCATCTCCCCTTATTTTGAAACTCGAAGTGTTGAACATATGTTCAACATAACGGTTTACAAAAATAGGGGGGATGTTATAAGCTAGCCCGACTCTTTCATTCCGACTAGTGATTCGGGATTGAAATATCGAAGGTTAGATTAACCAAAAAATTTCAAACTTTGGATTAAAATTTGGAAGAGGAATCTACATCCTATCACACATATTTAATTATAGGAATTACAATCCTATATGTAATGATAAGATATAGGAATCGATTGAGATTTGAAGACAATGAATTTTGCTAGACATTTGAGATTATGACTTTGAAGTTAAAGAAATCTTCTGTAAATTGTGAAACTTAGCACGCTATAATTTATTTGCATGCAAGTTTGCAATATGTACAGAAAGACTTTGAAAAGCTCAGCTTGACTCTTTCGCTCTACCAATGAACTTGGAGGCGAAATGTCAAAGCCAGACTTGGAGAGAGGTTTCCTACGCTCACCTCTCTTTTCACATGTTTTAATTGAGTTAGCCACACTCCCCCAAGAAAGAAATGAGTAGAGGGACCAACAGAAGAAAGGTAGTCAAAACTACCGATGCAATAAAATTTATATCGCTATTAAAGATGGAGAGAGAGATTATCCCCAGCGGAGTCGCCATTTTTTATTTTGATTGAAAAATATTTATTTTGAAAAAGTGTTTAATTTTCTTTGGGAAATATTTAATTTCTGGAATTTAAATTTTATAATCAAACACTTATTATGAATGATATATCACCTCGAAAGGTGAACATATCGTTCCCTAATAGGTTCAGATTATAAATCTTGATTTATCCTGATTATCGTAGTCAAATTCAAGGAGAAACAACATATGATCCGAAGAATCAGAATGATGTTTAATCCAATGTTTAACTATAATAATCCAATAAAGAGATCATTAATTTCATAATCAAAGTTACAATAATAGTACGATATATCTTTCCAAAGAAAGATGATATCGTCTGTTATCGATCATTTGAAAATGACGATAATGATCGTTGAATTTTGAATTTCCAAAGATAATTAATTGAGGATTTTGAAAAAGCTTGATTTTGAAATCAGGTCTGGGTTTCTAAATCTCCTACGAGCGCAAGCCCTCGTAGTTAATTACATCGTAGAAACCAGAAAATTTCTTACGAATACTCTCGATTAAAATAGCGATACGAATTTTATTTAAGATTTCAAAGATTGATATCAAAGAAGGTTAAGGACTTGAATTTTCAAATGGGATTGGTTCAAGGTTGAACACTTATTTCTGGAGTCAAAGGAAGAAGAGTAGGAGGTGTCTTGAGATTTTGAATTACTTCAGAAACACCTCAACCTGTCCTAAGTGTTGGGCTAGAATTAGATTGAAAGATATTTTAATATTTAAGTGGTCAATTTTATTAGAAGGTGGGAATCAGATTTCCAGAAGATTGAGGTCTTAGGATTGAATATCTGCCTCAGAACCTAAGTCTAAAATGGGTACTGAGAATCAGTGACCCAGAACCTAGCTAATGCAATGGATTCCTGGACTTACCCCGGCCTGGATTGGGGAGCCAGCTAAACCACCTAAACGCTTTTAAGAAAAACCATGAGTCAAAGTCTTTATGAAAGAGTGGTTGGAATATTGATTAAGATTGGTTTAAAGAATTGGGGTCGACATCTAGAGCAGATCCTAATTGACCCCTTAACATATGTTGGGTTAAATGCTTAAGCTAGAAATACAATTAAAGATTTAGACTCAGTTTTTAATTTGTATCTAATGCAATGCATGCTAGTTGACTCGATGAAATGCTTAAATCAAAATGTAGCAGTTTTAAAATCAGGCTTAAAAATAGATTTTATCCTAGAGATTGCACAACATCCCCTTGGACAGAACTGCACCCTAATAGGTCAGGTGGTCTGCCAGAACCCGCAGGCGGGGAGGTGCTTAACACGGATGAGAAAAGTCAATATGTATGCATGAAAAACTCCCGGCGAGTCCGGGCTTACTTCTTAAGAGCGTTAGAGTTTCTATCTGAGCTTAAAAATTTTAATTTTGTTTAAATAGAAAAAGTTAATGACCGTACCCTCACGAGCCTCCGATCGGGTTCCAGGCTAAATCAAAATCGACATGCAATAGCGCCAAATAAACTACTAAAAGCATGCGGGTCCTTAATCGCAATCAACATCAAGTAATCAAATCAACATTTAATTAAATTAATTAAATAAATGCTCAAACTGAAAGTCCATAGGCAAGTGCCCTTAATAATACAACCCAGGGTCTGCAGGAAAGTAAAGTGGCCGGGTACCACTGACTACAACCCGGATTCTAATCCTAAGACTCAAGTGACTTTGAGATTTGAGATTTGAGATTCTTCTCGTTCTTCACTTCTTCGTCTCCTTAGAACTCCTTGGATCGTCAGGTCTGGATATCCAAATGAAAAGAAACTCCCCTTGAATAGGGGTGTTATCTTTTCTCTTTGGATACTTGAACTTCATCCTAATTTGGATCTCCAAATGGATAGGAACTCTCCCCTAAGGGATGTTCCTTCCTCTTTGGATTCCAAATTGGATGTTTAAGTATCTCAATCTCAAATCACTTTAAACATTACAACTCAATTTAAATCAAATTACATCAAATTGAAATTAAAAATCTAGACTCAACAACCTGCAGGGTTATCCTAATAATCAGTAGTTTATATTTGACATCCCAAGCAGTTAATATATTGAAATTTAAAATACTCAATCACAGCCACGCTTGGCCATGCTCTTTTTTATTTAAAGGGGGACTTAAGCATTCTGGAGCACCTGTGTAATTCAATATTTATAATTTTTGCCCCCTTTAATTTATGCCATGTATGAGCATGGCCACCTGCATAAGATTGAATTAGTACAAATCGTTCCTAGCCTAGGGGTAGATCTAATCGCACAATCAATCATATCACAGAGTGCAGTAAATAAATAAACAGACACATCATTTCTACTATTAGCAAACAACATGCAGTAAAAACTCGAAAACCCGGCACACAGCAGAAAAGTAAACACCGGCCTAGCCTAAGACTAGAGTTGGTTGTCCTAGCAAACCATTTAAAGTGTGTGTAAAGGCTGTGTGGCTTTGATATGTTCTAAATAGGCAATTGATTGAAGTTGTTTGACGTTCTAGTTGGTTGAAAGGCTTGAGGGATAATTTAATTGAATTTTAAGTCTTAATGATTTGAATTTGATTTTAAATTGATTTTAATTGTTGATTGGATACCACCTTTGTTTCACACCGAGGCCGTGAAGTTTATTTCACCTTCCTTGGGGCTAATTTAATAGCCTCGTAGGCCTGGGTTACCCAGTGGTACCCGATATAATTAAGTGATTTGAGTTTGATTAAGGTTTAAAGGTTGATTAATTTTTAATTAAGATTGGTTGGTTGCTGGTTTTAATTTTGAATTAATGTTTTCTGGAATTTTTGGAGATTTATTGAATTTTGGAATTTTTTTGGATTATTTTAATGATTTAATTAAAGGGTCAAAAGTTGACTTTTTGATTTAAAGGGTTTTCTGGAAAGTTAATATTTTATTAAAATACTAGACCTTAATACGATCAGTTAGATAGTAAATACACTGAAATTGGATTTTTCTACATTTTATTATGAAGGTTTGAAATTTTGACTTGATTTTGAACTAAGTTTGACCAAAAGTAGACTTTTTCAAAATTGATTGATTTCTGGAAACTTAACATTTTTAATAAATATTATACCTTATTATGAGTTGTATGCCTTTGAGTTTGCTCAATTTGGAGTTCATTTGAATTAGTTATGAATTTTTGAAGTTTTGAATGTTTAATGAATTATTTAAATTGTTTAATTAAAGCCCTTTTTGTGGTTTGAATCCAAATGATCTCCAAACTCCTTGAAATCAACTCCAAAGGTCAGTAATGACCTAAAGAGTGATCTCCAAGTGTTTGGAAATTTTCTGGAATTTTTAATTATTTTTAATTAATTAAATTAATTAAATTTCAGATTTTAATTAAACTTAAATTAAACTTAATTTTGAAGTCCAGTGAAGGGGCTTTTATTTTTCATTGATTAAGAGTTCAATTCTGGTCAGTTTGAGATATTATTTGTAATTTTTGGATTTAAATTTGATTTATTATAATTTCTGGAAGGTTTAATGGCTTAATTAATGTTTCAAATTTGATTAAGTTGATTAAGTGGCTTAATGATTTCAAAATCCAGTGGGAAATTTTCCTAAGGCTGAGAGTGTCATTAAGTTCAAGTGGTTTGAGTTTCAAGTCAATTGGAATTATATCCTAATTAATGGAAATTTTCTAAATTCTCTAAGCAAAGTCCTTAATTGTTGTCCTTAAGGATGATACTAAGTTTAATTGGGTTTCAAATCAATGTTTCTAACCCTTGACTCAACATGCATGATAAATACACTCACAAACACAATCAATCCTAAATCTAAGAGAGCCTTAAACTAAGTGGTGTGTGTATGTCCTTAAACATGCATAGATTAATACTTAATTAAATGTAAACAATAACTAGATTAGTGAATGATTAGAACATAACCATTCACTAACACTCCCACAAGATTTCTATTCACACATTCAATCTATGTCTAAAATTTCATAGTAGATCTCTCAATCTAAAAGATTTAAGTATCTATATATCATCTTGAAAATAGTTTTTAAATATTTGATATATCTATAAATTTATATATACAAATATAAGTTTTTGAAATTAAAATACTTAAAGATATAATTAAAACAAATTCAACAACTAAATGAGAGATCTACTGGTTAACGAAGATTATTTGAAAATAAGTTTTTAATTTTTAAAATAATTGGTTTAATATTTAGTTGGACACTAATTAAATATTAAAATAATTAAATAATTAATAATAACTTAAAATTAATCAAAGTTTGATTTCTGAAATTAGTCTCAAGTTAAAGTACTCAATTTTCTGAAAATTTTGATATATTGTACTAATTTTTCTGATTTAAAATGAATTTCTTATGAATTTTTGAAGTTTAAATCAATTAAAAGGGATTTTTAAATAATTTTTAAATTAATTAATGATTAAAATAATTTTAAAATTAGTTGATTTAAATCTTAAGAATTTTCTGAAATTTTAAAATTATTTGTATATATGTATTATTTATTCAAAAATATTCAAACTATTAATTATTAATTAAGTATTAATTAGTAATTAAAAAAAAATTAATTAGTTCAAATACATGATATGGTATAAAATAGTTTAATTTTAAAATTAGAATATTTTAAAACAAATATTTAATTATTAAATATTGATTAAAATGATAAATTACTTAATATTAATTAAAATGTTGGGATTAGATATTAATTAAAACTATAGTCTTATTTAACATTAATTGAAAGTTTAAAATATTTTAATATTATCAAAAATATTAAATAATCTTATTATTAATTAAATTTGTAAGTCATTTAGTATTAATTAATATTGTAAACTATTTAATGTCAATTAAAATATTATATAATTTAATATTAATTAGAATTTTGAAATAATTTAATATCAATTAAAAGTATAAAATACTTTATATTAATTAAAATATTAAGTAATTTAATATTAATTTTTAAAATACTTTAATATTAATTAATAATATAAGGTATTTAATATTTAAAATATTAAATAATATAATTATAAATTGAAATCATAATATCATTTTAAAATTAATACTTAATGATTAATGTTTAATAATTAACATCCAAACAACATATTTAATATTAAAATGCTAATTATTAGTTTTTCTTTTATAATAATTAATACTTAATATTAATATATTTTAAAATATAATTATAAAATTGAATTAATAATAATTTCGAATTAAGAATACTTAACATTTAAAATATATTAATATATAATATATATTATTTAAGATTAATATTTAATATTTATTTTAAAAGAAAATTAGGATTTAAAATGATTTTAAAAAAAAAATAAATCCTTTTAAACGAAAACGGCGGCAGGAATGACACGTGGCGGCCATTGATTGGCCGCTTATATCCGCGGCCAATCATTGGAAATGATTGCGCCGCCGCGCAATCATTTCCAATGATTGCCGCAGCGTGGATTTCCGCGGTAATCCACTTAAACACGTGGACAACAGATCGGGACCGTCTGATCTCGCGCGGTTTGAGATTGACGGTCCTGATTGGGTCGAACCGAGAGTTGTCCCGCGAGATCGGTTGAGCGGGTTGATAGAACCGCGGAAAGGCTCGGTTTGGACCGTTGATCGAGTGATCAACGGTTCAGACAATGCATGCCTGAACCAATCTCGCGGAAATGCCCTAAAAGGCGTTTTTTGGTTCGTTTGAACGATCCGATTAACCAAATGAAATGAAATTTTAAACCCAAATATAATAAGTGAACAAAAATCGTGTGGGATCTCTTATTCGGCTTAAAATGGATTAAATCAAAAGCTATTTAACTATAAGCTAAGTGACCTAGGTCTAAGGTTTTTGAGCATTTTTACCGTGGAATCTTTGAACTCTTGATTTGGTTGAGCTTGTGGACTATCCTCGTATAGATCTCCAATTGAAATCGCGACTCGAAATGCCTTGGATCGAGCTATGCAACCCTTGGATGAATCAAGCCTTAACTCGCCGGAATATGGTCGCCGGCGGGCTTTGACCGGTGGATCTTGGTTGGAAATATGAAGAGGAGGTAGTTTAGGGCTTATAGGAGCAGAGAGCTTGGCTAGAAAGTCTGGAATAGGTGAGAGAGAGCTAGGATGAGAGTGAGGGCTCTCCAAGGGGTTTTGCCCTATTCAATTCATTCCAAATTGAATCAGTGGCTGGGATGGGTTTGTTTGAGCTCTATGATGTTGCCAAGTGTCCCTAGGGTGGTTGGGAGCAGGAGGCAAGGACAAGGGAAGGACATCCTAGGTGTAAAGTGCCTTATTGTCCTCTTATGGACACATGGAACCTTGAGGGCTGTTGGATTTAAGTTCAATGGTTAGGATAGGCTCTAAGAACCTTCTAGAGTCTGATTTAACAGCTGGAATGGTTTAAGGGAAAAAAGGATTAGGCTTAAGATGGGTTTTGACCATCTTTGACCACTCTAAATCCTTATTTTGACTGTTTGACCAGTCCAAGGCCATTTGGACTGCTGAGGTGGCAAGGGAGTGATATTAGAAAGCTGTTTGGATAAGTTGAATAAGGTTGGAATAGTTTGAAATGGATTTAAGAAAATTTTTGACCACTTTTGACCCATTCAAAGGTCTATATTGACTGTTTGACTGGTCAAACAGTCAACCTAAGCCTAAGTGGACATGGCCTAGGATTTAGACATTGAATACATGCATCTCAAAGCTTTAATATGATTTGCTTAAAGCTTGAAAGAGAGGGTTTGAAGTGATTTGACCAAGGATTAGGTTTGACCAAGTCAAACCTAAGATGATTTGACCTCAAATAGGTTTGAATAGATTTGACTTAAGTTTTGAGATGGGTTTGATAGCTTAGGGAATTTGATTGGATCAAATGGGTTGGAATAACCCATTTAAAGTTTTAAGGGATTTTGAGTCAACCTAGGTTGACCCAGGATCTGGGTTTGGGTTGAACCAATCTCAAGTGATATATAAAGTCTGGCAGGAGTGTTTTTGACCTATTTAGACCCTTAATGGGCTTAATGGGTCAACTGTGTTGACTTGGTCAACTAGGTTGACCCAGGGTCAGGTATTGAGTCCCACCAGTTCAGAATGACATTCTGAGTATGCTGGTGATAGTCTCAAAGTCTGGGGATATCATTTGGTCAAAATGACTTATTTGGGCCCTTAATGGGCCTTTTAGGTCAACCCTGGTTGACTTGGTCAACCAGTTGGGTCCAGGGTCTGGAAATAGGTTCAACAGACTTGAAATGATATTTGGAGACCAATGGTGATGGTCCCAAGGTCTGGGGAGGTCATTTGGTCAAAATGACATGTTTGGGCCCTTAATGGGCCTTCTAGGTCAACTAGGTTGACTTGGTCAACCAGGTTGACCCAGGGGCTGGTTCTGGGTTCAATGGGTTTGGTTTGACATTTGAAACTTGCTGAAAGTGACTGCATTTGATTTAGAGGTCATTTGATCAAAGTGACTATTCACACCCCATAGGGGCATTTTAGCCATTTTGACCCCTGGTCAACTAGGGGTCAGATTGAGTCCAACAAAATGTAGTTTATTACTTAATGGGTCATAATCAAGGGTCTGGAGGTGATTGGAGGCTTTGGAGAAAGCTCCAGGGTCAAAATCCACTGGGTGGTAGGTCCAGTGGCATAGACTGTAAATATTTGAAGGTTTTACAACCTTTGAATTTCAATTCAGTTTCTGGGGTTAGAGATCTCAGAATGAGCTCAAATTTGGAGGGTTATCTCTAGAGACATGTCACATCAGTGTGGAACTGACAGATCTTGAATCAGAGGTCATTTGATAGGGTTTTGAAATGTTCAAAGATTCACTGGAAAAAGCTTTTAGGACTTAGACCTTTAGCCTTAGGTTTAAACCTGAATCTCTGGATTTAAGCTGGATTTTGAGTTTGAATGATATGATTTGAGTTAAGCTTAGATTGAATTGAAGCTTGGATTGATTTAGAAGAATCTTAGGATTTAGAATAGGTCCTAGGGTCCAAATCAGCATAAGGGAATCCTAGGGTCTAGAATAGATCCTAGGGACTGGAGTCTGGGGAGATCCTAGAATCTAGAAGAATCCTAAGATCTAGGAATCCTAAGATCTAGGAATCCTAAGATTCAAGATCTAGAAGGATCTTAGGATCTAGAGTAGATCCTAAGGTTTGATTTCTAGGAGGATCTTAGGGTCTGGAAGTCCTAGGGCCTGGAATCTAGAATAGTCTTAGGATCTAGAAGAATCCTAAGCTCTAGATAGATCTAGGAGAATCCTAAGGTCTAAGGGGATTATATGATATATAATCAGGTAGAATCCTAGGGTCTAGAATTGATCCTAGGGTCTGAAGTCTAGGAGAATCCTAGAATCTAGATTTATCTTAAATTGTATTGATCTGGGGTCAGGATTGATTTGAATTTGGATTGATCTTAAAGTTTGGATTGATCTAAGATCAGATTGATCCTGGGGTTAAGATTGATCCTAAGGATTAGAAAGATCCTAAGGTCTGGATTGTTCCTACTGAGCTCATACAAAAATGAGGTCAACAAATGGACCCCCAATATGTGTAATAGAATGTAGTTCTATTACACATATTGGTGTTGACCGAATAGAATGGTCAAGTCTGGGGTTTTGATCCTAAGGGAAAAATAAATTTATCCCTGGGGAATCAGAGTTTGAATAGATACTAGGGTAATGCTAGGAAAAGCATACTCTACCACTAGTGGGTCTGGTCCTAAGGGAACGGAAGAATCTATCCCTAAAGGAGAAAGAAGTCTGGGTGATCCTATAAGAAGGAAGAATTCCTAGTTACAGAGGATCAAGTCTAGATTTGGTTCTAAGAGAAAATGAGATCATAGCCTTAGAAGTTTGAATTTGAAGTGATACTAGGGTAGTGCTGGGGACAGCGTACTTTACCACTAGTAGATCTAGTCCTAGGAGAAGGAAGAAAACCTATCCCTAAGGAAAAGAAGGCCTGGATGATCGTATAGAAAGGAAGAACTCCTAACTATAGAAGATCAAGTTTGAATTTTGATACTAGGGTAGTGCCACAAGGGGCGTACTCTACCTCTAGTAGATTTAATCCTAAGGAAGAGAAAGAATCCTATCCTTGAGGAGAAGAGAGTGTGATTTTGGAATTGAAATTGAATCCAGGACGGGGCCACAAGGGACTTATTCCATCACTGGGGAATTAAATCCCAAGAGAAGGAGAGTACTTATTCTTAAGAAAAGAGAACTGGATGATCTCATAGGAAGATAGTATTGCTTCCTATAGGAGACCAGACTCAAAGATTTGAATTTTGAAACCAGAGTGGTGCCACAGAAGGCGTTATCCATCACTAGTAGATCTACTCCTAAGGAGAGAAAGCACGACGACTCACGTCTGTCCTCAAGGAAAAGAAACTGGATGATCCTGTGAGAAGGAAGCATTGCTTCACACAAAATCGGATCTGGAATGATCGTATGTAAAGGAAACTTTCTTTACATAGAAGATCATATCTGAATGATCTTGTATAGAGAAAACTTGCTCTATATAGAGGATCGAGTCTGGAATGATCATGTGCAGAGGAAACTTGCTCTACACAAAAGATCAGGTCTGGAATGATCGTGTATAGAGGAAACTTGCTCTATATAGAGGATCGAGTCTGGAATGATCATGTGCAGAGGAAACTTGCTCTACACAAAAGATCAGGTCTGGAATGATCGTGTATAGAGGAAACTTATTCTATACAGAGGATCAAGTCTGGATGATCGTATATAGAGGAAACTTGCTCTATATAGAGGATCGGGTCTGGAGTGATCATATGTGAAGGAAACTTGCTTCACATAGAGGATCAGGTCTGGAATGATCGTGTATAGAGGAAACTTGCTCTATACAGAGGATCAAGTCTGGATGATCGTATATAGAGGAAACTTGCTCTATATAGAGGATCGGGTCTGGAGTGATCATATGTGAAGGAAACTTGCTTCACATAGAGGATCGAGTCAGGATGATCGTATATAGAGGAAACTTGCTCTATATAGAGGATCGGGTCTGGATTGATCATATGTGAAGGAAACTTGCTTCACATAGAGGATCGGGTCTGGAGTGATCATGTATAAAGGAAACTTGCTTTATACAGAGGATCGAGTCAGGGTGATCGTATATAGAGGAAACTTGCTCTATACCGTGGATCGAATTTGAATTCTAGAATTTGATATTTGAATGACGTTTGAACTTGAATTTGATTGAAGATTTTTGAATCTGAAGATGTTTGAATTTAAAACTTGATTTAATGAATTTTGAGTTTGAAAGGTTTTGAATTTGTGATGTATTTTGCATTTGATTCGAATTAGTTTTGAGTTTGAAAATTTTGAATTTGAAATTTGATTTTAATTGAGGTTGAATTTGATTTCGAATTTTGAATTTTGATTTTTGATTTTGAAAAACCTGGACAAAATTGAACTGAATAGATTCAAAATTTGAAAATTTTATTGATTCGAAATTCGAGCTATATCAAGCATAGTATTTTTTCAGGAATCGCCCGTTTACAGGAAGCATTGGGTGATTTCCTTTACAATCCACTAGCTGATACGAGCCTCCTTCGTAAACTGTTTCTACTACGAAGGGTCCTTCCCAGGTTGGTTCAAACTTTCCACCGAGCTTTCGGTGGCCTAAGATAGGCCTCCGAAGAACCAAGACCAAGTCGCCTACTCGGAAGGTTCTAGGTCGCACTAACTTATCATGAGCTTGAACCATTCTGGCTTTATAAAGTTTTAGACTCTGCTGGGCTTGGAGATGACGTTCTTCAAGACCCTCAAGTTCTTCAAGTTGAAGTTGTGCATTCTGTTCTGTTGTGATCTGATTCTGGACTGCAGTTCTGAGTGAAGGGATTTGAATTTCCAGAGGGAGTACGGCCTCGGACCCATACACTAATGCAAATGGTGTGGATTGGGTCGGGGTTCGATATGTGGTCCTGTAGGCCCACAGAGCTTCCACCAACCTCTCATCCCACTGACGTTTATTGTCATCCAGGGTCTTTTTGATGATTTGTACTAGGGTTTTGTTGAAGGCCTCAGCCAATCCATTAGCCCGTGGGTAATAGATTGTTGAGTATCTCCAATCAATACCATGGCGACTTGCAAAGTTATTAATTTTTGTAGACTTGAAAGCGGACCCATTATCGGATATGATTCTGCGAGGCACGCCGAATCGATATACGATATGGTCACGAAAGAATTTCATTACATGATGTGATGTTACATTTCTTAGTGGTACTGCTTATGCCCACTTTGAAAAGTAATCAGTCGCTGCTAAGATGAAGCGATGACCCCTTGAAGAAGGAGGGTCAATTGGCCCGACGATATCCGTGCCCCAACTTTCGAAGGGCCACGAGGCTATCGTAGGATGCAACACATTAGGCGGCTGATGTAAAACCACACCATGAACTTAGCATTAATGACAACATTTTATAATTTTCATGCAATCGTCAATCATCGTAGGCCAGTAGTAACCAAGTCTTTTGATTTTCATTTTCATCTTAGGACCCGATTGATGAGCACCACATAGTCCAGCATGGACTTCGTTAACGATCTTCAGGGCCTCTCATTTGTCTAAACAACGGAGCCACATCTGATCGAACGATCATCGGTATAACGTATCGTTGACTAGTGCATACGATAGGGCACGTTTCTTGATTTGATTGGCAAGAGACCTGTCGTGGGGAAGCTTGCCTTCTTGCAAATACTTGATTATTGGTTGTCTCCAATCTTTTTCTTCATCAACTGCTGAAGATGTAGAAAGGACCTGGGAGGATTGATTGTTGAGGTGTTCCATGTCTACAGGGGACAGGACTTGACGACCCTGAACTTCTATAGGGATGAAGTCTTCTTCTGGGCAAGCAAATTCCTTTGCAAGTTTTGCTAGGGCATCTGCCGAGGAATTGCTTCCATGAGGAACCCTATACATAGTTACAATGGGAATTTTCTCGAGTAGGTGCATTGTGTATTGGTGATATTTCAGGAGTTTAGGATTCAAAACCTTATAGGTCCCTGCAACTTGGTTGATCACCAGTTGAGAGTCACCATAGATCTTAATCTCTTTAATCTCCATTAGGATTGCAAGTTCCAAACCAGTTATCAAAGCTTCGTACTCAGCTTCGTTGTTCGTACAAGGTTCTGATAAATGGTAGGAAAAGTGCATCATTCCCTTATCCGGTGTTATGAAAACCAGACCGACTCCGGCTTTCCCAGGAATAGTGGATTGAGGTGTTTTGCCCCTTTGAGAGGACGCTGCACCATCAAAATACATTTCCCAGGTTTGAACATTGGATTCCTCAAAACTTATGATTTGCTCATCAGGTAAATCATCATTTAGAGGAGATTCTACCGGTAGTGGGTGTGCCGCAAGGAAGTCGGTGATGGCCTGCCCTTTCACAGCACGCAGAGGAATGAAAGTGATTTCAAATTGTAACAATATCAGTAGACCAACGAGCTAGACGTCCTGACAACGTGGGCCGGGTCATAAGATATTGCAGGGGGTTGACACTGGAAATCAGACTAACCTGATGAGAAAGCATATAATGTCTTAGTTTTTGTGCTGCAAAGACTAAGGCAAGGCAATGTTTCTCAATTGCAGGGTATCGGATTTCCGTTGGGAGTAATCTCCGACTCAGGTAATAGAGGGCATTCTCTTTCCCATCGTCATTGATTTGAGCTAGAAGAGCCCCAAGAGATTCATCAAGAGCTGCAGTGTAAAGGATTAAAGGTCTTCCCGGAATGGGGGCTGCCAAGACTGGTGGATTTGTCAGGTATTGTTTGATATTTTTGAAAGCATTTTGACATTTCTCGTCCCAAATGAATTTGGCGTCCTTTTTAGCTAGGACAGAGAATGGTTGACATCTTCCAGAAAGATTAGAAATGAATCTTCTTATATACGCCAGCCTGCCCTGTAGAGATCTCAGTTGAGTGAGACTCTTAGGAGGCGGCATATTTAAGATAGCTTCAATTTTGGCAGGATCAATTTTGATTCCACGGTGCCTGACTACGAAACCTAAGAATTTCCCTGACGTGACGCCGAAAGCGCACTTCAAGGGATTCATTTAGAGGTCGTAGCGGCGTAACCGCTCGAAGACAGTTCTTAAATCATAAAGATGAGCCTCTTTTACTCTACTCTTGACAACTAAATCGTCGATGTAACATTCGACTTGATTATGTATTAAGTCATCAAAGATATGAGTCATGGCCCGCTGGTAGGTTGCACCAGTATTTTTGAGGCCAAAGGGCATCACTTTATAACAAAAGATCCCTATAGGACTTCTGAATGCAGTGTTTCTCTCGTCTTCTGGGGCCATCTTGATTTGATTATAACCAGACGAGCCATCCATAAAGGAGAAAACAACATGCGAGGAGGCAATGTCCACCATGAGTTCTGGGATTGGCAAAGGAAATTCATCCTAAGGACATGCCTTGTTCAAGTCTCTATAGTCAACACAGACCCGGATTTGACCATTTTTCTTTCGAACTGGCACAACGCTGGCTACCCAAGAAGGATATTGTTCTTCTTGAATAAATCCAGCCTCTGCCAACTTCTTGACTTCAGAAACGACTTGTTGTTCGATCTCCAGACGCATACGTCATGGAGCTTGCTTGACAGGAATGGCATCATGCCGGATTCCAAGTTTATGGACTGCTACGTCAGCGGACAACCCCGGCATTTCGTCGTATGTCCAGGCGAAGCAATCTTTAAACTCGGATAGAAGTTGAATTAGATCCTTAGACTCATCCTCACTCAACAAAGAACTTATGAAAGTGGGGCGAGGGTCATCCTCTGTTCCAAGGTTGATTTCTTTAAGTTCATCGACTGTTGATTTAATTTCTTCTTCGAATTCGGGGGGTGCATTCCGAACCTGAAGTTCATCAGAATCATCAAAAGTCTCCAAATAAAGTCCATCGAACGAATCAATCACTTCAGTAGGGACATTTTTAAATTCAGGACGACTAGTTATTATTAGACAAAATTCGTCATCGTCAAACGACCTAACGGTACTAAAGCCGATACCACTGGTCCAATGTTTATTGAATTTTGAATTCCAAAGACTTTCGTGGTATCTAGCCTGACCCTTAGTCCATTGACTCGGAGCAAAACCTTTAGAGATAAGAGACTTAACACCAGCAGGAAAGTAGCCAAAAGGTAATTCCATTAATTCATTGAAATTTGCCTCTTTGAGGATTACATCATCTTCATTCCTTGAGGAGGAAGAGCCAGGGAAGAACTTCTTGGCTTTCCTTACTTCTCCATCTAAGTTCGGAGCATCCTTAATTACTAACCCTGAGACCCTAACCACACAAAGTGGGGTTAAGGTTAATCTTCTTCCATCAGATCATCTGCTTCTGGATCAAAGGCTTCAATTGCCTTGTTTTTAAGTATATCCCTTATTTCTTGTACCACCTCATCGACAGGTCTACCCTCAATTGATTCGAGGTCGATTGGTAGGTACCCCTTATAGTTAATCATCTCTTCAAATTCCTCATCTCCGAACTGGGTGAGGACCTCTTGAATTTTCAAGTCATCAGCAGTAGGTTCTGCCACTAACTGATCTAACATCTCTTGATCATCCTCAAGTTCTGTCCCCTCCCCTCCGACTGTCCCGGGGTCGGTAGTCGTGAGGGTGACATCCTCAATAGGGTGAGGGATATCTAACCTAACAGGTGACGAAGGAGTTTGACTTGTGAGAACTCCCACATAAATCTGAGGAGAATCCTCACATCCCTGAATAAGGAGTCGGGGGACCTTAACAGGTGACTGGATTGGTAACTGAACTGGTGACTGAACTGGTGTATCTCTAATCTGAATCCCAACAGTTCTGCTTATCTTCTTTGGCACATAAGGTTCATCCAAAAGTATGGGCCTCTTGCCCTTAACATCAACTGGTTGTAAGTCTTTGACAATTTCTTTTGATTTGGCTATCACAGGGGCCAACTTTGAGAGTCTTGAAGGGGGAACTGGAGGTCTACCACTGAGAGGGTGACTCCTACCAGACCCAGTTAAAACTATCTGCTCAGTTTTGGCAGTTGGGAGACGAGGCACCCAATGATATCCATCCACTAATACTGAGGCAACTGGTTGCTTAACAAACTTTTTATTTCTCCTCACTGGCTGAGGAGTCAGGTTTCTTGCTTCAGACTTTTCTTCCTTTAAAACTTCTTTCTCAAGCTTGTGTGAGATCACCCCCTTCAGGTGTCTCACATATTGTTCTTTGGTCTGACCTGTCTCAGCAGCACAGGTATGAATGATATTCCTTAACATCCTAGTCCTCAAAGTGTTCTTCTCCTTGGTGGTTCTCTTAACAGTGTAGTCGACTGGGCTAGGTGGAGAGCTAGCAATCCGCGTGATTCTCTCCTCCCCTGCAGCAGCTGCAAGGGGGTGAAAACGACTCCCTTTCAGGAGTGGAGAAGAGGCAGGGATAGGCAGCTCCTCAGCAGCCTCAGGCTCAACTAAACTCAGGGCTTTCTGTTCAGCTATCTTCCTTGACTTGGTGATTTTCTTCCTTATCCTTCTCAGGTAGTTCTTCCTAGCACTCTTAGTGCCAAACAGTACTGCAGAACTAGAAGACCCTTTCTCAACAGTAGATTTTACTTCAATTTTCTTGTCCTCACTCTGGACTGAGGGTGCAGAAGGTGTAAGGGTAGCACCTGCTGCCAGTTCCAACACTGGGGGAAGGTCACTCGTAGCTCCCACAGCTAGTTCCACTACTGGACCATTCTCGCCCTCAGCAGCGAGATTGATAATTGTTCCACCATTAACAGACAGTTTAAGAGTCTTGAAACCCATCCCAAACTGAATCGCACTGCTATGAATTAACTCTTCGACTTGGAGGTCTCGGTCAACAGAGAACAGAAGTTTCCCAGCCATTGCAAGAGATTGGATTGTCTGAAATTTGAAAGAGAAGATTTGAATCAAACTTTTGAATTCGAATTTTGACAAGAAATTTTCTATATTTTATCACATAAATCGAATTATGGGGACTATAATCCGATATATGGTGATAAAGTATAGATATCAATTTTAACTTGAAGAAAATTTGAATTTTTGTTGTATATGTTCAACTACAAGAGAATGTTGTAGAGAACGTATAACAACAATGGTCTGGATTTGATTTGAAAGGATTTGACGAGGGTTTGAAATTTTGAAGATTGAAAGATTTTTTTTAACTATTTGGAACCAATAAGTCGGATTTGATTTCAACTTAATAGTTAACAAAATATCAAAGAAAGTCAAGGAGTTTTGACTTGACTCTCATATCCCACTGATCAGGCTAGGGATAAGATGTCAGAGGTTTGACTTGATAAAAAGACTAGATGATTAAATTTGAATCTGGAAATAGTACATGTTATACTACAAGAGAATATTGTAGTAGTACATGTGACAGTGAAAACTGATTTTGAATTGAAAGGGAATTTAAGTGACTCAAAAATCCGGCAGCATCTCCCCTTATTTTTGAAACTCGAGGTGTTGAATTTGCATTCAACAAGACAGTTTACAAACATTAGGGAAAATTTTACAGGAAGGAACTCGACTCTTTATATCTTATCAAAAATAAAATGTCAGAGTTCAAAGATTTGAACGATACTGAAAATAAGTGTTGAATTTGAATTGTCAATGTTCATCTACAAGAAGTACTGTAGAAGAACATTCGACATGTGACGATTAAAACTTGAAAAGAATTGAACGGATGTTTTTTTTGAATTTTTGAATTTTCGGCAGCACCTCCCCTTAATTTTGAAACTCGAGGTGTTGAATTTGCATTCAACTCGACGGTTTACAAATGTTAGGGAAGAGCTAGAGAAAACCACTTGACTCTTTACATTTCAAAAGAATGATTTAAAATGAAATGTCAAAGATTGATTTATCCGGATAAATTTGAATAAATATTGCATACATTAAGCTACAACAATTATTATAGAGAAATATATGGCAATGCATTTTGAACTTGATCGATCTTGAAAAGAGATTTGAAAATTTTTGAAAATTCGGCGGCATCTCCCCTTATTTTTGAAACTCGAAGTGTTGAACATATGTTCAACATAACGGTTTACAAACCTATAAGAGGGAGATTCTAAGAAATCAACCTGACTCTTTCATTCTGATGAGTAATTCAGAATGGAATGTCAAGGATTGAAATGACCGGAGATGTTGAAAATGCATTAACTATATACAACTACAATCATTGTTGTAGAATATATAGTTGCAATGATTATTATAACTTGAAAAGAGATGTTTGAAAAATTTTAAATTTCGGCAGCATCTCCCCTTATTTTGAAACTCGAAGTGTTGAACATATGTTCAACATAACGGTTTACAAAAATAGGGGGGATGTTATAAGCTAGCCCGACTCTTTCATTCCGACTAGTGATTCGGGATTGAAATATCGAAGGTTAGATTAACCAAAAAATTTCAAACTTTGGATTAAAATTTGGAAGAGGAATCTACATCCTATCACACATATTGAATTATAGGAATTACAATCCTATATGTAATGATAAGATATAGGAATCGATTGAGATTTGAAGACAATGGAATTTTGCTAGACATTTGAGATTATGACTTTGAAGTTAAAGAAATCTTCTGTAAATTGTGAAACTTAGCACGCTATAATTTATTTGCATGCAAGTTTGCAATATGTACAGAAAGACTTTGAAAAGCTCAGCTTGACTCTTTCGCTCTACCAATGAACTTGGAGGCGAAATGTCAAAGCCAGACTTGGAGAGAGGTTTCCTACGCTCACCTCTCTTTTCATATGTTTTAATTGAGTTGGCCACACTCCCCCAAGAAAGAAATGAGTAGAGGGACCAACAGAAGAAAGGTAGTCAAAATTACCGATGCAATAAAATTTATATCGCTATTAAAGATGGAGAGAGAGATTATCCCCAGCGGAGTCGCCATTTTTTGTTTTGATTGAAAAATATTTATTTTGAAAAAGTGTTTAATTTTCTTTGGGAAATATTTAATTTCTGGAATTTAAATTTTATAATCGAACACTTATTATGAATGATATATCACCTCGAAAGGTGAACATATCGTTCCCTAATAGGTTCAGATTATAAATCTTGATTTATCCTGATTATCGTAGTCAAATTCAAGGAGAAACAACATATGATTCCGAAGAATCAGAATGATGTTTAATCCAATGTTTAACTATAATAATCCAATAAAGAGATCATTAATTTCATAATCAAAGTTACAATAATAGTACGATATATCTTTCCAAAGAAAGATGATATCGTCTGTTATCGATCATTTGAAAATGACGATAATGATCGTTGAATTTTGAATTTCCCAAAGATAATTAATTGAGGATTTTGAAAAAGCTTGATTTTGAAATCAGGTCTGGGTTTCTAAATCTCCTACGAGCGCAAGCCCTCGTAGTTAATTACATCGTAGAAAACCAGAAAATTTCTTACGAATACTCTCGATTAAAATAGCGATACGAATTTTATTTAAGATTTCAAAGATTGATATCAAAGAAGGTTAAGGACTTGAATTTTCAAATGGGATTGGTTCAAGGTTGAACACTTATTTCTGGAGTCAAAGGAAGAAGAGTAGGAGGTGTCTTGAGATTTTGAATTACTTCAGAAACACCTCAACCTGTCCTAAGTGTTGGGCTAGAATTAGATTGAAAGATATTTTAATATTTAAGTGGTCAATTTTATTAGAAGGTGGGAATCAGATTCCCAGAAGATTGAGGTCTTAGGATTGAATATCTGCCTCAGAACCTAAGTCTAAAATGGGTACTGAGAATCAGTGACCCAGAACCTAGCTAATGCAATGGATTCCTGGACTTACCCCGGCCTGGATTGGGGAGCCAGCTAAACCACCTAAACGCTTTTAAAAAAAACCATGAGTCAAAGTCTTTATGAAAGAGTGGTTGGAATATTGATTAAGATTGGTTTAAAGAATTGGGGTCGACATCTAGAGCAGATCCTAATTGACCCCTTAACATATGTTGGGTTAAATGCTTAAGCTAGAAATACAATTAAAGATTTAGACTCAGTTTTTAATTTGTATCTAATGCAATGCATGCTAGTTGACTTGATGAAATGCTTAAATCAAAATGTAGCAGTTTTAAAATCAGGCTTAAAAATAGATTTTATCCTAGAGATTGCACAACATCCCCTTGGACAGAACTGCACCCTAATAGGTCAGGTGGTCTGCCAGAACCCGCAGGCGGGGAGGTGCTTAACACGGATGAGAAAAGTCAATATGTATGTATGAAAAACTCCCGGCGAGTCCGGGCTTACTTCTTAAGAGCGTTAGAGTTTCTATCTGAGCTTAAAAATTTTAATTTTGTTTAAATAGAAAAAGTTAATGACCGTACCTTCACGAGCCTCCGATCGGGTTCCAGGCTAAATCAAAATTGACATGCAATAGCGCCAAATAAACTACTAAAAGCATGCGGGTCCTTAATCGCAATCAACATCAAGTAATCAAATCAACATTTAATTAAATTAATTAAATAAATGCTCAAACTGAAAGTCCATAGGCAAGTGCCCTTAATAATACAACCCAGGGTTTGCAGGAAAGTAAAGTGGCCGGGTACCACTGACTACAACCCGGATTCTAATCCTAAGACTCAAGTGACTTTGAGATTTGAGATTCTTCTCGTTCTTCACTTCTTCGTCTCCTTAGAACTCCTTGGATCGTCGGGTCTGGATATCCAAATGAAAAGAAACTCCCCCTGAATAGGGGTGTTATCTTTTCTCTTTGGATACTTGAACTTCATCCTAATTTGGATCTCCAAATGGATAGGAACTCTCCCCTAAGGGATGTTCCTTCCTCTTTGGATTCCAAATTGGATGTTTAAGTATCTCAATCTCAAATCACTTTAAACATTACAACTCAATTTAAATCAAATTACATCAAATTGAAATTAAAAATCTAGACTCAACAACCTGCAGGGTTATCCTAATAATCAGCAGTTTATATTTGACATCCCAAGCAGTTAATATATTGAAATTTAAAATACTCAATCACAGCCACGCTTGGCCATGCTCTTTTTGATTTAAAGGGGGACTTAAGCATTCTGGAGCACCTGTGTAATTCAATATTTATAATTTTTGCCCCCTTTAATTTATGCCCTGTATGAGCATGGCTACCTGCATAAGATTGAATTAGTACAAATCGTTCCTAGCCTAGGGGTAGATCTAATCGCACAATCAATCATATCACAGAGTGCAGTAAATAAATAAACAGACACATTATTTCTACTATTAGCAAACAGCATGCAGTAAAAACTCGAAAACCCGGCACACAGCAGAAAAGTAAACACCGGCCTAGCCTAAGACTAGAGTTGGTTGTCCTAGCAAACCATTTAAAGTGTGTGTAAAGGCTGTGTGGCTTTGATATGTTCTAAATAGGCAATTGATTGAAGTTGTTTGACGTTCTGGTTGGTTGAAAGGCTTGAGGGATAATTTAATTGAAGTTTAAGTCTTAATGATTTGAATTTGATTTTAAATTGATTTTAATTGTTGATTGGATACCACCTTTGTTTCACACCGAGGCCGTGAAGTTTATTTCACCTTCCTTGGGGCTAATTTAATAGCCTCGTAGGCCTGGGTTACCTAGTGGTACCCGATATAATTAAGTGATTTGAGTTTGATTAAGGTTTAAAGGTTGATTAATTTTTAATTAAGATTGGTTGGTTGCTGGTTTTAATTTTGAATTAATGTTTTCTGGAATTTTTGGAGATTTATTGAATTTTGGAATTTTTTTTGGATTATTTTAATGATTTAATTAAAGGGTCAAAAGTTGACTTTTTGATTTAAAGGGTTTTCTAGAAAGTTAATATTTTATTAAAATACTAGACCTTAATACGATCAGTTAGACAGTAAGTACATTGAAATTGGATTTTTCTACATTTTATTATGAAGGTTTGAAATTTTGACTTGATTTTGAACTAAGTTTGACCAAAAGTTGACTTTTTCAAAATTGATTGATTTCTGGAAACTTAACATTTTTAATAAATATTAGACCTTATTATGAGTTGTATGCCTTTGAGTTTGCTCAATTTGGAGTTCATTTGAATTAGTTATGAATTTTTGAAGTTTTGAATGTTTAATGAATTATTTAAATTGTTTAATTAAAGCCCTTTTTGTGGTTTGAATCCAAATGATCTCCAAACTCCTTGAAATCAACTCCAAAGGTCAGGAATGACCTAAAGAGTGATCTCCAAGTGTTTGGAAATTTTCTGGAATTTTTAATTATTTTTAATTAATTAAATTAATTAAATTTCAGATTTCAATTAAACTTAAATTAAACTTAATTTTGAAGTCCAGTGAAGGGGCTTTTATTTTTCATTGATTAAGGGTTCAATTCTGGTCAGTTTGAGGTATTATTTGTAATTTTTGGATTTAAATTTGATTTATTATAATTTCTGGAAGGTTTAATGGCTTAATTAATATTTCAAATTTGATTAAGTTGATTAAGTGGCTTAATGATTTCAAAATCTAGTGGGAAATTTTTCTAAGGCTGAGAGTTTCATTAAGTTCAAGTGGTTTGAGTTTCAAGTCAATTGGAATTATATCCTAATTAATGGAAATTTTCTAAATTCTCTAAGCAAAGTCCTTAATTGTTGTCCTTAAGGATGATACTAAGTTTAATTGGGTTTCAAATCAATGTTTCTAACCCTTGACTCAACATGCATGATAAATACACTCACAAACACAATCAATCCTAAATCTAAGAGAGCCTTAAACTAAGTGGTGTGTGTATGTCCTTAAACATGCATAGATTAATACTTAATTAAATGTAAACAATAACTAGATTAGTGAATGATTAGAACATAACCATTCACTAACACTCCCACAAGATTTCTATTCACACATTCAATCTATGTCTAAAATTTCATAGTAGATCTCTCAATCTAAAAGATTTAAGTATCTATATATCATCTTGAAAATAGTTTTTAAATATTTGATATATCTATAAATTTATATATACAAATATAAGTTTTTGAAATTAAAATACTTAAAGATATAATTAAAACAAATTCAACAACTAAATGAGAGATCTACTGGTTAACGAAGATTATTTGAAAATAAGTTTTTAATTTTTAAAATAATTGGTTTAATATTTAGTTGGACACTAATTAAATATTAAAATAATTAAATAATTAATAATAACTTAAAATTAATCAAAGTTTGATCTCTGAAATTAGTCTCAAGTTAAAGTACTCAATTTTCTGAAAATTTTGATATATTGTACTAATTTTTCTGATTTAAAATGAATTTCTTATGAATTTTTGAAGTTTAAATCAATTAAAAGGGATTTTTAAATAATTTTTAAATTAATTAATGATTAAAATAATTTTAAAATTAGTTGATTTAAATCTTAAGAATTTTCTGAAATTTTAAAATTATTTGTATATATGTATTATTTATTCAAAAATATTCAAACTATTAATTATTAATTAAGTATTAATTAGTAATTAAAAAAAATTAATTAGTTCAAATACATGATATGGTATAAAATAGTTTAATTTTAAAATTAGAATATTTTAAAACAAATATTTAATTATTAAATATTGATTAAAATGATAAATTACTTAATATTAATTAAAATGTTGGGATTAGATATTAATTAAAACTATAGTCTTATTTAACATTAATTGAAAGTTTAAAATATTTTAATATTATCAAAAATATTAAATAATCTTATTATTAATTAAATTTGTAAGTCATTTAGTATTAATTAATATTGTAAACTATTTAATGTCAATTAAAATATTATATAATTTAATATTAATTAGAATTTTGAAATAATTTAATATCAATTAAAAGTATAAAATACTTTATATTAATTAAAATATTAAGTAATTTAATATTAATTTTTAAAATACTTTAATATTAATTAATAATATAAGGTATTTAATATTTAAAATATTAAATAATATAATTATAAATTGAAATCATAATATCATTTTAAAATTAATACTTAATGATTAATGTTTAATAATTAACATCCAAACAACATATTTAATATTAAAATGCTAATTATTAGTTTTTCTTTTATAATAATTAATACTTAATATTAATATATTTTAAAATATAATTATAAAATTGAATTAATAATAATTTCGAATTAAGAATACTTAACATTTAAAATATATTAATATATAATATATATTATTTAAGATTAATATTTAATATTTATTTTAAAAGAAAATTAGAATTTAAAATGATTTTAAAAAAAAATAAATCCTTTTAAACGAAAACGGCGGCAGGAATGACACG
Source organism: Dendrobium chrysotoxum (assembly GCA_019925795.1). Lineage (NCBI taxonomy): Eukaryota > Viridiplantae > Streptophyta > Magnoliopsida > Asparagales > Orchidaceae > Dendrobium > Dendrobium chrysotoxum. The sequence continues at coordinate 3,840,785 of CM034310.1, forward strand.
TGGCGGCCATTGATTGGCCGCTTATATCCGCGGCCAATCATTGGAAATGATTGCGCCGCCGCGCAATCATTTCCAATGATTGCCGCGGCGTGGATTTCCGCGGTAATCCACTTAAACACGTGGACAACAGATCAGGACCGTCTGATCTCGCGCGGTTTGAGATTGACGGTCCTGATTGGGTCGAACCGAGAGTTGTCCCGCGAGATCGGTTGAGCGGGTTGATAGAACCGCGGAAAGGCTCGGTTTGGACCGTTGATCGAGTGATCAACGGTTCAGACAATGCATGCCTGAACCAATCTCGCGGAAATGCCCTAAAAGGCATTTTTTGGTTCGTTTGAACGATCCGATTAACCAAATGAAATGAAATTTTAAACCCAAATATAATAAGTGAACAGAAATCGTGTGGGATCTCTTATTCGGCTTAAAATGGATTAAATCAAAAGCTATTTAACTATAAGCTAAGTGACCTAGGTCTAAGGTTTTTGAGCATTTTTACCGTGGAATCTTTGAACTCTTGATTTGGTTGAGCTAATGGACTGTCCTCGTATAGATCTCCAATTGAAATCGCGACTCGAAATGCCTTGGATCGAGCTATGCAACCCTTGGATGAATCAAGCCTTAACTCGCCGGAATATGGTCGCCGGCGGGCTTTGACCGGTGGATCTTGGTTGGAAATATGAAGAGGAGGTAGTTTAGGGCTTATAGGAGCAGAGAGCTTGGCTAGAAAGTCTGGAATAGGTGAGAGAGAGCTAGGATGAGAGTGAGGGCTCTCCAAGGGGTTTTGCCCTATTCAATTCATTCCAAATTGAATCAGTGGCTGGGATGGGTTTGTTTGAGCTCTATGATGTTGCCAAGTGTCCCTAGGGTGGTTGGGAGCAGGAGGCAAGGACAAGGGAAGGACATCCTAGGTGTAAAGTGCCTTATTGTCCTCTTATGGACACATGGAACCTTGAGGGCTGTTGGATTTAAGTTCAATGGTTAGGATAGGCTCTAAGAACCTTCTAGAGTCTGATTTAACAGCTGGAATGGTTTAAGGGAAAAAAGGATTAGGCTTAAGATGGGTTTTGACCATCTTTGACCACTCTAAATCCTTATTTTGACTGTTTGACCAGTCCAAGGCCATTTGGACTGCTGAGGTGGCAAGGGAGTGATATTAGAAAGCTGTTTGGATAAGTTGAATAAGGTTGGAATAGTTTGAAATGGATTTAAGAAAATTTTTGACCACTTTTGACCCATTCAAAGGTCTATATTGACTGTTTGACTGGTCAAACAGTCAACCTAAGCCTAAGTGGACATGGCCTAGGATTTAGACATTGAATACATGCATCTCAAAGCTTTAATATGATTTGCTTAAAGCTTGAAAGAGAGGGTTTGAAGTGATTTGACCAAGGATTAGGTTTGACCAAGTCAAACCTAAGATGATTTGACCTCAAATAGGTTTGAATAGATTTGACTTAAGTTTTGAGATGGGTTTGATAGCTTAGGGAATTTGATTGGATCAAATGGGTTGGAATAACCCATTTAAAGTTTTAAGAGATTTTGAGTCAACCTAGGTTGACTTAGTCAACTAGGTTGACCCAGGATCTGGGTTTGGGTTGAACCAATCTCAAGTGATATATAAAGTCTGGCAGGAGTGTTTTTAGGGGTCAAATAGGTCATTTGGGTCAAATGACCTATTTAGACCCTTAATGGGCTTAATGGGTCAACTGTGTTGACTTGGTCAACTAGGTTGACCCAGGGTCAGGTATTGAGTCCCACCAGTTCAGAATGACATTCTGAGTATGCTGGTGATAGTCTCAAAGTCTGGGGATATCATTTGGTCAAAATGACCTATTTGGGCCCTTAATGGGCCTTTTAGGTCAACCCTGGTTGACTTGGTCAACCAGTTGGGTCCAGGGTCTGGAAATAGGTTCAACAGACTTGAAATGATATTTGGAGACCAATGGTGATGGTCCCAAGGTCTGGGGAGGTCATTTGGTCAAAATGACATGTTTGGGCCCTTAATGGGCCTTCTAGGTCAACTAGGTTGACTTGGTCAACCAGGTTGACCCAGGGGCTGGTTCTGGGTTCAATGGGTTTGGTTTGACATTTGAAACTTGCTGAAAGTGACTGCATTTGATTTAGAGGTCATTTGATCAAAGTGACTATTCACACCCCATAGGGGCATTTTAGCCATTTTGACCCCTGGTCAACTAGGGGTCAGATTGAGTCCAACAAAATGCAGTTTATTACTTAATGGGTCATAATCAAGGGTCTGGAGGTGATTGGAGGCTTTGGAGAAAGCTCCAGGGTCAAAATCCACTGGGTGGTAGGTCCAGTGGCATAGACTGTAAATATTTGAAGGTTTTACAGCCTTTGAATTTCAATTCAGTTTCTGGGGTTAGAGATCTCAGAATGAGCTCAAATTTGGAGGGTTATCTCTAGAGACATGTCACATTAGTGTGGAACTGACAGATCTTGAATCAGAGGTCATTTGATAGGGTTTTGAAATGTTCAAAGATTCACTGGAAAAAGCTTTTAGGACTTAGACCTTTAGCCTTAGGTTTAAACCTGAATCTCTGGATTTAAGCTGGATTTTGAGTTTGAATGATATGATTTGAGTTAAGCTTAGATTGAATTGAAGCTTGGATTGATTTAGAAGAATCCTAGGATTTAGAATAGGTCCTAGGGTCCAAATCAGCTTAAGGGAATCCTAGGGTCTAGAATAGATCCTAGGGACTGGAGTCTGGGGAGATCCTAGAATCTAGAAGAATCCTAAGATCTAGGAATCCTAAGATCTAGGAATCCTAAGATTCAAGATCTAGAAGGATCTTAGGATCTAGAGTAGATCCTAAGGTTTGATTTCTAGGAGGATCTTAGGGTCTGGAAGTCCTAGGGCCTGGAATCTAGAATAGTCTTAGGATCTAGAAGAATCCTAAGCTCTAGATAGATCTAGGAGAATCCTAAGGTCTAAGAGGATTATATGATATATAATCAGGTAGAATCCTAGGGTCTAGAATTGATCCTAGGGTCTGAAGTCTAGGAGAATCCTAGAATCTAGATTTATCTTAAATTGTATTGATCTGGGGTCAGGATTGATTTGAATTTGGATTGATCTTAAAGTTTGGATTGATCTAAGATCAGATTGATCCTGGGGTTAAGATTGATCCTAAGGATTAGAAAGATCCTAAGGTCTGGATTGGTCCTACTGAGCTCATACAAAAATGAGGTCAATATGGTGCCCGGCCACTTTACCTTTCTGCAGACCCTGGGTTATAATAAAAGACAGTTGGCCTATGGAAATTTATTTGATTAATTTAATTATTTAATGTATTTAATTTAAATTAATTGCGATTAGATTTTACCTTCTTTTTTTAGTTTCTTGGCGTTTGTGTGCTGCTTTTATTTTAGCCTGGATTCGATCGAAGGCTCTTGAGGGTACGCCCAAAATTTTTCTACTTAAACTTAATTAAAAATTTTAAGATAACATAGAAACTCTAACGCTCTTAAGAAGTAAGCCCGGGACTGCCGGGAGTTCGCATAGCATATTTGTTGTATTATTCTTTTCATTTGTTAGGCCACTCCCTGCTTACGGGTTCTAGCAGACCAACTGGCCTATGAGGGTGCAGATCTATCAAGAGGATCCCATGCACTCTAAGATAAAACCTATTTTTAAGTCTTTTTGAAACCGCTTCATATACATTTCAAGCATTTAATCAAGTTAATCAGCATACATTGCATTAAAAATCAATTTAAATATGAGTATAAAGTTTTAACTACATTTGTCTTAGCATTGTTTATCTAACATAAATCTAGGGACTACTTAGGATAATCTCTAGATGTCGGTCCCACTTAAAAAAAAAAAACTTTAAGCCTCCCTACCACTCTTTCATAAAAATGATTGAACTCATGGTTTTAAATCGACTAGGTGGTTAGTTGGCTCCCTAATCCAGGCCAGGATAAATCCAAGTTTTATACTGTATTAGCTAGGACACGGGTGTTAGTGTTGTAAAATACTAAATCAACTTTAGACTTAGGGTTCAAGAATACTACTATCGGTGTCTCGTAGTGTGCCTTATCGATGAGTAAGTCTTCTATCTTTTAGAGACTAGCAATCATGCCTATCAGCGTCACATAGATGACGCAACCTCCATCTTTCTCTTTTATACTCTTGTATGTTCTGAGTGTTAGTTTATTTCTTTTCTCCAGTTTTTTCTCATTACCCTAGTCCCTCCAGGTGTTAGTGTGTGTTAACTAAGCTAAGTTGAACTTTTCCTCCCCTTTGATTAGGAACTTCCTAGTCTCCTCCCTATCTGCCATTCCCATTTAAGAGAATAATATAGAGTCCTTAATCGAGAGTCTTCTCAGGCCCTGGCTTGAGATGTAATTAACCACGGGGGCTTGTGCCCATAGAAAATTGAATCCACCTATCAAATAAACCTCACTTGAGCTAATATATCAGGTTGGGGAAACCTCGTAACTCTGATCAGGTCATGCATATTATTACCCATCAGGGTGTGTAGGTGAGTGCCACTATCCTCGATAGTTAATCATATGTATGATCTAATCTGCCCTCCCATTGGCCCACTTATGAAGAGCGTAGAGGCCTATAATTATTTTGTCCTATAGGATGGTGTAATCGTACCCTCTGTATTCTGTCCCCGCACAGTGGTGTCCTTTTGGAGGTCTATACCATAGAGAATCAAAATTAAAGTAAAACTATGGTGGTGCCATAAAGGGTGTGCTCCACCATAAGTGGATCTAATCCTAATGATAGAAAGCATGATGACTCACATCTAACCTTAAGGAATAGAAAGTTAGATTTTGGAATTTGAGATTTGGATAAAATTGATTCAACTTGATTCAAATCTTAAAGATATTTTCATTGATTTAAAAGCCAAGCTATATCAAGCATATTATTTTATAAGGAAATGCCCATTGACTGGCAGTATTGGGTGATTTCCCTTACAATCAACCAGATGATAAGAGCCTCCTTTGTATACCATCTCTATGATAAAAGATCCTTCCCATGTTAGTTCAAATATTTCGTCAATCTTCGATGGGCTAAGATAGGCCTTCTAATAACCAGAACCAAGTCTCCTACTTGGAAGGTTCTAGGTCGCACTAACTTATCATGAACATGAACCATTCGGGCTTTCTATAACTCTAAGTTTTGTTAAGCTTGGAGGCGATACTCTTTAAGGCCTAAAAGCTCTTCTAATCAGAGTTCTTCATTTTATTCAGATTTAGTTATATATTGCAATCCTTAGTGAAGGAATTTGTACTTTCAAATGGAGCATAGCCTCAGACCCATACACGGGCATGAATCGAGTGGATTGGGTTGGGATCCTATAAGTGGTTTGATAGGCCCACAAGGCTTCCACCAACCTCTCATCCCATTAGTGTTTATTGTCATCTAGGGTCTTTTTGATGATTTGCACCAATATTTTATTGAAGGCCTCAACTAACCCATTAGCCTGTGGGTAATGGATTATTAAGTATCTCTAATCAATGCCATGGCATTTTATAAAGTTGTTTATTTTATAAACTTGAATGCGGACCTATTATCAGATATGATTCTATGGGGTATGAAGAACCAATATACTATATGGTCATGAAAGAATTTCATGACATAGTGTGATGTCACATTAAGTAGGGGAACTGCTTTAGTCCACTTTGAAAAGTAATCAGTCATGGCTAAAATGAAATGATGTCCCTTTACAGAAGGAGGGTTAATATGCCCAATACCATCTGTGACCCAACTCTTGAAGGGCTACAAAGCTTTCGTGGGATGCAACATGTTAGGTAACTGATGTAAAATCACACCATAAACTTGGTATTTATAATAATATTTTATAATATTCATGCAATTATTAATCATCGTGGGCCAATAATATCCAAGTCTTTTAATTTTCATTTTTATCTTAGGACTCAATTTATGAGTACTACATACTCCAACATGGACCGCATTCATGTTCTTCAGGGCCTCTCATTTATTTAAACAACATAGCCACATCTGATCGAATGACTGCCCGTATAGAGTGTTATTCACGAGTGTATATGAGAGGGCACGTTTCTTGATTTAATTGATAAGAGACTTATCATGAGAAAGCTTGCCTTATTGAATGTAATCAATGAGCGGTTGTCTCTAATCACCTTCTTCATTGGTTATTGAAAAAGAAGATAGGACTTGAAAGATTTCATATTGATGTGCTCCAATCTATAGGAGCTAGGACCTGATGTCCCTGAATCTCTATAGGAATGAAGACTGCTTCTGGGTAGGCAAATTTCTTTGTAAGCTTTGCTATGGCATCCACCACAGAATTGATCCAATGGGAAATTCTATACAAAGTTATAATAGGAATTTGCTCGAACAACTAATTTGTGTACTGATGATACTTTAAGAGTTTTGGATTCAAAACCTTGTAAATTCCTATAATATGGTTGATAACTAGCTGAGAATTACCAAAGATTTTAAATTGCTTTATATCCATCAGTAATACAAGTTGTAAGCCAGTTATCAGAGCTTGGTACTCAGCCTCATTATTTAGGCAAGGCTCCAATAACTGATAGGAGAAATACATCATTAACTTATTCGGTGTTTTGAAAATTAGGTCAATTCTAACTTTTCTAGGGATAGTAGATCTTTGTGCATTGCCTCGTTGGGAGAACACCGCACCATAAAAATATAATTCCAATACACGATCATTAGATTTTTGAAAACTCATAATTTTTTTTGTTATGTAAATCATTATTTAGAGGAGTTTTACTGGTAGTGGGTGTGCTATAAGGAAGTCAGCAACGACCTATCTTTTCACATCACATAGGGGATTAATAGTTATCTCAAATTGAAGCAATATCATAGACTATCATGCTAAATATCCTTATAATGTAGGTCAGGTGATAAGATATTATAATAGGTTGACTCTTGAAATTAAACTTACCTGATAAGAAAGCATGTAGTGCCTTAGCTTTTGGGCTATAAAATTTAAAGTAAGATAGTGCTTCTCAATGGAAGGATGTTGGATTTCCATCGAGAGAAGTTGTCAACTCAAGTAGTAGAGGGCATTTTCTTTTCTCTCATCATTAACTTGAGCCAACACGGCACCAAGTGACTCATCTAAGGCCGTGATGTAGAGAATTAATAAGATGTTTCCCCAGAACAAGGGCTACCAATATTGGCAGAATGGTAAGATATTTTTGATATTTTTATAGGTACTTTGACATTTCTTGTCTCATATGAATTTGGCATCATTTTTAACTAGGATAGAGAAGGACTGACCTTTCAAAGAGATTAGAAATAACCCTCCTTATATATGCCAACCTATATTAAAGGGACCTTAGTTGAGTAAGGCTTTTGGCAGGTGACATATTTAAGATGACTTTTATCTTAACATGATCAATTTTGATTCCATGGTGCCTCACTATGAAGCCCAATTTGTTTTTGAAGTGACGTCAAAAGCACACTTCAAGGGGTTCATTTTGAGGTCATGGTGGTATAACCGCTCTAAGATAATTCTCGGGTCATATAGGTGAGCCTCTTTGACTTTGCTCTTGACAACCACATCATTGATGTAGCATTCAACTTGATTATGGATTAATTCATTGAAAATTTGGGTCATTGCATGCTGAAGATTGCACAAGCATTTTTGAGACCAAATGGCATCTCCTTATAATAAAAGATACTTATAATGGTCCTAAATGTAGTGTTTCTCTCATCTTCTAGGGCCATCTTAATTTGATTATAGCTAGATGAGCCATCCATAAAGGATAGAATGACGTCTAAAGAGGCAATTTCCACCCTAAGCTCGGGTATTGATAATGAAAATTCATCCTTAGGACATACCTTATTCAGATCCCTATAGCTGACACAGATTCAAAATTGACCTTTCTTATTTTAAACTATTACGACACTGAACACCCAAGTGGGATATTATTCATCTTGAATGAATCTGACCTTGACCAATTTCTTGATTTCAGAAATGACTTATTACTCGATTTCTAAACGCATGTGTCTAGGAGCTTACTTAACAAGAATGACATCATATTGAATTCTAAGTTTATGAAATGCTATGTCGGTGGGAAAACCCAACATTTTATTGTATATCTAGGCAAAGTAGTCCTTAAACTCAGAGATAAGTTGAATTAGATCCTTAGACTCATCCTCACTCAATAAATAGCTTATGAAAGTGAGGTGAGGGTCATCCTCTGTTCCAAGGTTAATTTCTGTAAGTTCGTCAACTGTCGATTTAATTTCTTCTTTAAATTCAGGGGGTGCATCTTGAACTTAAAGTATATCTGGACCATCTGATGTCTCCAAATAAAGCCCATCGAGAGGGTTAATGATTTCTGTAGAGTCTTTCTCAGATTCAAGATGATTTATTATCACCAAATAATTTTTATCGTTGTCACATGAATTGGTGGTACTAAAGCCGACACCATTACTCAAATTTCTTTTATTTTTTGTATGTTAGAGGCTCTCGTGATAACTAGCTTGACCCTTGTTCTATTGACCTAGGTGAGACCTTTAGAGACATTATTTTTGACGCACACATGAAAGTAGACAAGAGGTAATTTTATTATTTCAATAAAATCTACCTCCTCTATGATTACATCATCTTCCTTTCTTGAGATAGAGGAGCTAAGAAAAAACTTTTGAACTTTCCTTACTTCAATGTCTATGTTAGGAGAGTCCTTAATTACTAACCCTGTAACCTTATTAACAGAAAGTGGGGTTAAGGTTAAGGCTTTAATTCTCCTACATAGCTTTTCATGTATAGTCAATTCAGGCTCATCACTTTAAACTTTAGAAGTGTCACCCTGTAGGTCAGTATCTTGTTCTAAAGTGAGATCAAACTTTGGAGAAAGATTTATCTTATTATAATCAAAAGGAATCCTTACACCCCGTACCTTTGAGTCATCATTGGAACTTGACTCCAACTCAATATAAATCGGGGGTATTCTTCTTTCAAATGAAGTACAACCTTGACCACGTGCACTATGGGCCATCCTCCCACCTCTTTGGGAGAAACTATTTGGAGGCCTAAAGATCACACGCTTGATGTCATCTTCATTATCTGATTATTTTATCTCTTGACTTTTATCTTTTCCTTCTTTTGATTTTTATTTTCTTTTGAGCTTTGCTCATTTGTTTTCTCCTCTTTAATTGTGATATCGCTCTTAGGATAGTTATAGGACCCTTCAGGTGTGTAGTATGCTACATCCTCGTAGATCCCGATCTCATGCATGGTTGCGTATCACCCTAAATCACATATTCAATGCCATCTCATTAGTATTTGACACATTAGTGCAAGGTAGATAGAACTATTCTATACTCATGGATCCAAGGCCTACCTAAAAGTACATTGAAGGATATCGCAGAATCAATTATATGGAATTTGGCTTTTTTTTTCAACTTTCCTATCTCTAAAAGGAGTGTGATTGAACCTAAAGCCTTCTCGCCCTTCTCATTGAACCCATGTAACACCATTTTATCGGTGGTGAGCTTACATGTGTCCACCTTAAGATATATGAGAGTCTTTATATTTATCATGTTGACCGATGCACTTGGATCAACAAGGATTCTGGATAATCTAAAAGTTCCCATATTTATAGTAATGTAAAGTGGGCAATTGTAATCGATACCCCTAAGATTTCTTTCAAGTATAAAGCTTCATCTTATGAAGATATATCTAAGTAAATCATTGGGTTGAGAAGTGCTTTAATTAAAGTTTCCCTCATCTTCATCAAGAGAATAAGGGTGTCATAGATACTCAACTTAGCCGACAACTTCCTAAGATGAGCTAAGATGTTATAATCGACCTTGGAAATATCAAGATTAGGACCTAATGGATTGGAAGGAAGATTTGATTTTTGAGGAGGAATTTGAATTGGATCATTAGGCATGACTTGTTTGCCTTTTTCCTAAGGAAGAAGCCTAGGTGGTAAGATTTTACCACCATAAAGTTATACCTCCATGATCTCCTCAGGACGATAAACTGTGGTAGGGTCTACACTCTCCTTAGGTGATTGAATGTCAATTTTTGATAAGAAATTCAAATCTGAAAAGTCTATCATGATGGGACTCTCTTAAAGGTTAAATTATAGGGTGTCACCATCTAATAATATCTAAAATTCATCTCCCCCTTTAGAGGTCAAATCTAAAAAAATGAGTTATTGAGGATCTTGAATGATCACTGCAGGGTTTTGAGTTTCTTCTATGGAAGATTGATTTTGTATTTCATTCTCATTATTGATCATTAAAATATATGTAGAAGGATCTTTTTTTCATTAATTTTTGAATATTTGTCTTTGATGGGGCAAAGTAAAAGTAAGATAATGTCAATGGAGATAGGGTTTTTATGCCACCATCTATCACTTGAATACATCTCTCATCAATATATTTTCTCTCTATAAAAATTTCACTCTTTTTATTTTTATTATTTACAGTAGTTCCTATAGCAACTGAAGAGGAAACCATTATAACATTCTCCTACTATGCCTCTAGCTCAACCTCCAAGATCGATCCACGGGCTCTCATTGGTAACTATTAAGAAAGATGTAAATATTTATTAATCTACTTTTAAATGCCTGGGATAGAGTAATATCCCAACCATCTTCAATTGACAGAGAAATGTTAAAGCATTTACCTGAAATTATTTTGACGGACCCCTGATTCAGATCTACCAAGTACTCCTCAAGAATTATAAGGTTTTCTTATATGAAAATTTTCTCAAGTCAGTTCTTAAAGACAATGTAGGTTTTGATTGTGTGACCCAACATGTAGTGGTAGGGGCAAAAATTGGGGCCATCCCTCTTATTTGCCTCCTTCAGATTCTTGGCCTCCGGCAATCTAAATTCTAGCTTCTTTAAGAGACACTTAAAGATCTTCCTTACTAACTCTCTTCTAAATGGATAAGCTTTCACTAATCTCTCTTTAAAAGAGATTGAGTAAGGCTCTCTCGTAGGTTGAGGGGTTACCTGAAACAGTGTTTTTGAATTATCTATGGTCGAGGACCACCCGACTAACGGTAACTAGTTTCTTCCGCTTGTCTACTATAAAAGTGGTAGCTGCTCTCTTCTCAAAAGACTTATGAGGTTTGTTTGACTTCTTCTCATCAGAGAGATACTTTGAGAATGGCATCCAAGAAGCCTCTTCCTATAGGTTACAAGTTTTGATTATGAACCCTTTCATGAGAAAAGTAATAGACCTGTAGATATTTTTCAGAAGAATTTATACTGTATTGTTCTTGTAGTTGTGGTTCACACTTCATCAAGAGATTTTGCCATCTCAAGATGTACTCAACCAGACACTCTCCTAGCTTCTACTTTTCGATGACCAGATTACCCATAGTTTTATGATGCTAAGCACCAAAGAATCTCTTTAAGAATAGACCCTCCAACTCAGCAAAGGTTTTCACTAAACAATTTGATAGATCGGTGTACCACTTGAAAGAAATTAAATTGGCAAAATAGTAGACCATATGACCCTCCTAAATTGAAACATGTAGTGCAAAAGTGGGCCAGATGCTGCCTCAGGTTTTCAATATCGCTAAACATTTTGAAAAAAGGTGACATGAATACCTTCGAGTAAGGAACTAAGTCATATTCCTTAGGGTAGGGCCTACGCTTTGGAATAGAATTAGCCACTTGGGAATTGGCTAAAGCCTCCCTTACCTGGGTCTCAATCATATCTTTGATGTCTTTATCGGCTAGAATTATAGGAACTGAGGGACTACTAGTTGTGTTGAAAGGGCTGTTGGGGTTGACTAGAATTTTTGGGTTTGAATCTAGCTTCCTACTCTGATCACCCACTGTATACACTGTAGGTCGTGACTAGTCAAGCTGAGGCTACTGTGTCTTAGCAAGCTGACTCTACATTTCCTCCATCCGTAGTAACATTTCCTCAACCTTTCTTTCAAGATTCTTAATATACTCATCCTTATCCCTCAGTCTAACTAACCCATCTGAATCAGAATGAACTACTACCTGATCAATGTTTACTAGGTTTAGCATCTTTGACTAATCCTCTTATTTTAACCATATTAATACTACCAGTAGTGGCATCATCTTCATCCATTGATAGATCATCTAAATCTAGGTTAAATGCTTTCATAGCCTCTTTCTTCTTAAGAATGTCTCAAATCTCTTGGACTACCTCATTGATCGGCCTACCATCCCCTGACTCGAGGCCAATGGGTAGGTACCCACTATAATCCATCACATCATTAAATTATTTCTCTGTTAGCTTAGACAGATTATCTTGTAGTTTAAGGCTCTCTATAGAATCAAGGGACTCTTCTACTATCTTATCAATCATTTTGTCATCTGTACTTGCAACTATCCCTTCCCCTTTGTTTATCCCAGGGTCGATAGTTACAAGGGTGGTATCCATAATAAGGTGAGGGGCATACTCCTTAGGAGGTGATGGAGGAGCTTAAGGAGTAGAGCCTCCAACATCAAGTGAGGTGGAGCCCTCATATCCCTGAATAGGGAGCCTAGGGATATCAACATGTGTTTAGGGGTCTTCACTTTTACTGAGCTTCTTGGGGGCATACTGCTTCTCTAGAGACTTGGGCCTCTTACCCTTAACTTCTACCAGTTTCTTATCATTTTCCTCGCTCTAAGGCTTAATTATAATTAAGATTAGCTTTGATGTTTTTTTATGGGAGGGATTCGTGGCCTACCGCTGTGATGGTGGCCCTTTTCAGATCTGACTAGAATAATCTCTCTGTCTTGGTAGACGGGAGGTGAGACACCTAATGATCACCCTCCACCAGTGCAGATGTGACTGACTATCGTACATATTTCTTATTCTTCCTCATAGGCTAAGGTGTCAAATTCCTTGCTTTAGTTCCCTCTTACTTTAAGATCTCTTTCTCAAATTTATATGAAATCACCTTCTTCAGGTGTTTCATGTACTATTCTTTGGTTTCACCTGCTTAAGACTGAGGTGTGGATTATGTTTCTCAACATCCTGGTCCTTTGGATTTTCTTTTTCTTAAGAGTTTTCTTAATAATGTAGTCCACTAGGCATGGTGGAGAGCATGCTAACCTAGTGACCCTCTCCTCCCCTACAGTAGCAATAAGGGGGTTGAAATGACTCCCTTTAAGGAGGGGATAAGAGGCAGGAATAGGGAGCTCCTCAATAGCCTTAGGCTCCACCTGACCTAGGGATTTAAGTTCAACAATTTTCTTGGACTTAGTGATTTTCTTCCTGACTCGGGGCAGATAGTTCTTTATTTGATTTTTATTGGTAAAGGGGATTCTAAAACTTGACCCTACTTTAAACACATGTACAAATTTGGTATTAACTACTAACTTTTATTTCTTATCCTCTCTGGTAGAGGATACAGTGGGTACGGGGGCGACAGTGATCTCTACTTTTGGAGCGGGGAGTCAATCCTTGACCCAATAATAATCTTAACTAGAGGGATGTCCTTTTCACCCTTGGTAGCTAGGCCAATAACTACTCCCCCTTTAATAGTCAGTTTGAGGGTTTGGAACCCCATCCCAAATTGGATTGAATTGTTACAGATCAATTCTTCAACATACAAATCTAAGTCCTGGAAAAAGATCAATTTGTCAGCCATTGCAATGTGTTTGATTATCTAAAATTGAGAAAAGATGATTTAAATTAGAGATTTGAAGTAGAATTTGAAAGATCATAAATAATATTGTGTCTTATCACATTTGTTGAGTTATAGGAGATATAACCTAACATATAGTGATAAGATGCAAAGGTCACTTATGACTTAGAAATTAGAATTCTCATTGCATATGTTAAGCCACAAGGAGATAATGTGGCATAATATATGACGATGATATCAGAGATTGATTTTAATTATTTCTGAAAGGAATTTTATTTGAATTTGAAATCGATGGATCTTCTTCAAATTTTGAAACACAACATGCTGAGTTTCACTCAATCATCCGGGTTTATAAAATCGACATGAAGATCCCAAGAATTGGGCTTAACTCTTTCATTTCACCAATTAACTTAGGATGAAATGTCAAAGCCTAAATATTATTAAGGGTTTTCTCACTCACCTCTCAAGTTAATTTCTCTTTTTATTGTTGACCACACTCACCTAAGGAAGAAATGGGTAGAGGGACCAATAGAATGAGAATAGCTAAAACTACCGATGCAATAAAATTTTTATCATTTTTAAAAATAGATAGAGAGAGAGATTATTCCCTAGTGGAGTCGCCACTTTTAATTTTTAAAGGTTTTTCTTTGCTTTAGAAAGGATGCAAAGCGATTAAAATCTTAATTTCTTTAGGAAAATTTAATTTCTAAAATTTTAGTTCTAAAATAGTTTTTAAAGTTGAACATGTCATCATGAATGATATATCACCTCTGGAGGCAAAAATATCATTCCCTTATGGGTTCAGATAACAAAACTATAAGTTTCAACCTGGTTATCATAGTCAAATTTAAGAGAAAACTACATATGACCTCAAAGGGTCAAAATAATGTTCAATCAATATTTGGCTATGATAGTCTAGTTGAAGTATAATTAATTTCATATTCAAAGTCATGATAATAAATGATATATCTTCCTAAGGAAATAAGATATTATTTATTATCGATTATTTAAATATAATAATAATCATCGTCGTTGATTTTAATTTTTTTTAAAGAGAATTAATTAATTTTTAAAATTGATCTGGGGTCTTAAACCTCCTATGAGGGCAAGCCCTTATAATTAATTACATCATAGGAAATTTAAGTTTCCTACAAATAAAAAAATAAAATAAAATAAAATGAAAGTTTCCTACGAATACTCTCAATTAAAATAATGGTAGAAATTTTATTTTTGAATTTTCAAAGAGTGATATCAAAGGAGAGAAGTTAGAATTTCAATTAGGATTGGATCAAATTTAAGCACTTATTTTGGAGGCCAAATGATGAAAGGTAGGAGATATTTTGGGATTCTAAAACACTTCAAAAACACCCTTATCTATCCTATGTGTTGGGCTTTAAATTTTAGTTTCAAGAGAAAATTTTATTTGAGTTGTCATTTTGTTAGAAAGCTGGGGTTATATAAATGAAATTGAGGTCTTATAATTTTAAGTCTATCCCAAATCCTAACTCTAATTTTATTTAGTTAAGAGGAAAAAAAATTAGTCTTTAAAAAGCCTAAACACTTCCAAGCAAAATCAAAAAGCGGCATGCAAGAGTAAGAAACTTAGAAAGATTATGAAACTCCTACTACACAAAATTAAACACATCAGTCAAATCAAATCACATATTCAAAATAAGTCAAATGTAAAAGTCCATATGGCAAGTGACACTTAATTACAACCCAAGGTCTGTAGAAATTAAAAGTGGCTAGGTACCATTGACAACAACCCGGATTCTAATCATAGAAATGACCCAAGTGATTTTAAGAGTAGGATATTCTCTACGTCTTGACTTCTTTTTCTTCTTTTCATCTGCGAGCTCCTTGAATTCATTTGGTCCAATTATCCAAATGAAAAGAACTCCTTCCTGAAGGGGTGTTTCTTTTCTATTTAGATTTTTAAATCATCATAACTTGAATCTCTAAATGAAAGGAAACTCTCCACTAAGGGATGTTCCCTCCTCTTTGGATATACAGTAAGATGGTTAATATCCCACCTCAATATTGAACTTTCACAACTCGATTGCATTGAATTATATATAGAAAATTAAAAGACTAGATCTAAAATAACCTATATAGTTATCTTAGGTAATAATAAAATAAAATACATCCCAAGCAGTTATACATATGAATAAACTTGAAATAAAATCATACTTGGCCATTCACTTTTAATTTCAAGGGGGCTTAGCATTTTAGCAGCTACAAAAAAATTTTCAGTTTAAACTTTAATTTGGCCCCCTAGATTTAACCCTATATGAGCATGGCCACCTGTAGAAAACTATGTGAGCATCTACATCATTTCTAACCTAGGAATAATCTAATGCCCATCACATCAATTCATAGATTGCATAAATAAATTAATGCATCAAAGAGCATCACATCAATCAAATTATTATAACAAGCATGTAATAAAAATAATGGAAAACCCAACATACAACAACAAGAAAAAAACACTAGCATAACCTAAAACTAAATTTAGTTGTCCTTACAAATCATCTAGAGTGTGTGTATCAGGCTGTATAGCTTGGATATGTCCTATACTTACTAGTGGGTTGAAGTTATCTAGTTTCAATTTGTTGAAGGTCAAAGGAAATTTTTTATTTAAGTTTAAGTATTAATATTTTAATATTGATTTTAAAATAAATTTTAAGAATTGAGTGATTACTACTTTTGTTTACACCAGGGCCATAAAGTTTATTTCACCCTCATTGGGGCTAAGTTAATAGCCTCGTAGGCCCGGGTTACCTAGTAGTAACCAATAGTATTTAATTAATTTAATTGGTTGAACTTAAGGATTGATAATTTTTAATTGATTGGTTAGTTTTTAATTTGGATGATTAAGTTAATTAATGTTTCTCATCAACTAGTTCGTGGTATTGTCATAGTGGGCTCAAAGAATCAGGCCTCCTTAGGACACGTAGCCCCACAGCCCAAGGTAGTCCAGCCTATAAAATAAGTTAATGTTATTGAATTAAAGATTTAAATTTGATTAAATAATTAATAATCAATTGATTTTAACATTTTGCACTCTATTGAACCCGTATGTGGTGTTGTCACATTAGCCTAGAGGAACCAAGCCTATTAGGACACTTAGCCCTGCAGCTTAAGGTAGTCCATCCTAAAAAGTTCATCACTAAAGTGTTTGTTGTGTATTAAGGGGTTGGTTGACTTACTTTATTAATCAAATGGATGTTTTCTGGACTTTTAGTTAATAATTAAATTTTTGGAATTTTGTGAATTACTTAATTCATTAAATTAAGGGATCAAAATTAACTTTTTGATGAAAGTAGAATTCTAAAATTTTGACATTTTTTTTAAATACTAGACCCTAAAGTGAGTAATTGGACATTAAGTTTGTTAGATTTGGATTTTTTTAGATTAAGTTATGAATTTTTTAAGTTTGGGTTCAATTTTGAACTACATTTAACTAGAAAGTTGACTTTTAATTTTGACTGATTTCCAAAGATTTGACATTTTTAATAAATACTAGATCCTTAATGGAGTCTAATTTGAGTTTGGTCAATTTGAAATTTTTTGGAATTAATTTTAAATTTTTGAAATTTGAGTCTTTAATTGAATTATTAAATTATTTAATTAAGAGGGGTTTTAATGATTTTGCTCCAAACTTATTCTAAACTTCATGAAATAACTCCTAAAGGTCATAAATGATCTATGGGAGTGTTTTTAAGTGTTTGATATTTATTTAGATTTTTTATTATTTTTAAATCTTTAATTTAATTAAATATTAATTTTCCTTATAAATTAAATTAAGATTAATTTAAAGGTCCAGTCAAGGAGCTTTTAATTTTCTTAAGTTAAGGGTTAAATTCTAAAGAGTTCGATGTATTATTAGGATTTTTGGGTTTAAATTGAATTAATAGTGATTTTTTGCTATTTTAGGCTTAATTAAGGGGTTTATTTTGAGTTAATTAAATTTCTAAGTTAATGAGCTTTAAAATCAGTGAAATCCTAACGTAAGGTAGGTAATGTCAGTAGATTTAATGTTCCAAAGTTTTATCCATATTAGATATATATCTAATTTTTTATAATTTTTTAAAATAAACCTTGTCTTAATTTTTATCCTTAGGTGTCATTAAGTTATGTAAGATTGAAATCAAGGTTCTCTAACCTTTAGGACACTCATAAGCAATCACACCATGTAAATCATTGACAAACATGTGACCTAAACTTAGGTGTTAGAAAGGGGTGAATTTTAAGTGTTTGGTTAACCCATAACCCAAACACTTAAGCATTCACCCAATACAAACTTCCCCACATCATCAAGATTGAAATATTATGGCAAAGAGAACATTCACTATAATTGTTGAAAATCTGATTCAAGTACTGTGATTTTGATAAAAATAAACATTATTGTGTCTGTTACAGTTGTGACATTTTGTTTTTTGTTCTTTGTACTAACGTTTCAGGAATTCAGTCCACCATTCACTTGCAATTCTAATCAGCTCAAGACTGGGTAGACTAGGGTTACAGTCTATATTTTTAATTTATTTTGTATTTTTTCCTTTTCTTGAGTTATATCATGTAATTGGGTGGATATCATTACTGAGTAACCTTGTACACATACAGGGGGACAGAGAAAAATGTTTTTGATAATTTTTTTTGTTAAGAAAATCATATTGTATGATTTTACCTTTGTACTATACAACTTTATTTTATACTGTACGATTTCAATTCATATTGTATAATCTATTATGCTCTATCAAAATCCTAACTGCTAGTGGTTAAGAAAGATACTAATTATATGTTAATTATACAGTATGATTTGGTTCATACTATACTCCATAATTAAAATCTTTCTTAATTAACCCCTCAATATCAGGCAATCAAATCATGGATAATTATTATCACTGATTATATCGTATGATTTATCTCATATAATACGATTAGCAGAGTATAACTTTGGTCATCCCAGAGATCGTACCGAACAAATTTATGATTTTTGTACTGATCATACGGTACGATGTCAAAAGTGTTGTACGATTGACATAGTATCAAGTTTGTCATCCCAAGTATCATCCCAAATGAACATAAGAAATTTTGATAGTTCATACAGTATGATATTTTGATCACACTATATGAAATGTTTGAAGGTTGAATAGTTTTTCTACATGAAGTTGCTTGATGATTCTAAATTACACTTATTGTACTGTATAATACGTGTATCATATTATACGAACAGAAGATGGATCTCTTAAAATTTAAGGTTTTTTAAATCCCACTACTTAAGGATCTCTAATACTCTTATTAGAAAATCTTTTAATGTGGAGTTGATCTGAGAGAAAGCTTAGAGAAGGAAGAGAGAGAGAGCTTGGGAGAGAGAGAAATCCTTATAAGAGGGAGTTATGAGAGATTCACAAAGGTTGCTCTAAGTAAGGTTTCCACCATCTTCTTCAAGCTGGTTTCTTAGTTCCTTAGTGTCTCTTGGGGAGCATTTCATCAGCATCAAATCCATGTTCTCTGCTTACTCCAAGAGGGAGTAAAATGATTCTAAGGTTCTCTGTCTACTCAAGGATGGAGTAAAAGGATTCAAGATTCTCTGCCTACTCTAGGAGGGAGTAAAAAGATTTCTAGGTTCTCTGCCTACTCTAGGGGGGGAGTAAAGGATTCAAGGTACTCTACCTCACCAGATCAGTGGAAAGATTTTCTAAGGCCTTCTCCATCTTATTGTAGGGGCAAAAGGAGAGTCATTACTTTTAGTGCAAAACCTAAAAAAAGAGATTTTTGGAGAGTAGACATACGTCAAGTTAACCGAACCACTATAATTCTGGTGTGTTCTTTATATTTACTTTTTCATATTTTTCTATGATTTGTTCTATGTTTTAAATCTCTTAATTTTTTTATTATGAAACTGATCTGCTTCTACATCATGGGGTTTTAATTTTTCATTTATTAAAGAATTTTTTAAAATAACTAATTAACCCCCCCCCCCCCCCCCTCTTAGTTAGCCTCTGGCTAGTTCTCAAAGATTTAACAACCTTTACGAGCTTTCAAGTGGTATCAAAACGAGATTCATAAATTAAGTTTTAGAAAACTTTTAAAAAATGATCAATGGCTAAGTTTGGAAATTGTAACACCGTGGAAGGATATTCAATCACACGAACACCTTTATTTTATAATATTCTTTTTAATTTTTGGAAAATTTGCATGTCTACTTTCTTGTAATCTATTAATTGTCGCATGTGGATGTTAGTTCAAGAAGGATATTCTACACCCTTTATATTAGTAAATGGGATTAAAACTAAAATACCTTTTCTGAATAGAGTATAGATGATAAAGATTTAGCCCAACTAAATGCTAAATGCTTGAACTATTTTATTTTGTGCTTTAAAATCTAAAGATTACATGCATGTTTCTACTTATTCAACTGAAAAAAAAGAATTGGGATAAACTCTGCATAACATATGAAGGAACAAAGGAAGTAAAACAATCTAGGTTAAACATTCTTCTTTATGATTATGAACTTTTTTGCATGAAACCTAGTGAATTTATTTCTGAAATGTACACTAGGTTCACTCAGATTATTACTTCCATGTATGCCTTAGGATGAGAACTTACTAACTATAAAAAAGTTAACAAGATTTTATGTTGTTTACCTTCTTACTACAACAACAACAACAACAACAACAATATCAAGCCTTTGTCCCATTACAAGGGGTCGGCTACATGAATCCTTTTTCTCCATTGTGTCCTGTTAAAAATCAAATTCTCATTTAAATCTAATAAAGAAAGATCATTTCTAATATTTTCTAACCAAGCCTTTTTAGGTCTACCTCTACCTTTCTTAACATAAGTCAAATCTAATACCTCTACTTTCCTAACCGGGTCATTGGAAGGCCGTCGTTTTATGTGACCAAACCATCTAAGCGACTCTCTCTAATCATATCTTCCACGGAGCTACTCTAACCTTTTCACGTATATGGTCATTTCGTATCCTATCTCTAAGGGTAAAGCCACTTATCCACCTGAGCATCCTCATCTCTGCGACACTTAACTTAGTATTATGCTTCTCTTTTAATGGCAAACATTCAACACCATAAAGCATTGCAGGTCTCACCACCATCTTATAGAATTTTCCCTTAAGTTTGAGGGGGACTTTTTTATAACAACAATAACAAGCCTTTGTCCCACTACGTGGGGTCGGCAACATGAATCCTTTTTCTCCATTATGTCCGGTTCAAAGTCAAATTCTCGTTTAAATCTAATAGAGAAAGATCATTTCTAATATTTTCTAACCAAGTCTTTTTAGGTCTACCTCTACCTTTCTTAACATAAGTCAAATCTAATACCTCTACTTTCCTAACTGGGTCATCGGAAGGCCGCCGTTTTATGTGACCAAACCATCTAAGGCGACTCTCTCTAATCTTATCCTCCACTGGAGCTACTCCAACCTTTTCACGTATATGCTCATTTCGTATCCTGTCTCTAAGAGTAAATCCACTCATCCACCTAAGCATCCTCATCTCCGCAACACATAACTTAGTATTATGCTTCTCTTTTAATGGCCAACATTCTGCACCATAAAGCATTGCAGGTCTCACCACCATCTTATAGAATTTTCCCTTAAGTTTAAGGGGGACTTTTCTATCACACAACAAGCCCGATGCATTCCTCCACTTCAACCATCCAACTTGAATCCTACTGAAAACATCCCCATCTATTTCACCATCACTCTGAACAATAGATCCAAGATATCTAAAACGTGTACTCTTATTAATAACTTGATCGCCCAAAGTCACAATCCCCTCACTAGGTCTATTACTGCTAAAATTACACTCCATATATTCAGTTTTAGATCTACTCAAGCGAAAACCTTTAGACTCTAAGGTTGATCTCCAGACTTAAAGTTTACCTTCAACTCCCTCTTTAGTCTTGTCAACAAGAAGAATATCATCAGCAAAAAGCATACACCAGGGTACATCCTCTTGTAAATGTCTAGTGAGAACATCCATGACTAACGCGAAAAGATATGGGCTTAAAGCTGATCCTTGATGTAATCCAACCGAAATAGGGAAATACTTGGTCAAACCACCTTGTGTTTGAACACAAGTAGTAGCTCCTTCATACATATCTTTAATGATTTGAATATAAGCATTATTAACTCCTTTCTTTTCAAGAACTCTCCATAGCACTTCTCTTGGAACTTTATCATATGCTTTCTCTAAATCAATAAATATCATATGTAGATCCTCCTTATTCTCCCTATATTTCTCCATCAAACCTCTCAATAAATGTATGGCTTCCATAGTAGACCTACCAGGCATGAATCCAAATTGATTTTGAGAAACATTAGTATCACGCCGCAACCTACGCTCCATAACTCGCTCCCATAGTTTTAAAGTGTGACACATTAACTTAATTCCTCTATAATTTGCACAATCTTGTGCATCACCTTTATTCTTATAAATAGGAATCAATAAACTCATTCTCCACGCATCTGGCGTCTTTTTAGTCTTCAAAATTTTATTAAAAAGTTTAGTTAGCCAAGAAATTCCTTCATCTCCTAAGCATTTCCACATCTCTATTGGGATATCATCAGGTCCAACAGCTTTTCCACACTTCATTTTCTTTAAAGCCTCTCTAACTTCGGTTTTACTAATACGCCGATAAAAACAGAAATCTTTATTTTCATTTAGGATGCTAAGGTCACTAAAGTCAATTGTATTCCTACAATCTTCATTAAAAAGTTTATCAAAATATCTCATCCACCTTTGTTGAATATCATCTTCTAAGAAAAGTACTTTTTGATCTTCATCCTTAATACACTTCACTTGAATTAAATCCTTACTACTCCTATCTCTTTGTTTGGCTAGCTTATACATATATCTTTCTCCGTCCTTAGTATCTAATCTATTATATAAATTATTAAAAGCTAAGATCTTTGCATCACATATTGCTTTCTTAGAATCCTTACATGCCTCTTTATATCTTTCCCAATTATCAGAATTTTTACATCTAAACCAATTTTTATAACAAATCTTCTTATTTTTTATCTTTTCTTGCACAATTGGATTCCACCACCAGCTATTTTTACTATTAGGGGCTTTTCCCTTTGATACTCCAAACATATCTTTAGCAATATTTTTAATATCACTAGCCACTTTTTCCCACATAACATTAGCATCCTCATGCACAAATAAAATCTTAGAATCTAAAATCTTACTCTCAAAAATATTTTTATTACTATTCTTTAAATGCCCCCATCTAATCCTAGAAAATCGCTTTATTTTATTTTTTATTTTCTGTCCTTTCATCTTAAAGTCTAAAACTAATAAGCGATGTTGGGTACATAAACTTTCACTCGGAATAACTTTACAATCTTTGCAATCTAAATGATCTACTTTTCTTATAAGAAAATAATCAATCTGAGTTTTACTATAACCATTCTTATAAGTGATGAGATGCTCATCTCTTTTCTTAAATAAGGTATTAGCAATTGAAAAATCATAAGCTAAAGAAAAATTTAGTATGGTCTTACCACCTTCATTAGTCATTCCAAACCCATATCCACCATGAATGCTTTTAAAATCATTTACCGCTCTACCAACATGTCCATTTAAATCTCCTCCAATAAAATTTTTTTCTTCGAGAGGTATCTTTTGAATTAATTCTAAATTTTCCCAAAATTTTAATTTTGAACACATATCCAAACCTACTTGAGGAGCATAAGCACTTATAATATTAATAATCTTAGCATCAACAACAATCTTTAAAGCCATAATTCTATCTCCAATTCTATTAATATTTATAACATTATCCTTCAAACTCTTATCTATAATCATGCCTACACCATTTCTAGTACGACTCTTACCTGAATACCAAACTTTAAATCCTAAACTATCAATCTCCTTAGCCTTCTCTCCAACCCATTTAGTTTCCTGAATGCACAAAATATTTATCTTCCTATGAATCATAATATCTATTAATTCCATTAATCTTCCTGTAAGGGAACCTATATTCCAAGTTCCTATCCTAATATTAGTATCATGGACTAGCTTCTTTGCCCACATCCGTCCTTGATGTGGGAACCCTTGCCTATTTAACACTGCACCCGGGCGCCGATGCAGCGGCCCTTGCACACTTTTCACTGTATTCAGGCCATACAGTGCGTCGCTTCCAGGGAACGCCCTAGCATTAACACAATTTATTAAAGGATTCATGTCATGGTTATTCGACAAGTTTTATGCTGGCTGTCGACTACCTAACGCAACCCTCCACTTTTCTCATCCAGGACTTGGGACCTGGCAACGGCAGTGTTTACCTTCTTACTATAATGGTAAAATCATTATCATTATTGAATCTAAGGATTTGAATGTTAATTACATTGATAACTTACTTGGGTCACTCATTACCTACGAGCAAGGAGTGAGTCAAAGGCAGCTTGATGCAGGTGAAAAGAGAAAAGAGAAAACTGTAGCCTTAAAGGCTAATGATTCTAATAGTGACTCTTCTGGATAAGATGATAATGATATTGCACTGATAACTAGGCAATCCAAGAGCTTTTTTAAAAAAAGCAAAAATGTCATCAACAATGGAATAAAGCTAAGAATAGTAAAAATTCTAAAATTTCTTCTGATGTTGTATGCTTTGAATATAGGAAGCCAGGGCACCTAAAGCCTGATTGCTCAACTCTTAAAGCTTACTCAAATAAGGAGAAGGGTGAAGAAAAGCCTAAATTCCAGAAGGGCAGGCAAAGGACTCAAAAGACTTTCTAGGCAAACTCTAGCTTAGACTCATCTGAAACTGAAGTAGAGGTAATGAACATGTGCTTAATGGTAGATAATCGTCTTGATCATTTTGATTAAGAGGAGATATTTGAGCTTTCCTATGATGAATTATTTAAAGTTTCTGAAAGAATTCATACTGTATATAAGAAGCTTAAGAAATCACATGCTAGCCTTAAAACTCATTTTTCAAACCTCTAGAAGGAGCATGAAAGTATCAGAAAAGATCATTCCACTCTGGATAGTAATCATATGGTTTTACAAGATGAATTTGATACTTTAAATAAAAAGCATCTTGATTTAACTGTTGAGCATGATTCCTTAAAAATATCGCATGTTAAATTAGACAATGCATTCAAGGAATTAGAAACTCTTGCATCTCAATTAGATAATAGGGAGCATACATTGAAGATTGAAAATTCAATTCTTGAAAGTGCAAATAAGTTTTTACAAGTTGAACTAACTACTTTCAAAGAAAATAAAATACTTCCTACACTTGCACAATTTTATAACACACCATCACAACATACATTCAAACCTAGGAAGGGCACAATAACCCACATAGATTAGTAAACCCTATTCCTAGAGTTAGATGTTTTTTTGTGGCATGTTAGGACACATCTCCCACACTTGCACTATTCACCATAGAACACATTTGGTATAGAAACCAAAATTATATAATTCACAGCATAACATGCAAGTATTTCATCCCACATTCCATAAGGTGGAACCCAAACTTATTTGGGTTCCCAAATTTGACCACTAATAATTTTGTAAGGGTGCTCTCACAAAAGGCCTCATGAGAGCATGTGGTACCTAGACAACGGATGTTCAAGGCATATGAATGGAGATGCAAATCAATTAATTTTGTTGGAGGCCAGGGCAGGAGGCAAGGTGACACTTGAAATTAACACCACCAGGAGAGTTGTGGGCTCATATATAATTGGCAACTCAAAAAATTTCATCATTAAAAATATTTTACTGGTATATGGCTTAAAATATAATCTACTCAGCATAAGACAGCTATATGATAAAGGCTTTAGCATCAAATTCTTATTTACCAGCGGCATTATAATCTTAAATGATAATACCATTTTACAGGGAGAAAAGATCAACAATATCTACATGCTTGATTTAAATAAAATTGAATATACTGCTTCATTTTAGTTAAAAATAATTATTGATGAATCATGATTATAACATAGAAGATTGTTTCATACAAACATGAAAAGCCTTAGAAAAATCACCCAAAAAGACTTAATGAGAGGGATACCCAAACTAGAGTTCACTAAGGACCACCTGTATAATGCATATCTGTTAGGAAAGTAAGTCAAATCCTCCTTCCACTCAATCAAAGACATAAACACTAGCAAATCTTTAGAAGTCCTTCACATGGATCTCTTTGGACCTATCAGCACTATGAGTATGTGATTGTATATGATTACTCAAGGTTTACATGGGTTAGCTTCCTATCTCATAAAAGTGAATAATTCGAGGAGTTTAGGTCTTTTTCCACTTAGATTTAGAGGAAACTAGGTTATAAAATTTTAACTATTAATAGTGAACATGATGGAGAATTTGAGAATGAAAATTTTGAATCTTACTATAAGGAGCAAGGGATAGATCATAATTTTTTATCTCCTAGGACCCCTCATCAGAATGAGATAGCTAAAAGAAAAAATAGGACCCTAGTAGAAGCCGCTAGAGCCATGCTAGCGGAATACTCACTTCCTAAATATTTCTGGGCAGAAGCTGTGAATACAGCCTGTTATATTTTGAATAGGGTTAATGTTAGATCCAAGCTGAATAAGACACCTTATGAAATCCTTAAGGGTAGGACACCCAACCTCTCTCACATTTATATTTTTAGATGTAAAGTATTCATTCTGAATATTGGGAAGTCTTAACTAGGAAAGTTTGACCCAAAATATGATGAATGAGTGTTTCTTGGTTACTTAAATGTTGGAAAATCCTATAATGTCTTCAATAAAAGGACACTGGTAGTAGAGGAGATCACTCATCTTATATTTGATGAATATGATAATTCTGGAAGGTTTAGGGTGGAAGAAGAAGTAGTAGAAATTACCTAAGGAGTATAATCTACAAATCTAGAGGAAAAGGTAGAACCTGAAAACACACTGCCTAGAGAATGGAGATATTCTTCAAGTCATCCTAAAGAATTGATCTTATGAGACTCATCTGAAGGTGTTAGAACTAGGCATGGACTTAAAAAAAAAAATTAAACCACTCTACCTTCATCTCAATGACTAAACCCACCAACATAAATCAAGCCCTATCTGATGAATTCTGGATCCTAGCCTTGCAAGAAGAGTTAAATCAATTTATAAGGAATAATATTAGGGAACTAGTTGAAAGAACTAAGGACTAGAGTGTGGTTGGACTAAATGGGATTTCAAAAATAAAATGAATAATTCTAGAGTAGTGATGAGAAATAAAGTAAGATTAGTGGCTAAGGGGTATAACCAGATAGAGGGAATTAATTTTGAAGAGACCTTTACCCCTGTAGTTAGATTAGAAGCCATTAGGGTGCTACTAGCCTTTGCTTATTTTTGTTGAAATCCAGGATCCCGAGCACTTAATTTTGATGGTGACAACTAATACTTTCTGAGTACATATAGACTTCCGTTTGATTACAAATGTCTAATCTTTGTATATGAGGACTAACATTTCAGGTCAGATGCACACTGCTAAAGATTGCTGGAGACTCAAATTGGGTAGAATAGGATGTTGAAGAGTCTGTAATTTTTATTTCTTTAATTTTTCTTTTTGAGTCTGCCACAGAAGCATGCATGTGAAAGGAGCAACAATGCACACACACAGGGGGAGATTTTTTCTTTTAAAATGATTAATTTTTTAAAACACATCGTACTGTACGATCATTGATCGTACTGTACTGTTAATTAAAATACTCAGGCTAACGGCTAATTTTCAAATGTTTATGTTTACAAACTTATCGTACTGTACGATCTATATCGTACTGTACGATAATATGTAATTGTGAAACCCTAGCCGCCAGAATAAGTTTGGTAAGTTTTCAAATTTGATTTTCTGAACTGATCGTACTGTACGATACTATTCGTACTGTACGATTAATTAAAACTTGCCAAAATTATCTCCCTAATCAGGAAATAAACATTGGTTTCTAATTAATATGTCGATCGTACTGTACGATCGTATATCGTACTGTACGACTAACAGAGACGATTTCATTCGTCCCAGAGATCGTACCAGACAAAACCAAGGTTTTATGTTCTGTTCGTCCTGGACGATATTCGTATCATACAGGACGATATCAAGAAATGAACTGATCGTACTGTACGACTGGTGGAGTGCTGGACGATTGACAGAGACGATTTTCTTCGTCCCAGCGATCGTACCAGACGATCCCAAGAAATTTTGAACTGATCGTACTGGACGATAGTCCTATCGTACAGGACGATATCATGAAAAACACTATTCGTACTGTACGATTAAATGAGTGCTGGACGATTGACAGAGACGAGTTCTTTCGTCCCGAGGTTCGTCCCACAGTTCGTCCCGTACGAACAGTACGAATCAATAGTATCGTACTGTATGATATACATATCGTACTGTACGATATGAATAAAATTTGATACCTGTTCGTCTGCACTCGTACTGGACGGAGCTGTAATTGAACTGATCGTACTGTACGATTATAAATCGTACTGTACGAACAGAAACGCAAAAGTTGAATTTTTTAGGGTTTTCTGAAGCCTGATATAAAAAACAACTTATTATTTTTCTAGGAGAGTTGTTGATCAATCCTTAGCTGTGAGAAGCTTAGAGGAAGAAGGGGATTTGGTAGAGAAGTTTTTGGAGAGATCTAGAGCTTGAGAGAGGAAGGTGAAGGTGAGCTTGAGCGTGAGGGAGAAGTAGTGTGAGGGGATCACACGGTGGCTCCAAGCTAGCTGCATGCTTTGCTCCTCTTGTGGCTTTAGAAGCTTCAAGAAAGTTCTCGAAGGAAGAACCACTTCAAGATCAACATCGCCAAGGTACTCTGCCATCTCCAGGAGGGAGAAAAAGGAGAAGGTCCGCTGCCGTCACCAGGAGGGTGACATAGCGTTTGGTATTCCGCCGCACCGAGGGAGGTGAAAGTGAGTATTGTAAAGGCTTCTCCGCCTTGCTGTGGGGGCAAAAGGAGAGTCAACTTTTATTAGTGCAAATCCCGGAGTAGAGGACTCCGGGGAGTGGACGTAGGTCAAGTGACCGAACCACTATAAAAATCTCTGGTGTGTTTTTTCCTGTTTACCGTACTTTACTTTTCATGCTTTAAATTTGTGCGTTCTAATTGCTTGGTGAAAAATCGGTATTTAAATATTGTAGTGTAAAATCCAAAATTGAACTGTCAATTTCGTAGTTGTGAACGTTGTATTTGCTTCCACACGTTAGTCGTTAAATTATGTTTTGAAAAAAAAAAAAAAAATTAGAACTCTTGTGTAGGGTTAAATTTTTAAAATACCAATTCACCCCCCCTCTTGGCGCATCTCGCACTTTCAAGTGGTATCAGAGAGGGGTTTCAAAATAGTGTTTTAGAAAACCTAGAAACGTAAGATCCATGGCTCAATTTGGTAACAGTAACACTACGGAGGGTTATTCCATAACTCGTCCACCTTTGTTTGACAACATACCGTTTGATTTTTGGAAAATACGCATGTCTACATTTTTACAGTCTTTAGACTACCGCATGTGGATGTTAGTCCAAGAAGGCTATTCTACACCGTTCCGTATGTTGAATGGAGTGAAAACTGAACTGTCATTTAATGAATGGAGCATTGAGGATAGAGAATTTGAACAACTGAATGCTAAATGTCTAAACTGTTTCTTTTGCGCATTAAAATCAGAAGACTATATGCGAGTATCAACGTGTACTACTGGTAAACAAATTTGGGACAAACTGTGTATCACGTACGAAGGAACTAGTGAGGTCAAACAATCTAGGTTGAACATACTGTTACATGATTACGAACTGTTCCGCATGAAACCTAGTGAAACTATAACTGACATGTACACTCGATTCACCCAGATTGTAACATCACTGCATGCTTTAGGAAGAGAGTTGTCTAACTCAGAAAAAGTAAACAAAATACTGCGATGTTTGCCTAGCTCATACGATGCTAAAATCACTGCAATAACTGAGTCAAAAGACCTAAATGTTTATTCTATTGATAATTTGCTTGGGTCACTCATTGCCTACGAGCAAGGAGTGAGTCAACGACAAAGTGATGCAGGTGAAAAGAAAAAGGAGCGAGCAGTGGCTTTAAAAGCAAACAATTCTGAAAGTGACAGCTCAGCAGCGGAGGAAGATGACGACATAGCTTTGATGACTCGTCAGTTCAAAAATTTTCTGAAAAGAAAGCAGCGCCATCATCAAAGCAATTGGAACAAAGATAAGAACTCAAAGTATACTAAGGTTGCATCTGAAACAATTTGCTTTGAGTGCAGGAAATCCGGTCATCTCCGAGCTGATTGCCCCAACATCAAAACTCATCAAACCAAGGAGAAGGGTGAGGAAAGATCTAAGTTCAAGAAGGGCAAGTTTAAGACTCAGAAAGCTTTTTGGGCCGACTCTGCCTCAGACTCATCGGAAGAAGAAGCAGAGGAGGAGGTAACAAATCTGTGTCTTATGACTAATGATAATCTTGATCAATCAGATCAAGATGAGGTATGTCAACTGTCTTACGATGAACTGCTTGTTATTTCTGAAAAAATCCATGACTCGTATGGAAAATTGAAGAAAAAGCATGCTAGTCTTAATACTGAGTTTAGTACTTTACAAAAGGAACATGCTAGTGTAGTAAAAAAAATTTCTGACTTAGATAGAGATCATATGTCGTTGCTTGATGAATACGATGCATTAAACAAGAAGCATATTGAGTTAACCACTGCACATGAAACCTTGAAATCATCACATGTTGAATTAGATAATGCATTTAAGGAACTAGAAGAACTATCAGGGGAACTTAGTAGTAGTGAGCATGCATTGAGATTCGAATATGCTAGTCTTAACCAAGAGAACAAATTCTTAAATGAAAAACTTCATGCATACGAGAATAACAAAAAACCTCCCACGTTTGCTGAATTCTTTCATCCTCCACCATGTGAATCATCTCACTCAAAACCAGCACGGCATGCATCATTCAAACCCAGAAATAGGCTCTACCACCCTCGCAGATTAGTGAACCCATTTCCAGGTGTTAGATGTTATTCTTGTGGCATGCTAGGTCACATAGCTCGCACGTGCTCAATTCACTATAGGACACATCTAGTGTGGAGACCAAAATTGCAATCATCACAGCATAACATGCATACATTTCATTCATATAAGCATGATGTGGAACCCAAACTCACTTGGGTTCCCAAAGCTAATCCATGATTGACATTGTAGGGATGTTCTCACAAAAGACCTAGTGAGAGCATGTGGTACCTGGACAGTGGCTGCTCGAGACACATGACTGGAGACATGAAGCAGTTCGTGACACTGGAGGCCAGGTCAGGAGGCAAGGTAACTTTGGGAGACAACACCACCAGAAAAGTGGTGGGCTCAGGTATCATTGGAAATACTAAAAATTTAATTATTGAGAATGTACTTTTAGTGGATGGTTTAAAGCACAATCTTTTAAGTATAAGTCAACTATGTGACAAGGGCTTTGATATAAAATTTTTGTCTAACAAATGCATGATTAGTTTAAATGATTCACTTGTGTTAGAAGGAAAATGTATAAACAATGTTTACATGTTAGACTTGAACTGCATTGAAACCTCAAATTCCTTGTGTCTGAAAACAATAGCAGATGACTCTTGGCTATGGCATAGGAGACTATGCCATGCTAGTATGAAAACACTTAGGAACATCACTCAGAAAGACTTAGTTAGAGGCATACCAAAGTTAGACTTTACTAAGGACCATCTTTGTGATGCTTGCCAATTAGGAAAACAAGTTAAATCTTCATTTCATGCAATCAAGGATATCAGCACCACTAGGCCACTAGAAACTCTCCACATGGACCTGTTCGGACCTGTTAGTACAGCCAGCCTAGGAGGGAAGTTGTATGGGTTTGTAATAGTAGATGACTACTCTAGGTTTACTTGGGTGAAATTCCTAGCTCATAAGAGTGAGTCATTTGAAGAATTTAGAATTTTCTCCACTTGGATTCAAAGGAAATTAGGATGTGTAATTTCAACAATTCATAGTGATCACGGTGGGGAATTTGAGAATGATAAGTTTGAATCGTTTTGTAAAGAGGTTGGAATGGAACATAATTTCTCTGCCCCTAGAACTCCTCAGCAAAATGGAATAGCAGAAAGAAAGAATAGAACGTTAGTTGAAGCTGCTAGGGCTATGTTAGCTGAATACACTCTCCCTAGATACTTTTGGGCAGAAGCAGTAAATACCGCATGCTATGTATTAAACAGGGTAAATGTTAGATCCAAACTTAATAAGACACCCTATGAGTTGCTTAAGGGTAGGACACCCAATCTTTCCCACTTACACGTTTTCGGGTGCAAATGCTTCATCCTAATCAATGGCAAGTCACCCTTAGGAAAGTTCGATCCTAAATCAGATGAAGGGGTTTTCCTAGGCTACTCATCTGTAGGTAAAGCTTATAGAATATTCAATAAGAGAACCCTAGTAGTAGAAGAGTCCACTCATGTAGTATTTGATGAATCCAATAAGACATCTGAACCTAATCATGAAGAAGAAGAAGTTGAGGTTATACGGGGAGTAGAAACCATTACCATAGAGACTAGAGCGGAACCTCAGGAACATCTGCCTAAAGATTGGAAATTTTCTTCTAGTCATCCTAGAGAGCTGATCTTAGGAGACCCATCAGAAGGGGTAAAAACTAGGCATGGACTTAGGAAAGAGGTTAGCCATTCTGCATTCATATCTATGATTGAACCCACGAGTATAGATCAAGCCTTAGGAGATGAATTTTGGATCCTAGCAATGCAAGAAGAGTTGAACCAATTCGTTAGGAATGATGTATGGGAATTAGTCAAAAGGCCTAAAGAGCAAAGTGTGGTTGGAACTAAGTGGGTCTTTAAAAATAAGATGAATGACTCAGGCATAGTAGTAAGAAATAAGGCTAGGCTAGTAGCGAAGGGTTATAACCAAATTGAAGGAATAGATTTTGAAGAAACCTTTGCTCCGGTAGCTAGACTAGAAGCCATCAGGGTACTGTTAGCTTTTGCTTGTTTTAGGGATTTTAAGCTGTATCAAATGGATGTAAAGAGTGCCTTCCTGAATGGAGTAATCAAGGAAGATGTGTATGTGGAGCAACCTCCGGGGTTTGAAAACTCACAATTTCCAAACCACGTGTTTAAACTGAAAAAGGCACTGTACGGGTTAAAACAAGCACCTAGAGCCTGGTATGAAAGACTTAGTACGTTCCTACTAGATAGAGGCTTTGTAAAGGGTAGTGTGGACACCACCTTATTTTTGAAGAAGGTAGGAATTGAAGTACTCATTGTTCAGATTTATGTAGATGACATATTGTTCGGATCAACGAAGAAAAACCTATGTAATGAATTTTCAAAAACAATGAGCGACGAGTTTGAAATGAGCATGATGGGTGAACTTAGTTACTTCCTTGGATTTAGTGTAAAACAAACGGAAGGTGGAACGTTTCTTAGCCAGTCTAAGTACGTCAACGATATTTTGAAAAAATATGAAATGGACAATGCTAAGGCTATGAATACACCCATGAGCTCTAATATTCAATTGGATAAAGATCCCAGTGGGAAGTCTGTAGATCAAAAGAGGTATAGGGGAATAATTGGATCGCTTCTCTATCTGACTGCCAGTAGACCAGACATAATGTTTAGTGTGTGCCTCTGTGCCCGTTTTCAAGCTGACCCGAAAGAATCTCACATGACTGCTGTCAAAAGAATTCTCAGATATCTTCTAGGCACCCCGAACTTAAGAATTTGGTATCCTAGACACAGCACCTCTTTTGAAATCTTAGGATACTCCGATTCAGACTTTGTAGGTTGTAAGGTAGATAGAAAAAGCACTTCTGGCACTTGTCAATTCATTGGACAATCATTAGTTTCATGGTCCAGTAGGAAGCAAAATTCAGTAGCCCTATCCACCGCCGAAGCGGAATATATAGCGGTAGGTAGCTGTGTTGCACAAGTGTTGTGGTTAAAACAACAGCTTGTAGATCTAGGACTACCTGTAGGAACGTTTCCGATCATGTGTGACAACACTAGCGCAATTTGCATATCCAAAAATCCAATTCAACACTCACGAACCAAACATATAGACATTAGACATCATTTCATTAGAGATCATGTAGCCAAAGGCGATATTGAACTGCACCACGTTGCTACTGAAGATCAATTGGCGGACATCTTCACAAAACCATTAGGCTATGACACATTTAGCACTCTACGAACCAAATTAGGTGTCATAGACATTCACGCCTAATGTAACAAAACAAAAAAAAAACAAAACAAAAACAAAACAAAACAAAAAAATTTTTGTGGTTGATTTGTTTTTGTTGTTAAAACCAAAACAAAAAAAAAAACAAAAAAAAAACAAACAAAAAATTGGACTCCTGATCCTCTTCCCATGTTGCTCACAAACCTTGATCTTCTCTGACAATCGTACTGTACGATACACTATCGTACTGTACGATCAGGTTCCAATCACTCAAATCTCAGCCGTTCATTCCCATTCACGATCCAGATCTTTCATGTCTTATACACATCGTACTGTACGATTCACTACTCGTACTGTATGATAGTAATTATTGGTCATCGTACTGTACGAACATCCCGATCGTACGGTACGATACACGTGGCAAACGGATTAGGATGAATTTAAATCGGCCGGTACGAAAATTATTGCCCATCATACAGTACGAACACCTGTTCGTACTGTACGAACACTTTTGGTCAAAAGTCGTTCAGACGACTCGTTGGGACGAACGCCTTACACTCACATTCGTACAGTACGATACTGATCGTACTGTACGATTTGACTCACTTTTCTGAAAAGTCGTCCAGACGACATTATTGCGCATATCGTACTGTACGATTCTTGATCGTACTGTACGATATCCCCCAAATTCTATAAAACGAGAGGAATTCTTAGCCATTTCTCCTCACCTTCAATCCCTCTGAATTTCCTCATTCGTCCAATCCTCTTTTCCAAAATGTCTGGGTCCAGTAAGCGCGGTCGTATGATTGTCGGGAGCTCTTCCTCCTCTCGGCGCTTCGACGATCGTTTTCTCTCAGCTGCGGATGAGAAAGCGTATATCAAAATCAAGGAGGCAAAGTTCACTCCCTCCCGCATGCTCAATCAGGCCGCCCTAAATTTTGAGGTGATGAATCTATTCGCCTCGACTAGCCTTCAATTCTTTCTGACTCTTGCTTTTCCATTCCACTCCGAACTATTGTTTGAATTTTTTGCAAACATCCGAGTCAACCTTGAAAACACTACCTTCACATCCTATGTCTGTAAACAGAATGTCGTTATCACCATCAACGACATTGCTGAGCACATCGGGCTGTCCACTGACGGTCCTCGTCCCCAATCCATGATCTCCCACGACTATGATTGGACGTCCGTAAATATGACCCTTAGAGGTGTCCCCTCAAATCAACACCTACCACTGGTCCAAACCTTAAATCAAAATGCCCGCGTTATCCAGCATGTCCTACGCACATCTATTATACCTAAGGCTGGAGATCGCATCCATATCACTCCCCTACTGTCTGTCGTCACCTATCTCATTATGTCGGGCACAAAATTCAATGAAGCCCAAATGGTATTCGACTACATTCATACCTTGTCTGCCTTCCGCTGTCCCGGTGCCCGTCGTAAATTGAACCTGGCCTTAGGGCATGTCATAGGCTACATTCTAGATGCAAAATACCAGCTTCATTATCCGCTCCCTCCTGATCACCTTCCTATCTTCTACTCGGATGCCTCCTTTCGTATCCTGTTCCATCGGGGGGCCGCTCCCGCCGATCCCGAGTTTGATGACGAGGAGGCTGATGCTCCTGCTGACGCACCTCCGCCACCACCAATCCAACCACCTGGCCTTGCACCTCCCGACTACCCTCACGACGACATTATTCGACGACTTGATCGTCTGGAGACTCGGTTGGATGCTCACATTACTCAGCAGCATCAGGAGCATGACACGGATATGAAATGGTTTAGGGAGCGCTTCCAATCGATCGATCACCAGTTCGCCTCCCTTCATCAGTACCACCAGCTGTTTCCCGACCCTCCACCACCACCTCCGGATCAGGATCCAGATTTTTAGATTGTTGTAGTTGTTTCTATTTTCTGTTTGTTATCAGTGTACTTATTTTTTTTTTTTTTTTTCTTCCCTTTTTGGTGTTGTCAAAAGGGGGAGACTTTTCTGTGTGTTCTGTATTATGTTTTTACTTACTATTAACTGTTTTTGGTTGTTTATGTTATCACTTCGTTTGTTTTTTTTTTTCTTGTTGTTTTATTTTTGTTATAATAATAAAAAAAATAAATACAAGAAAAAATATATATATATTTGTGTAGCACATCTGTCCGTCAGAAAATATTATTTGACACCATCAAAAAGGGGGAGATTGTTGAAATCCAGGATCCCGAGCACTTAATTTTGATGGTGACAACTAATACTTTCTGAGTACATATAGACTTCCGTTTGATTACAAATGTTTAATCTTTGTATATGAGGACTAACATTTCAGGTCAGATGCACACTGCTAAAGATTGCTGGAGACTCAAATTGGGTAGAATAGGATGTTGAAGAGTCTGTAATTTTTATTTCTTTAATTTTTCTTTTTGAGTCTGCCACAGAAGCATGCATGTGAAAGGAGCAACAATGCACACACACAGGGGGAGATTTTTTCTTTTAAAATGATTAATTTTTTAAAACACATCGTACTGTACGATCATTGATCGTACTGTACGGTTAATTAAAATACTCAGGCTAACGGCTAATTTTCAAATGTTTATGTTTACAAACTTATCGTACTGTACGATCTATATCGTACTGTACGATAATATGTAATTGTAAAACCCTAGCCGCCAGAATAAGTTTGGTAAGTTTTCAAATTTGATTTTCTGAACTGATCGTACTGTACGATACTATTCGTACTGTACGATTAATTAAAACTTGCCAAAATTATTTCCCTAATCAGGAAATAAACGTTGGTTTCTAATTAATATGTCGATCGTACTGTACGATCGTATATCGTACTGTACGACTGACAGAGACGATTTCATTCGTCCAAGAGATCGTACCAGACGAAACCAAGGTTTTATGTTCTGTTCGTCCTGGACAATATTCGTATCGTACAGGACGATATCAAGAAATGAACTGATCGTACTGTACGACTGGTGGAGTGCTGGACGATTGACAGAGACGATTTTCTTCGTCCCAGCGATCGTACCAGACGATCCCAAGAAATTTTGAACTGATCGTACTGGACGATAGTCCTATCGTACAGGACGATATCATGAAAAACACTATTCGTACTGTACGATTAAATGAGTGCTGGACGACTAACAGAGACGAGTTCTTTCATCCCGAGGTTCGTCCCACAGTTCGTCCCGTACGAACAGTACGAATCAATAGTATCATACTGTACGATATACATATCGTACTGTACGATATGAATAAAATTCGATACCTGTTCGTCTGCACTCGTACTGGACGGAGCTGTAATTGAACTGATCGTACTGTACGATTATAAATCGTACTGTACGAACAGAAACGCAAAAGTTGAATTTTTTAGGGTTTTCTGAAGCCTGATATAAAAAACAACTTATTATTTTTCTAGGAGAGTTGTTGATCAATCCTTAGCTGTGAGAAGCTTAGAGGAAGAAGGGGATTTGGTAGAGAAGTTTTTGGAGAGATCTAGAGCTTGAGAGAGGAAGGTGAAGGTGAGCTTGAGCGTGAGGGAGAAGTAGTGTGAGGGGATCACACGGTGGCTCCAAGCTAGCTGCATGCTTTGCTCCTCTTGTGGCTTTAGAAGCTTCAAGAAAGTTCTCGAAGGAAGAACCACTTCAAGATCAACATCGCCAAGGTACTCTGCCATCTCCAGGAGGGAGAAAAAGGAGAAGGTCCGCTGCCGTCACCAGGAGGGTGACATAGCGTTTGGTATTCCGCCGCACCGAGGGAGGTGAAAGTGAGTATTGTAAAGGCTTCTCCGCCTTGCTGTGGGGCAAAAGGAGAGTCAACTTTTATTAGTGCAAATCCCGGAGTAGAGGACTCCGGGGAGTGGACGTAGGTCAAGTGACCGAACCACTATAAAAATCTCTGGTGTGTTTTTTCCTGTTTACCGTACTTTACTTTTCATGCTTTAAATTTGTGCGTTCTAATTGCTTGGTGAAAAATCGGTATTTAAATATTGTAGTGTAAAATCCAAAATTGAACTGTCAATTTCGTAGTTGTGAACGTTGTATTTGCTTCCGCACGTTAGTCGTTAAATTATGTTTTGAAAATAAAAAAAAATTAGAACTCTTGTGTAGGGTTAAATTTTTAAAATACCAATTCACCCCCCCTCTTGGCGCATCTCGTACTTTCAATTTTAAAGGATTCAAACTATACCAAATAGATGTCAAAAGTACCTTTCTGAATGGGGTAATAAAAGAAAATGTGTATGTTGAGCAACCCCAAGGCTTTGAAGATTCACAATTTCTTAATCATGTGTTCAAATTAAAAAAGGTATTATATGGACTAAAATAAGCACCCAAAGCATGGTATGAAAGGCTAAGCATATTTCTACTAGAAAAAAACTTTGTTAAGGGGAGCATAGACACCACCCCATTTTTAAAAAAGGTAGGAGGTGAACTACTCATTGTCCAAATTTATATTGATGATATTTTATTTGGATCCTCTAATAAAAGCCTTTGTGATGAATTTTTAAAAATAATGAGTAAGGAATTTGAGATGAGTATGATGGGAGAATTGACCTACCTTCTTAGATTTAGTATAAGATAGAAGGATGATGAAATTTTTCTAAGTCAATCAAAATATATTAAGGACATCCTTAAGAAATATGAAATAGATAAAGCCAAGCCAATCAACACTCCCATAAGTTCCACTATTCAGTTAGATAAGGATTCAAATAGTTGATCAAAAGAAATATAGAGAAATAATTGGATCACTACTTTACTTGACTACTAGCAGACTTAATATTATATTTAGTGTTTGTCTCTATGTTAGATTTCAGGCTAATCAAAAAGAGTCCCACTTGACTGCTATTAAGAGAATTCTTAGATATTTTTTAGGAACCCAAAACTGAGGAATCTGGTATCCTAGGCATTTCACCTCCTTTGAAATCATAGGATATTCTGATTCATATTTTGCAGGATGATGAGTCGATAAAAAAAGTACTTCTAGAATATGGCAATTCATATGACAGTCCTTAGTTTCTTGGTCCAGTAAAAAATAAAACTCAGTTGCCCTGTCCACTGCTGAAGCTGAGTACATAATCTTAGGAAGTGTGGCCCAGGTCCTTTGGTTAAAGTAATAAATTCTTGATTTAGGACTACCTATAGGGATAATTCCAATCTTATGTGATAACACTAGTGCCATCTGTATTTCATAGAATCTAATCCAATACTCCATGATCAAGCATATAGACATAAGGCACTATTTCATTAGGGATCATGTTACCAAAGGAGACATAGAGCTACACTATGTTGTCACTGAATATCAACTTGCTTATATCTTTACAAAACCACTGGCTATTGAAATCTTCAGTACCTTAAGAACCAAATTAGGTGTGATCGATATTCATGCTTGAAATTGATACTTTATATTTCTGTTCTTTTATATGCATGTTTCTATTTATGTGTTTTTATTTTATACTTTTATTTTCATTATTTTGTATTTTTTATGATTTTATTTTCATTTTATTATTTGGTATTTCTTTTTACTTTTTTGGTTTTATTCTTTTGTTGTTTGTTTTATTTTTATTAATTTTCACTCTTTTTGATTGTGCCCTGATCATTACACAAATCACTTTACTAAACCTCATTATTTTTCCCGCAAAGTAAAAAAGTTTCATCTTATATTGTACTGTACGAATCATCTTTGTATTGTATGATATGCACAACACTGCTTTGATCATAACCTTTGGCTTAATGGAAGATCCAGATTGTATCTATGATTAACAATCATACTATATGAACACCTATTTTTCTGAACGATACGCGTGCCTTTAGACTAATTCATTTTGGTTGTTACGATATTTATTATTGATCGTACTGTACAAACCTTTTGGTCAAAGGTCATACTGCCTGACTCCTTGGGATGATCTTGCTATCTCTAATCATCCCGTACGATTTTTGATCATACTGTATGATCACACAACCATTTTGACTGATCGTCTAGTTGAATTGATTGCTCTCAATCGTCCCGTACAATCTCTCTATTGTATTGTATGATCCACTAAAATTTTATTTAAATAGCTAAACTCATTCAAATTCTTCACACAATCCTTATAATCCTCATTGTAATCTTAATCTGTGCAATGGCTGGCTGTGGAAAATAATGCCGCCAATCCCAGGGTGCTTCCTCCTCTCGTAACCCTACCGATGATCATTTTCTGACAACTTCTGATGAAGCTGCCTACCATAAATACAAAAAAGATAAAATCACTCCTACGAGGCTTCTCAACTAACAGGTCATATGCTTTTCGGTAATGAACCTTTTCAATTCCACTGCACCCTAATTCCTCCTCACTTTGGCCTATCCTTTTCACTTTGAAATCCTTTACAAGTTTCTAGCAAACCTTAGGATTAGTGGGCATACTACTATAATGTCTTCCTGTGTGTGTTATCAGAATATGGAAATTAACAAAGAGGACATAGGAATCTATCTTCAGTTAAACACCCAATGAAATAGACCCCTTGTTATAGCCTCCATATCTAACTTTGATTGGAGTGTTATAAATCTCTTACATCGAAATGCTGCTCTAAATTACCACCAACCCTTGGTTCATACTCTTAATCATAATGCCAGGGTTATCTAACACATTCTTAGAACATCAATCATCCCAAAAGCTGGAGACCGGATAAACATCACTCCCCTACTTTCAATTATCACTTACTTCATCATGTCAAACACTCAACTGGATGAAGCCCAAATGATAATTGACTACATCCAAAATCTTACTTCTATTTGACTCCCAGCCACTAAGAGAAAATAAAATATTTCCCTAGGATATGTGATTGGGTATATCTTGGATAAGAATTATAATATCACATA